>JAJJHY010008598.1:16222484-16265653 GCA_021224005.1 Drosophila setifemur | reverse complement strand
GAACGCGGGCGATGGCAGAGGTGACACAAATCGGACATTTCTGAGAAACGGATCGGGAATCGGCAGAGTCCGTATGCATATGGCATATGGGGAGAGTGTATTGGGGAGAATCGGACTTGGGGTCCTCGGGGGAAACTCGGACTGTCCATGCATCGATGAATTGAGAACTTGATTTCGGGGAGATTTTGCTTTTCAAGTAAAGCTTTTCTTTTCTCTTAGTTGTCTCATTAAAAAATTAATTATTTCATAATTAATTTCAAGTATCGTTTGACTTCTCGTTTAATAAATATATTTTTGCTTTGTTTTTGTTGTTTTTTAAATACATATCACAGATCCAGTACAAATATAAGTATATATATATTTGTGTTTATTCCTCCTTCCTTCCTCTACTATATGTTTAGATATTATATAAAACTCATACATTTAAACATAACTCAGTGAGCACGCGCATGTGATACTGATATTTAGTACGAATGTGTGAATGTATGGGTGTGATAGTGGGCGTGTGTGTGGGTGTGTGGGGGTGTGAGTGTGTATCTGTGTGGCAGGTATATGCGAGTCTGTGTCTGTGATAAGAGTTCGGTGCTTGGATTCTGGGTGGCTCCGATAGATACATTTCTCCCGTTCTGACGCAAGACCAAGAAGGCGAAATAAATATGGTTTGTTTTTGGATTGGTTGGTTGATTGATTGACTGATTGATTGATTGATTGGTTGGTTGGTTGGTTGGTTGGTTGACTGGTTTGTGGCGGGGGGGTGGACGAAAGGGGATCTGTGTATTTATGCTTGTTGTGATTTTGGTTGTTGTTGTTTGTTAGGCTACGTTGTTTTATTGTTGTTATTGTGGATTTCTGCTGTTTTTTTTATACTTTTTGCCAAGATAGTTCCTAGTTAAGACGGTCTATTGCATTTGCTTTCTCATTCTGTCCAAGTATTCGACATTTTTCTTTATGCTGATCATAAAATAATAGACTTAAATAAAACACCAACATCGTATCTTTATTCCTTCCCCTTACGTTTTCGTTTTGTTTTCTTTTTCTTTTTGGATGTTAATGCATATTTCAAGGCACACTAGCATTTACGACTGTACTTTCAAATTTACTCTCTTTTTGTTTCCATATTTTCTTCTGCTTTCTTCTCTTCTCTTTTTAGTTGCTTATAGATTTGGTTTATATTATATTTATCTTCTGTTTTCCTTTTGATTTTATATTTCAATAGTATTATATAAATATTGCACAAATAAGAACAATTGTAGGTAAGTTTTAACAATAATAGCAAAAATTAATAAGAACAACTTGTAACTTAAATATATAGACTTAGCTTAGGATTGGTTGCTATTTGTTTGTTGTTTGTTTGTATGTTTGTATGTTTGTTGGTTTTCCATACTTTTCATTTCACTACGGTGATGAGCGTTTTCAGTGATTGATTTGGGTTGAGATTGAAGTTGAAGTTGAATCTGAATCTGATTGAAATCGAACTGAGCAAAGAGTGGTTGGTTGGCTGATTGACTGGCTGACTGATTGGTTTTGATTGGTCATGATAATGTTGTTGTAGACTGGTTTGGGGTATACGTAGTTACGTACTTGGTTAGTGGTGGTTATGAGTGGATAAATGTTGGTGACGGTGTTGCGCAGGGCGCTTCAAATTAAACACGAAGTAAACGACATTGTTTTGTAATCAGATTTTATTGAAATTTTGTTTCATCTTTGTTTATTAAGCGAAAAGAAGTGTTAAACTAAAGTATGTGTAAGGAATAAAGTAAATAAGAAAATGTTCATTACAAGTAAGGCATTTCTCTCTCTGCAGGTGAGTGTGTTTTTGTATGGGTACTTTTCTTGTCTTTGCGTGTGTGTGTGTGTATATATGTATGAATAAGGGCAATATTCAAATGTGATGTTAACATCTTTTTTGTCTTTACACTGCGTTTCTAGATAGATATGTACATACAATCGTTGTGAAATGTTTGTGGAGAATAATGTTTTATAATTGCACAATACTTAAAATTAACAAGGGAAGTTGTTTTGGTGGATCGTATGAAGAAACCCCTAAATGAATGCTTTAATGTGAATATTTTACAAGTTTAAGTTTTTCGTGGTTGTATTGTATTTTTGTCTAACAAGATATTGTGATGCATTAGGTGAAAGAGAATGTGGGACTTAAAATTAGAATGTAAGAAACAAATGTGCTAAATTTATACCAAAGGAATAATAATGAAGTTAACAAACGAAAAATGACAAAATAATTAATAGGTGCAGTTCTCGAACTGGCAACTAACAAATCGCAATGTGTGTTTCATAAATAATATGTATATATTAAAACAAAAGTTATAAGGAGTAACAAATCGGGAGAACAAAATCAAAACCAAAAGGAGACTCACGTGCGCGCGCAACACATTAACACCACCCGATCCGACCGGATCGTCTTTAAAACTAAACAACATTATCATGATCAACATCAACTAAAACGTTTTTCGAGTGTGTATTCATATACAGAGGTCAGGCTGCAGGGTCAGGGTTGGGGGTTGGGGGTGAATATACGGTAGTAATATATATATATATTAACAGCGGTAAGCAATTATGAAAAAGGGGGGCAACAACAGAGAACAGATAAAAACAGAAAACGGTAACGAAAGTACGTAATAAATGTCAACAAAGTCACTCGGGATTGTTATAGTATTTTTTTCACTAGCCAGTCAGCATTATTGTTGTTGTTGTTGTTGTGAGTGTTCTTAGCAAGTTGGGTGGCCGTAAAATATTTACCTTATTTCGAGGGTAAGGATCACCACCGGAAGTTTTCACTGAAAACGCTCGATCATTACACAGAATTTTCGATCTTCGATTCTCGTTTTTTTTTTTTTTGCTCAACATAATGCTAATATTAATGTGTGTTTTTTTGGGTGTGTAGTTGTGTGTTGTGTGTTGGGTGTGTGGGTGGTGGCATATGTATATATATATATGTATGGGCATATGGTGTAGATAATAGATATAAACAAGACTCAACAACTGTGTGCATATACATATATGTATATAGTGCATATGCCCCATGTATCGTATCGTATATAGCTTTGTCGGGAGTACCAAAAACAAAACACGCAACGCAACGCAAACATACGCATCACAAACAAAAATCCAACAATTTTCTTTCTTTCGCTCTCGTAGATATTAGGCAAATAACTAGTTTTCAATTTCAAAGTTCAAGTTTCGAGTGTGTCAAACAAATGCAACAATGTTTAGTAGAAGGTATTACATAATATATTATTATACAAGTGTTTCTTGCTTCCTTTCCATTTTTGTATCTTTTGTTTCTTTTTTTGTTGCAAAGGGCGTTAGTTAAAGCAAATTTGTTGTTGTTGTTGAAGTGAAGGCCTCGAAACAGTTTTACTCAAAAATGTTTAAGGGGTTTTGCAATACATAATTATTATTTATTAATCGCTTAACGTTTAGCTGCACGCATAACAATTGGTGTTATCCCTTCTCATTTTCATGTTTTAGATTTTCTTGCATTTCCTTTTTCATTTTTCTTTTTTTTTTTTGTCATTTAAGAAACAAATTAACAAATTTTAGACGAAAAACTTTTGTTGTTTAGGGGGGAGATGGGGGTATAGTTTGGTTGTTGTTGTTTTGCTTTTTGCCTGCTGTTGTTGTTGTTGTTGTTTTGTTAAGTTTGCTGGTTGGTTGGTTGGTTGGGTTGTTTACTTGGTTATTAATTCACAACAGTGGTTAATGGAATTTGTCGCGCCCTCTTTGTCTCCTCATCGTTGATTTTCTGTTCAATTAGATATTGCGCTTTGGCAATGGCACTCGGCTGACCAGTTATGGTTACAATGCGATTTCTAGTGCCAGGTGCGAATATGCCCTTTTTGGAAATTTGCACATTTGCGCCAGAAACATGTTGAATTTCAACTAAACTACGACCGTTCGGACCTGGAATATTTGCATCAGATTTATGTTAAAACATTTTGTAAAATAGTAAAATGACAATATGTAGGGGGGGGTAGGTAGGTATTACAGGTAGGTATATATATATAGATGGGTATATAATTATATATCGTATGTATCGAATGGGTATGTGCGTGTTTAGCGTGGACTGCCGGCCCCCGTTCGATCGAAGGCCAAAAATAAAACAAAACAAATCAAAGAATCGAACGGGGAAAATCAATAGCCATTTGAATAAGCTGCGGAATGGCCAAGTGTCTAACCTAATGACCTAACGACCTTACAACTGACACTGAGGTAAAAACTAACTGCGCCACAACAAAAATGTAAATGTAAATGTAACTCCAACAATGTATTAATATTTTACGCATGGTTTACCCAATAATTGCACTAGCCGACTGGACCTGGGATCTAATGATCCGCCCAGCTTCTCGTAAGTATATAGATATATAGAAAATTCGTTAATCGTAAACAAATCGTAAACAAATCATGGGAAATGTGAAAGTTTCAACCTACAACCTACCGCTAAAGCTACTACCTATTGATTGCTCTTACTAACATATATGCTATCGGATGCTTCCTGGCTACTACTGCTGCTGCTGCTGTCCTGTGCGAATTTTCAGTGGGATCGGGGATTGGAATCAAGGGGGATCATGGATCATGGTTCGTGGATCATGGATCATGGTTCGTGGCGGATGTGTGAGAGGCAAGAACTTGACTAGAAATTTCGCTATAGGTCGTCTCAATGAAAAGTAGTTAGGAAAACCTCTGAGAATGTCTATCGGAATGTCGGGTATGCAAGGAATGTGGGCTAACTAAATAGATCGCTCGATCCCCAATTGGATCTCTATAGTATTTAGCTATATCTCTTGAATAGGTTGCCTGTTTCTGGATGGCTATTATTAATGCTAATGGCTCTACGGCTAATCAAAAATGTGTATGTGCTTGGGTGGGAAATCTGGGGTCGGAAGCGGATGCGGGTGCGGAACTCTTCTTTAATCCTCCGGTGCTTTCTCAGCTTCCCGGGATGCTCCAGTTGGGAAGGAGGTAGATGGGTGGGAAAAGGGGGGCTGGGAAGGGCATGACGAGGGTGGAAAAGAAAATTGCGGTGTTGTTGGTTCTCTGTTGGTTGTTTCTTGCAATTTTTTTGTTTAGTAGGGGTAATAGTAAGGGCGCGCACCTAGAATAGCGCCGATAATCACTTCCGGCACCTCGACGTTCTTCGAGTCCTTGGAACTGAGGTCGCCCGGTGTGGGGCTCTTGCTGAGTCCGCCCAGCTGTGCCGTGGTCGCCGTTCCCGTGGCGGCCGTCAGCCCGAAGCTGTTGTTGTTCAGCGAGACGGGCGTGGTGGCCTGGGCCGAGCCCAGATGGCGGAATGGATCGAATTGCACCGCAGCAGCGTCCAGTTGCGACTGCGTCGGCCGGGAGGCGGCAGCTGCAGCGGCCGCTGCTGCGGCATACTGCTCCAGATTCACCTGCCCGACGGCCCCGAAAACGTTGCTAGCGTTCGCCGCGGAGGCGGCGGCCGCAGTCTGCTGGTCCAGCGTCGTCACCCCGAGGAAGTTGCCCAGCGTGGAGTGGGCACCGTTGGTGTGGGGTACGCCCACGCCCATGCCCAGTACTCCGTACTTGGCCAGTACTCCCAGGGCGGCGCAGACTTCAGAGGTGACGTTCTCCGAGTAGCCAGAGCCGCGCATGGCAACCTAAGGGGGGAATGGGAAATGCAAGATTAAGTATACGCCATGCAAGCAGTTGGAAGAACCCGGCCCAGGAATATATCACCAAGGAATTCCTTGACTTTTTCTATTCCCAGCTTGATTCTCTAGTTTCTGGATTAAAAATCCACCGATATCTACCTTAATATGTTCGAGCAGTTGGTTGGCAACCGCTAGATTGGGCGCTGGGTTGGGAGAGCCCAGGTTGATGGACAAGTTGATGCCGGTGCCGTTGACTAGCAGGCTGGCCGCAGAGTTCGCGCCACCGATCGTGGTGCCCAGGGTGGAGTTCAGCGAGGCGGTGCTCGAGTTGATGGCATTCTGGTTGGTGGCATACGGAGAGCCCGTGGGATTGAAGTTGGCCACCGGGCCGGAGACGTCCGCGTAGGAGACGTTCAGGCACGTGCCCGACTGCGGGTCCTCGACGATCTTGGAGAGAATCATCTTGCAGGCGTTCTTGTTGTTCTCCTTGTCGCCGATAATTGTGATGCAGCGTTCCTGCAGCGAGACATCCTTGGGCTTCTGCGAGATCTGGACATAGGAGCCGCTCTCCTCCTTGATCTGTTTGATGAAGGCGCCACCCTTGCCGATGATCATGCCGGCGGTGGAGTTGGGCACCAGAATCTTCACCTGCTTGTCCCGCTCCTGGGTCTGTTTCGACTCGGCGTCGATGATCTTTGTGGTCAGGTCGGGCTTCTCACGGATCTTGTCCATGATGAAGTCCAGCACGATCATGATGGCCTCCGTGGAGCCGGTGATCAGGCACACGCGTTCGGTGGTGCCTGCAAGATTCGGGATTAATTATCGAGATTATAGAGCCTTAATTGCTCGAACTCACCTGGGTAGAAGTCATGGGACTTGGACATCTTGACCCTAGCACCCGTGTCCTTCTGCAGGGAGGCGATCGTCTCGCCCCCCTTGCCAATAATGGCCCCGGAGGCCACCGCGGGCACCAGTATTTTCATGTGATACGTGGACTCGCCTGCAATGGATAAATCGAAACGGGTTCACAGACCGCGACCGATGGATTAGATTTGGGGGCTTCTTTTTGGTCAATAGATT
Source organism: Drosophila setifemur (assembly GCA_021224005.1). Classification (NCBI taxonomy): domain Eukaryota; kingdom Metazoa; phylum Arthropoda; class Insecta; order Diptera; family Drosophilidae; genus Drosophila; species Drosophila setifemur. The sequence continues at coordinate 16,258,943 of JAJJHY010008598.1, read as the reverse complement.
GGTTTCTTTGGTCAATAGATTAAAGGTTCTTGTACTGGTTAGTCTTTGCCCTTGGCGTTTGCAAAACAATCTATGGTTCTGGTTATTGTTAGTTGGATTTCTAGTTTGGTTTTGGTTTTGGTTTGTTTTGGTTTTGGTTTGGTTTTGGTTTGGTTTAGTTTCTAGCTCATTCGGCAGGTTACAAATTAAAAATAATAACAGCATTTCAGCGTCGATCGTTTTTTTGTTCGTTCGGCTGGACGCTCGCAACGAGGGAGAGAGTGATCTGCTCTTGGTTAGTTTTGGATTTGGTTTTGGTTTTAGTTTCAGATAGATATATCGAGTTTGGTTTAGTTGCACATTACTGCAGTGATTTTTAATGGACAGGTGGGCGAGCGGTTGGTTATGTGGTGCAGGCGTGGTGTTCGACTGTTGTCTGTTTTTTTTATTTTTTTTGTGGGTTGCTTTGTTGCTGTTGTCATGAGATAAATATGCGCTCGAGATGAGATGGGACAGACGGAATAATGCTGGCGCGACACACGAAACACATGAGGCGGAGACCTTTTGCTGCCCGACGCCCGTCCGGCGGAGTAAGGTCATCCGCATGGCCAAGAAAAACGAGCCCCAGAAAATTACCATATACACTCTGCCAGCTCGGGGCAAAGCCGCAAAAGCAAAACGACAAAATAACGAAAAATTTATAAAACAAAATTTTGTTGTGGAAAAAATGTAAGTCAAAGCAAAAAGTTGGTCAAAGGGTCGAAGGTTAACGTGCTCGGCTGCAGTCAGTCAAGAGTCGAGTGGAGTCCAGTGGAGTCCGAATCCGTCGTTTATTTGGCAATCCAAAGTCAAGCTCAAAGCGCGCTCGCAATCGAAACAAGACACCGATAGATAGCGGATAGCGAGAGTTACAGATACATATGCAGGTACGGTTTCAGATACAGATACAGAAAAAACGATAGAGTCTACTTTAGTCGCTTTTGGTTATTAATCGTTTTTAGTTAGTCGATCTTTTGGCTAGACAAAGATGGATTTAATGGTATTTAATGAAAGTGTGACAAAGCTTACCATGATGAATATGATTATTGTTATTATTTTCAATTTCAACCTCAATTCCAGAACAAACTGACTCACCTGAAACGGGAAGAGAAAAACAGAAACAGAGATTATAAGTTGGGATTTGTAGGCGAGCCGGGCGAGAGCACGTCAATTACACAACTAGGTGATGTAAGATGCCAGTGGCGGGGTTTCGATTTGAATGAATGACACCGACTCATGGATGCAATGGACGCGGCTGCGGATACAGTGGAGTCACTGTATCCGACCGACCGACCAACCGACCGACCGCAGATCGCAGTGATATCATCTACTTCTCCAGACCCTGGCCAGAACCCACTGAAATCGTACGTCATGCAGCTTCAAGTCACCAGCCATGGCCAGGGCAAGTAAACAAACAAATTTCAATTAATAAAATGTGTCAAGCGGAGACGCTCTATTACACAAAATGCAGCCACGGCTGCCACGACAAGTGCAACAACAGAATGATCTAAGCGCGTTGCACCTGACTGGTTTGTGTGTCCGTCCCTCGGTCCCTCGGTCCGTGTGTCCCTCTCTGTCGACTTGACTTGAGGCAGCCAACCCAAGACGTTGTTGCCGCCGCCGCCACTTGGCACTCGCCTTTGTTTAAATTTAGCCCTCTCTCCACCCCACCCCCCCCTTCAAACCTCTCCCCTGGGACTGCTGAAATGTATGCCAGGCGTTGACGTCGTCTTGGTCTCGTTGCCACTCAGCGGCAAAGTGTCCTTCAAAAGTATTTCTCTAATTAGATACAGCACACACATGTGCCGCAATGACATTGCCGGGGATGGGTGCAGGGTGGAGAGTGGGCAGTGGGTGGCAGATTCTAGATATTGGACCATTCGCCCTGCTTTGCATGCAAGTGTGAAATGCGATTTGCGAGGAATTCACAATGTGCGATGCGAGGCAACGAAAGCGAAATGAGCGGATAAAGAGGCGAGTGGCAGAGCAGCGAATCAGTCCACATATTTAGCACCATGCTGCCCGATTTCCGCCTCAGATGCAGATGCGATGCATGCGAATAATTGAAATGGCCTGAAGTGCGCCGGACGCATCTGTCGGTTATCTATCATTTATCGCTACAGATATAAAGCTCACAAGCTTTATAGAATTTTGAATCTAAAACTAAAATTTTAAAATGCCAGAGATATACAATAAATTTTGAGTGGAGGAGAAAGAGCTGCATGAAAATGCAGGGTAAATAATATCCGCAAGAAAAACAAGCAACTCGGCCATTTGCTTAGCATTTTATGGGCCACAAAGGACGACGGTCCAAGAAGGACAAACGCTGCGAAGCTGCGTTGCTGTTGACACTGTGCAGCGGCTTAAATTATGTGACTGTCATAAATAACACTTGCAGCACATTGGCCAGACCGCCCATGGAGCTGCACCGCAGCGGGGGGGCGGGGTGCTGGACTGGATGTGGGGTGTTCGGGTGGCAGGCAGACTGGAGACTAATTTCGTATGCATTGTGTGCAGGATTGGACGGGAAACTAGGCTAACGACGAGCTAGCACACAGGACCCTCCGGCCCGCAGACCGCAATAAATGCCATGGCGAAAGAACCACCACGCAGCAATCTGCAGCACGCAAATTGTTAAAGCACAGCCAGAGCTGCAAGTGCTTGTCGCGGACCACGCGGCGTATGCGTAATATGACACGCGATTAAACGATTGGATCCTGCCCCAAAAGCGAAGTAAATGCCTCTTTAAAGAGCAATTTAGTTTGTTTTGGAAATGAAAACAACACCAAACTTATATGAAAAACCCCTCATCTCCCTGTTTCCTATTTCCCCGTTTCCTGTGTGTCGCAAAATTCCAAGCGAAATCGTTCACATGCCGTAAATTTGTATGCAACACACATGAATCACTCTAGGGCATGCTGAAGGAAAGTCTTTTCGGGTGAATATATATGGTACATAAGACATAAATATTTAAAGGCACATTCAAAATTGAAATGGACGCCCACATTAAAGCGCACGATTAGCATATGAGATTTTATATAGTTGATTGTGGCTGTCTTCGCTTGTTTTTCTTGTTTTTGCTGCTAAGTTTTCTATGAGTGTTTGTTGGATTTAGTTTTTGTTTTTTTTGTTTTTTTTTTGGTTTTTTTTTATTGTGTATATCGGGGATGTTGTGTGCTGGATGTTTGTGATATTTGGATTATTTTCTTTCAAAACTTTCAACGCAATGTTAATGGATAACTCATTTATAGCTTGTGGCTTCCTAGGCGACGTTCGGTTCTCGTTTGACTTTTGGGCTATTTGATTTTTTCTCATGTTTTTTTTTTAGCTTTGATCTGTATTTTTTTTTTGTTTTAAGTTGCTGGCAGCATTTAGAATGAGGCGACGTGGTGATTGATGCTGTTGCTGTTGTTGGTTGGTTGGTTGTAGCGAGCTCGATAGTTATAGATATAGAGAAGTGGTGTTCATTTTATGTATGGTGTAGTAGAGGAAGTTGTGCGCAACTTTTGATAGTTCTATGCTGATGCTGATTGCTTGTTTCTTAATCAAACTCACCGTAACACCAACAGGAGGCAGTCTTATAGTTGCCAGCATGATTGCCCAGCGGCAATTGCTGTTGCTGCTGTTGTTGCAGTTGCTGCTGTGTGGTTGCCGATATTGCTGGTGTCGCCGCTGCCGTTGCCAATGGCAATGGCGTTGCCGGTGTTGCTGTTGCGGTTGCGGGCGGTGTATTGGCACCTGGCGAGCCATTCGGCGACCCATTCTCACTCAGTGGCGTCTGCTGCAGCTCCATCTGGTGGTGCGGAACATGACTGGGATTAACTGGGTTCTGCCGGGGCAGATGGTGCTGCTGCTGTTGCTGTTTATAGCTATGAACGGCTAATGAGTATGCAGCGCTGCTATGGGTGCTGTGATTGCTGTTGCTGATGTTGCTGCTGTTGCTGATGTTGCTGTTGCTGCTGCTGCTGCTGCTACTGCCGCCGCCGCCGTTGCTGGTCAGCGAATGTGTTGATGAGGGCGACGACGTGGTTGTGGAATGTCGTGGCTGATAGTTACAAGCTAATTGCTGCATATGTGTGGGCGTTGATTGCTGATTTCGGTATGTATAATGTTCAGGTTCTTGTTGTTGCTGTTGCAGTTGCTGCTGTTGCAGTTGCAGTGGCTGCAGTGGCTGTATATGCGTTTGCAGTGGCTCCAGCTGCGGCTGCTGTAGCTGCAGCTGCTGGCGCTGCAGCTCTGGCGGGTCTTGTGCATAGAATTCAAAGCCAAATTGCTGCATCAGCTGCTCGGCCGCCCTGTCCATGGCGGCCTTCATAATACTCGTGCTTTCCATGGTGCGGAATTGCTGGCGTTCCCGTTCAGTCTTCTGATTGCTTGCGACGGAATTGATTCTGCCTTGAATCGATTGTACTCGTTCCTTACTAGCCGACTTATTTGATATTTACTCGTTTATATAGTTCGTTTGTTACTTGTTTACGTTTACGTTCTGCCTTTTTGTGTGCTCGCTCCTATTCGATAGGTTTTGTTGCGGTTGCTCTGTTTCTCTGATTTACGTGTACTTGTACTTGTACTTGTACTCTACGCGCTTTCCAATTATCAAACTTGTTCAATAAACGAAAGAAAAAGAAATGGGAAATTTGTTTAAATTAGGCTTGCTTCAAATATTGTTTCGGTCACACTGGTGACACACTGACTGGCACACACCCATACACACGCATAGATTAGGCGGCGCTTACACAAGGCTCATGAGTGTGTGATCGAGACGGAGAGAGAGATGGAGTGACGCAAAGGACCTTTTCCCGGTGTCATTCCATCTCCCTCTGGATCTCAAATTCCATCGATATCTGAACTATATCTTCTTTATTGATAGATCTTGACTTGAATGGCAGTTTGTAAGGCATTTGAACTGTGCATTTGTAGTTGTTCTTTGTTGGGATAATGCTCGTCATGATGATGCGGTGGTTGTAAGTTAACATATATATAATATATATGTAGATAGAGAGAGATCGGGTTGATAGAGTGGTGACATCGCTGTGGTTCAGTCGACTTCCGGATGACTTGAGTTAATTCGGTTTGAGTCGATAGCTGGCGTTGGGTTCGAGTTGATTAGATTGGTGTTCTTGGATGGCGATTTTAGTGTTGTTCTGTTTTGGTGCGTGGCATTTGGCATTTTGGCTTTCGTTTTGATATCTTGATGGTTCGGTTAGATATATTTTGTAGGTAGGCGACAACGATAACAACAACAACAATTACGATGCGATTGATATACAGTATTTCATAGATGCACACGATATGCGAGTATATATAGAGAGATAGAGAGGGAGGCAGAGTGAGAAACAGACAGAGACAGAGAAAGCGGCAGCAGCAAGCTTCAGCAAGGGTATTTGATTGTTGATCGATCGCTCGATTGATTGATTGATTGATTGATTGATTGATTGTCTTGGATGGACTGACTCTGATATCCTTCGGATCGAAAGAACATTATTCGAGTTAGACAGATAGTTGGATGACAATTGGTGCTAGGGCGATATATAGAGAGAGTATGTCCATGTAGAATGGCAGTTGTTAATGACGATTGTTACACAACATCCAAAATATGCTATGGGTGGTAGACATTTAGAAAACAAGGCCAACAGGCTGGCTTTACCATTCAGCTGGGTTAAGTTGAGTTGAGTTGAGTTGAGTTGAGCTGAGTGCTGTGGAATCGGGGATTGAAGCGGATGCTACAGTTGTGGTTTCTATAACCCTCGAAGATTAGCTCGATGGCTGGACGGTGATCTTTTGAGATGATTCTGATGCTGCTGCTGCGTCCCGATGAGTTGCATTGGTTGTTTGTGTTTGCTGTTTGCTGTGTTTGCTGGTTTTTGGTTTTCAGTCGGGTTCTCGTCGGTTAATAACTTTTGCGGTTTCTGTTGAACTTTCGTTTTAACTTTTCGTGGCTTTATCACAACATAGTTTAACTGCTTTGCTTTTTGAGATTATCACATTTGAGTTGAGTTCGGTTGAGAGATTTCATTGGTTTTGTGGGAATGCTGCTGCTTTGGAGGACATTTTTCAAATTATTTGTGGTTATAGGAACTGTCGCATATTCTGCTATTATTGCTAATCGCACGCTTAATGTCAGCGTCCATTAGTGGAAAAGTGGGGACAACAACAAAAACAACTGTTCGTGATTTTATACTTTGTTTTTTTTTTCTATTTTTTGTTCAGTTTTCAGTTTTCTGTATTTAGTTTAATATTTATCGTTCTGTGGTGTGGCGGCATGCACATCAATTTATCTTTATACTTTTGTGGATTATCTATAATTATATTTGCGCTATGGTTTGCATCTGATAATTACAAGCACATTTATATGCATGGACGGTAATGGTTTAATAGTACAAAAATAAAAAAAATTCAAACAGAAATAGAACGAAAAATAAAACCGGTATGGATGTATTCAAAGCTGTAACAGATATCATGGTCAAATGGCAGCGAATTGAAAGCATTTTAATTGATGGAACTGCGGAAGCCAGTTGATAAGGTTCGGCGATGATTGGGCAGAAGCTGAAAATGATTTGGAAATATGTTGGGAGCTGTGCTGGGGGAGGGGGCTTCTGTCGGTCAACCGGTCTATAGTCTATATCCCAAGGCCCGAAGCAATTATTCACAATATTTTTATTGAACTCGAAACTAAGCGCAAAACCTTGACTCCATTCAAATAAACACACCACACACACACATATACAAGTAGAACCCACACAATGTCATTAAACGAGAGATTACCAAGCCAAGCAAAACAATATTAAACCGTTTAAAAATAGCTTTTTAATGACACACGACCATTTCGACCAGTCATCAGAAGGATCAAATTAATGAATAAATTTAAGTTATTGAGAGAAAAAAGTGCCCAACAAAGTCATATAATAATGTCATATAATACCCGCTGTGGAACGGAAATAGAAATGCTGAAATCAAGCTGAGTGGGCGTTACATGGAATACCTTAGTGAGATCATCTTTCACAGACAGCCCCAAACCCCAAACCCTTTCAGAGCTCTTAAAATTGATTTATTGTGTGCTCGCCATTGAGAAGTCCGTCCCACCAACTCCGAGGCAGAAGCTGAAGAGTAGAAGACAGAGCCAAAGGCAGAAATGGAAATGCGTGCTCAATGGCCAAACACCTGCCCAAAAGTGTTGCCAAATGGCAGCCAAATTAACAACTGGTTGGCAATAGCCGAACTCCGATTACACAATGGGGCTCAAGCTAAAGCTGAGCTGGGCCAGAGCTACTGGCTGGGATCTGGAACTGGAACTAAGATTGGATGCTCTCTCTCTCTATGGTATTAGGCAGCAGAAATGCGAAATTGTGGCACGCATAAATAACACATTTCTTGGGCATCTGAGCGTTGCTAAAGACATTTCGCCAAGAAATGGCCAACCGACTACAACAAAAGAAGAGCCAGAAGACTTGCCAAGAAAAATAAAAGTAAAATGCTTGCACGTCTTTGGATCTTGGGCTTGGGGGTATTTGTATTTTATATGTTGTGTTTTTATTCCTATTTTTTTGGTTTTATTTTGCGCTTTTGTGTTGTATTTTTCTCGATTTTATTTCGCTTTAGGTAGAGCCAGGGCAACATGAGCAGTTTGGGCATGGCAATATGAGTGTCTCAACTTATTTTTGGCTTTTTCAAGCACACACACAGATACACACCGCCTCAAAGATAGAGTGAGACATGTTTGCCCACATTCAAATCACTTTTCAAGGTTAAGTTTTGCCGCCGTTTGCTTCCCGCATTTCAAGTCAACAGTTTTTTATTCGGGCCCTAAGTACTTGAAAAGCCTCCGGCAGAAAAAAAAGAAAAAATAGAGACAGACAAGCGTGACTCTCGAATTAATTACTGTAAACATAGACAGTATTCACTTGGGATCGGAATTGGAAGTGGAATTGGAATTGAAATTGATTTTGATTTTGATTTCGAGAACCAACTGATAAAGCCCGAACCGCAGCTTGTTGCTCGAGCTGAGGTCAAACTTCACGTCGAGTTGACGTTAGTGTCCAAGTTTTTAGTGTCCCTCTTTCCACATCGAATAATCATTATTGGCTGGCATTGAACTGAATTCGTGGCAGCGTGTGGGTTTGGTGTTTTCTGCGATTAGCAAATGCTAATATTCATGGAAAAGTGTTTCGTTTCCAATCGAAACTTCACAAGCCCGAGCGCAATTGCTATACTTTTCGTTCAACGATAAAGAGAGAACTCCGTAGGCGACCTTGAAATGCTAGATAAACGAAGTTGACATGACGTTAATTGCCGCGTTGCTTAATATTAATATCGGAATATTACGTATACGCAATGTGTGCCCCGCTCAACTCCACTCCGCTCCGTTCTGTTCAGTTCTGTTCAGTTCAGAACAGGTGATGGCAAACAATTAACAAAGCCCGTGGCAAATAGAGAATGAGATAAACCTTATAATTACAATTCGAGTTGTTCGCCACTGCACACGCTAATTGCCAAGGTCAACAAATAAAGCACGAAAACGATACTGAAACTAATGGTTGGGGCCAGTTGGGCTGCACTTAACACATACTGAAGGTCTGCTGATGCTGATGCTGATGCGGTTGCTGATGCTGCAGCTGAAACGAGGATTGCTGCTGGAGTTGATGCGGATGCTGCGGATGCGAATCCTGGTGCTGCATCATGGTCGGTGTCGATGTTGTTCTGGCAAACAACATGCTGCTAACGGGGCGGGCCAATCCCAAATCACTGGCAAAATGGCTGCGCGGGAGCTGGAAAGCGTTTATTTTTCGTGGAGCGTCGACGAGCGTTGAGTGTGGAGCGTGGAGCGACTGACTGTGAGCGAGCGAGCGAGCGAACGCACGAAACGAGCGACAAAACCGCACTGAAGAATTCCGAAGACGGAGCCCAGACTCAAGCACAGAGTTGGAGCAGAGAGCCGGACGGAGACAGATAGATAGCGGGAGAGAGAGAGAGACCCGGAGAGAGCGATCCGGAGCGAGAGAGATTGAGATTGGGGGAGAGCGAGGTTCATGAGTCAGAGTGTACGATCACGCAAAGCCACAGCAGGCAGATGACTTGTCCCTGTCTGTGTGCGTATGATCTAATGCTGCCCGACGATTGCCTCACTCCGCATCCACATCCACAGCCACAGCCACAGCCATGTCCATGTCCGTGTCACTATCAGCGGGCTCCAACAAAATAAAAAAACACACAGAGCAGCGGCGGAGAGAGATAGGGAAAGGGAGAGACAGAGAGACAGAGAGAGGGAGAGCCAGTTTGGGGGGCGTGTGTCGAAAATAGAAACTGCTGTGGCAACATGTGATACCAATGGCACGTACATACATATATATATATACGGAATGAGCCAACGTGATAAGCCAGTGGCGGAAAGAGTGAACGTGTCACGTTTTCGGCCATTCAACGAGCCTTTAATAGGGTCGTCTTCCAAAGCGATCCTGGCGCCCACCCGGCGTATGCGTAATTTAATTGCCCATACGCAAAAAGGAAAAGGAACCGCTCGGTTGACCCAATTGTGTGGTCACCCACACAACAAAGGTAGTTCTGTAGTTCCATTTTGGTTTTTTTCCCGCTTTGCTTTTGGCCTAATCAGCAGTGGTCGAAAGGGTGGTGTCTCTCGAGTTATTAGTAGGCCACTCGAGGAGATGCTCTACAAGTGCAGCCACACACCGATGGGCCAGGCCAAATAGCTGGCCACTTGAGCCGCAACAATAGAATGCACCTAAGAATAAGGTAACCCAAAAACACGCCAGGGAGATACGGCCTCAGATTGTGGCCAAAACATAACGACAGAGACAGAGAGAGAGGGAGAGGGAGAGAGCGAAAGATGGCAAGATGGAGAGCAGCCCTTGGGCGGTAAACGCACTTGAGATGCAGCAGGAAAAGCGGTGGGGAAAAGCCAACCAACCCAGTTACACATCGCCACTCAAGGACGCTGGCTGGCTGCTTGGCTTTGCTGATGTGGCTGCTGGTGCTGCCGAGGCTACTGTAGCTGCTGGGGCTGCTGTGTCGGCTGCAATGGCGCCAAATGCTGCACTGCAGCAGCTGAGTGGGGCCAGAAGTTTTCGGCCACTGCGCAGGACTTTTCCTAGGCAACACACAGCACACACAACACACAGACACACGCACACGCACACTTCGCACCCGCATTGTCATCAAAGTAGGTCAACCGCTGCCATGCTGTCAACGTTTTTCCGAGAGCAGCTCACACGCTGCTCTCCGCTTCTCCGACTTGCTCTCTGTGTCTCTCTCTGGCTCTGGCCACCTACACTCGCATAATTTTCCAGCTGCCAGCATTGATTACATAAGCCCCGAACCCAGTGCCACCCCCATTTCCATTCCCACTCCCACTCCCACTGCCAGTTCTTGGCCCCGACACGTTGACCCACCACCCCGTTTTTCTCATTTTTACTGCATTTCCTTTGCAGCAGCCTCGGCGGCTGACGCATTTTGTATCTTTCGGTACGGCTACGGCTACTGCTACTGCCACTGCAACCTGCTCATATGGCATGTTTTTGTTTTCCAACTACCAACTACGATGGCAGCCATAAATAACAAGGGAAAAGAACCGAGAAAACTGAACAAACGAAATAAATTTGAAATAAATGAAACGAAATGACTGTCAGGCAGCTAAGCAAATACTTCAAACCGCTTTCAGAAACTAATAAATTACGCGCCTGTGTTTTGGGTGTGTAAATACCCGAACCATGGACCTGTTCTCTCCGTCCAGCAAGTGACAAGACAATCAATACGAAGGCCTCAAATGGTGGCTAATTAATAACCAATGTCCAGCTGTACACACGGGTGAAGTGTCTATTGAGCACCAGCTAAATACATGAATGGAGTCTGTGGGCCAGCGCAGCTGATAATATTATTTCATTTCAAAAAAACAAACAAATTCCCAGCATCGAAATAAATGTCAGCTTAAATATAGGTATAATGTATAGGCAAATAAATACGACAAAGAATCCGAGTTCATGTAATATTTACCTATCGATCGAACTTGAACTTACTCGAACAGTATTTCCGCATTCCAACGAACGAAGTCAAACTCACGAATTTTGATGCAACATTAAGATGCGAGACTTTGTTCCTTTTAATGGAAAGATACATGAATTTGGTTGAATTTACTCTACTTGATTCTCACTATTCTGGCCAACGAATTTCTCCCTGCCTACTGCGTTCAAGGGAAACTATAACTATATTTTTTGGGGTTGTCACTTCGATCTTCAACCCCCAATTTCCCAATTGACAATTCGACTTTAATAGACCATCAAGCACGCTTCAGTCGGCAATTAAGAAACTCTAAAACGTGTTTGGCGTTTCTGCCCTCAGCTGTCGGAGCTCACACGACACTCCACTGGGTATATATATATTCATATATATATATGTATGTATATATATATATATCTATCTGTCTAAATATCAAAAGCTAGGCATGTCAGCGGGGGCGACTCGACGGCTTGGTGCTCTAACATTTACACTTTGCTATTTTCGTGGCTATGACAAGAGACCCCAAAACCAACGACGACGACAGGTACTTCGATTGCGTCGTCGCTCACCTTGGAGCAGTCAGCCAGCTGGTTTTCAAACCCCAACAAATCATGCAAAGCAACTAGTTAATAGCTCGTGGTCAAAGAGTAGGGGCAGGGGTATGGCTTGGGATTGGGTTTGGATCGGGGATTGGGTTGGGGTTTGTGTTTGGCAATGGAGCTTCTTTTTTTTTCTGAATGCCCGCTAATCTGCATATGAATTGTGGCCCACTCGCTCACTCACTGACACTGCTACATCAGGTGTCTTAGGAGCTCCTCAAATGTCACTCATTAGGGAGCCGGAGGAGCGCTCAGGGCCGGGCACTGGCACTGGCACTCGCATCTAATTGCAGGGCATTGATGAGGAGCAGGAGACTGTGGAGACAAGGGCAGCGGATTGCTGCAGATTGTGGATTGCAATTTGCAGGCGGAGGTCATTGGCAAAATTGGGTCAAACTGGGCCCAGAACGTCTCGGCGCCAAATCCTGCGCAAAGATTCGGCCCCAGGCCCAACAGATGCCAGTTGTCAAATTCGGACGGCATAGGATGTGCAATCTTGTTGTACAACGGACTTGGACATGGGTATGGGTATGGGTATGGGCATGGGCATGGGTCCTCGGGGCGTATACGCCATATCTGACTTAATTACAAATCAAAGTCTATCTGTCTGTCTGTCTGTCGGTGTGTCTGTGTGTCTATCTGTGTGTTGCCACACTAAAACTGAAACGTGTATCGGGGGCAAACTGCAAATGAATTTCTCGTGCTGATTAATTGAAAACTTAACAAAAACACCAACAACAGCAACAGCTAAAGCAGGAGCGACAAAAGCAACGAAATCATAGATACCAGATAGAGTGGGGCTGGGGGGAGGGGAGGAAGTTAATCGGGGGTATATCGGAGGGGGGGGGGGATATTGCAGTAACAACAACAACATTGACTATATAACAAAGAGGGGCAAACGGCACGATCGGCAAAAAGTTAGGCAAACAAATTGAATGAGTTATTTATACGCTTCGCAGATAAAGAGCGGTGGATAGATAAGTAGATAACGAACGAGAGATAAATAGAAAGACAGATATATATTGAGAGATAGAGAAGGAGAGTGAGAGAGATAGAGAGAGAGAGAGAGATAGAGAGAGAGAGGAGAGCACGATAATGGGGTATGCAAAAGCGATTGAGATTGAGATACTTTCTGTTTCATCTGCTTTCGGAATGAATTGGGTTTCGATTTCGATTTTGATTTGGATTTTGATATGGATTTGGATTTGGATTTTGGTCAACTTACCGGAACTGAAATGTGAGCGTTTAGTTTGTTCATTTTCCGGATCGGAATCGAGTGGCCTTTTGCGTGAGTCGCCGATCTCAGGACTTGGACATGTCTCCATGGTAGCGTCTTCGGCCATTTTTAACTGAATGTTGCTGGTTTTGGTTATAGACTTTGACTGATGATTGCTTAAGCTTTTGCCTTTGCTGTAGCTTTAGCTTTTGCTTTTGCTTTGGGGTTTCTGTTGCAGTTTCTGTTTCTGTTTCAGTGTCTCGTTGGAGTATTTCTTTTCTTGGTTTCTGTTTGATTTGCTTTGATTTGATTCGATTTGATTGGTTTGAATTGAATTGGTTTGGATTTGATTCGATTCGATTCGATTCGCTTTTGGTCTTGGTTAAACGACAACGAAACGTACGATGTTTGGTAATGAGGCGTCTGTTTTGCTTGGTATTATTTGGTTTTTGGCTTGTTGTAATCTGTTTGGTTTTTGGTGCGTGCGAGCGAAAGAGCGATAGAGCGAGCGAGCGAGAGAGAGAGAGAGAGGGAGAACGAACGATCGAACGAACTAACGTCAGTATCGGTCAGTATCCTCAGTCCTAGTCCTTGTCCTTGTCCTTGTCCTCGTCGTAGTCGTTGGATGCCTTATCGGGGGGGATCCGTCACTGGCATCGAGAGAGAGAGAGTGATGGGCTATGTGGATGAGGTCCTTCGTCCTTGGGTGCTCTACTGTTGCCGGGACTCATGCACACACGTACACAAACGGATCGCCGATATATGCGGCATAGGTTGCAGTTATCGATCGATCGCTCTTAGACAGACGACAGTGATAGTTCCTGATCGCCGCTATATATATGCATATGCACTTATAGTTATTAACTCTATAATCTTTATGATCCTTCTGATGTTCAATGTTTTTTTTTTTTCATTTTGGTTTTGTTTATTATTTTTGGATTTTTTTTTTGTTGTTGGTGGTTTTGTGGTGGAATGTGCGAGATTGTTTTTTGTAAACGTTTATATGAAAAAAAGAAAAAGAAAAAAATATTTATGAGTGAATTATGCAGCAATAATAATATACATACATACAGTAAACATTTAGGCATAAATAGGTATGTAATTTGGCATTATTTTGTAGATATAGATACAGTTGTCAGAGTTGCAATGCAGTTCTCGAGTAGTAAAAAAAACACACACACAAGTGAGTAACATTTAGATAGGTACAAATAGAGTTCAGTTAAGTTGAATCGTTTTTGCTTTCGATTGTAAAGATGCTATCTATATACAAAATGAGCAAGGCATTTTGTGAGAGCGGCGGGGGATCGGGAGGGGATTTCAGGGTGGACCAGAGTGGTTCATCTAAAAGCGTGGATTATGTAAGGCATTCACATATCAAAAACTGTTCGGGGCAGGCAAATGACAGGAAATAGGCGAAATAGATTGGTTTGAGACAAGCTTCGTGAACGAGGAACGAGGTACATGTGGAATGATGGAAAGCAGACGACAGCATGAGTTTACTGGAGAAATGTATCTGAATATGGGATCCCCTCGAATATATATATTATCCCATCTGGGCCAAAAGGTTTGACAAAAACTGAGAAATCTCTGCGCACTGTAACCAATACATTTACATACGTTTTTTTTATGAATTCAAGATCTTAATTTAATCTAAATATAAAGCTTCCTCGCACCACATTTATGAATCGTTAATTTGCATTCGTTCCATTTATCTAACACTCTGTGCATCTATCTATGGCCCGTAAATCCCAGAGATACTTTGTATTTATATTATGGTTGTTTTTTTGGTTTTTTGTTGTTCTTTTTTGAATGCCTGAGCAAGTTTTTTGTGTTCGCGGCAATGAAAACCCAACTTGCAACTCAATTATGCATGAGCTGTTTTATTTTATTATGATTTCATTGCTAATTAAAAATGCGCCGACACAAAAACCGATGCGAGACGAGCAACAAAAACCAAAAAAAAAAAAAAAAGAAACAACAACAAATCTGCAGCAGTGTTAAGCGACAGACAACGCGCATTTATTTGTTTAAAATGGCGTTTAATTATACAAACACTTTTATATTTTATTTTGCTTGGTTGGTTGGTTGCTTGGTTGGTAGTGCTAGTGTTGGAACCACACCACAACACACCACTCTAAGTGTGTGTTGGTGTGTGCGTGGTAGTGTGTTAGTGTGGATTCGATTTGACTGCAAACGACCTTGACCATTGAATAAGTTTTTTTCGTGCCAGCTTGGCTGAGACCGCAAGGCAAAATGAGAAACACATCGAAGAGATGGCAAAAGCCGCAGCCGAGCAGCGAGACAGACGTTCAATGCTAAGCGAGCGCCCAGATACATAGATACAAATAGCAATTCAGCCAGCGAATGCGTACCGCCAGATACAGATACACGTTTGCAATTGTGCTGCTGCTGTTGCTGCTGCTGCTGCATGCGCTAGTCAGCGACTCGCCACCTGTTTCGAGACACAGCACAGCACAGCACACAACAAAGTAAAACAGGTAAGTCGCACAAATTTGCATTTACTTAAGAAATTAGTGGGCTACAAATAAAACGCAAATCGAGAAACTAAAGATCAGTTTTAGCCGTGGCCAGAGATGCGGCCGCGCCGCCTTAGAACGAGTTTCGGATTGATGCGAGCTCCGAGATCATTGAGAACCAGTTGCTTTTGCGCCTCGGCTTGGCATTTCAGTTTTTCAATTAATTCACTTAATGCTTTTCGTTGCGCCGCTGCTTCCACTTATTTGTTTTTAGTTATTATTGTTGCTGTTCGCAGAAGAATTCCCATTCGAGGCGGCCGCACAAAATGGCGCCAGTCGAAGTCGAAGTCTAAACATTTGCGCCAACTTGGCAATCAAATTTCAGTTCAGCTGCAGTTGGGCCACACAAATCTGTGGTCGAAAGTCCCCCGAGATGCCCCAGTCGCTTGCCACATGCCGCATGCCCCATGCCACACGCCCCTTCTGCTCTTCCGCGACACGCAAAGTGCTCGACATTTTTCGCTTTGTGTGTCCTTGAAACTGCAGCGGGCCAAATGGGGATTGGGATTGGGAAATGCAGCAAAAAATATGCATGCTAAAAACTTTTTCTTTCTCTCTGTTGATTAGAAGAAAAGCGAGTGATGACGGGGCAGAAGCAGAGGCAGTGACAACCAAATCAGAAACAACAACAGCAACAAGAATCGTCATTGATGCACTCAAGCCGAAAATGTGTTAATGGTGATGAATTGGAAACAGCTGGCGCCTTGGTGGCTTCGCCTTGGTGAAATGCACTCTCCAATCAGCCCAAGGATAATCAGCGTTCGTTCGAATGCAAAAAAAGTGGGCGGCCGAGATGGAGGAATGTCTAAATAGAAACTGGTTGCCTTCAGCTGCAGATACTTTCGAGTGGTGTGCATGTACAAGAAGCGTTATCTAACCTCTAGCGCAACGTTTTTATTACGAAAAGTGGCACACATATAATAACCCGGTGGCGGATCTCAGGTTGGCAGTTATGGAAGAGCATTCCAAAAGTTTGTTTTCAATCCGCTCCTGCACTAAACGAATCGTATCCGTTGGAGTCCGTTCTGTGGACGACAATAACAGCACGATTTCTTCTCCCACTTTCCGGTTTATCACGAAAGTTCTTATGTGGAAAAAAATAAGGAAAATAAATCAGGCATAGCCCAGGCGAATGAAAAAAAATATTCCATCTACTATATGTACTGTATATGTACTATATATATAGGGCCAGGCCAACTTATCTCCCCGTCCGACTCACAGTTATCACTGGAGCGGAGACGACAGCGATAAGGTTTATTTTCGTTGCTTTCGGTTTGCCGATAAGACGTCCAGAGTCGCAGATAGGTAGCGCAAGCGATGGGGTTTCTTTCGGGCAAAACCAATCAAATGAGGAATGAGTGCCAACCCCACCGTCCCCCCCTTGAATTGAGATCCCCGCCACTGGTGGTGAAATACCGAGACAACATGGTGAATGTTGTTGAGCAAACGGAGAAATATGAAGTCGAAGTCGAAGTCGCGGTAAAATGACATCAGAAGTTCGGGGGGACAAAAAGTTTGGAAGGCAGGCGGCTACAGTTTCCACCCAGCTTCTGGGGGGCAACACGCGACCCGCATTGTTGGAGCGCAAGATTTATGCTTTGTTGCCTAATTGAAAGGCTGCTTGTTTGTTTGCCCGATAAGCAGTTGTTGAGCGCTTCATAAATGCTCCAGCCTGGGCGCCACCGAAATCGAACAGTACGGAGTGGAGCAGAGCCGGGCACATCATAGCACGGAGGAACACTTTTCCGGAACACGGAGGAAGGCCTGAGGTCGGCCCGAGGCCTCAACCACTTTGTGGGGGCTCTCGAATAACAAAACTGTCAGTGGCGATGATTCCCAGCACTTAACGGCACGACACTCACTTGAGACTCGGGGTACGATTCCAAACTTGGGGATACGATTCCAAAACTGGAACTTCTGAATAACACACACTCTTCTATTCGGTTCTGGGTCCGATGAGGAGGAGATGGCGACGACAGTGCGCTAGTACGTGAAAATCAAATACAACTAAATTCAAAAACTGAAAACAATTAAAAACGAAATGGGTCTGAGGCGGGCAGGCCAAAGTATCTACGAGATTCAAACACTTGCCAGCAGGAGAACGAGAGAGGGAGAGCGGGAGAGTTGGAGAGAGAGAGAGTGAGAGTGTGAAGATGAGAGCGGTAGCGAGAGAGAGCCTGGGGAGAGAGAATGCGGGAGAGTGAGAGCCGTATCTGGTAGATACTTTATCTACAAACTGTCGAGTGCTCGTCGCTGGGTTTGCAAGTGTTTGCTCAGCCGTTTTCAGCGCTCTCCCATCCCTCCGTATCTGTGTGGCATATATATGTGTGTGTGTGTGTGGTTGTTTGTATATTTTTTATATTCTTATCAGTAAATAGTTTATGTTATGTGCTGCACTTTGCTCCGGCTCCTCCTCGCCCTCTCCCAATCCCCTACCTAATTGTTTTGTTTTTGTCGATCCGGCCGAGTCTCAGACGCCTTGACGCTGATAAAAAAACTTAAAGTTTGGCAATATTTTCGGGCCCCAAGTGGATGAGCCACAAGTGTAAGCGATAACCTCTTTCGAGGGCCGAATTTCCCCGGCTCATTTGTTAGGACATCCTCTTTGTTTGTCCATTTCGAGGCTCATTTATCGTCTTGTCTTTTCATAGGCTCCGCACAAATCTGCTGACAGCAAAGCGGCTGTTGCTGTTCTATATCTATATGTCTATGTATCTTTGTGCGAGTGCGTACGTGCTTGTGTATCTTTATCTCTGCGTTTTGACAAATATCATGTGCGATAAATCTTCGCCTGTCTGCCTGATGCCTGGCTGCCTGACAGCCAACGAGAAAAAGGACACAGCCAGTGGCACAGGCACAGACAGGCACATCCTCACTTTTTGATGACAAAGGCTGATGGCAATTTATCCCGACATTTCCGAAGCAACATTGACATTGCTAATCTGAAAATGTTTCATTTGTTTAGCTTGTCAGCGGTATTACGACCAAGTCGGCGGCTTAAAGAGCGGGAACTGGTTGGAAAACACTTTTCCACAGCGGGTAAAAAACAATTGAATAGAACTATGGACACCCGAGTAGGTGAGTAATAGCCTTGACAATGGTGGAGAATAATGGGGAGTGGAGTGGGGCACTTAGTTGGGATCGCCCACGACACGTTGCAACGATGCAAAGCGGTGACTCACACTCACCCAGAACCGGACCTGTTCTGCTCCGTGACTGGATTCTGGATGTCGTCGAGCAGCGTTTATAGCAGCTAATGATGAGCTCAATTTCTGAAACTTAGATATTAAGCCCCAGCTGAGTAACTCAATAACACTTGTCACTGCTTTATGTGTTCATCAATCAACAATGGTGTCATCTGATAAAACGCCATGTCACTCATTTCGGTATTTCGAACGCATTTGTTCAAACCGCGTATCTGGTATCGTCCCCGGGTTTAATCTGGGCAGTAAAATGATTGCCCATAGAGTGCCATAAAACTACTCCTTCAGAACGAAAAACCCCTGTAATCATGCCCGGCAACTCTTTGCTCCGAAATCAAAGCCGCAATGGAGCCATCCGAGCGCACACCGAACAATTGCCCCAAATTCATAATTGCAGCCAGCCCAAATGGGTTGACAACAGCCCAGAATCTAGTATAGTATATAGAGAACACCCACCCACCACACAGATCCACACAAGGAAGGCGAAAGCACCGAAAAAATGGGGCAACAAAAATAAAATCAACGTGGCCGGCAAAACGAACAATGCCAGGAGCCAGCTGAGTGCGGATAACTGGCGATTGTGGGTCACCCCGGCAGTTGATAACTGTCCGGAGTCCACAGAAAAGTGCCCGGAGTCACTGGGCTTTGTCCCGACCCCCGGTTGGGTAGGGGCAGGGACAGGGAAGGGGCAGGGACTGGGGACCGGATGGGGGCTGAGCATTAGCGGAAGTTGACAAAAGGACGAAATGAAGGCAACATCGACACGAATGCAAATACAACAAAGAGCGCAAATGTCATAAGCCATAAAGATGAGGCAAGAGTTGGGGGGGCGGGTGGTTGATGTTGAGGAGAACTCCTTGGCCCGCGGACTCGTTATGCTTGACTTTATTATGAGCTCGAGCCGAGGACTTTAAAAAGCGAGCGCCGGCGGCAAGGACATCGCATGCAAAAGGTAAACACGGCGCATACTTAACCAGCTGGCAAATGTGAATGAGGACGCCGAGGATGAGGATGAGGATGAGAGGCTGTTGCCAACCGAAAGCTGAATACTAAATACTGAAAGCTGAAAGCTGAATGGCCCGGGGCAAGGTAGTTGATGGAATGGGAATGGGAATAAGGAGGTGGGAGTGGGACAGCGGGCGAGGTGCGACCTCATTGACTTTGGCGGCACGTTTTTGGATGTCTTCTGTCAAATGAGTTTTCCTCGTATGTTTGCCCCTGTCCAGTTGGTGCGTTCTTCACCAACTTCAGTCCGTCCCCCTTGCCCCCTCTTTGAAAGAGAAATGGAAAACTTCAGCCGCATATATAGTATATAGTAAGCAGGCGTTGTGTGTGTGCACA
The DNA here is from genome assembly GCA_021224005.1 of Drosophila setifemur. NCBI lineage: Eukaryota > Metazoa > Arthropoda > Insecta > Diptera > Drosophilidae > Drosophila > Drosophila setifemur. The sequence continues at coordinate 16,239,022 of JAJJHY010008598.1, read as the reverse complement.
ATTATTGGTTGTTGCTCCGCTTGTTCGCTGTTCCTGTTCCTGTTCTGTTCTGTTCTGTTCTGTGTTGCCTCGCATGCCACATGAAAAATGAAAGCGAAAATCAATAACGTGGCACGCGATGCGAAAAGCCTCCCACTGACCCCCATGACGGGGTTCGAACAATAGTCCAACGGGTGGTGGCCGGGGGAGGGGCATCCAAAAATACCAACAAAAAAAAGGGTTTCCCCATTGTTGGCCCACACAAACAAGCGAGGAAAGAGCTTACAGGTCCGAGGCAAATATTTACCGCAGCTCCACGGAAAACAATATTGATAAGTGAATTCTATGAAATGAATTTTGTGTTATGCACAAGAACGAATAATAAATTAGAGGGATTGAACATCCAATAAATTTAAAGATTTATAACAAGTTTGCTTCTTAATAAATTCAAAGATTTATAGCTAGTTTGCTTCTCAAAAAAATTTGAATAACGAATAAATTATAAGAACTTGTGGAAAATTTGAAAAGTATTAATTTTTGAATAGGAAACATAAACGGTAACACACATCAAAAGTATTTGCATAGAATTAATTTCAACACAAAATTCATGACATAACTCAAACATTCACAAATATATATATATAATAGTTGTGGCTCTCAGATTCTTTTTTGTTTCCACCCCACAACATTTATTCGCAGACTTCGCCTTATTTTCCGTGTGGCAAGGCAACCGAGAGCCTCAGATGTCTATTCGGCCGGGATAAGAGCCCTGGCTTACAAGTGCCAAAGAGCGGGGAGAAGGAGTGGTTGCTGCGAGTGCCGAGTGTGTGGCATGAATGTCGTTGGCGCCTGGCCCCCCCACCAGGCCAGGCCGATTCATCCAACCCCCCCTCTTTCCCAGCTGCCCGCCTTTGTGCGCATAATTTATGCTCATTGCGAACCAGACCCCCAGCCCATCCCTTTCCCCAGAGCAACCATCAAGGCAGCCCATATTTGCAGGCTTTTTACGAGCATCCTTTTTTTCCGGAGGGTAGCCTGGGAATGTCACTGGGTTTGTCCCATAGTTCGGGGGTTCTTCGTCCCTGCCACTAAAAGGGAAAGGGAACGGGAACGGGATGGGTGGGTGGAGAGTATTTCCTGCCTGCAGACGAGTGGAGTAAGCTGCTTTGGATTTTGGCTTTAGATTTCGTTGACTCGGCTCAGAGTCCTCCTCCTTTGTTTAGCATGTATTTGATATGGACGAGTTCATGATGAGTGCACATGTGTGTGAGTGTGTGTGTGTGAGTGTGTGCCTCTGCGTGTGTTTGTTATAAATATCAGACGAGCGTCTATTTGTGTCGATTCAACAGAAAATCGAGCAGGAGCTAAAACGCTGGAACCCCAGGAAGCCCAGGAAGCCCGGCTGGTGGGTATTTGCCTTTTTTGTGCGGCGTCTGGCAGCGTAATTATAATTATTAATGAGTACACGAAATGAAATTAGAATTTCACATTAGCGCTGATTATGTGCGTTGCATAATGGAGCTGCGGCGACCACGTTGCGTATACGCACCGCTGTCACGCCGCAAAACTGCAGCAACCGCCGAGGGCCCGTCTATAAATATGAAAACGTCTATGTACGTGTATATACATTCACATGGCCGCCCGTCCGTCCATCCATATGTACTCCAAAAACGCTGCGCTTTCCCCCCACGGCCGCGTCTTTCATTTTTGCTCTCTCACTCGCTTTCCGTATCCGTTGGATACTTTCGTGGCATATATGGGTGAAGGTTAAGCAACGTAATATGGCCAAATATAAATATACGGCAGCAACTCGATGGCCCTACCGAAATATATCCGAGAAAAAGAGGAAAACACATTCAAGGTATGGAAAATATGCAGCAATGCTGAGCTAGCGAAATCCCCAGAGAGCAAAAAAAAAACCGAAAAAAAGAAAATAAAAGAGAGGCAGAATGCCGGGGCTTCCCATGAAAACAAAATCAAAAGCTCACAATTAGGCCAAGCGAGCAAAAACAAAATCAACAACAACAACACCCTCACACAGCCATGCAGTCATGCACATGTGCATGTGTGGGTGTGTATCTGTGTGTGGTTGTATGTAAATTACTTGGGGGCACCGAAGCCAAACTGCGAAACTATGTCGCTAGGTCGCCTGTCAATACAGTTCGGTGGGGGATATAGAGGGGATATAGGGGGGAGGGAGGGATATAGGGAGGAGGCCCACAACCGATTCCAATCAAATCGAATTCGTGCTTGCAGGTGCCCGAGCCAAGGTGCGTCTATGAATTATCCATAAATAAAGGCGAAGGCAGTCAAATGGCAACACGACAGCCGACGAGCACCAACAGGCAGTAGAAGACTAACTCAAACACAAAGAACTTATGGCAAGTTGAAGTAAACAAGCTAGCAGGTCGATTGGGAGGTCTTCCCTCCATCTCTCCGCCCTCTCCCCCTTCATCCATCCCTTTCTCTCAGGCACTCGGGCATGTTCAAGTGTTCTGACCCGATGTTACGGTAGCCTGGATTGCTATATCTGCCCTAAACGTGTCAATTGGATACTCTGGCCACTGAACGAATCGAGGAGAAATAGGAGCACATTTAAGAACGACTAAATTATGAGCCAGATAAATATTTGAAATTATGTAACACATATTGGGGTACATTTCGTTGAACCAAAATTAATTATTGGATTAAAATTCAAATGAAAATAATCGATAAAACCGGATGAAATATTTAAGATCTCTTGAAATCCTATTCTTTACATCTTTACAGCCCATATTAAACATTTCCCAATCCCAAAGTGTACTCAAAATAAGAATTCTAATTTCGGGAAAATTTTCTTTATTTAGAAGACCTGGTTTCTTGGCCTCGTGTCAACTGCTGGCCAACGTTCCTTCCTTTTGCAGCAGATCGGTGATTACTTTTCAGTTTCAATGTGGCACAGCTCAAAGAGAAATATTAAATCAAATTACTTGACAACCCTATCTGACAATGAAACAAATATATTTGTCGGTGTGCTTTATTTTTGGCTTTTTAATTAAAAATTGCCCCAGTTGTCGGGGAGAGCCTGGCGACAGCTTCGAACTGCTGCACTTGGACCAGGCCAATAGTGGATTTCAGTTTGCAGCCGAAGAGCTCTTTTGGCAGCAGCTACCAACCAGCTTGGTAGAACAAACGAACGAGAGCGGAATAAGAGACGGCGACAAACAGCGTCCCAATTTAGCCAGAATCGATGCTGGCAGGCGACAATGTAATTTATTCGCATGCCCTGCACCACCACCCCCTGTAGCTTTTTCAGCCCTTTTCAGCCAACCTTTTTAGCCCACTGGCACACGGCTGCAACAACAGCAGATACAACAGATACAACAGCAGATACAACAGCTACATGAGCAGCAGATACAACAATTCTGTTTGGCTAGAGCTATGCACAGGGTATTATTTCGTTCTACCTACGTAACGTATAATTTATACAAAATGGTTTCATTACCTGTCATTATAAATAAATTCAGATTGCACTACATTAAACTGTATATTTTACAGGTAAAGACGCAGCAAAAACAACACAAAAGTATTATAAATTTCAAATATATTTATCATTTGATTTTAGATTTACTATATTTAAGTAAGTATTCTTTGAAACATAATAGTTTTTTACTATTACATTAGTATTAATCTTCGAAATGCCATTACCTGTTGGGTACTACGAGTATCTATAAATATTCCTGCCATTGGGTATACCACATGGTATTGCTGTGCTCACCTGCCAGACCTACATTGGCCATGTCCCATCTCTTTCGCTCCCCAATCTATCTGTCTCATTCTCTGTTCGAATCGTATTATGGCTTTTATGTATTTTGCTTGGCAGCAAATTCTTCTACATTATTGCTTATTGTTTTTGTTTAGCCCTCCCCCCGTTCTTTGTTTTTAGTTATTTCGCATTGCTTCTTGCTTCTGTTCTTTCTCTGCGCTGCTCATTTTTCAGATTTTTCTTTGTTTAATAAACGAGAAATCGTGTTTGTTGTTGTTGTTGTTGTTGTTGGTGTTACGTCACTGCCAGAGCCATTTCATTAACAGTATTTCAATTGAACGCTCCGCGAAGACGCCAGAGCCAGCAAACAGCAAACAAGAAAAAAATGCTTATTTTTCTCCATAATTACAAATGCAAGTAATTTGTTATGGCAGCTTGTTTTTGTGATTTTTTTTGTTTGTCTCTTTTCTGTCTTTTTTTTGTTTGTTTTTATTTTTTGTTTTTTTGCTCGACTCGATGACGCTGTGAACTTGAACGGCGTCAAAGTCGATGGGTAATTGTAATCGTTGTTCGCTGTTTGATGTTTGCTGTTGGCTTTATTGTTTTCGCTGCGGCTTTACCTCTAATAACATTCAATTGATGCAGCCAATTAACTGTGACTGCAATTACAGCCAAGCCGAGAGCCTGCCGAGGCGATATCCCGAGGCATTGAAGTCAATTAAAAAATCGTTGAATATTTATGGGCAAGGCAAGGCAAGGTCGCAAAAAGTGGCCGAGGCAGCAAGGGGAGGAGCAGGTGGATTAAAGATCATCAAATCAGCTAAGCCACAACGGGTCTGTCACCATTAGCTGATTAATGAGGGGAATATTGGAAATACAAGTAGTTGTTATCATGCCATATTCTGTACAGTCTTCGTACAGTAATAGAAATATAAAAAAACTGAAGATATTCTTCAATTATTCAACCACAAAAATGGTAAATTGGGGACAATTAACAAAAAATTCTTCAATTAATCAATGTGAGCATTAAAAAAAATAGATAAATTTTTTAAATGGTTACAAAACACATGAACAATTTATTGGTTTGAAAAAATAAAAGCATTTGAAAGAGTTAATATAAATAAATATGATTTAAAAAGGCTTGTCAAACATTTGTGTTGTAAGAGATCTCTAAGTCACACCCGTATTATCAACAAAAATAAAAGAAATATGAATGAAAATATTTAAATTAATACGAGCTTTCACCATTTTGTCATATTCCAGTTTAGACGGAACTGTTTTTACGATCATGGGGATTTCCTCAATAGGTTAAACACAATGGGAATCCCCGACAAAGCCCAACGAATGCAATAATAGAACTCCGCGAATTAATGATTAAAAAAAAAACCCTTGGAACTCCAAACACCCTGCGGAAATCTTTTGCTGACCCTTTCGTTTCCAACCCCTTCCCAAAAAATAAATGCGTCTCGGTTTCTGATCCCGCAGTGATTCATTCAACCATTTGTAGCAAGGCAATTTGGGAAGCTTGAAACATTTCCTAGAACATGGGGGCACTTTAATTTACCGCCAACTTTGCAGTTTTGCACTTCAGCCATAATCGGCTGGCTCACTGAATGGGGCTCGGACTCTCGGCTTATTAGCCGAGCGGAGAGAGTCTCCGGGTCGAAATCACCGCCGTAACCATTACGGCAAATAGGTTAACAGCAGTTTCGTGCCTTTTGCATGAACAGGGCTCAGTGTGCGCCTGTGTGTGTGTGTGTATGAGTATGTGTGTGTGTATAGGCCAGAGTGTGCGCTTGTTTACATAAACCTTTCCTCGTTTCGTTTTGGGTTAATTTTTCTCAGTTATTTTGTCCCCTTGCAACTTGTACTGCACCTCCAGCTCAGCCTCCTTTAAATACCCTTTCAGGGGATTTTCAGATTTTCCGCAGAAGTTTATAAGCGGTTTTAGCATAATTAACTGTGGGTATTCCCTTTGAAAAACTAAGTAGGATTACGAAGTGTTTTTGTTTTTGGCCTTAATTAAATTTTAGGGGCTAATCGGAATATGTGCGTCACTTGCACTTGCGTTAACTAAAGAGCTACATAAAACGTGTGCTTCTCTTCTGCCAATTAGGCCAACTAAGTATTGACTTATTGATTGGGATTTTCAGCTTTTGAGGAATCTTTGAATAGATTTTTTTATTTAACAAAAATCCACGAATTTTTGGCCATAACTTCCAGAGTATCAGAACTTCGGCTTTGGCTCTCCTTGGATCGCTTTCTCGTTCTGTTTTCTGTTTTCAGTTTTCTGCGGTGCAGCAACAGCAGCCGTGGCAGCAGTTTAACCCACATACGAGCTGCCCCACCGAATTGCGCAACGGGGTGGGGGGGCAGCAGGTTTGGTTAAGGGGAAGTGGGTGGTTCAGAGGTCTGGGGAACGGGGGGTTTGGCGGTGGTGTGAATGCAAATGAAACGAAACGACAGACAAGCGGACAATTTAATGCCTATTTGCATTTAACGGCCGCAGTGGGGAGGCGGTTAAAAAAAAAACTAGAATCAAGTGTCGGGTTAGGCTATGAAACGAGCAAATTGATGAGCAGATAAACGGGCAGGGGAGGAGCGGATGGAGGGGCACTGGAAGGGGCCAAAGAGCAGATGCAAAGGGCGGATGGTGGGCGGTGGGTGGTGCGGAGATGAGCAACTGACTTTGATTAGCATGCCAGATAGAGGGAGCGACAGGGACAGGGACAGGGAGAGAGAATGAGAGGGGAGAGAGATCGGCATCGACTCCGGGCAATCAGTAGTACATATTCATACATAGTATATGCATTCCACACCCACGAAAGCAAGTACGAATGTAATTTCATTGGGTTGTGCAAAACGGAAAAAAAAACAAACAAATATACAGTCAAACTTCCATAACTCGAACTTGGAACTAACTTTAACTCATTAAGAATTCATTTGTAAACTCGGTTACTTTACATTTTTCTAGTTATAACATTAAATTCCTCTATCGTAGTCGTTAGTCGAATTTTCCAAGAATTGTTTTTGGTATGCATGGAAAAAATTCCAGAGAACAGTGTAACTTCGGTTGACAGCGATATTTCGAAAATTCAATATTGCAATGAAGATTATTTCTGAATTTGAGATGTTTTATATAGATCCTCTCTCTTAGTAATGAAAATTTGTAAAGACCTCATTTTAAATTCGAAAGAAAATGGTTTTATTTCGCGGAAACTTCGCTTTTGTTTTAGCTTTTACTATAATCGTTTTTGTTTCCCGTTCTCCGTTGGGGAAGTTTGACTGTAGTTGAAAATCTTTAGGAAACACCAAGAGGAAAAAAGAAATGCCGAGATGATAGAAGAAACCACAACTTGTATAAGAACCTTTGCTCTACGACTCTATATCCGACTATATCCGTGCCCTGGCTTAAGCTAAGCTATTCTTAAAACCGATCTTATGACTAGTTGGAAATATATTCACCTTTCTGCAAGGAGTCGTGCATTCAGCTGCAATTAATTGAGTGTGGGTGGTACAGATAAGAACAACTATATGGGGTACTTTGAACGCTAGTATCTCCTTGACGGGCTTACTCAGTAGTACTTGTTTAATTCGTTATGCGTTTTCTTTCGTTATGGGTTAATTTAATTATTCAATTATTGTTTCATTCAGAGTGACGCGACAGTTGCTTTTGTTGTTGTTGCTGTTGTTGTTGCTGTTGTGGTAGCTGTTGCTGTTGTTGCTCCTGCGATAGAGGTTGTTTGTTATGGTTTTTCTTTCTGCTTTTGTTCTGCTTTGTTTTGGCTGTTGTGGCGTTGTTGCTATTGTTGTTGTTGTTGTTGGTTGTTGTTCTCGGATCTCTGCCTCCGTTATGGCTTATGTAAAGCGACCAAACACGAAACACACACACACAAATACGCACTAATTCGACGCGAAGGTTGATTCGGCGAGAAACTATCGACACTGTCGGAGGACGCCTCTTGGATTTAGTAACAGCACCTAAACTGGCCAAATTGCTTGGCAGCCTCTGCTCTCCTCGCCCCCTTTTTCTCCTGCTGCTGTCCGCCTGTTTATCCGCTGTTGCTTTTCCCGTTTTTCCGTTCAGTTTCGTGCGCGTCACGCGGCGTCTTCGTCTTTGCGCTCGTCGTTTGATTCTAACAAAAAGTCGCCTTTGCCTGGCCCCAGCAGCTGAGTGAGCCTACGACGGAGAGAGAGAGAGAGAGAGCAAAAGAGAGAGCGAAGCTCCGGCGAAGCTCCCGCTCTCTGCCAGTTACTCTCTCCCGCTGCCTCTGCCGCTGCTGCTCTCTCGGTTATATCTGTGTGCCACGTACACGTGCCCGTCCGATCACATTCTATCTAACAGTGCGCGCGTATCTGTATTTGTATTCGTATCTGTGCGTATGTGTTGTTCTCCTCGTTTTCTTCGTCCGCTTTGCGCGCATTTTCTACATTGATTTTTAAATTTCGAGTGGAGCAGCGAGTTGTTTGTTTTAAAGTTTGTTCCGAATGCGGGAAAACTGCTCAGCTGCAAGCTTTTCCACGCTCTCCCACTCTCTCTCTCTCTGTCTGCCACTGTGTTCGGGGCTCTCGCTGGGCATTCCTCTCTCAGTTGGCTTATTAGGGCACTAGGTTTTCATGCAAACGTTGGAAAATTGCTGCACGTTTACAGCAGCAACACACGAACGAACGAAACACATACCAGCACGACGGACGACATTATTGGGACAAGATAACTTTTGCATTTCCTGTGCAAGTGCCAAAAGCTCGGCAAACACGATGCCTGCGAAATCAAGCGAGGAATCTTGCCTTGAACGAATTTAACTTATATCGGAGAATATTTGCCATTCAAATTGTTTATGACATAATAATGGAGACACGCCAGGCCAGGCCAGGCCAGGCCATATGTTTGGAAGAGCGGAATGGATGGGGATGGAGAGGAACTGAAGGATTAGGCGAGAACGAGAAAAACTCGTTGGGCAAACGAAACGCCAGAGGCAAGCAAACAAACGAAAAACATTTAAATAAAAAAATATATAAATTATGTATACGCGCTGTGTGCGTTGCGTTTTATCAGCCTGCACGCTAATCAAGCGGATAGAGAGAGAAAGAGAGAGAGAGCCGGAGAGGGAGGGAGAGAAAAAGCTTTGCACACTCGCACACAGATACGAAATAGTGCGGCAGTGTGTGCGTGAGCTGCTTTGACACACTTTTATATGACGTCGTTGATTTTAATTTCGTTTGCCCGTTCCAACATTTTTCGTGTTCTCGTTCTGTTTCAGTTTTGGGTCTCTCCTATGCTTTTTTTCTGTGGTTTCTGGTCTCGCACTCCTTGAAGGAGCTCTGCTCTGCCAAAGGCTAGAGGGGAATGGGGGCAAAACCACAGGAATGTTTGTTGATAACATCCAGCAGCCACTGATAAATTAACACATGTTTCGCCGAACCCATTGTTGTTGTGGCCGAGGAGGCATTGTTCCAATAAGCCTTCGGCGACGTTCCAGTTGGGATTCGGAAGGTTTGCCAGTTCGGTTTTCAGGTGTTAATTAAATTTGGTTCGAATGTAGCGCGTTACAATTTCAGTTTCTTTTTTTTTCAGCTCTGCTGCTGCTGCTGGGTGGTGTGAGTGAGTATTTATGTAACCAGCATGACAGCCAAGGCGGCCAGCGCGAGCGAGCGGGAGAGGGCGAGCAAAGCGCACATGCCAGGGCATAGATACTTTTTGGCATTGAAACAAAACGTAGTTCACAAAAAGCACACACACATAGACACACGCGCCAGCAAGCACGCATTCAAACCCACTCACACAGATACGCCACGAAAAAATAACTTAGAACGCAGCGCAAGGAACAAGAACGAAACTCAAGAACACAGCGCACAGCACACAGAACGTAGAACGGAGCTTAGAGATACACTCACACACACACTCGCAAGCACACATACACATACGCGTACTGCTTATTCCCTCCTCTAGCTGCCCGCCTCCTCGCCTTCGCTTTAGAACGCGTGTGTGCATTATTTAATTTAATTTAATTAAATTTCGGTCCGCCTCCATTAGAAACTGTGACAACAACAATAGCAACAACCACAGCGTCCACTTGGCGATTTTACAGCACTATTTTTTTTTTTTGTTAATTGGTGGCTCGAACCAATTTTGTTTAGATTCGTCGATTCGTTAGATTGTTTTTGGCTTTTTGGTTGTTTTGTGTTGTTCGAGTTGCAGAACTTTGCGCTTAGGCGTCAGTATGTATGCCGTGTGCCATAAACATATAAACAAACTCACTGGCGACGACGAATCTGAATCTGACGCTCTGACTCTGTGACTGAATCCAACTGAACTGAATTTGTCGTCGCCCGAGAAACTTGAAAACAGCTCGCGGGTCGCTTCTCTCTCTTCCCGCTCTTGTGCCGAGATTTTTGTACAGAAAATTCCGATGTCGTTGGTCGGTTGGTCGGTCGGTCGGTCGGTCAGTGGTTGTGAGATTGAGATTGAGAGCAAAGCAGAGCGGGAGAGAGAGAGAGAGCGCTCTGTATCTGTATCTGAGTGCCTCACAGATACAATTCGGTTTTGCTTTCGTTGCTCGTTTCGGATTGGAAGAGAGAGAGCGAGAGAGAGAGAGAGCTAACTGCGCAGCGCTCTCTGAAAACAACCACTTCGCGCTCAATTCGGATTCAATCTGGCTTTCCATTGTGCATTTTCTTTCCAAGCAGAAGCGCGTGCTCCTCCTGCCTCACAAATCTCCAGTTGCTCCCTTCCCGTCGCTCTCCCCTCCTCCACTCCCCGGAGAATCTCTATAGGTCATGCAGCCAATAACAACAACAGTGCCGCACAAAGGAAGCTAATCACACTGATAACACTTGCTTGCATGCTGTTTTGGTTTGGCTCTTTGCAGTTCCAACAACAACTAAAAAACACCTCCTGGACACGTGACTTACTAAAATGAGACTCAATTTATTCAATTCGTTATCGAGATTAATATCATTGCCATTGCAGTTGCATTTGCAGTTGTCATTATCACTAAGTCTACATTACAGTTACAGTTACAGTTAAAGTACGATTCATTGTTTTTAGGCGATATCCCGATCGGGATAACGAAGACAGACATATGGATTGCTTACTGTGGGACTGAAGGAATATCACAAAACGTAAAAGCCTAAGAACCTAAGAAAAACCAAAATTTAAAACGTGATGTTACGCAGGGGCGCACACATCCCCGATGCGTAATAGGATCGGCAACCCCTTTGGGTGGTAGCTTGAACAAATATTTGATACGCAGTTCGCAATTACGTAGTGTCTGGTGCGGTCCGTGCTTAGGTTAAACATTAAACTGAGATTGCCTGTATTGCGGTGAATTCACATCCGAGATTCGTAGGTTGTCCTCTCTCCGCTGCTGCTCTGCACTGTCCTCTCGGTGGGTCCGTTTCGATCAACTAGTGTGGCTGCTCACAAAGGCAGCCGTCTCCATGGGACACACTTCGGGGGCAACCATCGGATCCAAGGGCTCCAGGTTCTGCAGGAAGGTGAGGGTGGTGCGCTCGCACCTGGCAGTATTGGGCAGCAAGTGACAGACATCGAGCTGGAGGATATAGACGAATTCGAATTAATATATGGGTTCGTAAGATAAATGTATCTATAAGTACCCTACAATTTTTACCACGTTTTTCCAATGTCTATTTTATAATGCTATATCAAATTTGTCTTTTTATATCAGATATTTCTCGTTTAAAATGTTTTATTTATTTATATACTCATGGACCGAAGTTATTTATATAAATATCAGTAAAGCTCACCTTCTGCGACTGCTGCTCCGCTGTGCCGCACTGCATCAGATTGGTGCGATGCAGGACATAGCCCACGCGCTGCGTCTTAGCCGAGCTCTTGGTCAGGCGTCGCATTACTGACACGTCAAGATCCTCTCGAGCGGAGGGATGATCCCCACCAAACTGTCCCTGCGCCCCGATCCACTCGTTCTCCGCGAAAACGAACTTGTCCAGCGGGTCTAGCAGCGACTGCGATGCCTTGTGGGCGGTGGGAGTCAGGAATCCAGCCGGATGCTCCTCCGCTGGGCGAGCACAGGCATTGATTCGTTCTAGCACCAAGCGGTAGATATGCAGCACTGGCTTATTGTCCAAAACGCCTTGGCCTAAGCCGCGTTCATCGTCGCTAGCCAGGCGGCGGTCCTGCATGATCTCCAGCTCACCCGGAGCCAGGGAGGATCCACCTAGCGGTTGGCCCGTGAGAAGGGTGAGTCGCATAATGTCATCCTCGATGAAAATGGCCGAGGGAACCGGGTAGTAGTTTGCCTGCAGAGGCAGTTTCTCCAGTCGCCTTCGCTTTATTAGCTGCAGGCCATTCAGGTCGGTATGGAAGATGCTGCCACTGTCGATGTGAGTTTGCAGGCGCATCACGATTTCGGTGTTGTCCAACTGGCCAATGTCCACTAGGTTGCGAATCTCTGGAGCTCCGCCACGCATTATTGTCTGGTGCACCACACTCGGCAGTCCCACGCTCACCGACGATTCCAGTTTGCCCTCGCTCACCAAGACCACAGGACTGACAATATTGACGTCAGTGGCAGGTCCGTTGGGCAGGAACAAATAGGCCCCGGATCGATCTCCATGCGATCGAGTTCCGTACTTAAGGAACTTGAGATGTACCGGCACATGCTCGCTATCCTGAGTGAGCTGGATGGACTTCATTAGACCCTCCTTCGAAAAGGCCAAAGTGGGTCCGTTGCCTACTCGCAAGGAGATCTCCCGGGGCTCGCCGAACTTCACATCCTCTGGATACAGACCCAATGGCACGGACACCGGGTGGGAGCGCAGCAAGAGATTCGAGGCGTACGAGGTGTGCCTATGGGTTATATCAAAATGTTAGATTGAGAGAGTAAGAAATACTAGAAACCTAACTATGGAGCAGGCAGCTGGAAATAGGGTGTCAGGGTGTGTGCAAACATTTATAAAGATCTTTAATTTAAACACTTTTATAGACTTGTTTTTAAATGAAAAAAAAAATGATAAAGACTACATGAAATACTTTGTAAAATCATGTTATTAAACGATTCAAAAACGTCGAAAAGCAATTAACCAACTTAATGGAACATTATATGTACATTTTATGATCTGTGTTATCTGTCATATGGTTGAGCATCATGTGGCTATTGAAACCAAAGGTCAACAGTGATTCAATATGAATAAACATGTTTGTATTTTGTAATCGATAATAATTTAGAGCTTTTTAGGTGAGCAAACTATGAATACTCCATATACTAAAGGCTTTAAACAGCTCCAAAAATAAAATATCTTTAATTAGTCATATAACTACTTACTCTGGCTTGGATTCGGCGATGGTGAGGACGTAAACAGCCAGTCCCATTGGTGGCACGCGAGCCTTGAATATGAGGCGGAACTTGGTGGTGGACCCCTGGGGATGTATGGTCTTGGTAAGCGTGTCGTGGTGCCAGCTCCAGACGGGCGAGACTTGCGCCTCTACCGGATTGTTGGTCAGATCGCTGACGCTGACGAACGGACTGGACACATAGAAGTCCACCAGCTGCTCGCGCCAGTGAGGCAAGGTGTTATGCATCACCACGTGCTTGGTGGGCAGCTCTTCGCCGAGGATTATGGTGGTGCGGCTGTCCTCCACGCCCGATCCCGGCCAGCGCGAATCATCAAGCGTGAAGTATGAGAAGCTGTAGTCCGGACTGTAAATGGAGGCTTTGGTGAGCAGCCGGTAGACCGACTGCTGCATCACGGCCTGGCACGCCTTCAATGCCTCCTGCATGCGACGCTCGTAGTCTTGGACCACATGAGTTTTGGCTGTGCCGGTGATGCCATCATGATGCTGAAAGAGTGACAGTTCTCTGCGAGCTTGCTCCAGGCGCTCCTCGATGCGCGCCATTCCGTCCCATGAGTGCCAGGCCGAAAGCATTTCCGCTGAGCGGACGTAGTGCATCAAGACGCGATCCATCCTCTTATGATATGGTCTGGAGGTGTAGTAGCCGCTCCAGTAGTTGTCCGCACGATCCGCATACGTGAAGAAATCCCCACTAAGCGTGGGGAAAGCAGCCTGCCCCGCCTTCTCCGCTTCGTGGACTGCATCAAAGTACTCATGCAGAGTGCCGAACTGCGCTTGAACATTAAAATGCGCCTGGCTATTGATGTGTTCGAAGAGCCTCTCGTAGTTGACCCGCTGCACATCCCACTCGGTGTTCTGCTTGAAACGGAAGTCATCGCCCAAGGGAATCAACACCACATTGGTGCGGTAGAGCTCCGCTTTCTTCTTCCACTGGTCCACCAGCATGTCTGAGCGAGCTGCAACATTTCCCTCCCCAATGGCTCGCGGTGGAACCCTCCAGGGACAGCTCAGTCCAAAGGCACCCATGCGCTTGAAGTCGAACTGACAACACACCTTGGGATCGGGACCGCAAGTGTGCGGAATATCGTACGAGTAGAAGGGCATCATGTGGGTGAACAAAGCAGTATCGCCCTTGCTATCCCAGATCTGCCGCCAATGGAACTCCAGTTGTCGCTGCTGTGCCAGCTCTTTCTTCACCGAATAGTGCGTTCGCTGGATAAGCAGATCCTTGAATCCGCTCTTTTGCAGTATGTACGGCATCGTGGGACTGTGTCCAAAGGGATCGATTGCCCAGGAAGCGGTGGGGGTTACATTTAGATTCTGCTTCAGCCAGGTCTGGCCCTCGGTCAGCTGAAGCAGTACGTTGCGCCAGTGGGAGTTGGCCTCGTCGGGCATCACCCATCCACCTGTGACGAATTCCAGCTGCCCACTCTTCACAATTCTAAAAAAGGGAATGAAGGTTTTAATTATCTTTTGTTTCGGAGGGTGAATATATATAAATTCTTTAACTTCAAGGCACATTTATATTGATCGCAAACTTACGATTTCATCTGCAGCTTCTTGTTCTCGCCCAGGTCGTGAAAGAAGCGGGAAAAGTACGAGATCTCCGCCCAGATGAACTTCATCTCGGGGTTCTCGTGCAGGTGGCGCAGGGCGTTGGACAGGATGTGTTTGGTATCATGCTGGTAGTAGTCCTCGAACGTCTGAATCCAACCAGGATCATTGTGCGAGTGCGGCACCACAAATACCTTTAGCTTGTGGTGGGCGTTGTACTTCAGGGGGTCGTACTTGATGTTCCAGCCCTGCTTCCACACCCCACCGTCGATGTCCTTGAAGGACATGCGCTCGTAGAGCTCCAGCATCTGCACCTCCACCTCGGGCACCTGCTGCACCAAATCCTGGCACGCTCCCGGTGCCGAACGTTGGACCTTCTGCGCCCCCTTGAGTGGCTCACTCCGGACCTTAGATATGCGGTCACGCAGGTTTCGCATCTCCTCGCCGTGCTCCTGCAGGCCGTTCTCAAGCTGCTGCAGCTTGGTCTCGATCGCCATGTAGTTGGGCTGAAAAACACACCCAATTTGTTAGGACGCCGCTCGATTTGGTGGAGTTTATTTACCTTTTTCTGATTGGCTGCCGGCGCCGCAAAGTTGAGGATCACATAGAGGCTGAGGAAGACCAGAAGGCAGCCGGTGCTGATAACCAGCGCGAAGCGTCGACGTATGCGCAGCATTTTGCGGCTAATTTCTCATAGGAACGGACCCAGTCAGGCGGCACAGCCTACTGCAACTTCGAATCGCTTCCACTTGCGTGGTTTTTTCGCATAAACAAATACTTTTACGTCTGGCGTTGCCAGACTACCGTAGGAAACACCTCTGTTGTCGTGCTGTTAGGGTATTTTTGGTGCTGCCAACTTGAGTGGTTAAAGGGTAAAGCAATAGACAAGGGATAATAAATAAAGTTTACCATTTTATTAATATTTCAATATGTAACAAAAAATTAAAGAAGAATTATTGTTATTGCTTACCAAATTTTGCAATGGTAATTTATATTTTTGCCAATTAAGCAACTTAACAGTAATTAAAAGTATGCATTTTATATGATATGTTATATATATGATATGTGTATGATCGAAATGAAACAATATTTAAAATTATTTGCCATTTAATAATTGCTTTATCGAGCTCACAAAACTTTACAATTTTAAAATAATTAGCAATTATTATAGATGAATTATCAAACATTCACAGATACCTGAATATGTTATTTAACAGTGCTTAACCGTTAATCGAATCGGGTAGTTGAACAATAACCAGGTGGCAACGACACAAGTCTTGTTGCTTCTCCTGGATGAATTAACGGTATTGTTATCTAAACAAAGATTAATCTCAATTTAATTGAATCTCCTTATATGCTACTTTAATTGCTAATTGAAAACAAAAAGTTTCTGAAACCTATCATGCCATTGGCAGTTGATCCAATTTAAGCGGTGGGAACTATTTTGTGGATGCTGTATTTGTTTTGCTTGCAAATATCGATTTTGTCAGTCGCAGCATCTATTATCTGTAAAGAAAAGGCGCCTTCGCGAGAATTTCAATAACAAAACTTCAAAATTTAAAGAGTGCTATTGAGATACATTATTGAAAATAAACATGAAGCGCCAGAACGTTAGAACCTTATCCCTTGTGGTTTGCACCTTTACATACCTCTTAATTGGAGCCGCCGTATTCGACTCTCTGGAATCGCCAACGGAGGTCAAGCGATGGGACTTTTTGCAAGGTAACATTCCATATTTTATTATTTATTATTTATTTATCCTTGACGAAAATTGTTTAGCCATTAAAAACAACTTTGTGAAGAAATACAATGTAAGCGACGAGGACTTCCGGGTGATGGAAATCGTCATCATTGAAAATAAACCACACAAGGCGGGACCCCAATGGAAATTTGCTGGCGCCTTTTACTTCAGTACAGTTGTCCTGG
>JAJJHY010008598.1:15895639-16222371 GCA_021224005.1 Drosophila setifemur | reverse complement strand
ACTTAAATATTAAATACAATTATTTAAAAATCTTTAAAAATATCTATTGTTATCTTTAAAGATTAATTAAAATTATAACTTAATACGACCTTTTTACTTTAAGGATACGGACACTCCACGCCTGTTACCATTCCGGGAAAAGCGTTTTGCATGGGTTATGCAATGGTAATGATAGCCGGATAATTATGAGTTTCCTGAACTAACGAAATCTTCCTCTTCAGGTGGGCATTCCTCTAGGCCTGGTCATGTTCCAGTCGATCGGTGAACGTCTAAACAAGTTCGCTTCGGTTATTATAAGAAGAGCGAAGAGGGCCAGTGGAGCCCGATGCACGGATGCAACTGAAATGAACCTCATGTTGGCCACCGGGATGCTGTCCTCCATCATCATCACCACTGGAGCAGCAGTGTTTTCTCGCTACGAGGGATGGAGCTACTTCGATAGCTTCTATTACTGTTTTGTCACTTTGACCACCATTGGATTCGGAGATTATGTGGCGTTGCAAAACGACCAGGCCTTGACCAATAAGCCAGGCTATGTGGCCCTGAGTTTGGTGTTTATTCTGTTTGGATTGGCCGTAGTTGCTGCCAGCATTAATTTGCTGGTCCTGCGTTTCATGACCATGTGAGCTAAATATTTATTTAAGTAATTATTTAATGGTTAATGAGCTCCCATTGGCAGGCAAGCGGAGGACGCCAAGAGAGATGAGCAGGATGCCCAGAACCTGGCTGGACATGCCCAGCCAGTGACCTTCGATGACGAGTCCACATATAATATGAACGGCAAGCTGCTGGAGAATAATTATACAACTGAGAACGACGAGACCGCCTCGCTCTGCTCCTGCACTTGTATGGGAGGCACTCGTTGCCTCAACCACGAGCAGTTCGTCGATCCGGACTTCCAGCCCACGGACATTATTGAGAGCACCCTCTGTCTGAAGCGGGCATCCGTCTGATATTCGTACAGCCAGCTGTGGGACTCCTTCAAGTAGGAGCCCGAGCCAAAGAAGACCCTCGAATCGGGGGCCGCCAAAGTGTAGTTGCAATCCTGTAGAAACCCAACCGCCGGACCTAAAGTTGGTTGTTAGACAAACCTAACCTACGCACATATTTACACTAGAGTGGGTCGATTATTTTGGCTATAGTATATTATTATTTAAAATTTGTTTTCACATTGAAAAAATGGTTAAAATTGTTATTGTTATGTTTACATAAAAAGCAAGAAAAAATTGAAATTCCTTCAAAAAAAATATAATTTTTATTTTCAATTTTTTCTGGCTTTCAAAAATTCATAAAAACATTAAGTAATTATTTTGTTTTTGCAACACTTATAATCGACTCTCTCAACTATACACCCATGAATGCACATTTACAAAGGAGGAACCTCCCAGGACCTATTTCAATATCAATCGCATCACCTGACCGAAAGCCAATATAGTCTTTTGGCTATATGGCACCAACCACTCCCATCCCATCTCGATTTTAAGCCGTGTAATGTTTTAACCAAATACTATTAAAATTTTCCTCAAAACCCTAGGAGTCGGGGAGTTCATTATTTTGAAGGAACTTGGATCATAGTAGGCTGGCTTTGAACCTTCCGGGTAAAAGTCCGTTCGAGAGTCAGTCCACCTCCGTATCAGCTAGCTAATACACGTGTAAAATATAAACCTACAAGAAATTGTACGTACAAAAATCAGTCGATCGTCGGGTTGTGCCTCCATCAGACTGTATTTCGAACACAAATATTTCACTGTAGAATTTTGTTCTGAAAATTATAATTTTTTCGATTTCGAGTCTATTGTTTTCGACTATTCGAGATGCGTGAAATCGTGCACATCCAGGCCGGCCAGTGCGGCAACCAGATCGGTGGCAAGTTCTGGGAGGTAATCTCCGACGAGCATTGCATCGACGCTACTGGTACGTATTACGGCGACAGTGATCTGCAGCTGGAGCGCATCAATGTCTACTACAATGAGGCCACCGGCGCCAAGTATGTCCCTCGGGCCATTTTGGTGGACCTCGAGCCCGGCACCATGGACTCCGTCCGCTCTGGTGCCTTCGGCCAGATCTTTCGCCCAGACAATTTCGTTTTTGGCCAGTCGGGCGCTGGCAACAACTGGGCCAAGGGTCATTACACGGAGGGCGCTGAGCTGGTAGACTCCGTACTCGATGTGGTGCGCAAGGAGTCGGAGGGCTGCGATTGCCTTCAGGTAAGTGGTTTGGGAAAAGAAAATTTTCCCATGACAGTGCATTTTCATTTTGACGTTAAAATAATATTTCGGCCTACTACTGTGGAATTTTTTTTAATTTGAAATTTAATTTTCTCACTTTAATTTTTCACCCACAGGGCTTCCAGCTGACCCACTCTCTAGGAGGCGGCACCGGCTCCGGCATGGGAACCTTGCTGATCTCAAAGATCCGCGAGGAGTACCCCGACCGCATCATGAACACCTTCTCGGTGGTGCCCTCGCCCAAGGTGTCCGATACAGTGGTGGAGCCCTACAATGCCACATTGAGTGTGCATCAGCTGGTGGAGAACACCGACGAGACGTACTGCATCGACAATGAGGCGCTGTACGACATTTGCTTCCGCACGCTGAAGCTGACCACGCCCACCTACGGTGACCTGAACCACTTGGTCTCGGCCACCATGTCCGGGGTGACGACCTGCCTGCGCTTCCCGGGCCAGCTGAACGCTGATCTGCGCAAGCTTGCAGTGAACATGGTGCCCTTCCCCCGGCTGCACTTCTTTATGCCCGGATTCGCTCCACTCACCTCCCGTGGATCGCAGCAGTACCGAGCTCTCACTGTCCCAGAGCTCACCCAACAGATGTTCGACGCCAAGAACATGATGGCAGCCTGTGATCCTCGTCATGGTCGCTACCTAACCGTCGCTGCCATCTTCCGCGGTCGCATGTCCATGAAGGAGGTAGACGAGCAGATGCTCAACATTCAGAACAAGAACAGCAGCTTCTTCGTCGAATGGATTCCGAACAACTGCAAGACGGCCGTGTGCGATATTCCTCCACGAGGCCTGAAGATGTCGGCCACCTTCATTGGCAACTCCACGGCCATCCAGGAGCTGTTCAAGCGCGTCTCCGAGCAGTTCACAGCCATGTTCCGGCGCAAGGCCTTCCTGCATTGGTACACCGGTGAGGGCATGGACGAGATGGAGTTCACCGAGGCGGAGAGCAACATGAACGATCTGGTGTCCGAGTACCAACAGTACCAGGAGGCCACCGCCGACGAGGAGGGCGAGTTCGATGAGGATGAGGAGGGAGGCGGCGACGAATAAGAAGTTTAACCCTCCATAAACATACATAAACCATACATAAGCCAGCCCCCGAATAGCACAACCCACATAAACCATACATAAACTAGCCCCCGAATAGCACAACCCACTAACCTTACATGTGAGCTGCCCATGAAAGGAATACACTGAAAGAAACGAAACACAAAGGGAACTCCGATTCCCCTACAAAGCCTTCAGTCGATTGTACATTTTCCAATGTTGGTCTTTGTGAGAAAGCACAAACACACAACCACACACTCTTTACACGAAATGTTACTCTCGCGTTGCAATTGCTGTATATTCTAGATTAAACAAATAAATGGCCTTGGGATGTTACGGCGAAAATGGCATGGTTTTAGTCCAATTGTGGATCTTTATAAAGAGAATAAATTGTTAGTGAATGTCCTTAAATTAATGGCATCTAAAGGAGGATATCCGTGGAGGAGGCATCTCAACATGGCAACTAGCTGCAACTTTGCACTATTTGAAGTGGACGGAATAGTGGTACCATTTCATTATGTTCCTGCCATAGAAAATATATACTTATTTAGTTACAAAGCAAATGTAACATAAATTATATGTTAGTTGATTGAGACCTTAAGTTATATTTCCTATATTTGTGATTAAAACGTTGGATTAAATACAAATTATAGTATTATATTGTTTGATTTAAAGGTATGTTATAACAACAAAATCAATTGGTTTAAAGGTTATTGTTCCCTAAGGATGTTCACATTCGTGGTCACCGAATTTATTTATATCCAAAATGTTGAAAATATTGCAGAGTTGCCAAAAATTTTGTATTTTAAGTTTAAGTAAATCGGATGACAATACTTGTTATTTGTTGTAATCTGATCTGTCAAGAATTTATTCATTCCTGAGACGTGATTACTGTGTACAAATAGATGATGCATTGGCCCCAGACTCCGGTCACCTCCCGTTGTGGCTTTCTGCGGGGCCGCAGGCGCATAAATCCGCACCCCATATCGGAGCTCCGCAGGCAGGAGAACCCTCAGGATCGCCGGGAGCCCGTCGGCATAGTGCTGGAGGACTTGAACTACCTTTCGGATGATGAGGCCTTGATGGAATCACCGGAGATGCAGATGACCAGCAATGACAGCGGCTTCGTTACCGGCGATGACATTGACAATCTAATAGAAGGCCCACCCCCACACTACCCCCATGGCCAAGGATTCTAGTTCCGTTCTAGTGATTTATTCAATCGAATGGTGTTTATATTTTTTTTTGTATGTGTGAAGGAACAGCAGCAGCAGCAGTGGCAGCGGGAATACTTAAGCAGGACTACGAATTTACTACGGAACATTGCTGACATTGAGATACTTGGTTACGATACTGAATAAACGCATCCACTTTCGAGTCTAGACATCGTCGAACAGGCCTCGGGGCGGGGTGCCCACGATGCGGCGATCATGCTCCGCCTCATAGTCGGGATCCCGGAAGCCCACCTGCACGGAGGTGCTCACTCCGAACCGATCGTTTATCTCCTCCGACAGGGATCTAGGTACGCCCAAAGCCGAGGAGGAGGCCACGGCTGCATAATCGAAGCTTCCGTCGCCATCGCGGAGCAGTCCGTCCGCCGGAGTGCGACTCCCAACTAGGGCTCCGGTTCCCCCACTCCGGTACTTGCTCAGGTAGTCACTGCCGCCTCCCAATGTGGGATTGGCTTGGCTGAAGTCCCGCCTCCTGGCCATTGCCTCTTCGGCCCGCTGACGTCTTCGCTTTTCCCTTGCTATCAGGTCCTTGCCCTCCTGCACTAGCTCCGTTGCAATGGTCTCGTTCTGCAGGAACTGCTGGAAGCCCAGGGCATTCAAGGCCCGACTGCCCAAGCTGAACCAGGTGGCCAGGCAAAAGGCCAGCATACACATGGGGAAGTAAATATTGAAGCCGTTCGAGATGATCCCAATAACGTCCATGTGGCCCATGATCTGAGTGTAGTAAGTTTCCATAATGCGCTGTGGAGTGAACATTAATGAGCATTAGTCTATCGGTTTGTGGAGCACTCCGTAAAGTACTCACGTTGGGTATAATGTGCGTGTCCATGTGAATCAGGCCAAGGAAGTTGAGACACATGGGCGGGGTCAGACGACAGAGGAGCATGCCGCTGAAGATCAGGCTGTGCTCGTTCGTTTGATGGTGGGGCGCCAAATAGTACAGGTTCAAGAAGCGGATCCTCAGAATCGTGGAGTAGGTGCAGTAGAAGAAGTAGCAGAGGACCACCATGGAGAATACCTCGATGGTGAAGAAGTCGTAGCTCTCCTTGGCCACATAGATTACGTTGGCGAATATGGAGAGCACTGGCTTGCGACTGAAGAAGGTTAGCTCGCTCCACACCACCATGGCGGACATGGTGGCCGTGACGACGCAGAGGGTCTTGAGAAAGGGCGCCTTGAGCACGCACTCCCAGTACCATTGCAGAGTGGCGCTGTAGCAGATCCTTTCCAGCTGGGAGCGCTGGCGCGGGAACTCCGCCTTGAAGCGCCGCTCCGCAGAGTGGATGTTCCGGGCCACATCCTCCAGGTGCAACACCGTCTGCACCTGCACACTCCAAAGTGCCTCGGTGCGCTGCAGCGTCTGCAGGGACTTGATCACCTGCTTGTGTATACGGATGAGGGCCTTCTCCGAGGGCAGAATGGTAGAACTTGTGGCTCCCATTCCACTGCCCCCAGTGCGAGCGAAATTCCGACTGGCCCGCTCCTGCAATTCGATTGGTACCTTGCGTAGTATCGTCTCTAGACAAGGGCGCAGGTCGTGATTGTTCGGAATAACCCGGCTGATGCATTGCAGTGACTCCAGGATGTCGTCCACGTGCTCCTCGGCCTCCGCCTTCTCGGTGCTTAGTTTGGCCGCCTTAAAATGGGCGTATTGCAGGGCAAATCCCGGCTTGGCGTTGTTCCACAGCGAGCGGGGCACCTCCACGAGAGCGTAGCCCAGCAGCAGGACGAGCAGGAACAGGCCCCAGGTATTGGATGCCGATGATGCAATCGCCTTTAGCTTCTGCCAGTCCAGAGATTCCCCTTTGACGGCGATGTAGATGAGCAGCACGCCGCAGATGAACAGGTAGGAGCCATAGTAGATGGCGTTTTCGATTAGCGCCGACTTGAGTTTGCCCTTTACAGTAAAGTCGCCCGCCTTGAGGTATGACTGCATCAAGGGCATGATCAACCAGGTGAGGAACTGCGAGCTCCAGTAGATAATGCGCCACAGATTGGGGAACACGGTCGCCGGGACCATGCCCCATGGTTCCTGGCATTCCGGTGTTAAATTAGTAGTGCTGGTGGTATTAGTGACATTGCCAGGTGCTGGTGTCGGTCGGTGCTCCTCCAAGCACTGGCGGTAAAGGGTCTGTAAAGAGAGTAATCAATTTGAGAGGTGATTTCCATTTATTTCACAGAAAAGCGATAGTAAAATGTACTTGAACATTTTTATGACTCCTAACTGCGATTTACTGAGAACAGTACAAAATTTGAATATAGCTAGAAAATTGGTGACTCATTAATAGATAAAGGGTTAAAAAAAAAACCAAAGCAGTTGCTTGAATTTGTATCGAAAGTTGTATTTCTGCCTTTAAAGCTTTAGATAAAATGCGTATGTATATTTAATCTTTGCTACCATATTCACGAGTTTATTTATTTAATTAAAGTTTTACCTTTATTTAATTATTTAATAAGTTAAACTAATTCTGCAAATATTCTTTTTTAAATACATTTAATATGTATTTTCCTTATTGAATATCAATCACATACTCCATATGGATTAAGGCTTCACTTTCATGTGATATTATACATATATATATTATTTCTTTATTTGTCTAGAACACTTACCGAAGTCACATCCAACGGAATGGTGAAGACGATCAGGAAGGAGAAACACCAGGCGGTCAACACCGAGAGGGTGACCAGGATGTGCTGACGTGGTATGTTGCCATACCGGTACAGGGAGATGCTGGCCAGGAAGAGGGCGGCCACAATGCCGAAGGACAGCAGGTAGGCCATCTCCGCAGGATCTCTCCTCGTCAGTTATAAATACTATTTAGGTGCTAGTGCTGTTTGTGCTTCCTTGCAGTGTGTGCTTTGCGACTTTACGACTCCGCCTCCTTCTCCTCCTCCAGCTTTCAATTCATTCACTGGTTTTCTGGTTGTGGCTGCTGCTGCGCTTCTTCTGCAATTGGCGCGCAGTTTCGCGGTGCATTTCCTCGAGACGTTCCAGCGCCTGCGTCTTCAGAGGCATCAGGTGCGGCCGGCAGAAGACCAGCTCCGTCTTGTGCTCGAAGAACAGTTTTCCGGTGGTGGGCTCAATCAGATCGATTTTCTCATTCACTTTCCTCAGCACTGCGGCCTCCACAGCGGACATGCTGCGTCGTTCAGCGGGTTGTGGGGTGGTGGGGGTTCGGCAATGGAAGCTGGGAGAACTTAAAGAGCTCGCTAAACCTTTCCGCACTTGTCTTATTATTTATTTGTTTTATTTAAACCGTCAATCATCGACTTTATCAAATAATGTGAACATAGAAGATTAACGAATAAATCTCTACTCTTTGGGGTAGCCAGACTCATTGAATAATGGTGCCACCCTAATACCCCAGCGATCTGGCAGCCTTGGTCATTGTTTTTGTTTTGCTGGCACTGCAGAGAAATTCCTAATTTAATTACAAATTATTCAGTTCGCTGCCCTTGCCCAGACTGTCAAGCAATGGAGGCGGAAGGCGTGTCCCTAGGATCGGACAAGTCTCCGGATTGTCGCACCAGTGGGGATGGCATGGAGCAGCCGGAGAATGGTGGAGCAACCAAGTCGGAAAGTGAAATCAACCCAACTGCTGATGCGGCGGTCACCAAGGTCAAGAGGCCTCAGCTGTCGCGCAAGGATAGCACCGTGATCCAGGAGACTGTCATGGGCCGGAAGCCATCCACTGGGAGTGGAAACGTGTCCAGCTTGCCACTCCCGGGACTTCACACCCTCTACCGACGTCCGGACATTGTGACCCGGAGTCTGGCTCCCGCTATGCCCAAGGGGGAACTGGTGCAGATGCGACCCCGGCTGGTGGCCAGCCAACATGAATGCCTGCCCGAGCACAAGAAGACCAAGGCCCCGAAGTTCGTGCCCTTCGAGCCTTATCCGGGTGCTGTGAATCCCATGACTGGACCTCTGGCAAACAAACACAGAATCCATCGGGACAAGAACAACCTGGACATCGGGGTGCTGGTGGATCAGGTTTCCACGCTGCGCACCCAGGAACTGGATGCTGAACCCAAGGATATTAAGGAAAGCAGGGCCAGCAGTGAGGAGTTGTCCGCCCTTCAGGAGGAGCTGGCCAAGATGCGGGAGGAGCGGGACTACTTTCAGGCTCAGTACAAGTTCCAAACCCAGGTCAATAGCGAACTGAAAAGCCTGCTGGTTGCCTCTGTCGGCGAGGACCTGCAAACCCGGGTCAACCTCCTAACCGAGGACAAGTTGCAACTAGCCCGAGCTCTCTTGGACACCGCCAACAACCTGACCACCCACACCGAACAAATCGAATTCCTGGCCGGCCAGTGCGAAGTGTGGCGCTCCAAGTTCCTGGCCAGCAGCGTCATGGTGGAGGAACTGGCCCGCTGGAAGGCCGATCTCACCCAGAAAAACCAACTGCTGAACGAGTCCACCAAGCAACTCCTGCACGCCACCCACCAGATCCGGGAGATGCAGCTCGAAATGCTCAAGCAGCTTAAGTTCCTCGCCAAGATCCGCTACCTCAATTTGCCCGCCACCGATGTTATCAGCCTGAGTGCCGAGAACCTGAACATCCTGCAGCGCATGGTCCTGCACTCGGGAGTGGGCATTCCCGAGGAGACCATCAAGCTGTCCAGCGCCAGCACGAGTCCGTTGTGTGAGGCGGAGAAGTACGCAGTGAGAGTGAGTCGCATGTTTAAGATTAAATTATTCACCTACGATGTTTGGTCTTGAGTTTAAAATCATTGGACGAAGTTTCTGAGATACCATATCCTACATTCTAATATTAATTCGTTATGAAACAAATTAATCAATATCTAAATAAAACTCTAAGCCCTTTATAAATATATAATATATACATTTTACAAATGTCGCATGACGCACTTTCATAATTTCCTTCCATTTCCCCCGCAGGCCTTGGAGTTTATTAGCCAGCCCCTAATGGCCACCGATGATGCCATCAGAGCGCTCTTCGACCAGGCCCAGCGGCCCCACTACGTGCAAACATCAGCTCCCTCCGAGATGGCTTCTGGCGATGCACAACCACCAGAGCCGCAGCAATAATGTTTCAATTCTAGGTAATTTGTGCAAAACGTGTTTAGGTCTAATAAATGTTTAATATACAATCAACATAAATGCATAGCAAAAGTTCAACTCCTTCACTTGGATCTCCTTTCTGTGGCATACAAGTCCAGGCGACGTTGACTGAATACGGGGATTTGCTGACGCACTTGCTCCACCAGTGAGAAATCAATGTCAGCAACCACGGTTTCCTCGCCATCGCTGGCACTTTGCTGCACCTTGGCCCAGGGGTCGACCACCATGGAGTGACCATAGGCCACATACTCGGCGGTGGTATCCCGGGCTGGTGAAGTGGTGACCACAAAGAGCTGATTGTCGTTGGCTCGGGCCCTCTGGAGCAGTTCCCAGTGAAGAGGACCGGTTGTCATGTTGAAGGCAGCCGGATAGATGATCATCTCGCAACCAGCATTGCGATACAGGCGCGCCATCTCCTCGAAGCGAATGTCGTAGCAGATGCCAATGCCAATCTTGTGACCATCCACATCAATCGTGGTGAAGTCATTTCCGGCAGACAAAGTTTCCGACTCCTTGAAGCGAATCCCGCCCTTGACATCAATGTCGAAGAGATGCATCTTTCGGTGCTTGGCCACCAGATCTCCGGTGGGCGACCACACGGTGCAGGTGTTATAGATGGCGTCGTTCTCGCCAAGCTCCGGGATGGTTCCTCCCACAATGTAGACCTGGTGCTTCTTGGCCAGGTTGGATAACTGCTGGGAAGTGTAGCCATCGGGTATGCTCTCAGAGTACTCCCGGAAGTACTTGGTGCCATAGGGGGCGTTGAAGCACTCTGGCAGAGTGATCAAACGAGGCTTGTGCTCCTTGACTGCAGCCTCGATTTTGCTGACGGCATTCTGGACATTGGCCGTCTTGTCCTTGGAGCCTCTCAGTTGCAGCAGCACCAGACGCATGACTAGGGGATTATAATTATAGCCAAAGCAGTTAACTTGAGTTGAGGATTTGCTTACTGTTGCCCGCTTTGCTCATATTGCTGCAATTAAATTGTTATCTCTTTGTTTGTGGTTTGATAACAATTCGCACAACAAAACCAACAGGTGATTGCAGAGGTCTGGCAAGGTCATAACTACTAGATAAGGTGGCAGCTCCGCTTGAATAATTTTAAACTCAGAATCTCCGAAAATGGGTAGAAATTGAGAGATATTTTAAAAATAAATCTGGATGGTCCTAGAAATTGAATTAATCAAAATTTTGCCATTAGAAAAAACATAATACATTAAGCCGGAATATCATAAAGATTTTCATCATACATTTCAATTGTAGCCTTTTGGTGGCCTAAATAAATATAAATTATTTTGAAACTTAATTTACAGTTAAATTACTGTTATTTAATTTGATAATATTTTCAAATGAATCTTATTAAATTTCGAAATAAGCAATAAAGAGCATAGGAGAGTAAATTTGCCAGTCTGGCAAGGCTGTTAGTGCTGGAAGACGCCGAAAAGCAGGCAGCGCAGCCAAGTTCAAGTCGTCCAGCCGCAGGGTTGCCACCTCTCTTTCTTGTTTCGTCTCTTTTGAGGTATGCACGTGTTCATTTTACGAATTCCAAAAACTATCCACAATTATCACTAAACCGATTGGAATAAACGGCAAAATGCAGTTCCACCTGCAAGTGCCCTAGTGCTGTGTCTAACTAATAATGGTTTCTCCCGCTTTTGCATATCCCAACGACGAATTGTGTCGGCCTGCAGCAACAACAACAAAATGGTCCAACGTCTGACGCTGCGTAGACGCCTGTCCTACAACACACGCTCCAACAAGAGGCGCATGTAATTATCCAATTGGAAATCCCCAGCACAAATGGAGTATAATTTTCGATCTTTTGCTTTGCAGTGTGCGCACTCCCGGAGGTCGTCTGGTGTACCAGTATGTGAAGAAGAACAAAACCGTGCCCCGTTGCGGCCAGTGCAAGGAGAAGCTTAAGGGCATCACCCCCTCCCGCCCCAGCGAGCGTCCACGCATGTCCAAGCGCCTCAAGACCGTGTCCCGCACCTACGGCGGTGTCCTCTGCCACGGCTGCCTGCGCGAGCGCATCGTGCGCGCCTTCCTCATCGAGGAGCAGAAGATCGTCAAGGCGATGAAGAGCCAGCGCGAGGCCCTGGTCAAGCCGGTGAAGGTTGTGAAGGCCAAGCCCGATCCCAAGAAGAAGACCGCCGCCAAGGGCGCCAAGGCCGGTGCCGGCAAGGTCACCAAGGGAGGTGCAGGCAAGGGACTGGCTGGCAAGAAGCCCGGCCCGAAGTCCGCTGTCGGCGGCAAGCCCAGGAAGTGAACCCGCGTTACGCTGTGTTGACCGCTAAATAATACTATTAAAATAAATTGGTTTTTTCCAACGGATTTTGTACGAGTTTTTGTCTTGTTTTTGTTGGTTTTCTAACCAACTTTTGTTGTGGGTGGAAAACAGGGTTAGTCAGGTGGCAACTCCGCTTTAAACAGCTGCTCATATTTTATTCTATCGAAATAGTTTACATTGGCTTAATTAAGCAATTATTACGTTTAAAAAATTCCGATTCGACTGCCCATCAGTAGCTGAAGGGTTCTAAATAATTTTTTTTTTTTTCAACGGACTTTCCATGTTATTGTCTTATCTTTGTTGGTTGTTTAGAAACTTCATAGGCTTAAAACCAGGTGGCAGCTCCGCTCGGACAGCTGTCGTTCATGTATGAAAACCAAATTCTTTCTATTACCTCTTACAAATACCAAATGATTAGGCACAAGAAAATTCTATTTGAAAAGATTATTGAATTTCCATTTCTCTATTTTGTTTTGTTTAATAGTATTTGATTATATTTCTGAAGCGTACTTCTTGTGCGGGCTACCCCTAATAAGTGCAACAACATGGCAACGCCTTCTAAATCATCTGTTATTGGATTCTTCGCAAAGTTCACGTAAGAATTTCATTTTTGTTTTGTTTGCATTTAAACCACGAATAATTGTGTTTTAGAATGTCGGGAACCAAGGTGTTGCGCTCCCTGCTGCACGAGCTGCGCTTGTCCTCGCCCAACGGCTGCATCAAGGACAGCCTGGTTGCCCGCTACATCCTCGACCAGTACAAGAAACACCAGACCACGGAGCTTCTGCACTGCAAGGCACGCAACGAGGCGATGTTCCTGGGCCAAACGTACCTCACCTACCTGGAGAGTCTGCGCAAGCACAAGGAGCTGTACAAGCAGTTCCACGCGAGCGGGGAGAGATCCGTGAGGGAGACGGCCGACTTGGTGGGCTTCAAACTGCCCACGGACCCCAAGTGATCTAGTTAGGTTCTATTAACTGTAGCGTGTAGTGCCATTAAAGCGATTAATTTTGTGAAAATTCAAGCTCCTCATCCCTTTCTACTGAATCATCTGCAACAGCATGGCAATAACGCGGTAGGTCATCGTCATCAGCTGCAAGGGAGAAGAAAGGCTATAATATATTTATGAAGCTATCGGTGCACCTGCCTGCTTGAAGGTCTCCAGCGATATGGGCAGGTAATTCATGGCGCTCAATTCCACAGGCTTCTGGGCGCGAGTGATGATTATCAGTAGGCTTTTCTTGTAGGCAATTGAGGCATCCTGAAAGTCATGGCTGTAAGCAGCGAAGGCAATGGCTTCGCTCTGGAAAGATTCGAGATTAGCAGGCTAGGCTACAGCGGGTTTGGCGCTAAAACCCACCAACTCCAGCACCTGCTGACCGTAGTAACAGACCAGGTACACCTGTAAAACAGAGGTGGCCAAGAAAAGCACATACGAAATGCCCTCCAAAGTTACACCCTGTAACATACTGTAAACCGATACTGTGCAGATAACTGCAGCTGTGGTCAAGAGGCTCAGGAGCAGGGAACTGCCAAAGATGTCGTTCAACTCTTTCTGAAGGCTGGTACGGCAGGAAACAATATTATCAGTAGAAGAAATAATTAATTTAATGAAAGACCCCCTACTTGCTCAAGTAGTTGTGTTTGTTCACCATTCTCGCCAGAAACTGACGATCGGCATAGTCGTTCTCCGAACTGGGCACGTGCTCCTCAATCGATCGTATCATGGCGGTGAAATGCATGCAAATCTGCACCTGAAAACATATCAGCAAGATATCCGTGCCAGCGTTGGATATGACCATTTGGGTGCTGTGCAACCACTCCAAGACATACATGCCCAAGTATCTCAGAACCGAACCCGTTTTGGGATCAAATGCAAAGTACTCATAGCAATGCAAATAGGAATACGTTCCGGAGGAGAAATAGAACCAGACGGACTGAAATATCGGACCGACGACTACCAATGTCGAGGATCCAATGTAGAACCGAATCAGATAGATGAAAGTTTTCGGCCAGTAATGGTCATTCACGCGATAATATAGCCTCTCCAGCGTTGTCTTCGGGTACAAGTCGGCCAGTTTTTTGTTCAGGCTCTGGATAGCGCTACTCTGCAGGGCGGTCGCGTATTTCGTATCCGAGTGGATTACATAAGTGACCAGAGTGCCGTAGCGCATGATCAGCGAAGTGGTATTAATGGTCTTCATCTCAATGATGCGGAATATCATGAGTCCCACGCACAAGCAGTGGCTGGCAAGGCACAGAAAGCGATAGAGTCGCATCAGAGCCAGCTTGGAGCGACTCCTCGGTGACCCGAGCATGTCGTAGCCCATCAGCCGGAAAATGTTACTGGGCACCTCGGCGAAGTCCTCGTAACTATACTGCACGGGTCTCATGGTTAAGGAATACTGTAACCAAGTTTATTAGCCTATCGGTATTTATACGTTTGAGTCCTGTAGGAATGGTTTGCGGTTTCTATCTGGAGTCTCTGCTCTCACACCTGCTGCCCACCAGGCGCACTTTTCGCCGGCAATTAGGGAAGGTGTGGAAATCTATATATAAATCGAATTATAGTTCTGCTTTAAATAATAATCAAGCATAGTCAATTTAGTGATTTATTTCATTAATAAAAATCATTAAATTTTGAACCCGGATAGTAATTATATTTTATGGGAAAATGTTTATATCCGTTTTACTTTTTTTATTCCGATTGTGATATTTTTTATTGTTTAAATTTAGGATACATTTTGGTATCTTACCCATCTGTTTTTACTTTACAATCTTTGCTTGCTTAATGAGTAGGTTCGCTATTTGCAAATTTATGTTGTAAAATATTGTATGGCAAAGAGCAGACAAAATAAAGAGAACATAGGAATTAAAATTAACATTAATTAAGATCAATTGAAAGATGCGCCGAATCAAAGTTGCAATAACCAAGGTCAACTGGGTTAAGCAGTTTATTATGATCATGGGTTAAGAGACTCGTGAAAGGGCTCTGCAAGTCTGATATGTACACCAGAAGATGGGATTTCCCCCGCCAGACTGTGGCTCAACGTTTCCCAAGGTCTGCCAGTGGGGGAAGGTCTTGTGGTTTTCACACCTTTAGCGTTTGCTGTTTAAGGTTGATGTGACAATTACGTTATTCTCGAGTGGAGGTACGAGTAACTGCAGCCAGCTCTCTGCTTTAAGTTGTCTTCACATTTTTTTCCATTCATATTTTATTTACAACAAAATGAATTAGTTTATGGTTTCATTGCTTATGCTGCCCGTTGCTGTACTCGTTCCTTCAATGGCTCATAAAAATATCAACGCATATTAATGCTGTTTGACAAGAGGAAAATCAACCACTTGGTCACAGAGTGCATTTAATAATTTCCATAAATGAGCTCCTCCACTTTCTTGGGCGTGTTTACCGCTTCTCTTCGATGCACTTGCTTTTGTTGTCCACATAAATGAAATTCTTGCACACAGCAACAAATTGGCATGGGAGTTGTTGGTGTCGAGTCCCCCCGTCTATATAGGTTCTATCCGACTTCTGACTGGAATGCTAATCGGGGCATCGTTTCGAATCGGACATTGTAGCAAGAATAATCTTCTATTCTTTTTAACACTCTATTTTTAATTATTTTTTGTATATACAGAAAATATTGTAAAACTCTTTTATTTAAGTAATTCATTTTTTATTAATTAACTTCTTAAAATTATAAACCTCTATCTCCCCTGCCCAATTTATCTGTAATTGTTTTGTTTTGATTTTCCTACTCAATTGCAGACCATCTTCTATTCATTTATTGTTGTGACTCTATTGCACAATATCCAAGTCGGTCAACTATTGTTTGTCAAGTTCCCATTACCGAACCATTCTGATATATAGTCGTGAGTTCAGACCCAAGTTGAACTTCTCTCATCAATTTTACTGCCTTACAGTGCATATGTTATTTATTCATTAGTTTCAATTGGCTGCCAACTGTTGCCATCCGATCTCTTTGAAGGCGAACCACATTTAATGCTCTCTATCCAATACCAAGAATGGCACTTGCAAAGTATCTCAAAAATTAAATGGGACATTTCAAAAGATTTACGCGAGGCGAGTGAGCGTCACAATTTCTCATGTCTGCTTAAATTAGATGCAGATATTTAGGCCGCATTTCCACTTATAGTTGTCCCAATTATTCGAGCAAGTGAGGGGAAAAGTTAGGGCCTCCGGCTGCTGTGGGACATCCGCAAATAAAGAATATCCTGCAAAGTCATCAGGACACGGACACGGACACGGGAAAGTGCCTGGTATCGTCCCACTAAATACTTTATGAGGCTGAGGCGCCTGCATTATTCTTTTTTTTTTTACCCTCGTCTGGCTCCAACTAAAATAAACACAGCAGACCCGGACCGGGATCCGCAACCGGTGCATAGACAACGGCAAACACCCTAAAACCCAGAAAACACGAACAGAAAACAGACAACAACAGCATCGGCGTCGGAAGAGATGAATGGCCGCCTGGCGGAACAAAGAGCTGGCAGAGAGTCGAGTAGAGTCAACAGGCTGGGCGATGTCTGGCCCGGTGCAGGCGAGGATTAAGTGGAGGGGCAGGAGTTTGCAGACCATTTGCCCAGGCAATCGAATCAATGGTCAGGGGTTTTGTCCTCCAGCACGGCACAGCATTAATCGGCATAAAGTACAATATCTCACACCCCTTGGCCAAGTACCGATGCGATTTCAATATTCATTATTCGGTCTGAGGAATGGGTCTGGGACGTGCCCAATGGAATGGCCAGTAAAGTGAAGCGTCTGACAATTCAAACAGTGTTTGCATTATGCACTGCCAGGACGCAGGACGCACGACGCAACCACAAGGACAACAAAGGGCATGAGCAGCCGGAAAGCTGATGTGGCTGCGCTTTTCACTTTCCCATTTACTAATGAATTTATTGGCCCGACTGCAGTTGATGTGCAAATGCATTTTCACATTCATCAGCGTTCGAAAAGGGGGAAAATTAAATGGATCTGACAGAGGGCAGGGGTGGCGGGCGATGGTGCTATTGGGGGTGGACAGGTCAAGGGTAGATCTATGCATAACATTTATCATAGCTTTTATTTCTGGTTACATTTCAGCTGCTTCCGTTTCCAGGGCGACTTTTATTGGGTGGGTGTTCCATGGGCGTTGGGTGTTTGGGTTTCTTGATCCCAGCAGCTGTCGCACGCAAGTCCTGAACCTGCGTAATTAATAGTGCGGAAATTTGGTAATTCTGCGATTACAATGGGCTTTACTGCTCAGCTGTTTGAGTCACGCAAAGGAAACACTTTTGAGCCCTTCGCAGGCGATGGCAAAGGATTCAAAGAAAATCCGTCCAATATGTCGGAATATGATATTGATTTTTAAAGTGCTGTAATTTTGTGGTCACTCTAAATGGCATATTATATTATTTAATTTACATGTTGTATTATTAGAAAAATAATTATTTAGGATGTGAAGAAAAGAGTATGTTTTATCCATATTTTAAATATTAGAAATTAAATAAAAAATATTACAATATTTCATGATATAGATAAGAATGTAGATTTATTAGCAATACAATTTAGAATGAAACCAGATAAGTGCTAAAATAAATCTTTAAATAAAACAATTGGAAATAAAAAAGTGTATTTTTTAATCACGAATTTTTAATTAAAGGATGTTATATTCTACACATTAAATATTTTAAAGTTTTGGAATATGGAGAAAAAGGTTTTTTTAGCAATACATTTTATTTTCGAACCAGATAAGTGTTTGAAAATGTTTAACTTGAGGATATGGAAAAATTAATTTATCAATCAAGAATTGTTAAAAAATTGTTTTTATAGATTTGCAAAATAAAACATAATAAATTTTAAAGATTGAGGATACAGAGACAAAGATACATTTTATTTTAGGACCAGATAATTGTTCAAATAAATCAAAAAATTCTAAGAAAAATTCTCAATTCCGGTTGCCAGATATCTTTTGGATTTCTGACAAAAAACGGTCAACAAAAAGATACGAATACGAGTTGAATTGACAGATGAATATCCACACCGAGAGTGCTAGGGGTGTTTAATAATGGCAATGACAAACAGGAAAAGTCAAAGCAAACAAAACGTATCCCTTGGATCAACCTGGCTCAGTGTGTCCCAAAGTGACTTTTGTGCTGTTGTGGAAATGTTTGCTGGGTTGCCCGCAACCGGTTCTCCTTCCTGCTCTCCCTCTCGCTCCCATTCTCTCAGTTTCTCGACGTTGAGAAGCACTCGCGTTGCTCATTCGCCGCATCGTCGGCCCGACCATCCAACCATCGTTCGTCAGCTTTGGCCGGCGCTCAGTTCCCGCTGAGCATTCGAGGCAAACGGTTCGGACCGGTACGCTGCGTTTGGGCCTGGTTTAAATACGATACGATTCGATTCGATCCGATTCTGTGCCGTATTCCACTCGCGATTCGTTCTCTGTGGTGCGGCAGCCATGTGAAGTGCAAAAGCATCTCGATAGGCTTTTTCAAAAAAAAAAATATTCAAATTCCCCTTCGAGTCGGCCGACGTTCGTGCTCTCTGATAAAGCCTTTGATACGATAACGATCTATATATAATTATGATTGTGCAAAGAACTGTGCTCTGATTACGCAAATTGCAAGTGACAACCGTCCGAAGAGAAATTCTGCGGTAAATGTAGTTCCCCCTGACATATAACATAATTCAAGATCCCCCCGAAATGAGTTGTTGGATGCACCTACCTCGTAGCGGATCACCACTAAAATTGTTATTTACATTTTTAATTTATATAACGGTGGTGTTAGTGCTGTTCTGGTTCTGATTGCCGATCTGGGGATGCTCCTCCAGTTGTGGTTGCTGCTGCTGCTGTTGCTGCTGCTGCCTAACCCGTTTATGTTTTACCCGACTTGGTTAACTCCGAGCTGGAGTTGGGAGATGGGGAGATGGGG
Organism: Drosophila setifemur; assembly: GCA_021224005.1. NCBI lineage: Eukaryota > Metazoa > Arthropoda > Insecta > Diptera > Drosophilidae > Drosophila > Drosophila setifemur. The sequence continues at coordinate 16,203,535 of JAJJHY010008598.1, read as the reverse complement.
AGACACGCACATACAAACAATGCATCAAGTTGTTGTTCTGCTGTTCTGCTGTTCTGCTGCATCCATGTATCTGTACGATACACGTACTTGCCGCACACACCTTCTGCTTCTGCTGTGTGCCTTCTGCTGTGTTTCCTTATTGACTTCGCCCCTACTCTCCTCGCTCCTCGCTCCCGCTCCCGTTCCCTGCATCTTCGGGCAATGTTTATTTTTGTTTGCTCGCCCAGCAAGCGGGAAAAACAAGTTTTTTCTTTGAAACCAAAACAACAACCACAGCTACGGCAACGGCAGCACAAAACCACTGGCAACGAGCACCACCAACAGCACCACCACCAGCACCAGCACCACTGGCAGGAGCAACAACTGCGCCGCAGCTTGGCTCGCTTTGCTTTGGGAAAATACTTTGTGAAAAGTTCAAGTGAAGACAACTGTTGCATTCAAAATACCAAAAAATAAATATATACATTTAAATGCACACACACACACACACACACAAACGAGCAGATAGTGAGTGAGTGAGAGAGAGAGAGATAGAGGAGGAAAATGCGTTAATTAGCTCCAAGTGGCGGATAAAAATGTATTTGCCAGTAACTCAAATCAAGTCGTTAATCAAAAGCCGGGACGGGATCGAGTGTAATTAGCAAATGTCGCGACATTTGCAAACCCCTTGCAATAGGGGGAAACACAAAACCAAGTCACAAACAAGAAATTTTAACGCATGTGAAAGTTTATTTTAACTGCAGCCGAAAGTAACCGAAAAAACGGAAAAAAACGGAAAAAATGTACAAAAAAAAGTGTGTGTGACATAAATAATTAATTTCAGTGAGGCGTTGGAGAGCATCGCCAGCGTGCGTGGAAAACAAACTCCACAAATATTGGCATGCAACAAGTGTTTGTCACATGTCCGCCCGTTTCGGTTTTCCCTTGTGTGTTTTTTCTGGTGTTTGTTGTGCAATTCACTTGAGTGACCTCTCTCTCTCTCTCTCTTTGCTCCCAGCTTCAGTCCCAGTCCCAGCTCCAGTCCCAGTTCCAGTCTCCAATCCCCTTCCCTTTAACTTGGACGATAACAAAAGTTCTGAATCATTCCGTATATCTCGCAAAGGGGAAGAACTCATAAGTGGAGTATCGAAAGTACGGAAAGTACGAAAGTACCCAGCAAAATGGGCTTCTCGTCGGCCCTCCAGAGCCGGGCTGCCCATGAGGCGCTGATTGTGCGCCAGGATGCCGAACTCCGCCTGATGGAGACCATGAAGCGGACCATCCAAATGAAGGCCAAGTGCGACAAGGAATACGCCATCAACCTGACAACTATGGCCCAGCAGGGCCTGAAAATCGATCGGGCTGACGAAATGCAAGGTAAGCCACGGAATTACAAAAAATATACATAAATATATACAACTTTTCATTCACAACTCCGATAAGATTAGCCGTTCATTGATATTTAAAGTTGGCCCTGTCCCAGTTCTGAAGTGCAAGTGCTAAATTAATTTTAATTTTTTTACGAAGATAATTTTATTCCTTGAAAACCCTCAAGGCGAATCTTTAAATCGCTTAGCTTTTTAAATTATTACTATAAGCTGCCAATCAAAATATGGAAATATTATTTAACTTATTATCAGGTTTTAAAACCGATAAATTAAATAAAAAGTTTCTTTTAAGATAATTCACTTGTGCAAAAGCCTTGGGGAAATCGGGTTTCGATAATTTCAAGCTTATTTAAATTCAGTTTGCAACCAAAAATATTTTAATAAAATCATAGTTATTATTAAATTCCATTTCTAGCTAGTTAAAATTGCCAAGAACTATTGAAAACACGTTAAATTTCCTGTTTATTTTGTTATTTGCTAGTTCAGATAGGAAGTTTGTTGAATTTGTTGACTAGAAGTTCTTATCTTGCAAAACGTTTAATGGGAAATTAAAAACATTGTTATTTAATCATTAAGATATTTCCAAAAACTTAGGGTTCGGTAAATTAGTCTAGAAATATACTGAAATCTAATTTAAATTTAATGTTTTAAAGTTTTGGTAATGGCTTATAAGGAACCGCAACTTAAGAAATTAAAAATTTTAATAATCTAAGAATTTCTTTTAATTAAAAGTTTTCCTAATAAATAGAATTACAACTTCCAGTAGCTTTCAATAAACATATATGTGCGTTCCAATATTGATAAGCCGCGATTTAATGTGAAATGAGTGTGAAAACTTAGTTCTTCCATATACGTCAGAATGGTGCCTGCCAAATGTACCGATTCAGATACAGATTTCCTGCATCCTGTTCTCGATTGCGCTAGCTAGCGTACTAAAGGGTGCGAATTTTGGCAGCCTGCAGGCGAACGGAAATCGCCAAGGGCAATCGCGTGACTTGATCGCATTTCCCAGTGAATAATACGCACAGGGTTCTATTTCAAACGATTTGAGATAATGGCCAGACAAGCAAATTGTTTTCAACTACCGGGCTCTGTGTGGCATCATCATTCTATTCCCCGGACAGGACTCCGACTCCGACTCCAACTCTGACTCTGATTCTGACTCCGAGTCATGTGTGTGTCGTGGTAATTGCCCTGGCAAAGCGTTCTGGCGGCGTTCGTCGTACGTGTACGTGTATCTCGAAGTTACTTAGATACTTGCGACTGCACAAGTTGCCAGCCGAGCTCATCAAAGTGTCGACAAAGTGCAGCTGGCCGAGAGATGGGAGATGGGTGCTCCCCTTTGCTATTCTTGCTATTACCAGATAGAACATCCATGGGATGTACACATGAAATTGCTATAATTTCCAGTCAGTGTCAGTTTTTGGCTTGGGAAATGTTTTCGTTGCTGTTTACATTGCCAAACAAACGTATCCGCTGGATGCGAGATGCTAGATGCGAGATGCGAGATACGAGAGATGCGAGAGCACACGCACACAAACAATGCCACCAAAGCGGAGCCAAATGATTTAGTTCGGGCCATTTGATAGTTCGTTCTACGGACTGCGATTTGCCTCTCACCTTGACCATGAACTTGAGTCTCTCAGTCGCTCGATCTGACTGTTTGACTGCAACGGGCCAGCAATCCAAACTGCTCAGCGAAGCGCAAACATTTTGGCCAAAAAACGACTTTGGGTATTAGGTTTCCGTTTGGCTCAGCAAATAAGCATATTTTTCTCGCATCGGATGGAACTGTGGGTATGTCTTGAGTCTGGCTTAAGACCAATGATTCATTGGAGTCTCGGCACTCGGCTGCACTTTTCCCCAACTGTTGAGCGCGGAGATTATTTCCATGAGTCAGATGGAGTCTGTGCAAATTGTGGATTTGCTGCGGTTTTTGCGGTCAATAAGACCGTGTCTAATAAAGATATTGTTTATCTGCTTATTACGCAGTCATAATACATGTACTTATAAGATGTAAGGCAACTTGTTGTGCTAAGCTGGCAAGATTAAGATAGTTCTTATTGTTGTTGTTGTTGTGTCATTGCAGGCAGCCTAATCACCAAATCCTGGCGATCCTACATGGATGAACTGGACCAGCAGGCCAAACAGTTCAAATTCAATGCCGAGCAACTGGAGGTGGTCTGCGACAAACTCACACATCTCTCGCAGGACAAGCGAAAGGCTCGGAAGGCCTACCAGGAGGAGCATGCCAAAATTGCAGCACGTCTGAATCATGTGAGTAGAGACGCACCTCAAAATATCCATTATGAGACGCACCCAATTTGGAAAACAAATGAAATGAGACACCGGAAGAAATGGATATCTCTCTTAACATACAATTCTGTATCTATTACCCATTTCCCCTGATAAGATATTTGATTGTTTCTTTGAGTGTATCAATTCATTTTGTTTATGATTACCAATGAAGAGTCAACAACATCGACAGCCCCCCAACAACCTCAATAATAATAATAACAATAATAATCATTATAAGCTAGGGTAGCTCCGCCCACAGAGGTCTTTTGTTGTTTGTCTTCTTAGTGTTCGCTGCCTATTGTTCGATCTTCTGATATATTAAGTATTTGTATAATCAAAATAAATATTACGTTTTTCTGCGGAAAAGAAGAAACAACGCTGGGGCATATTTAAGCGGCTTAAGAGTCATGTAAACACTCGCCAAAAATATGGAGGAGCACACCGTTTGCCTTTGTGATGGGCCAGGCGATGTACTAAATCAATAGAAGTGTTTATTTATGAGCCGTGTCGTGAGGCAACAAGTTTATTAACCCAGCGGGCACAATATTAGAACAACAACAACAACAACGAGAGTCCGGAGCTGGCAACACGAGCATGAAGAAGGGTCAACAAATTGACCATATTCACGGGTGCTGACAGCAAATTAGCATTTGACAGTCCCATATCCCATAGAACGCGGCTAAACTTCAGTCAAGTACGAAAAGGTGGTTGGTAGGTGGCTGGCTATGAAAAATGCTATTTTAGCCACATGCGACATGTTGCCTGTTTGGTTGTTTTCGCTTCCATTGCCAAAATGGCCGACCCCATGGATGACCCAAAAATATATGTTTTGTTTTGAGATTCTGGCATAGAATTCCGCTGCCTCGGCTACTGTTTTCTATCTTCCAGCGGCCTTTGTCAAATCCAAACAATAGTCTCGTTGCCCGTTCAGTGCATCGTTCTATAGCTTACTTTAGTATTATTTATTTATTTATCTATCTATATTTTTCGCTGGCGATTTGCTTTTGCGCCGCAGTTTCGGCAGTGCAAAACCAAAAATTTAATGGCGGATTTAAATCGAGTTGCTCGAATGCCAATCAAAATTTCAGCGAATTGTCGATTATATTTTGTTCTGCTCATCGTTTAGCAATGCCTAATATCTGGACTTGTTTATTGCAGTTCAAAAGTTTAATGGCTTCGATGAAATGTTCGGCAAACTTCGACCGATTTATTTGCGAAAACTGCGCTCTTTCGGCTCCAATAATGTGTAATCAAATAAGCAACAAAGTTTGCCCCACCGAAAAAAAGGGTAAAAACTGGCAGGCACATGCTCCAAACTTGCGCCAATCCCGACTCAATTGACAACAATTTAGTGAAATAGCAATAAAAATTACAAAGCAGACAGCAGCAGAAAGAAGCCCAGGCAATGGCAGCAAACAAAAAAAAACGATACAAAATTCTGGGTAAGAGACTCCAAGTGGAAGATGAGTTGAGCTCGCCTTTGGCTCAGGCTTGAATCAGTTGAGCATTCAGCAACAACAATTCCTGGACCCGGTCTTCTGGTACTGCACTGGAAAAACACAGCCACTAATTAGATATTTCAATATATTCTGATTTAATTGTGATATCAAATTTGTAATGTATCTGATTCAGAATTCTGATTTAATCATGGTACTAAAACTCTTCTGTCTTTGATTTATTTTGAAATCATAGAAGAATAATTTCTGTTATACATGATTCCCCCTTTTCTTCCTGTGCACTTCTTCCTCGCCTTCATTTTTTCTTTATTGGACTTTGACTTTGTAATATTTGCGCAATGGATTGAATAGACCAGCACCACCAATAACAGCAACCACAAAAGCAACAAGAAAGGAAGGCTAGCTTCGGTACCCGAAGCTTAGAATACCCTTGCAGGCTAGTTGCTTTTAAACCGTTCAACCGTTTGTATGGCAGCTATAGGATATAGTAATCCGATTTTTGGGTTTTTAAATTTCTAAAAAGTTTTTATCAAGAATGAATTAATTGTCTTGAAAAACACCAGAGTTATGCTCAATGACCCATTTTTTCCCATAGTTCCTATGGCAGCTATAGGATATAGTAGTCCGATTTTAATGAAACTTTTAGGATATGTTAAAATTGCTATTAAATAGAGTTTTCCAAGAAATAAATAAATTATCTTTAAAAATGGGGAAATTTTGGCACTTTTTCTTAATCGTTCCTATGGCAGCTATGTGATGTAGTGTTCCGATTCCGGCCGTTCCGACTTATATACTAACTGCAACAGATTGAAGGGTCGGTGCCAAGTTTCAGCCTGATAGCTTTAAAACTGAGGGACTAGTTTACATAGCAACCGACAGACGGACAGACAGACGGACAGACGGACAGACGGACAGACAGACGAACATGGCTAGATCGACTCGGCTGGTGATGCTGATCAAGAATATATATACTTTATAGGGTCGGAAATGTCTCCTTCACTGCGTTGCAAACTTCTGGTCAAAATTATAATACCCTCTGCAAGGGTATAAAAAGAAAAAAAACTTGAGTTATTGTCGAAAGAGCGGTACAAGAACTCATCGGCGAATTGTTGTTGTCTTGTTGATTTAATAAGTGTCTAGAAATGGGTCGCCGAGTCGGTTAGTAAGTGCACGTGTGTGTGTGTGTGTGTGAGTATCTGTGTTGCAGTTGGTCAGCATGGAGGTTGGAATTGGTTCTATATGGTGTTGATGGATTGAATTGCAATATGGTGTTGATGGATTGGCATTAGATTATTGAGAGCAAGCAAACAGTTCAGTCGTTTAAGAGTGAGCTAAATTGATTAGCATGCAAGTTAATAAAGATATAAAATGAAATACTAAGGCATATAATATACTGATCAGAGATTTAGAAAGTTTATCTGAAAATGCACAATAACTAATTACCTAAGTACTATTAATACAAAAGAAAGTCTTCTGTCAGCTAATTTAGGTTTTTTTTTACCACAAGAAATAACTTAACTTTATTGTGTAGGCAAATACCCCATAAACATTTATAAACTCAACTCCTTATCCATTATACGACAGGAAAACAAAACTATCGAGACCGACACTTAAGTTTAAACAAGTGCAATAAAGGTTTAAAAGGCCTTATCAGGTTTTCAATTCCAAGAAATGTATTTCCAGCTCCATATTAGTTCATTTGCAGATGTAATTTGTCGGCAAACTTAAATGAAGTACAGATTCTTCCTGTAACCTAAACATGTGCGCCCGGAGGGAAAACGCAATCACTTAGCCCAAGCTGTCACCGAAATATTTACAAAACATTTTGGCCAACTGCGAGTTTTCGGTTATTAATTGAAAACACTTAAGGGCGCCTGCCCCGCCCCCCGTAGAATGTCTGCCATTACTTCACACCACTTCCCGATGACCCGCACGCAGCTAATGGATATGGAATTGGCTTTAATGTATCTTTGTATCTTCTGGCTTGTCAAATGTGCTGCACACGCCCCCGGGCACAAGTGGGCGAGAGGGGCAGAACGCATTAGGGTTCTCTGGCTGCGCTGCGATCCAACTTCCGGGTGGGTTTTCCACCGCTTTTCCACACATGCCCGCCTTGCTGGGGCTTCACATGCATATTTCCCGCTTTGCCGGCTATCTTTTGGATTGATTAACCGCAGAAGGCATGCTAAAATGCCCAGACTCGTTCTGCAGCCTGAGATACATTTCAATCTGGTGGCATTGAAAATACTGCGGCGAACTCGCACTCGTATTAATTACAATAAGTTCAATTCAAGTATCTTTATGGCATGAGCAGCAACAACAATGCAGCGAGAAAAGCAACTACAATCGGGCGTCTGTCTATTCGTCTCCGGAATGTCAGATAAGCCGATAAGATACGGCTTAGGAGGGGATGGAGCGGGGTGGGGTGGCTTTGGGGTCCGGAGAAACAAACAAATAACAAATGAACATATACAAAAAAAAAAAATCGGACGGGGAGCCTGAACAAAGAGCAACTTTACTGCAGGCGAGTGCGAGTGCGAGTGCGGTAGCCACATCAAATGTATCTATCAGCTGCACATGGCCTGGGTCGGGGGCACTTGAAGATACTTAACGAATGGCATGCAAAAGCAAGCGCTTGATTGAAATTCCCCATTAAACTCGTACAAATCCAGTCTAATGTGCAATGGGGGAGGTTTAAAAATTTTATTCCAGCGACGGCGCCAAAGTTATTTCTCCCTTCCACTGCCCCTGCCCCTTCTTCTGTCCCTGCCCCTACCCCTGCCCACCCTTTTTGAATGTTTTCCCATTTTACCCCAATCCGGCGTCCTTTCACTTGAGCCAATTGGTTCTACACACAAAAGCCTCCGGACTACCCATTTAATTGAGCTGCATTGACCTGTGCCCGGAGTTCTCAAGTGTCTGCAAAGTTTTCCCTCCATGCATAATTGCCGCTCCAAAGATAGGATGTTATATATCAGACAGAGTAGATATAAACAGGCAGAACATATATTTTATTTGAAAGGAATTTTTAAATACAAAAGATCTAGAAAATATTTCAGAAATTGTTTTATTGTTTTTGTTCTTGTTTTAAAAACAAAAATTATATTTGTCAGATAAAATAGTACATAGATAGTTTTTTACAATTGAATTTTTGCTAATCAATATTAGATGCTACAATTTCTCCCTGTGTACCCATCCGGATGTGTTTGACTGACTTAAGTTAATGCAAAACTAAAGTTGGGAAACGACTTTTTGGTAATCCCGGCTCACTGAAACTGAAACAATGCTATCGTGTGGCGGCTCTGGGAAACGGTTTCGCACCACAAGATAAATTGAGTCCAAATTGTGAGCCAAGTACAGGGTCACAAATGCGTTTCGTATATACCACTACTGGCCATAAATTCTGGATGTCTTGATCCCTAAATGCTCTGCACATAAAATGCCAAAACAACTTAACTGTTTGCCGTCTGCGTGGGGGTTTCGGGTGGTTCTGGGAGGTTCTGGGAGGTTTTGGGAGGTTCCGGGAGGTTGCAGCAGGCTCGGCACTGGAGCGACAAAAGTTTCTTGACATTGCGACAAAAGCTGCACAAATTGCAGGCAGGCAGACAGACAGACAGACAGGGCACACACATGCTGTTGCTTGAGCGACGGACGGGGACAACTTGTAGATACATTTTGTATCTGTTTATCTGCTAGTCACGGCCATAAGTTGCCAGTGATTTCCAGCTCTGTGCAGCTGGGAGCTCGCAACTACACCATAAAGCCCAACTGCACGCAGGGTAAAAATTAGACCCGATATTTGTCGTCAACAAACATGTGGCGAAGTTTGTTTTTCGGGGGCGCCGCCAGAAGGGGGCGGCATTGGATAACGATTACTTCTCGGGGGTAAACTCCATATACTCCAAAAAAACTCCACCACGAGAACTGCAAAAGCGAAACTTGCGGTTGCCGGACGACGTCATGGCGTGCGTCTGGCGACAAGAGCGCCCGGGGTTGGTTTCCCAACCGGCTGGCCCCGGAACAGTTTCCCCAAAAACTTGGGGGGGTTGCTGGCATAATTGCCACATAATGGTGCGGGTTGCGGCGCCACTTTAGGCTGCTCCGGGCCAGCTCCGTTCCGGCTGCTGTTCTCTGACTCATCTGAAAACCTTCGCTTTCGATCGGCTGTTTGCGAAACTATTAACCAGCCATCCAGTTCCATCGACATTGTCTGGTGTCGACTCAAATGCATTCCAGAGAAAAGAAATTTTTAGACCTAGGGTGGAAATTAATTGTAAAATACTTTTTATATCCAAGAATTCATAAAACAATATGCATTTTATTAGGAAAATGTTCAAATTTGTATAGAACAGTGGTTCTACAAAATTTCTTAAATTATTTTGGGAGTATATGATTTATGTCATAAACATATGTAAATTATATATATACATTTTGTCATAGTTTGCTTTTTTTATTTAATAACCAATTTAAATCTAATTATAAACTGTATTTGCTCAAGTGATTGAACATTCCCATTAGAAACATTGAACATTAAAAATGATAAATGTAAAGACCACTTTATTTCTCGCTGTGTACCCGCATGTGTGCGCAAAGCGTGTTTGCCAAGCCCAAAGACTTCGCACCAGCGATGATGATGATTACTTCCGCCAAAGAGTGACATCTTCCACGTGGCAAAGGTTTTTCCCGGGCGTAATGCATTTTGGCACTTAGGCCGGGTGAAATCTGTCTGTGGTTTTCCTATAGCTTCGGAAACTCAGGAGGAAATATATATTTCATTTGAGGTTATAACCTCGAATTCGGATGACACCAATGAATTTCCCTTTAAACAAAATAAGATGTTTTTATTATAGTTCTCAGATGCCATTAGTTCATTTTAATCCCACAATATATAACGTTTTAAAATACTTTTGTTTGGCTTTCTGATTTATTAACCTCATTATTGGATTTTTCCTTAATTCAATTCCTGGCCTTTCATATTGCTTTTAATTCGGTAATTTTTTTTGTGCCGAAAATACCATCAATTATGTTTGTTGATTCTGCCAGCCGGCTGGACTTGTTGCTTTTGTAGTTTGTTGTTTATGGACGAAGGTGCGGTATCATTTCAGTTTGTTGTTATTTCTTCTCCATTACTTTTCCTAGGCAGTGCAAATTATAATTTACCAGAGACTGGAAGGGGTCGCCCCTGGGTCTGGTTCACTCGCCCACGCCTTCATTTGATCTGAACAATAACGGCAGCACCAGCAGCCAAATTGTTTACGTATAAACCAAAAAAAAGAATACATGTTTATTTATAAACAAAAATATCTTGTGCGCCTCGCTGTTTGCTAAATGACGACAAATTATAGCTATTTCATAGCCGCTAATTTTCTAAAGAAACGAATTTACACATCCGAAATGGGGATTACACTCTTTTTTTTTGTATTTCCTTGTCTCGATCCCCGCACGTGTCTCTCGGTTCGTTTGCATTTTAATTTCGGGAAGTCCAATATGATGGCAAATTGAGTTAAGCCTGTTGGCCAACCGCAAAATGGCCAGCATAAAAGGGGGAAAGTTGTGCAAGAGGAGGAGAGGGTTATCAAGGGTTGGGCTGGCTCTTTTGACTGACAGACAGAGGGACAGAGAGACAGACAGGAGGGGGAAAACTGACTGACAAACGGCCCAGCTGAACCACAGTGTGCAATGTCAAGTATCAGGGTTGACAGGCCACGTGAATGGCAGGCAGACAGGACAAGTCCGATGAGTTCCTCTCCGCCCGTCCACAATGCATAAAAGTCACTTCGTCCTTACGCCGACGCCGACGCCTGACTGAAATTCTAATAACGCCAAAAAATGTCAACAAGAGCACAGTGGTTGGATCTATAATGAAAATAGATTTTAGGCATAAAAACTATTTCCTATTAAGTAATATATTTAAAAATAAAAATAATTGTAAAACATTAATTTAACCAAATTCGGCTGAATGAATAAAAAAACTATAATAATTCAATTTAATTCCATTCACCATCTTAATTTGATTTTAAGTCTTTTAGTTCAATTTAGGTTGTTACAAATGAGGCTTATAAAATAATAACTTTAAATTATAGCTTGGATATTTATATTTGTTAAAAGAAAATTAGCATATTCTAATTTAAAAGACATCAAAGCCAGTGCAAGCTCTTTAAAAAATATAACGAAAAACAATAAATATTTTTTTAAGCACCAACATATACATATTTCTTTATTGTTAGATATAAATAGCAACCGTAAATGGTTCTTAACTTTTTGCATCGTTAAGCTTATTCTAAAGTTTCCAAAACAGGTTTCCATTTTGTACGGTAATTACCGTGTACATGCACAGTTTAAAATTAAATTTGCAGAACCTTAATAGTTTTGCCGTATTTTTGCCGGCTACTGTAATCTGGGCAGTTGTTACATCCACCCACTGATGCAGTCTGCCGGCAATTTGTTTCAGCCCCCGAGCCCGGCCAAGTGCCAACAAATTTCGTTCGTGTCATGTGGCTCCATGTCCATGGTTACATGTTTACTGGCCTGGCCCTTAGCTCTCCGGCTGCTTTGGTTTCGCCCAGACATGGATGTCGACACGAGTGCCGACCACGACCCAGACACAGGGCCAGACTTATGGCAACATTTGCCCAAATGCAACAAAAAACGGCAGGATTTTTCATTTATGGATATGTGGGAATATGCATTGAAAATCATTCAGCAGAGATTCAAGTCGCTGAACCGTTTTTGATTAAACTAATGGGAGCCATAAATCGCAGCATCCATTGGCGGCAACTTTAATCAAGTTTAATGCTGGTGGCTGGTGGCACCCAAAAATCGTTTGCCGATGGTGAGTACGGCCAACAATTAAATTGGCGGAGCCGTAATCATCCTGGGCATTTTACGCCGCATAGAAACTGGCACTAATGGGTAAAGTTATACCTATACCACGCCAGGCCAGACGGTTTGGGTTGGGAAAGAAATGGGTTCGTCTGCTCTGGAGTCTAGGTTTTGGGCTATAGTCCGGGACCTGATAATAGAAACACCGCCGCCATTAACAGAACGCATTATTGTTTGTAATTTTCTGTCAAACTAGGGGGGTTGTAGGGGGGGAAAAGCAATTTTGGCGGAACGGGCTGACGGCAATCAACAAAACTTCACCAGACACGCCCCCATAAACGTCGCCGGCATTCCGTTTTCCTCGAAAACGCATTCGGATTCATTCTTTTTGGACAAACAACCCTCCAACCATACTCCACCAATTTGCACTGACTTGGTAATATTTTTTGGCTTTTTACGACGCCCAACAACGAAGAACGAACGAGGAGCGAAGATGTTGACGGTGTTGCTGACGTTGTTGCCCAGCGGCATTTTACGCTTCCCTTGCTCATTGCTCATACGCAGCGTTGGCTCTGGCAATTTTTATGCTCTTCCCCAGCGAAGCGCAGCAGCCGAAACAAGAATGTAGAGAATACGAGTATAGTGGAAAATTGAAAATCACCGAGAGATAAAGGCTGGCAATCGGAGGGGATTGGTGGAGAAGGGAGGAGGGGCTTGAGGAGTAGGTCTGTTGACTGTGTCTGCGTTAATTCGGTTTTGCTAATTTGGAATGGCGCCAAATTGAAAATAAAAACTTTGCAAGCCAGAGAAAAATCCCCCTCATGGCTAGATACAGTAAACAATCCATAGCACAGCTAATTGAAATGTTTTGCCTGACAAGGGGGAAGGATAGGAAAATCCGATAAACAGATAAACAGAACGAATAGCGAAATTAATTTCAGGTTTTCCTATTACCTGTTTAAGTATTGGATTTCTTTAACCATATTCTACTGTCTATTTAGGTAAATCATACAAATATTAGCAACAAATATCTTTTAAATGACTAAAAAAATCTATAGAAAATAAAATGTTTTCTTTTCGGTCTTTTCTTTTGACTTTCTGTCATTCGGAAAATTTGCTTGTTCTCGGTTCTCACAAAAGTGAAATTTATGTTCTCAGTTGGGGCTAATTTATGTTTGGCAAAAATATGGCTGAGAAAATAAATGTATAGCCTAACCGTGCATTGTTTGCCATTAAAAATAGGATATTACGTATACGCCGCGTGTGCCGCCAAAAGTGATATTTTTCGTAGAAGTGCAATGGGAAATGCGACAGCTGCAACTAGAAAATTAATACCAGCACAATTGTGTTTGATTTTTCACAAGCTGTAAGCTTTGAACGCAAAAACGAAAAAAAGCCCAGAAAAGATTTTATAGCTGCCTACTAAAAATAAAAATGGCGCAGTGCAGCAACAGACGCCATCCGATGAATGAGTCAGTTGGGTATAGCTAAATTTGCGAATTGAATCGGTTAGCCGAAGCTGCTGGTGCTGCTGCTGGTGGTGTTCACTTGAAGCAGCCAAGGCACTTTCATCATCCGCCGCTGGAAGCCACCAAAGTGTGGGCATAGGTCATGTCGACTGGCGTGCGCTGAGACCTTATTCCGTATTCCGTATTCCGAGCCCCTCGAATCAATCGATTTCTGTTCACAAAAACTCACCTTGAAACCCCGCTTAGGCGAAGGGGCAAGGGTGAACAAAAGGACAACGAAATTGTTTTGTTATGCGCTCATTAAAATGTACTTGAACCACACCACCAGCCACCAGTCTTGTCGTTGACGCAATCGAAGGGGGGAAAGGGAGCAGGGCTGGAAACCCCACAGAGCGAAGGTAACGCAGACTCAGGTGCAATGAAGAGTAAAAATGACAGCCAAGCGAAAAATGCATTTCGATTTGCTGTATGCCGAACCCAGCGAGGGTAGCTAATAAACTTACCCAAATAAAAAACCTGCAATTGGGGTCAGTACACAAAATGTACAATGTGTTAATTGATGAATGGTATGGAATAATGAATGAATTGAAAGTGCGAAAGTTACGTGAGCAACCAAGAAAGTAGACCAAACTATGATGAAACATGAGAAATGAGTCAATTTAAGCGTTCGAAATAAGTGGAACAGAAAGCGGGTAAAAAAAAAAAACTTCTAAGTGGAAGATAAAGAAAAGAGAACTTACTAATTGAAGGCATTTTGGAATGGCTGCACAACAGATTAATTCATTACTTTCACTATTATAAATGGTTTCTTTAAATGAGCCTTAAATATTTTTGTAATACCATAAAATGCTATTTTTTGGCCAACCCTCGCGATTGCCCAATTCCATATTGATAACATTTTTGCTGTCGTTGCCGCACCTATTTCAATTATTTATTTTGCGATTACTTTTTGGTAATTAACTCGACTTAATTGCGTACGACAAAGTACAAGCCAGGCCAAGAAAGAGAAACTGTAACAGCAATGTGTGACATTGAACTCCGGGCACTTGGAGCACAGTCGCACACTCGCACACTTGGAGCACACTTTCGGCCCACCCTCCCCAAATTGGTCAAGGCGAGTGTTTGAACTCGGACTGGGACTGGGACTGGGACTGGGGCTTGTGCCTGGGATTGTGCAAGAGGGGAAAATCGAAAGATACGAAAAATAGTGACAGAGTGTGCCACTAGAAACTGGACGGACCACACACAACGAGACCGCTGGGAAGTGTCGCTCTTTGATGGCAGCGGTTATTTATGGGCCCAGAGACGAAAAAGCTGGCCGTGTCAATGGCCAACAATGGCCAACAGTGAAGTCGGGAAACGTGCCAAAAAAATATGAAGTAACAATAACTGTTGTATTGCCTGCTAATTGTTGGTAAGGTCATCGGAAATGGGTTTTTGGCTTTTGTTGGGCTACGAGTATTTCTCTGCTTGTTGGAGATCGGGAACTGGAAGTGCGATTGTGACGGGGTTGGGTTCGGATTCGGGTTCGGGTTGGGGTTTTTGGGTTTTCCATGCGCCAGATCTGGTCACTTCCCCAGTGATGTTGATTGTCAGCTGAACTTGTTTCGCTTGCGGATTTACCATGCACCGCATCCGCATCCGTGTCATCCGTATCCAGCAGAAAGTGGAGCAGAAAACCTGAACAAAAACAAGCTGCAATACAACAAAAACAACAACAACAAAAAAAACGTAACAAAACCAAACAAGATACAATCTCGGTGAGAGACACAACCACGAAGAAGAAGTCCGGCGTGTGTTTATTTCTGGTTCTCGACGTGCATCTCTCGTCGCGAATACTTAATTGAAGAGATTTCGAGTCAATTATTGCGAAAGAGAAATTCTTAAGCGAAAACTTTCGAGCGTGAAAGTAGAGTTTGTCTAATTTGCACTGGAAAGCCGACAACAAGCTAACAATCCAACAAGCCAACAAGCCAAGACGGTGATCCGGCAAATGATTATGATTTGCTGTGCATTTTGGCATTGCATTAACACTAATAGGAGGAAAAAATAGCCCGCTAAATGGGAACACGCCCACCGAGCAATACCATCGCAATACCAATCCCCATAACAATCTCATAATTGCCATCTAAATGAAACCAAATTGCAAGAGTAAAGACAAATCAGAGTATCAATCCGAGGAGCTGGGCCTAATTGGCAATTTATGTAATGAGGCTCTGATTATCAGGCAATTACGGCGAGAAGTGGAGCAGTACGCAAGAAAGCTTGATGACGTTAAAGCGATAGATATACTCGTATATATACTCGTATATTAAATATCAATATACTATATAGCCGAGCTTTTGCATGTGCATATATATATATAGAGTATAACATTCATTTCCGATAAACCGGTTAATGCGCACTTGCCTCGAAAAGGTCTGTTTCTCCACTTAGTATATTCAAAAGAATTCATTTTAATTTACGGTCAAAGTAATCACAAGAGCGACGCAAAGTTGATCGCCCTCGCTCTGGCTGGTACGAGAAATGCCAAAAAAAACAACAACAATAACCAAGCCAAACCAGACCAAAAACAAAAACAAAACAACACCAAAAAAAAAGGAAGAGAACAGCTCTAACAAGGCCATAAACAATTAAAAGAAGTGACAGACTGTGTATGACAATAAATACTAGAAGAAACATCAGCTCACGTAGTTGAAATGATTTTTATCTGGTGTGTGAATTTTGTTTTTCTCAGTTCTCTCGCTTTTATTTATTTTTTTTCTACCCTCAGACTCTTTGTCTTGGGTCCGTTCTGCGAAATTAAGTTGCTGGTGCCAAATAAAGCTGAGATTCCTGGCAAAAAAGAACAACAACAACAACAACGAAAAAATCCCCTTGAAGGTGGCGCTTGATTTGTTTGAACTTTCCTATTCATTCGGATGGGGGATTTTATGGCCATTCCCCTGTTTGGTCTTGGCCAATTTGGCTAATGATTCTGGCTCAGAAGTAGTGGTTCCGTTTATTGAATACTAATTTGTTTGCTTCGATTTGTGATCCTTGGCCACTCGATCATTCAAGTGTTAACATATCATGCCTGCTAGTCACACCAGCCAGCAGATCAACTGTTATTATTTGTTACCCTCGAAGCCCATAAATTCAATTCTCGAGACTCTCCAGCTGAAGCCTTCTGTTGGCGAGACGCCTCTGGCCCCTCATCCTCATCCTCTCATATTGCACGAATTCTAATTGGAGCTGCGGCTTAGCCGGGCGCAATAAAAATTAAGCTGCCGGCTCGAACGGAGCGCGTTAAAAAGGTTTTCTAACACGCCAACAGCCAAACAGCCAACGAACTGTCTGCTGGCCCTTTCTTTGTTTTTTTTTATTTGGGTTTTTGGTTGCCTGCCTTTATCTCATTATAATCTACGCGCATGTGCGGCACATTCGTATCTTTTCAGTCAATTTCAAGTACACTCTGCCCTCAGATGCAGGCCCAGGCGATTCGAGTTGGGTTCGAACAAAAAGCGGCAGCTGTGAACTGGGAGAAACAATCGGGTTAGGATTGCAAATATAAATGCTAAACAACCCGTTCTATACTTAGACAATTTTTACCATATTTCTTAATTGAATTATCAGTGTGAGAACATCACTTATCTCTTTTTTTAGCATTATTATCTTTAGGAAAAAAAAGCTTCATTTTAAGAATCTTTTAAAAGAATTACAAAATCTTTATTAAGCCTCCTTATTAAAACTTCCCTTTCAATATTTAATCCATTTCAAACCTTTTCATAAAATTTATTTTTACAACCTCGAAATTTGTAAACATCTATTTGGTTGAAGGAGAACTCTCATACTACCCAAATATCGTATTCAAATGCGCACTTTCTCATACAAAATTTAAATTTCTTCAATTAAATTAAACCATAAATTGTTCTCAGTGCACTGGGCATGGACAGAGGCGGGTAGCGGGGGAAGAGTCAACGGCAAACAAGCGCAGACAACGTTTGTCGGTCAAAATCAAAATCAGCCCCAGCCTTTGTTCCTTCAATTCCGAGAATCGTGGACCAGTTATGAAACAAGTCTGCAACATGCACACCACCACAAACCCAACTGCCTGGGCTAGGAGAGGGGAATGGAGTGGAGTGGAGGGTGGGAGAGGGCAGGAGAGGGCTGCACAGGCACAGAGGTACAGAGAAAACAATAAAGAACCCAACCCGAGGGCTAAACGTATTGGGCCCGAAACTGGGCTTCAGCCCGGGTCCCAACTCCAACTCCAAACCAACTCCAACTCCGACTCCATCTCAATGGCTGCAACTGCGCCTGCGCCTGCGCGCCCGACCAAAGTACTTTATGGATCGAAGACAACGTCGGGGCTTTTGTACCTTTGTACCTGCCACTTGGCTCCGGGCAGCGCTGCCCCAGCTGCGGCGACTGCGACGGCAACTTAATTTCTGGCCCGATGCTGGTGCTGCAGCGTTGCAAGTACTTCATCATGTTTGGGGGAGCAGTAGAAATAAATTAACAAAAGCCAGCCCCAGTCCCAATCCCAGTTCCAGTCCCCAGTCCCCCTGCCAGTCGCAGTCGCAGCCATTCACCACTTCCCGACTGGTCTAGCTGCTCAATATGAGACGCAATAACTTGTCCGAGAGCTGTGCGAACCGATTGTGCTCCTTGACATCAAAAGCGCAGCTGGGCCGGGAACGGCTGTGGATCAAGTTCAGGCATCGGTTTTGGCCAACTCCAGGCGACAGGCGATGGCAGAAAAGCGCATGAATTGTTCAAGAAACCGAAAATGGGAAACGGAAATGGTAATAGTGGCGGTTGGATGGGCTAGGAATACGCATATTATATTTAAGATTTTGTTTTAAATATTAAAAAAATATATATCAGCAATCGTTAAAATTCTTAAATAATATCAAATTCGCTTCATTAATTCAATTACAATTAATAGTGAATATTACTTTCCGACATTTATGGGAAAACTTTTTAATTGAAAATATTTGAATTACTCAGAAAAAATTTTAATTAAATTTTGTATAAATATATTTAAAGTAAGACCGAGTTAGCCTGCATCCAACCTGTCCAACTTACCCACATATAAAGGGTAGGCCAGGAGTTATTACAACTTTTTTAGTGATCCGCTCGGCTTTTAAAATTTATGCCCGTTCCTGGGAACGATCTGCGAGATCTGCTGGCGCTGCCGAGGGATTGTGTGTATCTGGGGATATGCAAAACAAGTTGCAAGCGACACGTAGGTGGCTTTGAATATTGAAAAGTCGTTCTGCAGCCTCTCCTGCGGCGATTGAGACCTCCCGGAACGGCAGTGGCAGTGGAAGTGGAAGTGGATTTGGATGTGGATGTAGATGTGGAAGTGGCAGCCCCCGAAACGAAAGACTCAAGCAACGAACGTGGCCAAAAACCCGCTCGCAGCGTTTATTTGGCCAATTCGAAGACACTTTCACTGCGATCGTCAATTTTGCCATTCTATTCTTTTGTCTGTGTTTTTTTCTCTCATGTTTTTTGTTTTTTTTTTTGCCATGACACTCGACTGAAATAGAAAGTGCCGGCAGCGGCAAAAATCGCCGAACAACATTTACAGATACAATTTAAATTCGGACATTTTTCGTCATGCTTCTTTCACTTGGCACGCATGCAAATTTGTGCAAAAAATCAACAACAATAAACAACAATAAAAAATGTGAATGAAAACTTGGCAAATATTATTCACGAAATGTGCTGAAATTATAGCAATGAAAGTGAAGATATTCCGTGGCAATTATGCGACTGATTTTGAATTGTTTGCAGTTTGCAGAAACGAATTCAACAGAAGCCGAGCTCCAAGCCAGAGCGATTACAGTTAAAGCCATCAAAACGGGTTGGCCATTAATATTAGCGTGTCCATTGTTTGGCTGAGACTGTGGCTGGGACTGGCCTGTGGTTCATTGACCAGGCCCAGACCAGGCACGAACCACGACAACCACGACAAGTCTAGGAAACTACTCGAAATCCCTGGCTGCTCCCTGGCTGGGAGACTCGTGTATTGACCAACGGTCATAAATTTGCATAATTTACAATTGCAGGCTAAGCGCCAGTGTTTAAACAATCTGGAATGTTTCATAAAACGATCATCATCGTGGCTATTATTATTATTATTGTCAACGCTGTCAGCGCTTATGCAACATCTTGCATCTTGTGGTGCCTGCCCCACAAGAGGCGGCTTTTGCCGATGGCGTTTTACTTATTGAAAACTCCCGAACAACAATCAGCCGCATTGATTTCCCCACCATAACCACAACAAAGGAAAATCCCAGGCGCGTGTGGCATTTCCAATCGGTTTTATTTCCATGACTGTTGTCGCAGCTGCTGCCAGGCCGTTTCATATTCAAATTTGCTGGCCAAGAAAAACTCTCACGCGCTGACAAAAATCCCCAGAAAAATATATATATACGTGTATATCTCTAAAATGCAGCTCCGTCCTAGGGTTTAGTTTTTGACTTGTTTTTCTTCCCCCTCTTTCGGATTTCTTGATTCGGTCGCCTTTTATTGCATCACGATTCCGCAATACATTTGACAAATTTATTTTGATTAAAGGCAATTTCTTTGGAAGTGTACACATGAATTGAATTTCGCTTGATTGAGTTGTGCTTTTTTTATGGTTATTAGTATTACGAGTATGTGGCTTCAAGACGGGCAATTGGCGTTGCCTATACTCTTTATATTTCGGGTGAAAAAGTATTCAAAACTTAGGAATTTTAGTTTAGTTATGATTTCTCAGACACATATTTATGACTCGCAAAATGATTGATTAACTGAGTTGCTAAATTAGCTTGTCAATAAACCCAACCAAAATAGCATAAATATTAAACAATAATAAATAGCGGACATGTCTAAGTCATCTTTTGAGCTGTCGAAAAAATCGCAAGATTATTTTGATTTCTATGTTAATTTTGATTCCTGAATCACAGACAGCCTGCAGCTTAATTTATCACACATTCAGCCAGGAATTTTCCGCTTAATTTCGTGTCCAATAAAAACAGAAATTCACTTGGCAAAAGTGTATAGAAACAGACACAGAAATCAGAAGCAAAAGCAGAAGCAGAGCCAGCAAAATCAAATCGAATCACACAAAAACCGAGAGAATCGGGCTGATTAATGCAGAACGAGGCACCAGCTGGCACCACTTGTCACAGTTTCCATTAGGTCATCGCCGCATTTACATATACAGATTTGAAATTCTTCAACTTTGCTCCGTGTGCGGCCAAAAAGAAGACTCTAATGAAATCTTGGCTTCGCGGGGGAAATGGCGTGAGAAAATCGAGAAAGTTTCGCTGGTCTTCGCAGTGCAGGTGGCAGATTAGCAACTTTCCTTGGTTTCGGGGCTGGTTCTGGTTTTGGAAACCAGCGAAGAAAACAAAAACAAAAAAAAAGGCTGAGCATGGAACAAAATTGGCAATCATTTGTAAACAATGTGTGAGGCGAGGTCTGCCCCCAGGGGCGGACGGGGGCGTGGCTGGGACAGGGACAGGGACGGGGGGTAACCGAAATGCTATTGACTGTTTAGCTGCTGAGAAGTAAGAAATACGGCGCGCATGACCCACTTTCGAGCCATGTTTATTTCTTTTACTTGTGGTCGCGGCTCTCGCTCTCTCTTTCTAAACAACTTTTTAGGCAAATTAGCAGCTGCAAAGGCATTGAAAGTTGCTTAACCACTTGCCGAAAAAAAAAAGCACACACTAAGCCATGGCTAGAACCTTACAGAATTGGCTATTACGTATGCGTCCGTCGGCGGGAATCGGCACGGGCTAACACTAACAATAGCAACAAGTTCTCTAGATTGCAGCAAATTTCAAGATAACTCTCGACAACAACACTTTCAATGCCAAATCAACGGAACTGGGTCAACAATTTATAAATTCACGCACACCGCACTCTGAATTGTTTTTTTCGCTAGCCTTGCCATTTTCTAGCGATTTTCATTCGCGCAAAACGCTTCTTCCCGCGATTGTCATTTGGGATTGTCATTTGCGTGATCATTCAATTAGTTAATCCATCTCTTCGTCTGCTGTCTTCCGCGTTTTGTGGAAAAGTGCAAAACTGTCTGCAATTAATATGCACAGTCAACTGCAGCAACAGCAACAGCCACAGCCACAGCACCATTAACATCAACAAAAAGCGGCTCAAGTTGCAGGCTCAGACGATGGGTGACTAATAATTTTCACTTGCTGAAAATATGCAAATGTTTTTATTTTCCCAGAACCCCTTGGTTTAAATTTGAGCTATTAAAATTTCAGTTTCCCGGAAATATAATCTGTTTTTTTTTCTTTGTTTGTGCTGAGTAAGCTATGTTCTCAAAAATATTGTGAAACAATGGTACGAAATAACTGGCGAATTGTAATACAATATTTATTTTCATTTTTTTTAAGTATTTAAAGAATTTGGAAGTAATAATAATTGCATTGATTACTCAATTTTGTTCGATATTGAATGGCTTTTATTCTTGGTAATTTGACAACTCTTAGTACTTCAATGAATTTCTTTTGCTTTTCTACCATTTTATATGATTACTTGTTCGATTAATTTTAATGAATGAATAAATATATCATATTTATAAAAGGTACAACTTATTCATATTTAAGGGATAGAAAATACTATAAATGCACCATTCATTTAAAATGAAATTCTCTTATTACAATTAAAAACCCAGAAGAAAAACAAATTATTTAGATTTAAATCTATAAGGAGGCATTATTTAATTTCCATTATTGACAACACCCACCGTGCCTCAGCTGCAGAATGTCTATGCAACCTTAACTCAGCAACTTTGCAGCTGCTTGACTAACTGCACTTTGTTGCCATTAGTTTCTGGCTTTAGCCTCAGATTCAGCCTCAGCCTCAGGTTTAGGTCTTTAAGACAGACTTGAGCCAAAGTCACAGTCCTCGGGCACATCGGGCACAAAGTTGGTTGTTGTTGATTTTGTTGACACCGCTAACGGATGCTGGCATAGCCGATGCTGGGATGCTGGGATGTTGGCTCAGCTGCAATGAAAGCTGCAATCCTTTTGGCCAGTCACTTATCAGTCATTTGCCGCTTTTCCCGATGCTGGTTTTGGTTTTGTTGTTGCTGTGGGACGTGTACCTTGCATAATATGCAAACGTGAGAAAATGTTTAGCAAAGAAAGTGTGAGAGATACTCAATGGAGCGGAGAGGTGTCAAGCAAGTGGGCTTCATTAGGCGATTGCTGGCATGTGGAGCACAGTGCGCGACAAAAGTCGTTGTCCACGCAGTGACGCTGCCGATAATCATGATGTAATTTTTTGGGAAAGTGCCCTAATGATCACCGCACACATCGACCGCAATTGCCCCACCGCATTGAAGCCCCCAAACCTAAAACCGATCTTCTTTTTTTTCTCATTACAGCTCACCGACGAGGTGGTTCGCAAGAAAACCGAATACCAAAAACATTTGGAGGGCTACAAGGCGCTGCGCACGCGCTTCGAGGAGCACTACATTAAAGGTGAGACATGGCGTAATTTGATACTCATTCTGATTGGGAACTCATTGCACTTGAAAAGAATTTAATTTAAAAAACAGCGGTTTTAATAATGTTCTTCTTGTTCTTTTGCATATTTTAATTAACAATTTTATACAAAGTACAATTTATTGAAAAAGAGAATTTTAAATAAGAAATATATATAGTTTCAAAATAGTAACAATGCTTTACAACATTGCTCAACAAAACTTTTAATTCGATAAATATATCTGAACTCTGGATTAATTGAAACATCTATAACATATAATTTATGGTATAACAATGTCAAATATTTTGAGTTCAAAGCAAAACAAAATAGTTTTACTTGAATTGAATTGAATTGAAAAATATTTTTAAATACTTTAAATTTTTTAATAATTCAAGAACTTTAACTTCTTGAAATTACATTAAAAGAATGTAAGAAATGTATATGATAGAAATTTATATGAAGTTCTCATCTATATAATAATCCGAAAAAAATATAATTACAAATTCCATAAATGATTTCCCCCTATTTTTCGAAGAGTGTAAATCTTCCAAGAGTGTAAATATGATTCTTCTGTGATTGCAGCTCCTGGCCGCAGTGGCCGCAAGCTGGACGATGTGCGTGACAAGTACCAGAAGGCCTGCCGCAAATTGCATCTCACACACAACGAGTACGTGCTGTCCATCTCGGAAGCCATCGAAGTGGAGAAGGACTTCCGCACGGTGCTGCTGCCGGGGCTGCTGGAGCACCAGCAGTCCGTGCAGGAGAGCTTCATCCTGCTGTGGCGCAACATCCTGCAGGAGGCGACCCAGTATGGCGATCTCACGGCCGACAAGTACAAGGAGATCCAGAAGCGCATCGACACTGTGATAGGCGGCATCAATCCGACCGAAGAGTACGGAGAGTTCACCGCGAAACACAAGTTAGTAGTAGAATATATCTTTCAGATATGTCGTTACTTAATTATTAATTTTTTTCTATTTTATTAGAACTTCCCCCACAACGCCGCTGCTCTTCCAGTTCGACGAAACCCTCATCGAGGACATCCCCGGCAAGCTCCAGTCCAGCACTTTGACCGTGGACAATCTCACGGTGGACTGGTTGCGGAATCGACTCCTGGAACTGGAGGGAGCGGTGAAGGAGTGCCAGGAGAAGCAGCTGAAGATGATCGAGCATGTGAACGGGGGCTCTCCGGTGGCCAACGGCAGCATCATATCCAATGGCAGCAACACATCCAATGGGATTCAGTCCAACAAGGACAGTCAGTGGTGAGGAATCTTTAGTTGTCCTTACTTCAACTATTTATTTATAAATTTAAAAATCAGGAATAAATTGACCTTCATTAAACATTAATTGTATTTCAGCCGCCAATCGAAGGACCTGAATGCCCTGCGCTGCCAGGAGAAGCAAAAGCAGAAACTGGTGGACATGATCAAGTGCGCGCTGAACGAGGTGGGATGCGAGGAGCTGCCTTCCGGGTGCGACGATCACCTGGCCCTCGAGCAGAACTTCATCGAGAATGGCTATAATAACGAACAGCAGGTAGGTGGCTTATCCTTAATACTCCTAGATTCCCTAGGCTATGGTTGGTTGTAAGCTGTAGGCGGTTGTGGTCGAGACTAATGTACTGTAATGAAACCATCTCTTTCTCTCTGGATGCTGCCACAAAACCCACCAACATAAACCCACACATTCGATAACCATAAACAAAACATCCTCAAACTTAACCCCTTCGACGGAGCAGAGCTCCAACTCCACCAGCTCACCAGGGCTGGGCATCATGAACGAGCTGATGCGACGGGGTGGGGTCTTGACCCTACTCCGAGGACGCGGGCGCCACTTCAAGCGCAAGTCCACGCCGCAGCCAACGACACCGATGACAAGGTCGCGTCAGGGACGCTTGAACAAGATGCAGCCCAGGTCGCAGAGCCTCGGATCCTTGTCGGTAATTAGGGATGGGGATGCGCGGAGTCCTGCACGTTACGAGCCCATTACTAACCATCCTTTGCGCCTCGCCCAGAGCGTTCATTATATGGGCGAGGAGATCTGCCTGAGCTCAACGCCTCCAGCTCTGCCTCGCCTGCGTCGCACCCAGTGTTCCATGTTGTGTTTGGGTGAGGACGAGGAGCCGGCGGTGCCTGATCCTGTTACTGTTCCTGCTCTTGCTGTTCCTGTTTCTGTTGCCTCGCCCGCTCCGCTCACCCAGCTAACCGCTGCTGTTCTTACTAACACTAACAACAACCACATCTACGCGGATCTCGAACTTGGAAGGAAACTGACCAACACTCCAGGCAGCGATGATGATGAGGAGGGGGAGGAGGGCCAAGTCCCAGTGGAGGGCAAACAAATACAAATCGAGATCAACCAAGTGGTGCCACAGAACTCCATCGATGCTCACCTGGACAAGATTGATGAGCTAAACCGCGTCCTAGATGATCGTTTCAAGAGAAGCCTGCAGCCGTCCAGCGATGATGTGAATGCCATCGAAAGTGCGGAGGAGGGGTGTCCAGTGCAGAAGCGCCATATAACCAAGGATGCCGATAGCCACACCAAGCGCAGTTCCAGCTCCAGTTCGGAGTGCCATTCCTCGCAACTGAGTGCCAAGGAAATGGGTCACTCCAAGAAGCGATCCCTGTCCTTCACCCAGAAGTCCATTAGCAATATATTCAGCAATCTCAAGGAGTTCTCCAAGAGTCCGCTGGTGCGCATGGGTAAAAGTGCCACCCTAAGCGAGGAGCAGGAGGCCGAGAAGCAATCCCAACCCAGCCAGCATTCCAGCAGCAGCGACTGCCAAACCAATAGTAGCAGTTCCCCCAATAACAACAACAACAACACGAGCAACAACAGCAATCACAGTGCCTCCCAGTCGACGGTGATCAGGAGCACCATTACCACAACCATAACAACCACAACAACGACAACGACGCCGTCCAAGGAAACGTCAAGACTGAAATTTAAGGTGCCAAAAATCCAGAAGAAATCCAAGGCCATCCGCAACACATTCCGCTCCAAGCTGCTCAACTTCCAGCTGAAGAGATCCAAGCCCTGCAAGCAGTGCACCAAGCGCAGGCGCATCCATCCCAGCAAGAGTGTCTTTGATTTTGCCAGGGAATTCAGTGCGGAGCAGCCCGAAGGATCGGGAACGGGTGAGGAGCAATTCTGCAGCTGCCCTCCGCCGGCCCACAAAGTCAAGCAATCCGTCCAGATAGCCGGTCCCAAGGAGCGGCCGTTTGAGTCCAGTTCGGGGGAACTGGATGAGGACGATGATCGGGATAACGAGGATTCTGAGAGCGACGACGTGCTCAGCATGAAGGATCACTGCTACTGCGTGCCCAGCCTGGCGGCCAGTGTGAGTTCCCCGTATCCGCATCCGTAGCCGCATTCGTATCCGTATCCGTATCCGAGAAATAAACAACAAAATAAAGAAAAAACGGCACCCCACCGAATCGAGAGTATCTGAGCGAAACGAGCGCCAGATGGCGCCACTCCACTGAAACCGCATCGCATTGCTTGCTTTTCAATTTGCATGTTGATTGATTGTGCATGTTCAACCCTGTCGTTCAATATTGAAAGCATGTGGGGGAAGAGCTTTTTTATTATTTTAGCCCCAAAATAAAGCAAAGGGTGACCTTATAGGAAAAGCATGGGTAGCAGGGTTAGTCAAAAGTTTTTTTTTATTACCAGAAAAAATGATTCATAAAAAAGAGCAAATAGTACAAATTTGAAAAATTAGTATTCAAAATAAGTTTAAACTTATTTTTTACAAACTTCTTTGAAACTTAAAACTATAAAAATTTGAGGAAATATTCGAAAATAAAATCACGAATAATAAAAAAGTACGCTATTAGAAAAAAATTCTCTTAAAATCCGTAGAAAACAAAAACTATTCCCGTAAAATCTTTTTAAATTTTTAAATTTTCTAAAACTATAAAGCGTTTAAGAAATGCGACTATCCGAAAATATCTTTCACCCTTTTCAATAGCTAAATTTACTTGTGCGTGCCAAAATAAAAGAGCGAATCCATGAGATACTCGTGCAAGTTCAACTGAGAGAGTAAAGCCATTATATCGCTTAGTTCTCACCGATCTGTCGAGCGGTTTGGAAACCGAGCAGCAGTCGCCATTAATCTAGACCATTGAAATGTTTGGCGTCTGTTTGGCCAGTGAAAAGTTGGAAGTCACATTTGTATCTGACAGATATAGTTCGGTTTCCTTAGGCAATTGCGCAAGTAGTTTTGTGGGGGGATCATGAGCAGCACCGCTTCCGGACAGAGCAGCAACTACGCCGGAGCCGATGGCGGAGGCATCTTCGAGACAATGGTCTTTGCCGGTCGCCCCGTGCCTCCAGTCCGTAGAAAACGTCCCAAATCCAAAGTGTTTGTGAGTCACTTGCGATGGCGCGACAACCTTGAGCGTTGAACGCAAATCCATATTTTCCACATCGATGTAGTAACACAAATATATACCTATCCCACTTGTCTTTATTTGCCTTTTGTTTGCTTCCAGTATTTAAGTATAATTTGCTCCCGAATATTTTTGAGATACTGCAATTTCGAGAGAATCGGTTGCACCCACGCATTTCCGTTTGGAAATGGCGTGTTTGTTATTTTCCCACACTTTTTGTATCTTGTTTTTGTATCTGCATGCCTCCACTAATCTGTTGGATGAGAGCGAAGAATAGATTTGCTAATTGTCTGGCCCTTGCAGATATCGCTCTCCACAAATCGGCCGCTGTACGAGGAGGAATGGTTCCACGGAGTCCTTCCCCGCGAGGAGGTTGTCCGGTTGCTGAACAACGACGGCGACTTTCTGGTGCGGGAGACCATCCGGAATGAGGAGAGCCAGATTGTGCTGAGTGTCTGCTGGAATGGACACAAGCACTTCATTGTCCAAACAACCGGCGAGGGTAACTTCCGGTTCGA
The DNA here is from genome assembly GCA_021224005.1 of Drosophila setifemur. NCBI lineage: Eukaryota > Metazoa > Arthropoda > Insecta > Diptera > Drosophilidae > Drosophila > Drosophila setifemur. The sequence continues at coordinate 16,175,706 of JAJJHY010008598.1, read as the reverse complement.
AGGTCCACCCTTTGCCAGCATCCAGGAGCTGATCATGCACCAGTATCACTCCGAACTCCCAGTCACCGTCAAATCTGGTGCCATACTCCGGCGACCCGTTTGCCGGGAACGCTGGGAGCTGAGCAACGACGATGTGGTGCTGCTGGAGAGGATTGGCCGGGTAAGCTACCTTACACCATTCTCACCTTGCATGTTTGTAATTTTGTTCTTATTTGTTTAGGGCAACTTCGGAGACGTCTACAAGGCCAAGCTGAAGTCCACCAAGCTGGATGTGGCAGTGAAAACCTGCCGGATGACCCTGCCCGATGAGCAGAAGCGCAAGTTCCTCCAGGAGGGTCGCATCCTCAAGCAATACGATCATCCCAATATCGTCAAATTAATTGGCATTTGTGTGCAGAAGCAGCCCATTATGATTGTCATGGAGTTGGTGCTGGGTGAGTTTTATTGAACATTTAAAAATGCCTGATATAAATAATTTTAAATAATTTTAAAATACTTTTCCAGGAGGTTCCCTTTTGACTTATTTGCGTAAGAACTCCAATGGCCTCTCGAACCGCCAACAAATGGGAATGTGCCGAGATGCGGCGGCTGGTAAGTGGCTTTAAAATCGTTTAATATATATAAAAAACTATAATGTTCAATATATTTCCCAAAGGCATGCGATATCTGGAGTCCAAGAACTGCATTCATCGCGATCTGGCGGCGAGAAATTGTCTAGTTGACCTGGAACACAGTGTAAAGATCTCCGACTTTGGAATGTCACGCGAGGAAGAGGAGTATATAGGTAATTATATTTTAATTTTTAAATAAAGAACCTTTAAATTTGAATTTGGAATTATCAAAAAAAAATAGTTTCCGATGGCATGAAGCAGATACCCGTAAAGTGGACAGCTCCCGAGGCCCTGAACTTTGGCAAGTACACCTCCCTGTGCGATGTCTGGTCCTATGGCATACTGATGTGGGAGATCTTCTCCAAGGGCGACACACCCTACTCGGGCATGAGCAATTCACGGGCCAGGGAGCGCATCGATACGGGTAAGGATAATGGAAATATAACTATAAACTATAGAAGATTCTAATGTGGAGTTTGTATCAGAAGGATACCGCATGCCAACGCCGGAGAATACGCCGCCGGAGATGTACCGGCTGATGCTCAAGTGCTGGGCAGCAGATGCCGAGTCTCGGCCGCATTTCGATGAGATCTACAATGTGGTCGACGCCCTGATCCTGCGCCTGGACAACAGCCACTGAGGCAGCTGGGGCAGCTGGGGCTGCAGCAATTAGCATACTCAACGTAGGTTTAGTCAGCGCTTTTAAAGTACGTCACGTCCGAGGACTTAACAACGAGATGCCTGTATTTATGAGATACCATTTACTTATACATTTTACCACATAAACGATATTTATATAGAGACGTATACATACACATATATATATATATATATACATATATATTTTCTAGCCATGTAAATGTAAATTTCGATATGTACTGTACTGTGTGTGTGCTTGACTGAACGTATGTAAAGAATCCTTAATGTGCCAAAAACCGCGAGAAGATCTTAAACAAAATCATAAAAAAAGGAAAAGAAAAGAAAAGTAAAAACTAAAGATAAAGATATTGTGTGTCTGCTTGAAGAACTGCATTGTAGCCTAAGCCCATGAATTTATATACTTAGTTGTTCGTGTTTTTTAAGTTACTGAAGTGAAAATCATACATATATATATATATTTGTAAATTATTCAATCCCTACGTTGGTCAATTTGTATATTTATTTACGCCTAATTTACATTTCTACTTCGACTACGATTATGTTTATGTTTAAACTCTAAGTTAAAGCTTTAAGTTTTGCTGCGCTGCTGAAGTGAATAAATCATATGTGTACTATATATATAGTCGAACATTTTACTGAGTCGCCAGTGCCAGGGGTACGTCGGAGAACTCCACTTTGGTGTAGAACTTCTTCAGCTCGTTCTTCAGCTCCAGACTGTGGCTCCAGTCGACGGTCTCACACACGACCTTCACTTCCACGGTGTAAACATCTCTCAGCCAGGCTCGCTCGTGCATAATATCCTTGATGGAAACTCCAACGCGGACCAGCAGGGCACACAGGTCGTTGATTCCACCGGGACGATCACTGACCTCCACATTGAACTTCACCAGACGACCCACCGCGGCCAAGCCTCGTTCCAAGCAGCGTCCGAAAACTGTTGTGTCTATGTTGCCTCCACACAGGAGAACCACAACTCTAGTGGTGCAAAAATAAATTACATTTAAAACAATTAAATTTTTAAATTCCTAACTAGATACCCACCTCTTGCCCTTGAGCTCGTCGAGATGGCCAGCCAAAATGGCAGCCAATCCTGCACCACCTGCCCCCTCGACCACACATTTCTCCTCCTCCACCAACCGGAGAATGGCCACCGCTATCCACTCCTCCTTGACCACCACCATGCGATCTATCAAGGGCATGGCTGTGGCAAAGGCATTGTAACCGACTTTCGGGACAGCCAAACCATCGGCCAGGGTATTTTTGATGGGTGTGCTTATGGGTCCATTATTTTCCATGGCGCGGGTGAAGCTGGCACATTTCTCCGACTCCACACCCTGTAAATTAAATTGGTTACACATTAAAATTATTTACACCGTTACAATAATAACTCAAACAAATGAGATATACTCACAATGATTTTGGTCTTGGGGGAGAGGGCCTTAACAGCGGTGGCTATGCCGGCAATTAGGCCACCACCGCCCACTGGGACAATGACGGCGTCGGGCTCGGGAACCTGCTCGAGGATCTCCAGACCGATGGTTCCCTGGCCGGCCATGATGTGGGGATGATCGTAGCCGTTCACGTAGAGCAATCCCTCCTCGCGGGACATGCGCATGGCCAGGCTCTTGGCCTCGCCCATGTCGTTGCCTTCGACGATGACGCGGGCCTTGTAGTTGCGGCACTTCTGGATTTTCATAATCGGAGCTGCCTTGGGCATTACCACAGTCACTGCAATATTCAGTTTCCAGCCATGGTAGGACAAAGCCTGGGCATGATTACCCAAAGAGGCACTGATCACTCCCGTTCGCTTTTGCTCCTCGGATAGAGATAGCAAGGCATAGCGTGCGCCACGCTCCTTAAAGCTGTTGGTCAAATAAATTGGTTATTGATTCATATCAGTCACTCGCGAACACGAAATTTAAAATCCATTAGCAACAGTAATTAATTAACGCCATCGAACCATATCGGCCAATTAAAGGTTATCTTATCGATTTATTTCGGGCCAAATTTACCACCGAAATTTCGTCGTAATAATAGAAAACGCGTCGCACTCGATCATCACTGATTAAAAATGTGGTTCAACTATCAATAAATAGCGCCATAGGACAGGCCGAGTGAATTGTAATACACATTACACACGGTTCTTTATCAGCAAACGGAAATTATGTCTCCCAGACAGTATTCAATTGCATTTAGTATTCACAAATCATTATAAACAAAATAATGATGCCTATTGGAAAATGCACCTTGGACCGATTTATATTAGGTATTATATTGTCACCAAAGAAAGGGAATGCCCGAGAAGCTAATGGAAAATTTTATAAATATTTGCACAAATAATAATAGTCGAATATGAATATTTGGATAATAATAATTTTACCTGGTCTAAATTAAAAATGTTCTACCTTCACTATAAATTTGGTGATTAAGAAATTTATTGATCTCGGTGGTAAAAGTTAAACGAAAATTTAGATGAAATTTTATAAATAAGAAAATGTATTGAAACTATTAAAAATCAAATTAAATAATTGGTAAAAAATATTTGCTTCAAAAATGATATATTTTGAATTTAATAATATATTCAAAAACCCTGTTCTTAGGACACATTTAGAATTAATTTAATATGGTTTTAAAAAACAAAAACTCACCTGCCTGTGTACTGTAGGAAATCCTTTTTCAAATACAATTCCATGCCATAAAGATCCGAGGAGGTGGATTTCTAATAAATATACCTATTATTAGGCTACATAAAAACCAAAAAATAAACAAATAACTACCGGACAAGGAGTCCGTTCCACACCGCCTTTGATTAAAAACGCAGCCGATGTGACATCGTGGAAGGAAATGCGCTGGGGGCGCTCCGGATTGCAGAAGGGATCGATGATTTCCTCAACGCCTCCGGAAACATGTCTGGGTCGCTTCAATGCCTCCAACTTTCCATTGACAGCCGTACCATTGGATTTGGAAGCCGGACTGGCGGGGCCGGAACCATTTGGTTCCTTCGGGGTTTCCGCTTTCACTGCCTGGGACATTGCTTTTTGAAATTACTCCAGTTTCTCTGGGTCCTTCGTCGATCACCGCCTGTCGAATACTGTTGGAGGCGAGAATAGTCGGAACTGATATTTATAGGCCACTGGATGAGGAGACTCTGCCAACGGACTGGCAGTCGTAAAAACGGCACCTTTGCGTTTCAATTGCCGGCTGGTCACTTTATGGGGCCTGGCCTGACGACGACCTGATAAGAGTCGCTCTGGGAACGGCAAACGGAACAAAAACAACGATAACGATTCGTTTGCACTCGCTTTTCCTTTCCATAATGTTTTGGCAACATCATCGGCACTGCTGTTCACATCATCTCGATGGAAAACATGGCCAAAGAACTGGGCCTGGTTATATCGAATGCGGGTCAAAATCGATAAGAGATTAGCCAGGCTTATTTGGCTTACACTGTGCAAACTTTTAAAACATTTATTAATTTTAAATCTTCTAAATTTGTCAACGATTTTTTCATCAATTTTTGAAATATGTTATTATTAAATTTTATTGTTTCTTACAACATAATTGCTTAGATGTTTAATGTAATGTAATAGTTGTTATAAATAATATAATAATTTTTTCTGTGATCTTCGAAAAAGAATAATTTTAATAATACATATTTAGAAAAAAACTAAAATATATTTATTTTTTAAAAGATCACCTTTCATGATGATTATGGCCTTTAAATTATAAACAATTAAAAACTTTAGCACGAGCCCCCAAAAACATTTTCTTTGTTTTTAGTAATAAAAAAACACGGAGATAAGCTTATATTTGTTGTTATACCACATTATTATTATTATTGCCAAAATAACAAGGCTTATCTAATCTAGGGGAAATAAAATGATAAGGGACTTGGCAAAAACAACAACAATAAGCCAGCTTCAGGGGTTAAAGGCCAGCCAGTTGGCCGGATTGGTGACCGTCATCTGCTCCACCTGCTCCAGTGTAACTCCGCGGTCGAACATTCTTGGCAGGATGTTGGTATGAATATGATGGTAGCCATGGCCGCCATAGGAAGTCTATAAATAGAGAGCATTTAGTATATATACTCGTAAATATTAACTTTATTTTTAGCCGCACCAATCGATGTTTCGTGTGGATATCGTGGGACATGAGCAACTTGTCCACCAAACCCTCGTTGATTAGCTTTATCAGGTTGTCGATGCGCTGTCCATCGGATATCATGTCCACACTAGTGTTTAGCTGATAGAAGGAGCACTCGGTTCCAAAGAGATCGTATTGGATGTAGCAGCCCAGCTTGGCGAACTCCAGCAGCTCATCCACATCGAAAATTGTGCCTTTAGGGGAGAGGATTTTTAATTTAAATTTTCGTTTTGCAGTGGGATATTTTACTTACGGTCCAAATGGGACATCACACACTTATCGGCACGCCCACCCGCCTCCAAATACAGACGCATGATCTCGAAGGGCGCTTCGGTCACCCTATGAGGATGCATAGATACACCACAGCCCAGGACTTCTTGGATCTCCCCAGCAGCCTTGATGCAGCGTTTCTCAAAATCTGAAAATAAGATTAAGATTTTTTTAAATAATTATTTATTTTTTGTGTAGAAATTAAGTTAAGTTAACTACTCTTACCGTGAATGGGATAAACGCTGGCCACCTCGCCAATGAAACCGCACTTGACCATTTTTCCGTTGACCTCCAGCCCAGTGATAATATCCTTGGAGTACAAATCACTTAGTTGCTCCACGGTGAGACTAGCATGGCTGGCATCCTGCATGGCATGGATATAGTGTCCTGTACCGGCAATGAAGTGGACTCCCGTGCTCTTGGCCAGCTCCACAATGAACTCTAAATTGCGTTTTAGTCCGTAACTGCTATTCTCAACGATGCTGCCACCGCCGTGTTTCTTGTATAGAAGAATATCCTTCCTGGCCGCCTCCAGAGCTTCCTCGTCGTAGAAACGGACATTCTCCTTGCTGGAATAGGGATACAAGCGGACATAGCCCAGGGTGGACATGCTGATCTTGGCCTCCAGCTCACTCTCGAAATCCGTCGGTGGGGGGCGGTAAAAGTGCTGGAAATCCAGGGCCACATGCTCGTGGGTCAAAGTGCGACCCAAGAGGTTAGGGGTAATGGTGTCCAGAACTAAACTCGCAAACAGTGGAAAATTTCAATATTTGTTGAGCCGAGATAAGCGAAAGATTCGCTCTTATCTCCTGTTGGATGAAAAGCCAACTTACCGGTCTGTACGGTTGACATCTTGGCAAAACTGGGTCACTCTTTTTGTTTTTTGTTATTTTTTTCACGCTCTTTGAGTTATTTTTAGAGACGATTCGCATCCGATCGCAGCGAAAGCCAAGGGAGTACTGATCTTGGTTCGTTGTGGAGTTCCCGAGCAGAGATAAATATATATATATATATGTAGTTGTATGGCTTGGATCCCCGCCAGCAGCTTATCTGGGAATTATTTTATTGCGCACAATCTGAGATTGCATTGGTGGATAATGCATTAGCACTTGGGGATGGAGCACTCCATTAGCTCTCGTTACAAAGAATTAAAGTGCTAAATAGAAGCCAAATTCCATTTATCTTTTATCACAATAAGAAGCGATCGTTTTTTTATATTTCTCAGAATAATTCTCTTTATTAGTTCCATTTCTTTCCGTGTTTTTGTATTTTCTTTTTAATTTTACTTATGTTTAGGTTTATCAGTTTTAGCGTTTTCTCATTTATCATATGTGTGTATACATAGTCTATATATATATACTCATTTATACTTAAGATATAATTTTATTTGTTATTTTTTTCGACATTGCTGCTTCTGCTTTCTCTTCAACTGTTATATCTTGTACATATATATATATATATATATTTCTTTTCGATTCTCCTTAGATCTAAGCATTCATAATAGATTTACCGTTCGCAAAGAATCCGCCAAATATTATAATTGTTGCTCTATATCTTCGCCTTCTGGTTGGGTTTACAATTTACTTTACTCAGAGAATTTTGCAGTTGAATTAATGTCGAATTATCAAAACGTTATTATTTTTGGGTCATTATTAAGTGGTTAATTACGTGGTTTTTACAAATTATTATAACGAAAAAAGCACACAAAAAGGTATTATCATTATTTACTTGCTGAGTTTAGGTGTAGTTACTGAGTTTTACTTTTGAACACTTGCTGTGACTTTAGTTAGGTTATAACTATTGCATGAAGAGCGACCAAACCATTTTGAAACGAATCCCATCACCACCCTCAATCTGCCCTCTGGGGCCATCAATAATTGTGTCCGTAACCCGATCGGCCCGGCCCTTCCTCGTTTCTATACTACTTAGCACCTTGGCTTGGCTTGGGTTTGGGTTTCAAATGGATTGCGAATTGCAAACGAGAAAATCTTTCACCTCCGAAACAAAATCGCTAAAAAATAAAACATGCAATTGTTTTAAAAATTATATAATCGCCATTTATTGAACATTATCCAGTTAGCTATATAAATTTTGAAGTTCATATTGTTCTCATCGTTTTTTGTTTTGTTTTTGTTTTTTTCTTTTTTGTTTGTTTTGAAATTTGTTGTGGTTGCTCTTGTTGTATCTTCTATGTTATTGTATTTGTTTATGCATTTGTTTAAGTTTAATTAAAATAGTTGTTGCTCTTATATACGCCCGTATTTGAGGCTCATATATATTAGGTATATGTATATCTATTTCTATTTAGATTTTCTAGCTTTACCGTTTCTGTGTTAAATATATGTTCACTGTTTCCCACTTTTTTCCCACCTGGCGCTGCAGACATTCTTTCGACTTTCGGCTTTTAATTACAATTACACATTAGTACAATATTTATATATGCATAAGGTTTTAGATATTGGATGCATTCATATTCAATTTCAATATATATATATCCCATTCATACGCTTACGTCAACTAATTTCGTTTCGTTTCCGCATCCGCATCTGCATCCGCTTCCACTCGTACCTTCAACAAAACACTTCTCATATCCAAAGTAAGAATCAAACAAACATTCGGCTAGCAATTGCAAAAAGAGTTAACACAAATTAATGTTGGCGGAGAAAGACCCGGTTGAGGAGAAGGGGGGAGGGTTTCGGTTTTGGGGGTATTGGAGTGAGTGTGTGTGTTGTTGTTGTTGTTGTTTGTTAAGCTTATAAGCGCAAAAGTGACTAAGAGGTGCACACAACAAAAATAATAATAATAATTAATCTGGTAATATTAATAAAGAATTACTAGATTAAACGTCGGTTAAATATAATAAGATTTTATTAAGCTTAACTATAATTATTATTTGCCTTTTCACTTTACTCTGTCGTTAAACATATAAACACAATTTCAACTAAAAGCACACACTAAAGCAACGTAAATGATCGTAAAAATCAAAACTACAACTATGCAAGAAATAGAAAACCTTTTTGCATTGTTCAGAAGTTAGTTTCGAATGAAAACTGTATTTTATTTTATTTTATTTCTCTCGTTCATTTAAAGATATTTAATCAGTTTCAAACGATTTCAAACGGTAGTAAACTTGTTCGTTTTATTTTAAAATTCTCCCCCAGCTTGTGTTCGGTGTGTGTGTGTGTGTTTGGTGTGTGTATGCATACAATTTTACTAATTAATTTTAAAGTTTTTAATGAATTAAATTATGATATACGTATATGTGTAAAGTGTTGCATTTATTATTGTGGCAGAATTAAAATTAAAATGACATTTTTGCTGTTCTTGTTCTTTAATTATTGGTTGCAGTTGCAGTTGGAGTTACGCTTTATGTAAAAATTATATTGAAGTTGCTCTCTGGGTTTCTTTTTCCATCTCTGATTTTGTACAGTTCAAATGTTCTGACTAAACAAACACTCTCTATATTGCTGGACCTGGACTTTGACTGGACTGGATTGTTCTGTTCTCCGATTCAAGAATCTCCGGCGCACAAGGCAGGTCTCCTCTAATCATCGACCCGGCTTGCTCCCAAGATTCCCCAGATCAACGTGTAAGTAGCAATGCCACCTTCAAGCAAATGGCATTTCTAGCTAGGATTGATCTGATCTGATCTGTCCAGGAGAACCGAAAACAATCGGTCCGAAAGTGGGGGAAGGCGAGTTTGGTGTCGGCTTTTATTTTTTTGCTCCTGCTGCGAAACGATTTCATTCAGTTCTGGGTGCCGAATATGCAAATAGGATTTGTTGGTCGTGAGGGAATTTTAATTGTAGAATCAAAATTTATTGCAATATTTCCTTTGTTTTGTTTATAGGTAAGTTTAGTTTTACTTAAATTTTCGTTTTTGATTTTTTTGTTTGTTTAATTTTGTATTTTTTCGTAGGGGTTAACAACACAATTTATTGCTAGATTTAAATTTATTTGCATAGGTGTAATTGGTTTGAATAAAACTTTTAAATTATGTACTACAGAATGAAGAAAGCAAAAATTAAAAGGTTTGTTGTTTTTGTTGTTGTGTATGCATGTGTTTTTAATATAAACAAAGAAAAACTAAATAACGCTTAAAGCAATAAAACCTAAAGACGAACCATATATATTTATTGTATTTTTTGCATTTTTTTTTGTTTGCTGAATCTTTACTTTTGTAATCCCTATATATATATAGAATATGTGTTTTTTATCTGGTTGGTTTTTCTGTTGTTTCTCGCTTTTTTAGCATTAATGTGCATATACCCAAAGAAATCTATATTTACCATTTACATATCCTACCATATATAGATAGATGTAGTTATAGAGTAATATTACGCATATATATATATATAATTCATCGAAAATCAAAAATCAAAATCAATTCAATTTTATGTTAGAGGGGGACAGGAAGGGGCAAAAATGAAACGAAGAAAAAACGCCGCTTGCACTGCATTCGCCTGCTTTGATTCACTAATTAATTATAATTATAATTATATTCCTATGTATAGGGAGTTTTTATGCTCCAAGTTGCTGCTTTACACTAAACGCGCACTCGCTCTCTCTAGCTATCGCTATCGCTATCTCTCTCTCTCGCTCAAATTCTCGCCCTTTATTTTTAGCGTGGTCGTGGATCTTAGCAAATCTTTTAGGGAGCTCTACACTTGCGTTATTCTTGGTTTCTTTTCTTCATAATTTTTTACATTTTTTTTTGTGGTGAGGGTTTTGTTTTTTTACGCTTAATTTTTGCATATTTTTTTCTTTGCTTTTTTCTCTTTTAATACATATACATAATTAATTAATATATATTTGTTTTTTTTTTTATACTTTCATTAGTAGCTGATAATTAAGAATTGAGAAAGAGTTGGTTGCTTGGTTGGTTTTTGTATGTGAATTTGGGTTTGCAAAATTTCTCTTGTCCGTTTTTCTTGTGTTTTTTTTTAGTGTTTAGAATTTCCATCATTTTTTTTTAAATTTTATTATACTCCAACACTACAAAAACAAATGACACACATCGTCTTACTTAAAAGGTTTTTGCGTTGTATGTAACTTTAAACAATGTTTTTTTTTACTTGTGTGCTTTTTTTTGTCGTTGTAAATGTTGCGGTGCAAGTTTGGGTGTTTTTTTTTTTTAGCTAAATACAAACAATTTGCAATTGTATTTGGAATAACAAAATAATTCAACTTTAGTCGATGAAAGGTGTTTTCTTCAAAACGGTTTCTTATTTTCGGCCCAGCTCAGCAGGCGATGTCCAAGGCATTCGGTTGTGCTTTTGTAGTTCTTGTTGTTGATGATGTTGTTCACCCAGCATCTCCGGTGGCGATGCTGCATTGATTGTTGTTGCACTGGCTAACGCTGTGTCGCGTCTGGTTCGAAGGTGTAGGAAAGTGTAGAATCTGCCGCTGCTCATCCTGCTGCATGCTGCATTTTGCATGTTGCATGTGGTTGCTCCTGCTGCCGAAAGTTGCATGTCGCTGCCGGACGTCGTTGAGCATCGAAATTGTTGTTCCAGTTGCTGTATTCTTTTGCGGGGTATTTGGTTATCGTTTCTCTGTACTATTGTTGCTGATTTTTGCTGTTTACATTATAATTACATTACAATTACAGTTTATATCGATTTATAGTATTACTCTCTGTGTGTGTGTGTGTTTCGTGTGTTTTTGTGTGGGTGTGTGGCGGTGTGTGTGAGTGGTGTTTATGCTGCTTTCCCTTCTTGTTGGCTTGTTGTTATAGCGTAGCATATTGATACTCTTATTATGTGTAGTTGGTTATTATCATTCTACGGCTACTGTTACTGTTACTGTTACTGGCACAATATCGAAATTCAAATCTTTTGAATCTTCTCGCCAACGACAACCGGATTGTTGCGCCGAATCTCCTGTGCCCCGTGCTCTCTGTAGTCGAACGTGCAGTTGTGTTTATCAGAATAACGATGCACAGCGCAGTACAGACCGCCGCAGCGACACTGGAAACCTAGAATGGGATCGAAATCGAAAACAATTCATTAGAAATCATTTGACAAGGTTAAAAAATAAAAAAAAACACAACTCTTACCGGTCAGGCCAACCTTCTTGCGGCACTCGCCACATCGGTTCTTCTTCTTTTTGGCATCCTTGTCATCCTCCTTGTCCTTGTCGTCCTCCTCGTTGGCGGAGGCGGCTGCTTGTGTGGAAGTATTTGGACCGGTCGCCGATGTGATGGCTTCGCTATTGACTTTGGCAGCAGCAGCGGCTTCTTCGGTGATTTTCTGCGAAGAACGGAACAGAACAAGAATTTCAATCACATGACCACAAAAGCAGAGACAAGCATCTATCTATATCTAGCATAGATGCAAATTAATTCCTAACTGCGAGAAGGCACGGTTGCGGTGGAAATCAAAAATTATATTCAATCGCAATCGTACTTCCTCGTCCTCATCCTCCTCCTCGAACTGCATTCAAAAAGCCTTGAAGATCTGTTTTTTTTTTTTTTAATAAAATAAGTTTTCTAGTTTTTTATTATAGCTAATGCAAATGATTTGGACTATTTCATCAAAATGTTTTGGTTTTGGTTTGGCTTGCTTTGGTTAGCTGTTTGCGATGCTGAGTTGCCCGATTTCGGTCTCTCTGACGGTTGCAGCAACAGCATCAACTATACAACCTGGGCGCACCGCCAAAAAGCATCCCAACCAACCAACCAACCAACCAATGGCTGGGCGAGAACGCGGTGGGATCTAATTTGTGGCTCAGTGAGTCAGTGAGTGGACGGTGGAGGGCCACAATGGTGGCGTTTTTGTGTGGTGAATGTTTACCCGCTTCTTGAGTGCTGACCCAACAGCAATTGCACCACCTTCAGCTGATTCTTGGGACCCGTCTCCCACGTCACCTCCTTTTGTCACTGACTTGGTCGGAGACTGCTGCTGCTCCCGGCGGCGCTTCTCGCATTTCTGCTGCTTCTGCTCCATCTCGCCCTGACTCTCCGGCTGATCCCCGCCCTCAGTTTCAGACTTTTCCATTGCTCCGACGACCATAGGCCTGTGGAGACGGTGTTGTTTGCTTTTGACCCGTCGCCAGGGACTTCTTCTTAAGCGGAACTGTCCTCGTCAAGTGGGAGCTAGCCGTGAGCAAGGACTGTGTGCCGGCTTGGCCTGCCCTCGTGGCCGCCTTTGTCTTGGCCTTGCCGATCCTGCTCCTGGGGCTACTGGTTACTCCCGCTCCTCCCGAGCTCTTTTCTACTAGCGAGGGATTGGACTGCAAAAGCGATCTGTTGGCCTTCCGACGAAGAGCTGCCGCAAGAGATGATTTGCCAGTTGCTGGTGAGGATTTTCCCACCACGTTCAAGCGCAGTATGCGAGGAGTTTTCGGTGGATCAACGTCCACAATGGTGCCGTGTTCGGCAAGGTCCTGGGCAAGTAAGGAGAGGCTGCCTTGGCCAGTAGCCGAGTCTAGGAGGTTCAAAGGTCCACCGGCTTCGCGGCGATTTCGCTTCAGCTTCTTGGTGCGCTTCTTCAGCTGGAGCTCTCCAATCCGTGTTTTCTTGGGGCTGGTGACTGGGGGGAATGTGTGCACATTGGTTGAGAACTTGACGCGACGCTTGGACGTGTTGGAATCAGCGGCTTTGCTGCCACCGCCCACCTTGCGGGTGACCAGCGAGCTCTTCTTTACAGTGAGGGGGGAGGAGGAGGGAAGGGCAGCAAGTCCAGTTCCCGAGACGGAGGCGGAGCGAGGGAATGTTCCGGAAAAGGGTCCTCCGATTGCGATTGCAGCGGCAGAGCCAGCCGTCCCGGCACTAGACGCCTTGGCAGCAAGTCGAGCTGCGGCAAGTCCTGCTCTCCGAAGAGGGCGGGGCGGAACTTGGGGCTTAGTTGGAGACGCTTCAGCTGCTGATCCTGCTTGTCCTGCAGCATCGCATTGAAGCGAAGGAGAGAGGTATAGGTGGGAAAGGAGGTTAGTGCGCCTGGGCGACGCCGGTAGACCCAGTAAGAGCAATCATCGGTAGTACCCTTTGGAAACGTCCCAGTTATGATTTGGCCGAGACCTGGGGGACCGGAACCGACTCCCGATCCGCCCAGGACCGTCAGCGCCCCCGCAGAAGCTCTTTTGTGTCCAGTTGGAACCACCGACATCGGTCGTTTCCGCCGGACACGGCTCGATGCCAAAGACGCCGAGTTGTGGGGCACAATTCCCGGTTGCGTTTTGCTGGCAGTGATGGCTGAACTTTTCGCAGCACCGCGACCCGTTTTTGCCTTTTTCGACAAACCACTATGGAGGACCATCTTGGCAATTTCGGGATTTGGATATCGAAAAGGCTAACAGAGAATTTTGAATACGGAGCCGAAAGGTTTGCCTCACTAAAGCCGAATGGAAATGCCAGGTGAGTGACACTAAACTGAAACGAGAGGTTGGTAAGCCAGGGAATGCAGAGGTGCCTTAGAGACGGGTTCGGATTTTCGTTATACATATCAAAACCAAGTTGGAAGAATATTAAATCTAGAATCGAGGTATGCAACGACCAACTCATAAATACTAAAGAACCCCTCCCCCTTTTGCTCTAGGAAATCTCCAGATCCCCTTAAAGTCTCATTTTGCAGTTTAGTGTCACTCGAAAAAAAGAGTATTTTGGTTTTGTTTTTTGTTTTCTTTGGGAACCGCCTCTTGGTTCAGAGTTTTGGAGGACCACATTACCTTCTTTACGGATCCAAAAGTGTAGCCAGTGGCAGATACTTCAGGATAATACTTAGATCAACACACCGATAACCACATTGAACACAGAGATCAAGAAACTATTCCGAAAGAACAGGACAACTTTTTGCGTTCACGATTCCCCTGCTTTTTGCGCATACAACAATTGTTTCAACAATTTCACTTAAGATTACACTGAATTTATGTCCGAAAAACAAAAGGATTTGTGTGACTGACCCGAGTTAAGTCAGGGCACTGAAATAATGGGCACGAAATGCCAGGCCTATTCTGATTCCCAGCAAATCGATGCAGTCGGAGGATGATGATCCACAATTCAAAATTCAGAATTCAGAATTCACAATCCCAAAATCCCACAACTATCCAACTATCGACACTCACCTCTTTGACATCGTTGTGTGGCTGTTGTAAGCTGGTGACTGTGGGCTGTGCGGTGTTGGTGATTGCGATGGCCGGACTGAATGTTGGGCTCGGTTGTGGGCTTGGAACTGACACAGGTGTGCTGCTCACAGGTGGCTGTTGCTTTTTTCTAAGCGAGTCCTGCAAGCGAGAGGATGATATAGTTAGTACCGTAGTAGATATGCAAACATCACTAATATATTCCTAGCCAAGTCCTACCTTATAGCATACGGAGCAGAGACCATCTGTGGCTGGGTTACCATAGAAGCCGCAACCGGAGCGGCACATGGGTTGCATTGGGTTGGATTCACGTTCCATGGCTGGCTAAAGGCGCCTCTGTGTTTTGTGAGTGTGTGTGTGTTTAAGTGGTGCGGTTGCTTTGTTTGCCTCGCGGTTCGCGATCTGCGATCTGCGATTTGCGATTTGCTTATCCGCGCTTTTACTTTCGCCCAGCGAAGTTTCGTCTGCTTCCTGTTGCGGCAGCGACTCCTTTCCTTCCTGCTCTCTCACTCAGTCGTGGAAGCGTGCAACTGGCAACTGGCAACTGGCAACGTGCAACGCGCAACTTGCAACCAGAAACTATCGACTGTGGATCCGCCGTTGTTTTAACTGTTGTTTAATCAGTTCGTCCAATTATTAGGCGGCGCTTGTTTTTAGCTTCGTGACTGTTGCAAATAATTCGCGGTACAAGCTGCAACAAAGAGCAAAAAAAAGAGAGGGCAACGTTAGTAAATTCGTCAACAATAAAATAATTCAAGGTATTCTGGGTGCAAATATTTATGGGCCTTAAGGTTGGCGGGCCTAGAAAACTGGTTATTAGAGGTTTCGGGATCAGGTATGGTTTGCCATTTTATAACCGATATTAATTACCACATAATTCAATTTTCAATTGCATTTTTTTGCTTTAATTTGCTGGTTATTTTTATAAAATTATGAGAGCAATTACTAGCCATTGTATTGATTGTCTGCAACTATGTTGCACTGCATTGCAAAACATTCAACGAAAAAAACTCACACGCACACACATGTAGAAAATATGCTTGGGTACGTAGTAGAAAATATGTGGCAACAACAACAGGCAGCATGACAAGTAAAACTATGTTGTGTTTTTTCACCGCTTGCTCTCTTCAAGGCTGTCAAGCATATCACAAACAACACACAGATACAGATACAGATACATTTGCGCGAGAGAAAAAAGTCGGGCCTAAACCAGTTTGCCCACCAAGCAGAATACGAGAGAAGTTGGCTGTAGTAAGAGGTAGTAAAGCAAACGAGTTTGCTTTTATGTTTAATGAATTTAAAGCAGTCACACCTAACGGTTCCGACCGCCGATATATATCAGTATATATTCCCTGAATATCCAATTGTTTTATTGCCCAACTGATTAAACAGAAAATATCCAAGCGAATATCGATTTATCGCGATCAGTTTACTTTCTCAACAGTCGAACAGTCGACGTGCTGAGCTGCACATCCATCACAAAAGGAGTAGGAGAGAGTTATGGGCGAAATCTGAGATATACACGTTACGAAAAAGTTGACTAAAAAATATAGCCCAAGCCGACCTTTGCTTGTTTTTATTGAATAAGAACAACAAGCTCTAAATACTGTATTTGAAATAATATTATTTTATAACAGTATTAAACTTTAATTTTGATCGTATTGGATGATTCCTAATTCAAATTCTTTAGACATTTATTTCTGTATTAGTACTTTTTAATATTACGCATTTTTTCCTGAATTTCTCGCTGTGCAAACGCAAAGTCAAAGCGTAATGGCAAAATGGTAAAAGCCATCCACCAACAACAGCAACAATAAACACAAAAGCAACCACGAAGGTGCAGATTGGAGATTGAACCATCAGTTACATGGCCAGCAAAGAGGAGAGCGGAGGCGAGGGAAGGGAAAAGGGCAGGAGAGAGAGAGAGGAAGGGAGAATGAGCACAATAACATTTACTGTTATTTTCAATGCGACGCTGGAGCTTGGGGCAGAATCAAAATGGGCACACGTAGCTTTGTACGCGTGTGCGTGAGTGTATGCGTTCTGTTATACAAAATTTGACCTTAGTGGTGAGAAACTAAATGGCGCTCTGCTGTTAAGGGCAAGCTGGAATAAATTACAAACTAGAAAAAAAAGGCTAATGTTACAAAGGGGGTTCCCTCCAACAAAAAGCCATTGCACAACTGCGGCCAACACCACAAAACTTTTACCCAACACATAGACGCAACAAAACAAAAAAAAAACAGCCACCAATGGCCTCAGCGACTTTTACATTTACAACGTAGCATGGGGAGTTTTTTTTGTGTGTGGTGCTCAACAGAGAGCGCAACATGAGTCGTGGTGAGTTAGTCTTGTTTTACATGATATGGTGTGGGGAGAGTGGAGAGGTGGAGAGGCAGAGGTTGACATATGGAGGCAAGGCAAGGCAAGGCGTCGCTGCAGATGCTTACATTGGCATTGCATTTACATACGCGACTGAATTTACGTTGCTATGTGTGTATACATTCGTTCATACATATGGCCTGCTATGAGTTGTTTGTTTGTGGGGGTCGGTCCGCAGCAATAAATAATTTTTGCTTTTCCTTTATTTCTACGTAAATTGTTCAAGTGTTGTGGCGACGAGCGTATGAAATTTATTTTGATTTATAGTCCTACGCTGCCAACAACAAAGGCACCAAAGTGCAATGTACAAACTGAATTTGTATGTATGTAAATATGTTTGCTTGATTTCCTGCTGTTGTCATTTAATTGCAAAGCCAAAACAGCTGTCTGTCACTCTCGCATCCCCACCCCAGCCCCACCCCCTCTCTCTTTCATGCACTCTCCCTCTCTTCCTCACCTCTCTCACACACACACACACAACCACACACTCGCTTGGGAGGTGGACTAATAAAAATGTCAACAACAAAAGAAAAAATTCCCCACACAACAATTGGCAGCCAGTGGTAAATTGGGGGAGAGGAGAGTGAAGAAGCTGCTCACCATTTAGTTCTCTTTGTGGCAGAGAGAGAGCACTCTCATCGACGTAAGTGTGTACATTTGTACACACATTTGTACGTCAACAAGCACGCGCGGCTGCTGTGGCAATATAATTTTTGTTTTCCATTTTATTCGTACAAAATAAACAAGAATAAAAGCTGTGCATATGTGTATGGAGTTTATTTATTTTGTTTTGTCTACCCCACCCTCTTCCCCTCTGGCTATATGCGGTTCTCTCTCCCCGCATCCGACGACCTCTGCTATTTTTAAGCGAATTCGTTTTGTTATCTGGCGAGCGTGTGTTTTTGTACGTTAAAGTGTTGGCCATTAAAGCAAATAGGAAATCATATGATTCCTTCATGACGACATCAGTCAGCGCGTGACGTCATGGTTGATGCGACATATATATCCCTCTCTCTCTCTATGCTTTGTTTTATTTTGACAATTATCAGGCTTAAGGAGCGAAGAGAGCAAAGTTTTCAGGCCAAATGCGCATTTGTGTGAATTGCATAAGCAAAAAACAACAACAAAAAATAATGTGCAAGTGCTAAGTGCGAAACAATTAGCAACAAAGAAAGAAATTGGCGCGTGGTTGCAAAATCCATCATTATGCAAGTCTAGGGCGATAACAGATTCAGAGAACAGAATTGCGGGGGTGGCGCAATCGGCTTTAAACGAAATTCCCTTGTACTATGCATATTTATTGAGCAACCACTTATCACGTAATGCACAGCAAGAAAATAGTAGACAAAGAAATTCTTCATGTCAACACCTACTTTTGCGATTTGAGACCTAAAGGCAAATGTTGTTTTATAATTTGAACTTTATAAATATATTTATATTGTATTTTATTTACATTTCTTATTCATTTTGTTTTGGACTTTTCCCAGTGTATTGCCCCATTTATCACGCAAGTCGGACGTGAACGAGACGAATCGATCTGGGGTGGAGGTATCAGCAAGTCGACTACCATTCACTTTCCGACAGTTGCAAGCCGATACTGATATGAAAACTCTGATAAAACGGTCAACCGTAAACAAATTACACAGGCAGGCACATACACATCCAGACAGGAACATACACGCACGCATACAGGTTAATGTGCTGTTGACCTGCATTCAAATACTGAATTTTACAACAGGAAAGGAGATGACGACGCTGATGATGATGATGATGATGATGATGATGGGCAGCATAAAAGGCAAGAAGGTAAAAAATAAGAGAGAACTCACAACAACAACCACAACAAACAAACCGCTCTGACTCACATTTGCATATTAATGAGCGAGCAAAGCGGACGGACAACACAGCGATAAAGGAACGGCCCAAACAACTCGACCAACAACAACAACAACACATGCTGATGAAATGCAACAAAGAGACAGCATCAGCAGCTCGTCGCGCATTGAATTATTAAACTTTATTAAAATGTGCGCAAAAGGAGCAGAACCGCACACGGATAGAGCAAGGCGGAGAACGCGAACGAGAGAGATGGAGAGAGACTGAGCAGAGCAGAGCCAAGCCAAGATGGCTGCCCCACTCAATTAAGAATCAAGCTGAGCCGGGCTTAAGCTTTAAGGCGGCGTCGTCGTCGGCTCAAGAATGCGCAGAGCTTCCGGTCAGGCTCAGCCAAGCCTTTAGCCTTAACCCTCCACAGCAGATATTTTGGAGATTTTTGCTTAACCCACTTTATTTATTTGTTTATGGATATGATTACCTGTTTTTTTTATTGTTTTATTTTCTGACTGAATTTGAGAGAGTAAAACAAGACTATTTTATTTTAAATCATTATATATCAAAATATGAAACAATAGAGAGTTAAATGAAGCTTAAGATTGTTTTAAATGCCAATCAATTTAATAGATACCCAAAAATTAACCACCTAATTTGTTTGCTTATGAAAATGATTTCTTCTTTGGGTTTTATAAATTGTTTTTTTTTTTTGTATGGTATTTCTGTTATATTCTAACCAAATTAAGGAGTCAAAGAACTTCAACAATTATGTTCCCCAAGATCAGAATATACAAGTAGAGAAAATCCATCACTTAGCCATAGAGGGTTAAATAAAGATATTATTTGTATCCCAATCGTTTAAGATTGTTTTAACAATCAATCAATGTTGCAGATACACACAAAATAGACACAACCATATATACAAAGATAGAGCGTGCCAACGGAATTGGTTTAAAATTAGAGTTGAAGGCGAAAAAAATAAACATAACGGCACTATGAGAGGCAAAAGATAGGAGAGGGAGATAGAGAGACAGAAAGAGAGAGGGAAGAGCCGAGCGTGAGTTGTTACCGCCCATCATTAATCAAAATAAATTACAAACTATGAACGGGCGAGAAATCATATGACGACTACATTTGAGGAGCAGGGCAGAACGAACACTCCACTCCAACCAAAGCAAACCAAACGAAACCCAAGGAGTGTTATTTTGCCATATAATAAATGATCTCAAGAGGAGTCGTCGTCGTCGTCGTCCAGTCCAGACGGTTACTTTGCTTTGGCCTCGCGTTTCCGCCGATTTTGCTGCGAAAATTATTAAACCTGGAACAACGCCCCATGAAAGTAACTCAAAAATGGTGGAAAAATAAATGTATCCATCCAACAGCTAACAAAAAAATCCATCCATGAAAAGGCCGATTCCAGACATCGGGGCTGGGCCAGCTTAGGATTAACGTGTTGTACATCCGACAAACGAAACCGCAACCTGAACAAAAAGCGATTGAAGCGCTGGGAAACACCTGTTCAAAATTACACAGAGAGCCGGGTTTGGGGAACAACAAAATGTTGCCACAACTCGATGGATGGTGTGTGCGATAGGTCAAAAAACTCGCGTGCACATGTCTGGGATGTGAATCTGAGTACAAGTTCAAAAACAGAGGGTTGGCAGCAATCTATCGATTTGTTTGTTTTCAGTCCACGCAGAGACAATGCCAGAGGGATGATGATGGAGGGTATCAACTGGACAGGGCACTTACAGTCGGCATTCTATATCCGAAACATAGGTATTTAGGAAATTCCAATAATGAAACCCGTATTGTCTCTTTGAGAAATCCCTAATCTCATTATGGAAAGAGATTTATTATAAATCTTCAAATAATTGGTAAACGATCATCAGCTATTTGTAATTGCTTATTTTTCTGCTGTTAGTCTGGGCCAGGGATGTTCGCTTTAAGGAAGTCCAACTGTAGACTGATCGCCTGTGTGGCAGGATACAAACAATCAACCGAAACGACAGGCTGCCCTGCGGACTTGAACTGATTTCACCTTGAACCCTGGTTCTTTGCCGAGACAAAGGCACTGGAGAGGAGAACCACAGAAGTCAACAACAATGGCGGACATTGCCGAGGCTGAGGTGGAGGAGCTGAAAGACACACAAATGTACACTCGAATCGGAACGAAACGAAGCCCTCGGCAAATGCCAGGCTATGGCTATGGCCATAAGCAGATTGTCACATTTATTTAAGTGCAGTCCGACGACAATCGTTATCGAAAAGGTTGCCCGTGTCCGTATTTACCTATCGAGTTGGTTTTGGACCCCCCCACCATCCCCCTCTCATCAAGGCCTTTGTTGAATGGCAAACACAAAAGTCAATAAGGGAAAAGGAGTCGAAACAAAGAAACGACCAAGTCATTAGTCTGGGAGGAACAAAAACAAAGCGATTGGGACGATTTGGTTCCAGATTTCGAGTTTTGTGAATTGCCGAAAGGAAATCCAAATAAAACTCGGGTAACTCATGGATCAATTTATATTGTTTGTACATACTGAATCCCAAATGTACTTTCCACGTGATTTCTCGTTCACGTTTTATGTTAAAATCGTAAGTACGTGAATGTTATTTGTCGAACTACTAAACAACTTTCAAATACAATAAAATAATGAATTTTAACAACCATTATTAATGGGATTTTGGATTTTCCTATGAAATTATGGGATTGTTTTGCGGAACAGCTTTAGTTACGCTTAATAATAAAAATAAAGATTGTTTAAAAATACAACCTAAACCTCTTAATTGTAGTTTATTCATTTATTTACTTTTTTGCTAACTTCAACCTTTGGTTGCTTACTTATATAAACATTAACAATTTAATCATAATTATTAAGGCCCCCTTATTTTAACCCTGCATATTAAAGTTAGTACAAAACGAAAGAGGCAAACTTTAATAACTGACCTTCGCCGTCGCCGTCGATCTATCTTTATTTTCTGTCTGAACTATGGACATTGATTGAGATGATTTCCCCTAGACCGCATAATTAATTAACATGAGTACTTGGCTATAGCCATATACCGCAGAATTGCATTTAACCAGAACGAACCCGTTTTTTTTTTCGACCCAACTCACACAGCAGCACTCCAGTGGCCGTATATTTAAAAAATTCATTTATAAGAATTTACGAGCGCCAATAATTCACTTGAGCCGAACCAACACACACACATACACACACACTAACGCACGCACACTTAGAACGGACCGCTTTTTATGAATTATGTGCAAGTAAGTGTGCAGCAACAGCAGCCAAAGGCCATAAAAATAATAATAAAAGGAGCAGGCGTTGGCCGGAAAGAAGGAAGAGAAGGAGCGCAAATATGGGAGAGGGAGAGGGAGGTGGAGGAGGTGGAGAGTTGGGGGGTCCGAAGAAGTGTGCGGAAAAAAAACTCGGCTCTTCGGGCAGCGAAAGTCACCACAACTTTTGCTCTCTTTCCTTTCAGCTCCTCCTTTCTGCCTTCCTTTTCCTCTTCTTCTTCCTAGCCTGCTACAGGTCACAAAAAAATAAAAGAAAAAGAAAACAAATGGCAAGGTGTGCAGTTACAATGCCTGTCAGTCTGTCTATGCGTGTGTGCAAGTGTGTTGGTGTAACCTTTGTGTGCGCTTAGTGTGTAAGTACCCCCCATCCAATCGCATCCCCTCTCCTAGTAATCCCTAAATTGTTATAAAGTAGTTTTTTCAGTTTACACTCGCACACACATGCACACAACACACTTGAAGATTAATGAAAATCGCATGGGAAAATGAAATATGAAACGCTCCAGAAGAGCGCGTACACATGAGTAGCTCTTGCTCTCTTGGCTGGAGATTGCATCCAGTGGAGTGCACTGAGGAAAATCTGGATATTACATCTGGATTATACAAATTTAATATGATTTTGAATGCTTTAAAATAAGGTAATATAATTTTTCAAGATTGCTGAAAGCTGTAACACCGAAACTACTACTTCAAAATACACAATAAAGATTGCTGCTTTATCAACTACTTTTGATATGAGCCCATAATTTTTATTTTGTAATAAAATCATTTTTATTTCTTCGCGTGTAGGGCGAGTTGACAATCCCACGAAGCAACCAACCACCGCGATGATGATCGTCATATGGGGCGACATTAACGCTGCAGGGGACACCAAAATGCAAGACGCGTGGAAAACGGAGACGCGGAGTAGAAGATGGAAGTGGTGGAGGCCAAGAAGGAGGTGGCGGTGGCCAAGAAGGGAAGTCAGCAGAGTAGTTAATATTGGCCAACGTGTGAAGCGGAACGAATTGGCAAATTGATATTGCGGCAATAATACCGGGAGAATTACAGTGGGATGTCGGTTAAGAGCAACTTGTGCAAAACTAATAATAAGTGTGAGTTTCCTTCAATTTCATTTGAACTAACCGACCGGCAGATCTGTAATTATTATCAAGGTCCAAACCATTTGCGTCAAGAAAAACATGAAAAAATGCGTGTTTAGATATGTATTTGTAATTTCAATTCAACCCACAAATAAAAACTTATAAACCTCAATTGAATTTGTCCATTAAATAATAAAACCACTCAATTAATTTTACCACAACTTACATGTGGGCATTTTTTATATTGTAACATATTTGCATTGCCTTGCATTAAACATCAACATATTGATGGCCAATTAAAGTTACAGTGTGGAAAATGCGGGCGAAAATCTGGCAAAGAAAATGCTACGGATGTTGTGCAAGCAGTGAGAATAAATGACGAAACAAGCGAGTGAATTAGTAGACAAAACCTGAACTCCAAGCCTGCTGTTCACTGTACCTCAACGATGCGGCGGCTGCGGCTTTATGGGCTAATCAAATCACTGAAGCAGACAGCTCTGGGAGCCCCCAGCGGAGTGCGGAGTGGAGTGGAGGGAAGTGGAGGGGAGTGGAGTGTTTATAGCTCCGATGTTATGGCCGCAATTCAACAATCCGCACAACACACATCGCCGAAAAGAAACCAGTTCTATAGAATCCACAAAAAGTGAGTGCACAAAGGAGCAAAACAAATAAAGCGAAGGCAAGATATATCCGAGACAAAGAAGAAGTGCCTAACCGAAGAGATCGCTGGCTGGCTTTATGTGTGTAGGAACCAACCGAAGGCCGTTCAAAGACTTTTTACTTGTATCTCTCCGTCTCCGCTGGCTGAAGCTTTGGCTTTGGCAATCTGCTCCCAGCTCTCGACCGTGGTCATTTGAATGACTGACATGACAGACTGACGGAAAATGAGAAAACAACAAAATAAAAAAGGCAAAACAATGACAGATGCGGAAGCCTTGAGTCATGGATGCGGAGATGGATTTAAGCTAGTTGAAGATTACAGTAGAGCTTCGCTAGCTTGCACAATCATTTGTTGAGTCCAAAGAGTGTTGAGTAATTTATTGATTTAATTCTGTATGAATTAATAATTAATTGGTTATTTGTTTATTTATTTATTCTTGCTGGCTACGAATTTAAACTATGATAATCTTCTAGTAATTTTTGTTTGTTATTTATATATTTCGGGACCTATAAAAATTCGTTATATATTAATTAAGAAAACTCATTTATTTTCCTGCTAAGTAGAAACTTTAACTAATGGAATCTTTATCTAGTTATAAAAGCATTAAAAATGGCACATAATCCCAGCCTTTTATATCCTTGGTAATTACTTATTTTACTGACTTAGCGAAGTTTGACTGTAATACGCAAAGTATACTGTTTCAACTGCCATTTTGTGCTATTGAACTTTGCCGTTGGCGCTTGAACTTTGCCAGTGCGACTGCGAGAACATTTCGCGGAGAGCTGAAGCTGGAGCTAAAGCTGAAGGCTGCAGCTGACTCAGAGCCCTGTTGGGATGATGATGACTTGGTTTTGGGCGGTGGCGTTTTCATTTTAAAACCAGCGTGCATCCCTGTTGATTTTATTGATTTATGCATTACATTACAAATTCGCTGGAGATGGTGATGAGGCGACTCCCTCCTCTGCTGTTGCTTTCCTTTCTTGCTCTTGCTCTTGGTTGTGGTCTTGGCAGCTTCTTTCTTTCTTCTGTAGTGCCAGGAAAGGCAATGAACCGAGGTCCAAGACAAGACAAGACAACGCAGAGCGAGAAGACAAAGAAGTCAACTGCGAACTGGGCGAGGCAGCCGCCAAGGAAACGAAGGAAACTCACACAAAAGAAAAAGGCTGGGGCCAGGCAAAAGTTTCGCTTTTCATTTTGTCTGGCTAACGGTTGTGGGCGATTTTCCGGGGGGCTAACGGTCGCCATGGTTGCCAGATGTGGTGAATATGCGCGCCACAGACACAGACGCCTCTACTTGTGTGAGAGGTTTAGGAAAATAATAAAGGAAAATAAAGGAAAGCCACACTGAGCAAAATAAATCTGCAAAATTGGAAAGCAATTACCATTGGTTGCCCTTATAAAAGTATTACAACGGAATGCATTATTTCTCAATCTAATCGAGATAAATATTAAACATAATAACTAATCATGAAATTGTAGTATTGAATTTATTCGATATGCATTATTTTGAAAGGACAACTGAAAATGACGAAACAAATTTATGTTTTTAGCTGTGTATCACAACAAATTCTTTTTAAATTTATTGCGAGAGCTTTTCTCTTCTTTTTGGGCACAACTTTAATCGTGGGCGGGGGCGGGGGAAAACGCAATCGAGCGCCTAAATCGATTCCCACAAACCAGAAAACCTGTACAGCAAGCAAATTGGAGAAAATTGAATATACAAAAAAAATAAAAATACAAAACAGGAGGAACAGATAACAATAATGGAATGTGGGGGAAATCCACATTTAGAGGGGGGGTTGGGGGGCTAAAGAAAGGTTAGACGGCGCAATGGGAAAATCGATGTTGGAAAGAAAATTTGCGGCTCGACCACAAGGTGAGCCAGTTGGTGGCTTTTATTTTTTCTGTGTTGTTTTTGCGCTCTATGGCTCGATTTCATGTATTATTTTATTTTCTGTTTTCTTGTTTATTCGTTTTTGCGGTTTCCTCATACACAGGCCAGGAAATCAAAATTGCAATACATTTCAACATTTTCGCATTGAAATATGCAATTGCAACTTTATTTAGATGGGAAGGACACCGCCAAGGATATCCGCTAACATTGGAAAATAAATGATAGGAAGCAAATCAACTAAAATAGTTCATAATTTATTATTTGACCCAAATATTTTGGACATTTTTATTTCTGGACTATTTGCGTTTGTTTTCCTGTCAGAAAATAAACAAAATCGCTGATCGCCGAAAAACATTCGGAACAGATTTAGCCACACACATATACATATTTATTTACGTAGACAAACAACAACTCTTTCCCATTAGATAAAGAAAATTCTGGGGATAAAATATGCATCAGCAATTGATTGATGTATCCACTTGAAAGAACCAATTTATTTACATTTTAGGATCTACGTCGGGGTAATTGAGTTCCCCAAAAAAAAAATAAAGCCGATCCCGATACAATTGATATATGTGCATACTTAATGGCAAACATTTTCAATGCTATCGACGAGGTACAGTCTGTCCCCAGCCCAGCACATCAAATACATATATATTTATATATGAATGGAGCTCGCACGAGCGACAACAAAAAATTGCATAACTTAAAAACAGAGAGAGATACGAGAAAGAGACCGACTACCGACAACCGACAACCTAAGGCAGACAAAAAGAAGATCAAGTATAGAGGATTAGAGTACTAAAAATAGCGCTCTGCTCCACACAAACCATTTCGAAAACGGCAACAAAAGATAATGAAAAGGCCGAAAAACGAACGAACCCAGAGCTTCGGATTTTCAACCGATCGTCTGTCTGGCCATATGGTGGGTGGTGGATGGAGGGTGCAGAGCATGGGCGGGTAGTTCCGGGGGGAGGTGAATGTATGTGAGTATGTGGTACTATGGCATCCATTTACACGCGACCTATAAACAAGCCCGAGCAAATGGGAAATGAGGCCGCGACCATTCACGCGTCCAACGTCAGGCGCGACGACGTCTCGTTCGCTTATCAGCCTCAGTTATTTATATTTATATAAAAGCATTTTACCACAACAAAAAGTAGAGGGAAAAACAAAACGCCAGACGATAAGTGAAATAAAACGCTATCAAATACAGCTGCGGTTGAAAAAATAGCAACCCTCAAGGGAAACCGTGGGAAATGAAAAGTTCTTGAACATTTACGAGTATTTAGTATTATGTGAGAGTGAATAATATTTATTTTATTTTTAATTAATTATAATCAATTATCTGAATTTGTTTATTGTAAGATTGACAACTTTTTTCCTAATAACATTCATTGTCTTTTAAAAACATTTTTCGTATTCTCTAAAATGCTATTCCTGTGAACACAACTGTTCAAATGGTGATGTCAAATCAATAGCAAACGATCAATGAATACGTGGGAATAAAAAGTGCTCAATAGAAGAGTGAATATGGCTATCCGAATAAATTAATTTTCTTTAGAAAATATATTGTATTCTGAATCATTTTAATGCAGAACCTCTTAAATGAACTCAAATTCTATGATTCCGACCACAACTGTACGTGTGCTGATGGCGGCAATTTGTTTGTTTTTATGTTTATTAACTCAATTCGGTTTCCCCCCCGTCATCAAAACAAATTTTCGAACGACAACAAAAAAAAAACTTGTTTAAACGCTTTAGTGTGTGTTTTTGCTAGGAATTGAATTTGTATAATTTTAGAAATTAGCGAGAACGACACGTGTTGTTGTTCTGCCACTTGCCAAGAATTTGAAGCGATCGAAGGATTACTCATTGCGGATCGGGAACGTTCTCAAACATTCGTGACAAACAATTTCCCTTATTCGCCATTAAATCCGTTTATAGCATTTATGGTAGGTACATGATTCACTTGCGTGATAAAGGCTAAAACCAAAATAAACCTTCAATTGGTGAACTTTGTGGCCCGGGTATCAATTGCCAATTTCAGAGCTTTCCACCTTGAACGCAGATCAGCTTAAATGTATTCAAGTGTTTCCTACTATTTGGCTTTCTGATTCACTCGAAAACATGTTTGTTTGCCTGGGCAATCAAAAATAATTAGCGCTCGCAGCGTTTCGGTCTCTTTGCTGGGCTGTTATCTCTCTACAAAAGTTCGAACGAAAATGGCGAAATAGGCCGCAGAAATTTCAAGAAATTTGCCATAAACTCTGCACTTTGTTTTCACTCAGATAGAGAGCAGCGAGTGAGCTGACAATGAGCATGAGTGTGGAAAATCACTGTGTTATTGCAGAAACGTGTCACGGGCAGATAAATACACAAGCGTACTTTGGAACAAATACACAAACTCCGATTCGACTCCCAAGAAAAGGCGACACGTGTGGGATGCAGAAGCAAAAGTCGAATAAAAAATAACCTGTAACTAGCACTCAGGCAAATATGGTTTGCAATTGTTACAAGGTGAGCTGGAGTTTGCCAAGCTCAACGAAAAAAAAAACAAAAAACAATTCATATGACTCACCAAAGAAAATGACAAAATGCAAGGGAAAAATAATACAAAAAAAAAAAAGAAAAGGAAAATCAGCTGGGCCCTCATATTGCGGCCAGGGTTGCCACCCAGCCTGCACCCCTATGCAGCTGCTCTTATCAGCAATCCCAATCCGCAGATAATTCACATTCTCTTCACTCACAAACACACACACACATATACGGGTCTATGCTCTATCATTGGAACATGAGTCATTCCGAAAAGTGAGCGAGCAAAAATTCCAGTCACGCACTGCAGGCAAAATAAAAGTTGTGGAGTGCAGATAAAGAAGTGATTTCAGGCAGCGCGATAATGCGGAAAATGTTATTTAAATTAAGCGATAGCCGAAAGTATCTGTGTCTTAAGAGTATGCATGCGTGTGTTTGTGTGTGTGCGTTTGTACTTGAGCTATCAGTCATTTGTTTTCCACTTATCAGCAGCGACGTCCTTCGCTGCAAAGGCAGAAATGTGTGATTGTGGTTTGGGTTTTATTTTTTGGCAAGCCTTAATATGCTTTTGGCAGAGAAGCCAACAAAAAAAAAAGTGGTGAACAGCTGCACTAGGCGAAAAATAACAGTAAATCACAGTAAAGACATGGGGGAAATATGTTTTCCATATTTTTTAATTTCCCTACTCCCCCCACTTATTCTTTGCTTCTTTTCTTTATCTTGTGTTTTACCCCTTTGTACTGGACATTCAAATAGAGTACAAAGTACATTTGTCTTATTGATATTAAATTATATAAGTACGAAAATTAGTAGATTATAGATTTTTCTTTGCATTTCTTTGTTGGATTTTTATGTTTTAATTGTTTCTTGCCTTTTAACCACCTTGTGTTAACTGCTTTTATTTAGTTTTTCTTTATTTGTTCGTACTTCGCGCGACATGGCAACGCTTGTCAGCTAAACACACACACATTCAAACACGCACGCACATGTGACGTAGGCAGGCTCATGTGTATTGGTGCTCGTGGTGAAGAGCATGGAACTGTGGGGAATTGCGCGGTGGTGAATAAGCAACGTAGGCGAGCGAAGAGGAAAATGAAATAATTTATAATTTTCTTCTTTTTTTTCTCATTCGAATTCACTTACTTTTTCTGCTGGAAATTACAGACGGGCTTGAAACAAAAACTCAGAGTTTTGTTTGGATCACAGTTGTTGAAAATTATTTTGATGGTTTTCCGCAGAAACTCAATTGGTTGCTAGTAATTATTTAAATTTTTTACAGAGAATTGCACAGGGAGGAGGAGGGGCAAATAATATATCACAAAATGGTGCACGACGCAGTTGTTTCTTCTTCAAGGCTTCTTTATTTTTTTTTTATTCGTTGGATTTTACGGTTTGTGAGAACTTGTTATATTTTTTTCTTTTTAGAAACAATCAGGACTTTTCCATCCACACACGACGCGCAGAGCAGGAGCTGCGAGCTGCGTCCTGCGGATTTTCTCAGCTGGGAGGAAAATCGCAACGAAATTTTCTTGATTTATCGCGGCGCACACACACCAACGAACAAACGCAACGAGCGGGCGAGAGAGAGGGAGGGGAGCGCGTGAGGATTATTTTATATTTTTTTTAGTTAGCAACTCGCTGCTGACGCTGACGGTGACGATGACAGTTGTGGGCAATTGAACCAACGTGGATCTGATCCTCCAAACGCGAAGTGAAGTCTCCAAGCACAGAAAATTAAATGAGCGGAGAGAGCAGCGCTGGTCGCGTTTGCAGCCAGCTCGTGGTGGGTTAGCGACTCGAAACGAGCCGTGGTGAAATAGCGATTGTTGAGAGCGCTATATAGATAGATGTGGAGGGGGAGCGGATGACGGTTCAAAAAGAAATCGCCAGTGGACGGAGAGAGGCAAAGTAGGAAATAAATTAACTGCGAGGCGAGCCAAGATGGTCGAAAATGCGTATTTCCAACGAAAATGTTAAATGCTTCCAACCACAGCGCTCCCCATACAAAAGCAGTGCAATGTGCGCTTCCAATAATCTCTTTTGCTTTTTCGTATGATTTTAAATTAGGCGACGACACAATTTAGACGACGCCATATTGTTCCCCTGCTGCGAGAGCCAGAAGGTGGGAGTGAGACGGCGAGCTTAACAGCGGAAGAGAGCGCTGCGTCATCAATGCAAACTGCGCACTTTTTAAAAATAACTAAAAATTAATACTAATTTCTATGCGTTTATTTATGCTGAAATCATCATAGGAGAGCCATACGTTTGCTCGCATGCTAATTTCTTTGTCTTCCATTATGTCAATGCAGTCAATAGCAGCAGCATATTGTGAAATTGCTATGGCTGGCTGTGGTGAGTTTCTCGCAGGTTAACAGGCCTGCAATTTGTTTTTTTTAACACCCTTTCTTGGGGTAATTATATTTTTGTGATATGTTTATTTTATTTTTTAACAAATAAATTCGGTTAAATAATTTTTAATATTAAAAAAAAAATGGATACAATTTGACATTTTTTTATGACCATTTTAGTTCCCATTCGTAAAATTTCAATAAAACATGTATACAAATATTTTAACAATAGACTTTTCTATATGTTTAAGAGAATGGAAAGTAATATAAGCTTCCACAATCTTTTTGGTAGATCTAAATAATTTTGTTGTTCTGTCTTTGCACTCGAAAAACAAATGCAAAAGCAACAGGCACGACTAAGAATTCAATTAATTAGAGGTCATAGACTTCGGCGTGTTTATGTAAATAATTTTATATATCATTTACGCTTCCCAGATCAAATCCTGTTTTGGGAAGTTTCTATAGCCGATTTCCAGCTGTCAAAGGTCGCACTGTCTTACGAAATCGGTTCTGTATTAACCTTGTCGCCCCCACATGCGTTGTTAAAAAATATAAAAAAACATTATAATAACAAAATGAAATGCCAGCTATAAGAGAACGCTAATGTTAACGAACTTTGTAAACCTAAGGCAAGGCTACGGCTACATCAACCAGAAAAGCTCCGAAATTATGCGAGACGTAAAAAGGCAAACCTAAATCCGAGCGATACGATTCGAAACGATACGATATGTAGTATAANCAATTGTACATATCTCATGACTAAGTCTGACCATTTTAGTTTCCATTCATAAAATGTCAACGATAAATGTATACAAATATTTTAACAATAGACTTTTCTATATGTTTAAGAGAATGGAAAGTAATATAAGCTTCCACAATCTTTTTGGTAGATCTAAATAATTTTGTTATTCTGTCTTTGCACTCGAAAAGCAAATGCAAAAGCAACAGGCACGACTAAGAATTCAATTAATTAGAGGTCATAGACTCCGGCGTGTTTATGTAAATAATTTTATATATCATTTACGCTTCCCAGATCAAATCCTGTTTTGGGTAGTTTCTATAACCGATTTCCAGCTGTCAAAGGTCGCACTGTCTTACGAAATCGGTTCTGTATTAACCTTGTCGCCCCCACATGCGTTGTTAAAAAATATAAAAAACATTATAATAACAAAATGAAATGCCAGCTATAAGAGAACGCTAATGTTAACGAACTTTGTAAACCTGAGGCAAGGCTACGGCTACATCAACCAGAAAAGCTCCGAAATTATGCGAGACGTAAAAAGGCAAACCTAAATCCGAGCGATACGATTCGAAACGATACGATATGTAGTATAAAGCCGCAGAGCGTTAAAAATAAAAAAAAATTAAATATCAGACACGCAACAGCGACGGCTGGCCGTAGAGTTTCTGTAGAAATCGAAAATTATTTCCTGTTTTCAGCAATAACAAGCGAGTGAGGTGAGAAACGCACACATCGCCCTGCAGCGCAGATAACAGAATAAGTTGGTCAAAGAGCGGGGGTGCTCGCTACAGTGGGGCTAACAGGCCAGTGACGTACTGAAAAATCCCTGGAACCCCAAGAGTTCAATGCCTAAGACCCCCCTAGTCCTGGGTACACGTCCCTGCAACGGTCTAACAGGCTGTGGTGAGTTTCGACCAGATGAGAGCAAACCGAAGCAGTAACAGAAGATGATTCGGTTTTGGCCGTTGCATTTGTTTACCGTCGGTTTTCTGCCACCCCCCCGACCGCCTTAAATTAAAACGACGCAGTAAAGTCAGGGGCGGAGACATTGAGAGGGGGAAGACCCAAAACAATGCGTAAAAAGTGATTGATAACAAGCTGCGCCTTACAAATGTTCACTGCCACCCGTAGACAATATACAAAGTCATTTCACGTTGCAATCTATTACAAATCGTTGTATAAGTAGTTTTAATAATCTAATCAAACTGATTTATAAATTCGTCATCTAAGGCTTGAATTGATATCAAAGTACTATCTGGATATTATTTAACTACTATTGTTTATAGTGTTAGTTATTTCTGATGCAATGTGTTCGCCTTTGTCCTAAAAAAATGTGTCTTCAGGATAAATGTTAGTCTTTAATTATACTTAAACAGATCTTTGTTATATTTTAGAATAATTCTCTGCAATTAGAGCTTCAAATAGAGGGTAAATGTATGTACATAACGTGCTTATTTATCTGTATTTAATGCATATGCATAAGTACATATGGATGTATGTTTATATGTGTGTACATGTACAAGGTTATGGGAAGGCGAAGAATCGAAATCGAAAAAGGACAACGAGTTGAGCGTGGGGCCGAGTGATTGGTGTATTTTTGGCACGCCGTCTCTCCCACCACTCTCTCTCACTCTCCTGCTATCCAACTCTCCCACTCGCCGTTTGTTTATCCCATTGCGCTTTGGTGCATTCAACCTGCTGGGGAAAGAGACAGGTGCACGACGACGACGACGACGACGTTGGCGGCGGCATTTACCGTTTGTCGAGATCAACAGCTGTGTGATGGGGAAATAAGCGGTGAGAGAGCAGCAAAGAAGGGAGAGCGGCGGTGGAGGGGTGGGAGAGAGAAACTCAGGACTTGGAGACAACGCAATTTGTTGAACTTTAATGCGTAGCAAGGCAAATCGAAACTGCAGTAAACAATGAGTCGTTGCTAACAGTTCCTCCCCTACCCTAACCTCACCTCTTCTCTCCACCCCACCCCATTTCGCACGTCTTTTCTGTTATTGTTGGCCTGGCTTATAGGGGGTTGTTGTTGCTGCGTAGCAATTTTTTTGTGTTGGATAAACCAACGGCGCATGCAACAAATTGCGTTCTACCAACAACAGGAAAACGAGAGTCAGTGCTGATACTTAAAACTGGCTGGAGAGTGGAAAATAGGAAATTGTTTTGTTCTCTACAAACAAGGAACACAAAGAGATACTTCGAATTCTGAAAGTGCAATACGAATTAAAATTATTAAGTTGATTAATCAGAAAAAAAGGAAATTATTATTGATTAGTTAAAATTACGCATTAATTTTGTATTGATATTTTATTATTTACAAAAAATGTTCATAATCTTCCATTTTTAAATGTTATTTTCAAACCGCTTCAAACTTTAAACTTGTTGATTAAAATATATTTAGTTTAGATACAATATACTGCAAAATCACTGAATACAGCTAAATTACAAACCGTATCTGTATCTCACCATGACGTAGTTCGTTTTCCCGCTGAATTCCAATTGCAATTACTCGAATTACCCCCACTTGAGTGAGATTGAGAAAATCAGAATGCGTCTTTGGGAACGAGAAACTGTTGCGTAGAGAAAATAATACAAAAAAAAATAGGGAAAGGGAGGGCAGGGGAGCGGACAGGGAATATCATCCCTACGAAACCGGAGTTGTCGTCACCCATGGCGAGTGATTAACAAAAGCGGTTGATTGAACTTTGTCTGGCCTCCACCCAACCCACGTTGGCAGTGTGTATGTGTGCCAAGTTCGGGTATGTTTGTGCTCGTGTTGGGGTGCTCTTGAACTGCCCCACTTTGCGGTGTGGGGCTGCTCATAATTTCGGGTGTTAATGACAAGAGCACTGACTTTGAGCGCCGCACACACAGGTCCGGCAATTGTATTTCAAAGATTGATTTACTGCGACTACCTGCAGCCGAAGGGTATTTCCAGATGCGAGCGAAAGTCCCCCTTGGGGCAACTTTATTCAAATGAAATGCATATCTAAAATGTTTCCTTCCTGGCGATGAGTATTTGAAATTTTAAGAATTTTAATCAAAATTAAAATAAAGTATTTAAATAAGCCATAAACATTTGATGTTCATTTCTTTATAATGAGTTCTCAGATTCAAAATATAAAAATAATGCGTTAATTAATAAGAAGTCGGACAATAAAAATACGATACGAGCAAAAATGTACTTTGAAATACCAAAAATAAATTATTTGACATTATTATAAAGTAAATAATTAAAATTTCTTTTAATTTTGAATTGTGATAAAAATTACATAAACTGCAAAAGATTTATTATTCCTCTTTCAATTTAAAAAAGTAAATCTAATATTTCCATATTTTTACAGTCTCTACAGATATTGAGAATTTAAATATTTACAGAAAACAGATACATATAGTAGTTTACTTACAGACCCCCAAATACTCCTCCCATAATTCCCTGAAATCCCCAGAGTGCATAGTTCGTTATTCAAATAAATTTCCCAGTCATAGGATTAATTTTCCACTTGACGCAGTTCGAGATGAATTGCTGCCAATGGTGGGCGTTTCGGTTAACGCCCGGAAAATCATCCCCACAAAAGTGTCATTAGACTTGCGTTTCGTTTTATATTCTGTATATTGCTGGTCGCTTATTTAGATAAATAGCCACAATTCGGGTTGTACATCTATAAATGTATATGCATACACATAAAAAACACGATATGTCGACATACATAAAGGCAAAGACAGAGATTCTTCAACAGTAAAAAACATACATACATGCGATTGGACGGAATACGACTTAAAACTAGTTACGCAGATTCGTGTATAAAATTTGTGTGTGTTGTAAGGCACTAAACTGGTGGATGGAATGTATAACATTTCGGTAAATGTTCTTGGGAGTGAGAAGCATCGGGTTAAACTTGTGCCGCTGGCGGACGTTCCTGGTTGTGCAATTTCGTTGTGAGCTTCCTTAATTGTTTCTTGTTTTTTGGAAAATACTTGATTTAACCCACGGGCATGGTGGAGACGGTGCTGTGTGGGGTGGTGGGTCGCGATCCAGCCAGCGAATTGGCCGTGGAGGCGTGCAGCGAGGCCATTGTGCCCATCTGCAAAATGAAATAAATTGTAATAAGAACATGTTCTTAATTCCAAATTCATTTCCCGGAAAACCTACGCGCAAATGAGCCAGATCCTCCAGTTTTGTGAGGTCCACCAGCTCCAGGAACAAAGAATATACCACGGCCCATCCATATATGGACACCAGACAGAAAACGCTCCACATCAGCACCATAATCACATTGTAAGCAAAGTACAGATCGTTGACAATGGCAAAGAAAATCAAGGCCAAAGCTCGCCAAACGGTGAAAATGGCAAAAGTCCACAGCCAGGGCATCACCTTTCGCTCATATTCCTAGAGAAAATTACAAGAAAATTGGATTAGAATATGTTTTCACAAAGAGAATGCTGCCAATTGGTTGTGTTAGGTGCTAATTTCTTGGTTATGACTGTGCCGGATGCTTTTGTTACCCTTCTGCTCAGTAAGCGTTTCTGTGCTCCCAGTTTTTCTTGCTTTCGGGCAATGAGAAATGTAAATGAATTGCATGCTAAATGATATATTTTCGAAACACAATCTTACCTTGCGCAGGGCCACGCAGAGCAGGACGCTGGTCACAAAGTTAATCAGAGCCATGATTAGCGAGAATAGAGCAAACACAATCAGCATGTTGCGCACTGTAGGAAAATTAAGGGGGATTAGTTACTAAAAATAATTTTCTCTTGGGAATTACAATAATAATTTATTTCTAAATTAACTTTAAGCTGTAGTTACTTTTTCCTGAAATGAAATTTAAATAATCGGAAGTGTCTAAGGAAATGAATTGGATTTTGTTTATAAAGGTATGTTCCTTCAATATAATATAATTAATCTGCAATTTAATATAAAAGGATGTTGACTATTTGGAAAATAATGTGGGACTCGAAGAATTTTCATTGATATTAAATTTTGAAAGTGAAATTTAACAATGAAAAAGCATATTTATTTTTAAGTATTAAAAGCGTAACTACATCCATTCCTAATTATATTCTTACCATGCTTGTTGCCCACATAGACAAACTCGTAGGATATGATGTAGTAGCCATAATGCGTGGATCCTGGCGCTGCCATTGCATAGCAATACAGATCAAAGATGCTCGTGGCAATGGTGAACAGTGAGATAAACTGGGGGAAATCGAGAAATTAAAAGGATACTCTCTTTAAGGATAATAAAAACCTACAATGGCAAATAGACCAATGAGCATGGCACCCTTCTGGATGTCTATGTACTGGTTGTTCTTGAGCAGCGGCCTCTGGTACCAGGGAATCCTCACGGATCTCGTCGACCGCGACATCTTTGAGTGCAAGTTTGTCGAGGATCTGAAAGGATACATTAATTATTAACTGAACAATTATATATTTGAGTTATTTCACTTACCTTCCCGTTGCATGGGAGTAAACCGAGGGATTGGAGCGATATGTGGAGGGCGTTTTCCTTCCATAATTCATCCTGAAGCCTTCCAAGTGACGTCACAAGCGGGAAATGGTGAATCCTCTTCAGATTCCAATAGGTAACTAAAATTTTTAGCAAATTGTTGTTAAAAAGAAGACACATTTTCAATATTTAACGCGCTGTTCAGGGCGTGTTTGCTTAATTTGTTATTTTGGGTGTGTCAAGCTGGGCTTGGGAGTCTTCCTAACTTGGGTCACCCATTCCACCGCTTTAATGGAGTTCAAATCACAGTTTGCCATGTTTGTGTGCTTTCTGTATCCCTAAGGCTTAAGGATTACCCTCCAAAAGCGGGGTTTGTTTTATTTACCTCTTAAAAAAACGAAAAATTAATCGCTTCGCAACGCATCAAAAACAAAACACACTAATTCGGAGGAGGGCTGCCAACCTGTGAGAGTCCAGGGTTGCACGCAAGTCTCAGGTGCAGCGATAGAGCAACAAGTGTTATCGAGGGGGCTGCGAGGTGCTGGGCAGCACTAGCCAATTACCTTTGTAAATGAGCCGCGTAAATTTAAATTTAGAGGATATATATTTATTTTTGGTAGGAGAAACAAGAAACAAGCAATCTTGGTCGAACGATGTTCGTTATTATTTATAATAATAATTAATTTTAGTGCACAAGTATTTATTTTTCTTACTAAACTTTACTTTCTTTATACATTTTAGTAATAAAAGTATGAAATGTTCCACCCTAATAAGCAAATTAATATAGAATTTACGAAAATTCCTATTACCCAAAGACATTTTAGAAAATATTATTGACATCAGTATTCTTTAATTAAATACAAATTAGCTAAGATTTTCAAAAGGTGCCAAATAAGAAAAGTAGATACGATATAACATAGATGTTGTAACCACAAAAGGATATTTGCATTATTCTTATAATTCTGAAAACATATAAATAACATTACTCAAGGTATTATTTTGTGTATAACTTTCCCTCCCATTATTCGAATTCGATTAAACACTGTCGATAATCCCCAGCCAAGACAACCCTGCTTAACACACCAGCCCTGGCTGGCTCTGTTGCGTGTGTGTGTGTTTGAGCAGAGCAGAGGCAGAGCGGAGCGAAAACAAAATACAAAAATCCAAAAACAATCGACGAAGGAACACCGATCCGATGGTCAAGACAAACAGTCAGTGATAGAAGCAACCGCAGGCTTAGATGACCGCCTCCACATGTCCCTGCCGCGCATCACGGACTTCGAGATCCTCGAGAAACTTGGAGCGGGCAGCTATGCCACAGTCTACAAAGCGCGCCACAAAGTGGGACACTAGAAAAAAGATATACACATGCCCAATACATACTCCAACGTACTGACATTCCCCCCTTATCGTTGCAGAAACAGCGCACTTACCATGCCATCAAGTATGTGGAAATGTGCACGTTGTCGCACACCTCGCGGGAGAACCTAATCACCGAGATACGCCTCCTGCGCGACCTCAAACACAAGTACATTGTCACGCTGCAGGACTTTTTCTGGGACGATAAGTAAGGGCAGCCACATAACACTCCATATATGTACCCATAAAGGGGAACTGTTCAATCGGGAGAGAGTAGATTAGATATAGGTTTTAGGTTTGAAGTTGTGGGATTGTTATACATTTCCCCGAAAACTAGCTTAGCCTTCGAGTGCTTGAATGACTCATTGCCCAGGTGTTGTGCTTGGTCTCTTAATGGTCACTTATACTAATGTCCCTACTTCCGCAGGACCCTCAACTTTTGCCCTTGAAAATTTACAGCGGTTCAAGGCGGAAGTTCTGAAATTGCTACTTTATGTAAATATAATTTTAATGCATTTCTGTGTGGTCTGATTTTTGCTTTGCTTTGAAACTTAGCCTTGTAGGGAAATCATTTGCAATTTTTAAACTTGAATAAGTTTTTAAATACATTATAATATCACTATTATTTATTCACTGAGTAAAACCGCACTAATATCCATAATAATTTCAGGAATATTTAATATAATTTTATAATTAATGTGAGTTTTGTAGATTTTGTTATACAATTACGATTGGATGAAGAAATATATATATATTTGTGCAATCAGGCTATAATTTGCCATATCTATAACTAGTTCAAATTGAATTGCACTTATTTCTTCTACCCTTATATATTTTATAACATAAATCGCTTCATTTTTTTTATGAAGAATTCATATTCCATTCACAAAAATTCGATTTAAAGACCCTTTTAGTTGAAAAGCAATTCCAAGCATTATCTGCACACTACCAATTTAATGACTTTCACACCTAATCAGGCAGAATGTAATAACCATTAGTCATACTAAATGGGTTCAAACGAATTCCCTTGAAACTCATTAAACCACCCATGCCCATAAAGCCTTTCCAATTTTATGCAAAGGACAAATAAGGTAAAACCAGGTTGGGTGTAAAATCAAGATAAGAACTTTCAAACACGCAAACCTCTGACTAATACCCATAACTCTTTTTTTCCAGAAATATTTACATTGTTTTGGAGTACTGCAATGCCGGCAATCTATCCGCTTTTATACGAACCAAGAAGTCCTTGCCGGAGAGCACGTGTCGCTACTTTTTGCGACAGCTGGCCGCAGCCGTGCAGTATATGAGGGCCAACGATGTGTCCCACTTTGACTTGAAGCCGCAGAACCTGTTGCTCACCCGGGGAGCCAGCAATGTGTCCCTCAAGGTGGCGGACTTTGGGTAGATATCTGGCTAAAAGTCTTACAAATAATTTATGAAACCTATCTCCTCCCATAGCTTTGCCCAGCACCTGAAGCTGGGCGAGATCAACCAGCAACTGAAGGGCTCTCCGCTCTACATGGCTCCGGAGATTGTGCGCAAGCATCAGTACGATGCCAAGGCGGATCTGTGGAGCATCGGAGTGATCCTGTACGAGTGCCTTTTCGGGAAGGCTCCCTACAGCTCCAGGACCATCGAGGAGCTGCTCCTGCGCATCCGCAATGCTGAAGCCATCACACTGCCACCTAATGCTCGCATTAGCAACGAATGCCACGATCTTTTGCGCCGTCTTCTGGCCCACGAGCCCACGGCGCGAATTTCGTTTGCGGACTTCTTCGCGCATCCCTTTCTCGATCTCAAGACCTTTCCCACGGAGCACACCCTGCAGAAGGCCATCGATCTGGTCACCCAGGCGTGTGCCTACGATGAGAAGCGGAACTACAAGGAGGCTTACTATCTGTACTGCAGTGCCCTGCAATATTTCGTGCCCTTGATTACCGAGGAGTCGGATGCTGCGAAGCGTCAGGCCTTGCGCAATCGTGCCTTGTCGTACATGAAGCGGGCGGAGGAGATTAAGAACTGCATCATCGAGGATGAGTACAGAATGCTGGCCCTGCGGCAACGTCAGGCGGGTACGACTGCCTCCTCCTCGGTTACACAATCCACAGAGGCTACTCCAGCTGTCCAGGTCCAGGCCGCCGATACCCAGCCCAGCAGTTCGCGGGTGACGGATATGCTGGAACCGGATGCGCGCTATAAGCAATTATGTATGCTGGTTATATAATCTCCCGTTTTGTTCTCCTAAACTAATTAAGATAAAATTTAATGTAGTTGCCTTGTCGCACTCAAGTCCGTCCCTGAAGACTGGCCTGGAAATTGGACGCAAGGGAGAGCTGTATTTGTACGAACGCAAGCTGGATGCGGCACTGGAGTCGTATACCTCAGCGTTGGGTGTTCTAGTGCCCTTCGTGAACAATGAACCAAAAGGAGAGCGACGCAATCTGTTGCTGCAGCAGGTGAGTGAGCTTCTCATGGAGTGTGGAACAAAATTAAACTAGGAACCCATTCTAGCTGGAGTTCTGGATGAAGGAGGCGGAAAGCATCAAAAGCATTCTGAGCGCCAAGCATATGGACGAGGAGGAGCAGAAGCTGTCCACGGTACGCAGCTGCAGCATACAATAGTAAAGAAATTATATAGAATTGAATTCGATGAGCAATTTTCGGCGCCTGGAGCGCCCTTGTTAGAGTATTTTTGTAGATCGATGCTGAACAGGCATCGCTTAGTCATGTAGCCTTCTATGATCTTATATACTTATATACAGATACAGATATACATATATGTCTACACTAGATTCGCTTTCTATGTATAGCAGAACCAATACAGCTTTTTGTACCGCTCCGCAAACTCTATTCTATGTACTTTAAATTGTTTGTTATGTAAGTCCTAAGTCCTAACACCGATGGCCTTTCCCCTACTATACTGACCCACTTGTCTGTGGCTGTAAACCGTTGTTAAGTTTTGAACCCTATGATTGTCTATTTTAAGCGCACCCCAATGAGAACCAACACATTCCCAGCCTGGTCAATGCGATCGCATTTGTATTTCATTCTGTTCATTGTGTTTGATTTGATTAAAATTGTTTAAAGAGCAACGGGCGTTTGATTTTGATGTTGATGTTAGTGGAGATAGTGCGCGATATTGGCGCTCTCCTGTAATCTGGCAGGTACAATCGGGTATTATCAATCGCCGTAAATAATCGTAATCAATCTGTATCGGCCGCGGACCTTATAAAAGCGGCCGTCAGATGATGAACTCGCAGGTTTAGCCGAAACCATGTTGCCGAATCAAGCACTATCCACAGCGGTCATCGCAGTCTTGGCTTTTGTGGGAGTTTCCCAGGCCGCTCCCCACATGGGACGCGTGGTCAACGGAACGGACGCCACTGTGGAGCAGTATCCTTTTGTGGTGAGTAGCTCTGTGGATTTTAACCGAAGAAAAGCTGGAATCTCATGGGTTTTTCCATTTTTAATTTTAATTTGATTAGGATTTTTGATTGGGATTTACCTATTAGATAAAGTATCTAACTTTAACTTTCGAGGACATTTATTTTTAAAAATACTTGTTAATTTTCACAATTCAATGCAATATACACTTTTTGTCTTAAATTGTTAAAATGTTTTTGGTTAATTAATTCATTCTTTTAATACTACTGAAATGTTGGATTTCCTTTTAAAATTAATTTATTAAATACTTTGTGTTATTTAAATATCTGTTTGATAATTGTGGGTTTTAAATTGATTCCATTTATAGAAATATAAAATTTAACTCAATTAAATCTATAAATAAATTAAAATATCCAGAGTTAATAATATTCGAGTACGACATTTTAGATTTCCATGCGCGGTAGCTCTGGTTCCCATTCCTGCGGAGGATCCATCATCTCCAGACAGTTCGTCATGACCGCTGCCCATTGCACGGATGGACGCTCTGCATCCCAGCTCTCCGTCCAATATGGAGTGACCAAGATCAACGCCACCGGACCGAATGTGGTGAAGGTGAAGAAGATTATCCAGCACGAGAGCTACAATCCCTACAACAACTACGCCAACGACATCTCTCTGCTGATGGTGGAGGTACCCTTCGAGTTTGATGGCGTGACTGTGGCTCCCGTCACCTTGCCCGATCTTTCCTATGCCACTCCTCAGACTGATGCCGGAGGCAATGGCGTGCTCATTGGCTGGGGTCTCAATGCGGTGTGTTTCCTTTCACTGCAAAAATTTTTGTTTTAAAGAACTAAACAAGTTTTGAAATTCCCTCAGACCGGTGGCACCATCCAGAGCACTCTGCAGCAGGTGGGTCTAAAGATCTACTCGGACGAGGAATGCACAACCCGACATGAGGGAAGGACGGATCCGAGGTATCACATTTGCGGTGGCGTGGACGAGGGCGGCAAGGGTCAGTGCAGCGGAGATTCCGGTGGACCCCTAATCTTCAACAACCAGCAGGTGGGCATCGTGTCCTGGAGCATCAAGCCCTGCACGGTGGCTCCGTTTCCAGGTGTCTACTGCAAGGTCAGCCAGTACGTCGACTGGATCAAGAAGAACCAAATCATATTGGCCTAGTCGTCCAACTGGCTTTGTCAAGACGGAAAGTCTGAAGACAGCAATAAATTAAACTGATAAAATGACAGTTTTAAAATATTGTGTTTATAAGTGGTTGGGTTGGGCTCTTGGAAGTGCTTCCGTGCAGAAACGATTGCGAATCTAAAGCAAGTTTGGGGGTGTTCCCGTTTTCATTATCGTTAAATGGTCAATATTATTTTAAGAGCTAATAGTAATATATAAATAAATTATTGAAGATACAAAAATTGAAAGGAATTTCAATTAATTTCGTTTTGAATTTATTTTATAGGATTTGAAATTGGGATTGTCTTAAACAATTTTCGACTAATTTAATTTCGGTGTTGAATATTTTATATAGAAATCTTATCTTATATTAATTAATTGAATATGGGCTAGCATTATTTTAAATGAAATTAGCATTCCTTTATTAGTTAAAAATAGGTTAACCTTCGATATATCCGTAAATCGTTTCAGCGATAAACAACCCTTTGTCCAACGTCTTTTTGGAAAAACACAGAACACAAAAACACACATAAATACTAGGGAGCATTGTGCTGATTTTATTTAAATGGCTTAAAGAAAGCCAGACAAGTGCCATTTTATATCAATGACGAAATATTTAATCCCCGCCTATCGCAAACCGTAAATCAATTTAATCAGACATTATCGGCGAAGTGTGAAAGCTTATAAAAGCGGTAGAAAGCCCCGGGGGTAGCATGTGTATTCAAATATGTTGTCCAAGAAAGATCTTTGCCAGGCAGTAATCGCGATCACAGCAATCGCGACCATTTGCCAAGCCGCGCCTCCAAATTTAAGAGTGGTTTATGGCACGGACTCCAGTATATACAAATATCCATTTATGGTGAGTTTAGTGAATTGTTAAAGATATATCTAGCTTATTTTGAAAAAGTGTGTGGGTGCTATGATTTGAATAAAGTGAGAAATATATATTAATATAATAAAAATACGATTCAAAAACATGCATTGGCTTTCAAATATTTTAAAATTGGAAATTCCGATTTGAATTGGTAGATATCCTTGCGAAGTTACGATGGTTCCCATTCCTGCGGTGGTTCAATTCTTTCTAAATATTTTGCAATGACAGCTGCTCATTGTACCAATGGTCGTAG
The DNA here is from genome assembly GCA_021224005.1 of Drosophila setifemur. Lineage (NCBI taxonomy): Eukaryota > Metazoa > Arthropoda > Insecta > Diptera > Drosophilidae > Drosophila > Drosophila setifemur. The sequence goes on along the minus strand of JAJJHY010008598.1, from coordinate 16,131,661 downwards.
TGCCGAAAGTATCTCGGTGCAATATGGAGTTACTAACATTTACTCCACCGGTCCGAATGTGGTGAAGGTGAAGAAAATCATTCAGCACGAGGCCTTTGATCCTACTCATCAGAACGCCAACGACATCGCCCTGCTGATGGTTGAGGAGCCTTTCCAATTCGACGGAGTCACAGTGGCTCCAGTGGAATTGCCAGCCTTAGCATTTGCTATTCCACAGACGGATGCAGGAGCCGAGGGAGTGCTCCTTGGATGGGGTCTCAATGAGGTGGGTTCTATTGGAGTTTTAAATGAATATTAAATGCATTTTCGGAACCCCCTTCAGACTGGAGGCAGTGTGCAGAACACCTTGCAGGAGGTGTCTCTAAAGATCTACTCTGATGTGGAGTGCACCCTTCTCCACGGTGGAAAAACGGACCCCAAATATCATCTCTGCAGTGGAGTGGACGAGGGCGGCAAGGGTCAGTGCAGTGGGGATTCGGGAGGCCCGCTCATGTACAACAACCAGCAGGTGGGCATCGTGTCGTGGAGCGTCAAGCCCTGCACTGTGGCCCCCTATCCGGGTGTCTACTGTAAGGTTAGCCAGTACATTGACTGGATCAAGGAGAACCAAATTTTGACTTAGTCACAAAGAAAATTGTCCAATAAATTGAAAAGGCATATCTTTTTAAAGCGGTTTATAAATCATGTGAGTCAAACTCAATCTTGTTCGTGGGGGCCGATAAGCAAATTATCTGGGACATTATTAAAAAGTAATAAATTATAGAAATTATTTTACCAGTTATAAATTTAGCATATTGCGGGCTGAAGAAATTGGTTCATTGAAAGCTGCTTGGCGCCACCACAAAGCAGTGCAGTTGAAAATGGCTTAGCAACACAAGCAAGCAGTCGAAAGCAGCAAAGTTGGACAGTCGTTTCCGGTATTCATCAAACTGTATTAGCATTGTTCCTTTGGTTTCAATTCGCAATTGAAGTTTTTTTTGCCATTTTAAAGCAATTCAAGGCTTAAAAGAAATTTATTATGATTTCAAACTATTCGTTAGCCCATGGAAATTAAATTCATTTTAAACAGTTCTATTTTAATAAGTTAATCAAGAGTTTCCAAGGTTACATTTTAACATATTAAAAAGTACAAATAATCGTTTAGCTGGTCTTATTCTACTTATTTTTCTTAAATTGTATAATAAGTATAAAAGGTTAAAAAAAAGTCAGGCTCTGCAAATATAGGGACTTGTTTGTATTTTAAATTTGCTTTATATGAATACCAATTTTTGTAATTTACCCTGAACTATGCACCATAGTATTTCCAATATTTATTTATTTTGAATCTCAAACCATTCTTGACCTTCCAATTAAAAAATATGTCTGCATAAGACTTGCAGTATCCATCTAGCAAAAACCAAGCTGCAGCATTGAAATGAAGAAGGAAACAGTTTGAGTGGCACTGGGCAACTGGACCAATACGAAGGCGAGACGAGCCGAAGCATCAAGCATCCGACCCGTCGGCTGCTGCTTTTTCTGCTTCTTGCTGATGGTTCTACGGCCGCTGCTTCTGCTTTTGGCACTGCAGTCAGCAATTTCAACTCAAACGGAACGCACGGTTGGTCGGACTCGGCGTAATCAGTTTGAATTAAATCCAAAAGTGAGGCAAACCGTCGCTTTTGTATCAAAAGGAGAATGTGAAATAAGAGAACTATTTCGAAAATACAGAACTTAACCGAACGTTTGGGAAATTTCTTTTCGAAAATTAAATAAAAACGTTATTCCAGTGATTATTTCATTTTGTGCTAAAGATCGTGTCGACGATGTTGGGTTTTTGTTTGTGTTATTAGATTTGCCATTGAAGCGGCTGAAATGAGAAAAATATATTCCATTCCCCCCCCAACAGAATGCGGAAGGTCGCCCATAATGATGGACCGAACTCGTTGCATTCATTCGTTTAATTAAAAAACAGAATTGCACAAAAAAAAAATGACAAGAACATGAAAGACTCGTTAATTGGCTGCTGCCAGGGCAACATTGCGAATGCGTGATTCTTGGGCTTCAATTCCGAGCAGAAAAAATCACAAAAAAAAGAGAAAATAGAGCGCTCAAACCGAAAACTGCAAGCAGGGGCACAGATTGATCCACTCGAACTCCCAACCCTCATACATATTTCACAAAATCAAATCAAAGCCCAAAAGTAGGCAGCCAATGTACACAATGAGAGCTCGTAATACGATTTTGGGCTGCTTTTGCTGCTCCTCAAAGTATTTTCGGAAAAATTCGTGAAAACCCTCACTGAAACTGAACGCATAGAAAAGAACTTTCTAACACCCTTCCATCCGTCCAACCCTCCACGCTGCCACAATCCTTTCGAACCACTCGCCACCGCTCACACACTTTTCCGCCCTCACACTCGCGCATTTAACTAACAACAAAAGCAATTTGAAAACAATTTTTCGAGTTTCGAGCAAAACGTGTGGCCCTGTGCGGTCGTGGCCTACTTGCTTATGGTTTTGCTCAGCTCCTGGTTCGAGAACTGGGCGTGGCAGCTCCTGGCAATTTGTAACATTTCATTTGTAGCATTTCTATGCTGCCCGTCGCATTGCCGCGGCAACCAGACAAAAGGTGCATCCAGCAAAAGTTCCCAGCGCATCGACAGCATTTGTGATTTAAACAACAGCCGGAACCCGAAATAGATAAAGTGACATTGGGGAATATTGCGAACTCTATCACTATATTCATAGGATTATTAAATCTCTGTTATTTTTGTCATGCATTTTACTGAATTCTGTTGGGACTCAGAGTAAGAGCTCTGAATTTGAATATATTTAAATATGAAATATATTTGTTCCTGAGCTTTCTGGCTTCGAAAGTATTGTTTTTGTATTTTTATATATTTTTCATAAATGAAAATTAAATCTGTTAGCCTCCTCTCAAAGAAACCTGTAAATTCTTGGAAAGTATTTTTAAATTGCTCTTGAATGATCACCAAATACACAACAAGTTATGTAAGACGTAGCTCAGTAAATCTTTAGAAAACTATCTTTAGAAAACGTAATATGTGAAAAGGTAACCTTTTAAAACAAACCAACATCGTTGACCTTTCGCAGGATTCACTTAAAGCAATACATTCACGTCAAATAAACGAAAAACAACGAAAACAAAGTACGTATTAATCAAATAACCACAACAGAAACAAAGGCTTCCGAAAAGGCGGAACCATTGCACTGCGAGGAACAAAGCGAAATTGCAATTTCAGTGAGTGCACGCGTCTTGTCTGTCACAGCATCAGTGTGTCATTGTGTCATTGTGCCAGTCTGTCACTTTGCCAGTTCGTTAGTTTGCCAGTTTGCCAGTGTGCCAGCATACCTTTGTGTCCGCGTGTGAGTGTGAACTCTGTGGTAAAGGTCAGAACTCATATGAAAATGTCGTGCGCCAACCAAGAAGCAATGTCAACAAAAGCCGCTCTCGCCGCCGTCGACGAGTGCAAGGCCTCGTCAAAGCATCCCGCTTCGTCCCCATCCGCCGCCTCGGATTCGGGATCGATTTCGGCTAGCTCCGTCAATCTGAGGGCTAGTCCGGCCACCATAGTTTTGGCCATTCTGGTTACCATCGTCTTGTGCAGCGGCAGTTTGGGAATGGCCGACGGCCTCAAGTGCCACATGTGCGGCCAGTACAACGAGGGTGTGGGCTCCATTACCCCCTGCTCCAACTACACCAAGGACATAGCCCATCTCTATCTGAAGGAGTGCACCAAGAAGAGCGAGAAGTTCTGCGTGGTGAGTCTTTATCCGTGGAGTTCAACCAAGTCCAATTTCTTACTATACAGTCTACCTTAAAATAATTTTTCAGTTCACGATTCTAAAGTTATGTTTATGGATGTTTTTTAATTTACAATTCCAATAAAAATCTAAATTTTTGTATTGCCAATTTTAATCTAAATACTCATGGAAATCTGGTTAATTACATGTTTCTGAAATGAAATATGATAAAAATCAACAAAATTAAAATGCCCAACCTCTCAACGCAACCATATTATATTTTTCTTAGTTAACAATTTCAATAATATAAATTGAAATAATCGATTATCAATTATATTTATTGTCCGCCAATTTTAGACCAAATGTTACAGAACACAAGAAAATTCAATTTTGTATTCCTCATTAAAATATAAATAATAACAAATCATATAAAATAGTCCAGAGAACCTCCTATCTCACATAAAACACCCAAAAAATTGGTCAAATGTCAAGGGAAAAATAAAAAATGTACCAATTCATTGAACTTAAAGAATTGCTAATTAATGTCCAACTTGGAGAATCTTTTTCTCTGTGCATTGCTTGGCTGTTGCCCTGCCAATTGAACAGAAATTGAAATTGCATTCATTTATTTATAGAATCATTCATTTTGGTTCATTGCTACTCATTGTTGTCATTGTCCGGACAAGTAAAAAGGCAAACCAACAGCAAACCAACAGCAAACGGCGATATCTGCTCCTTCTCCGGCACAGTCCTTTCCGATTTCAGGCTTCCCTTCCCTCCTCCACACTGATGACTTCTCGAGTTGATGTTTCTTTTTATTGTTTTTGCCCGAACTCATATTGAATGAGTGTGTGTCTGTTTGTCTTATCTATCGTATTGGCCATCTATATTCTTTTCGAAGTAAAGTCGTTGGCAGTTCTGCTGTTGTCACATTTTTGTTTTCAGTTCCCAACCGAAGAAAGATAAATGGCTTATAAAAACAAAGTGAATCATTTGCTTCGGCATCGAATGTCCTGGTTTGTGGGTAAAGTAATCGTTCTCAGCAATTACGAGTAGTATGCTATCTACTTCAGAAAATTCGATTTACAAATTCTGAGAAAATGAAATGGAAATCCATTAAAACGGTATTTTCTTAGCTGTTTTAACTTTCAAGAATCGTTAGTATATGTAAATGGTTTTCTTAGTTGTTTTAAGTTTTAAGAATCGTTAGTATATGTAAATGGTTGAAAATTCAACTTCTATTCTAGCTAAAACATCTAAGCAATTTAAAATTTGAAGACCATTATTGATAATTGATTATTACTAGGAATTAAATGTTTCAGAACACATCAATTCAAAGTAATAATTCGAAACAATTATAATTTCCATTTAGTCCATTATTAGTCTAACAATTTTCATTTAAGTGGTAATTACCAGGAATACAATTATGATGATATTGAAGTCATTAAATTTGTAAGCTCTTGTAATCTACACTAATTAGTACGCTTGATAGCAATAGATAATTGTTTATGAAGACTGAAAGCTTCACTTAAAGTCCATGCAAATTAGTTACGTATACGCACCGTGTTCCAAGATGGTTAATGGTCGCACCATTGTTCTAGGGCGTTCGATGTTTACATCAGCTTGGGAGCAATCACGCAACTGTCTCTAGGTTCCCACCCCCTCTCTGGGTGCACCCCCCTCTGGGTGCCCCTTCCCAAACAAGGTAAACTAATGCCATCTGCCCGCTCTGGCAATTTCAATTAGTTTTGGGGTCGCCAAGCAGTGCAAAGCGTGCAACGCTCGACGCAGACGATCTCTGCTAGAGGCACGTGTCCTCGGCTTTGGAACTCGCCTTGATTGTGGGCGTGGCGGCCCAATTGTGCGCATAAATTGCGGCATATTGTATGCACTCAATCCTCGGGCGGGTGTGTGTGTGTGTGTGTGGTTGTGCTTGGTTGTGTGGAGCACTTAACGAATTGCATCGGCAGTTGTTCTGGGCTGGGATCCGAGTCCTGGATCCCCCGCAGATAGAGCTGCCTGGTTGTTTGCGCTCTGGTAATCATTAAATATTTAACACCTACTTGCCATGCACAGCTGCCAACTGACTGCCGATTGCAGCCCCATCCTTCCTCTGTGCCCCCTCTCCCCTGCTCCTGCTCCTCTGCAGGATTTCTCCTCCAATACGGAGGAAGGCCCATAAATTGTTATTTTCTGCGGCGTTCGTTGCTAACACGTCCCGCTCATTTCAACAGCCTCGCCCACTCCCGCCCCTTGGGCATAATTTAGTTTGCCAGGGATGGTGTTTTTGTTTTATTTGCTTTACCCCTCCCTGGATTCGTTTGAACTCTCCAGGTTCCGTGTTTTCAAAAGTCTGTGGTTTCGGCTCTTCGGTTGGAATTCAAGGGAATAAGAAAAACTATTTTTCACACATTTTGCGTGGTTTTTTGTAATCAGTGAGCTGTTTTCACATAAGTGGGTGCGGAAAAAAAACAGTTGAATAGCATTTTATGAGCACGTTTTTTTCTATGGCCCTGTCACTGGCATTAAATTTGATTTCCTCTGTTTTTCCCTGCTTGCCATGGCACAAAAAAGCGCCATTTTTTCACGATGTGGACAAATTGCGTTTAATTGCAATTGGCAGCTCGATGCAACTGCCAAATGATATAAAAATGTATGCAAATAGTGCGGATTTTTCATTGCCCCACAAAGTGAGTCTTTGTTTCATATTTTAATGTTCACTCATTACATTATTTTCCGATTTAATAGTTCGACATTATTTATGGGGATTATTTGGCATATTTTCACATTTTTTTTGTTCGAATTACTTTGCTTGATTAATTATTGAGATTTGGAATTCACTAACTTCACTATTGGTTGGAAAGGTCAGAGCAGGTTCATTTAAAATACATACCCTTAAATCAAATCAAAAAAAAAAAATCGGAATTGAATAATTAAATAATTTGACGCTGTTTGCCCATGCATTCCAAAACGACTATTTTTTCCATATGTGTCCGGTTATGAATAATAAAAAAGGGAGAGCTGAAAAAACACATAACTGCACAGATTGTTAAATATTGAAACATTGAGATGGCCATTAAACATTGAATAATAATTGCGAAAACAAATTATTTTGATTTCCTTAATCCAGGATTTCATTTATATTGAGAATAAAATCGATTTTTTTATATATTTCTCTGAACCGAAACATCCTTTTGTGCCTGGGAAATGTAGCTGAAAATGATGGGGAAAACACACACACAGTACTTGACGGCTTTCTATTTAGCTTTTATCTTCTCTTTTTGCCGCCTGCCTGATAATTGCCATTCATTTTGTTATTAACAGCTTCACAGACACTTAATTAGCGTCATAATTTATGCCAAGCCGCAAAAGTAAAGAGCCCAAAGAATGCCAAGATGGTGATGCTGATGTTCATGTTCATCATGATGATGATGAGGATGAGGATGTCCTCCAGTGAGCAACCCCGAAAAGTGGACAGGAAAAGAAAAATATGTTGCAACACGAAAAGCGGAGAAAAAACTTTTGTTTAAATATTAACCGACGGCCGACGATGAGGCAGTACTACCTCTCTCCTTGGATCTTGGCCATAAAACTTGAAGTGTTTCCCTTCAGTCTGTGTGTTGTTGTTGTGCGGTTGTTGTCTTGCTGACTGCTGACTCCTTGACCTGCTGTCGTCTTGTTCGGCTAAGTAGTTGGTGTTTTTGTGTTGATTATTTGCTTTATGTTACTTTAGCCCCGAAAAAAGTTACATGGCCTGGCGCCGTCTGCCGGATATCGCCTTATATATATTTATGAGTTAAATTTATATTCAAATTAGTTGGCTTCCCAGCGTTATGCATAATTCATAATTTCAATAATGAGTTCCAGGGTAGTGAAAGCCGCTTATTCACACACATAATCTACATCTTGCACTCGCCTTGAGGGGACGGGGATGTGGAAAACAATGGTAGTCCATTGTTTGAGGGTCGGCCCATAAACAAATACGTCGGCCAGCATGTATGCCTGAGTGTATATTTACCCCTTGACCTCATGGAGAACAAAAAGGAACCCACGCTGAATGTGTGAGAGATACAGCCAACGCCTAGGCACGTAATTAATTTCTTGTTTTGTTCGCATTTTCAATATTCCCCCAGTCCGAATTAAAAATCGAGAGCTCACTCCATTGGCTTTTAACAGAAAAACCTAAAAAATCTAAGAACAAAGGCAGGGATGTCCATTGATTGAGGCTCGGTTTCTATGGCGCGAAATTGCAGTATCAATTCTCAGTTAAACTGCAAGAGGCATAAACAATGGGGTTTTTGTGTTGCTGCCACTGCTGCTGCTGGTGCTGCTGCTGGGCTGTGTCTACGTGCCTGCTGGAAGTGGAAGTGGAGCCGCAACAAACCCAACTGCCGAAAAACAAACACGAATATAGGGCAAAGTCCGTCCGGCCACGCCCCATCAACTGGAGAAGGGAATGGCCGGAAAAACGGAATGCAAATATTTTGTCTTCATTCTGGTTGTCGTACATTCCTTGCCGCCGTTTGCTGGCATTGTTGTTGCAATTAGGAGTGTTTACACTGCGCCCCGGGCAAACACGCCCAAAAATCACTTAAAACATGGCATTTTGCTTTCATTAATATTTGTAATGCCGAGCAACGTGACACAATTTAATGGTGGCACCATTTCTTTTTCTTCGATTTTTAGTTACTTTCAAAGATAACGTTAAGTGTCGAAAATATTTCGAACATGAAAAAAAGAGAAATTCAATTTCCATACTGCATACAATTATATTTGCAGATTTGCAAGCCCTTGAAAGTTGCAATGTTTTTCATAGAATCGAAGAACCATCTGGGGAATCTCAATGTAAGCTATTCCTGATGGCACAATTTGCATTTGTTCGAGATCCCGGAACTTTATCAAAAAAGATATTTCACCATTGTTATTGAAACCCTTTAAAATCTGATCGGCTTCAAAATGGCGATTGAAAGGATTATCCAGTACTAAGCAAGGATCTAGTTTCAATCGTTTTGCCTTGTTTTCGTAAACCGTATTCAGCTCTTGTCCTACTTTTAGGCATTGCCTTTCAAAGGCAGTTATCAGCTCAGGACATTCTAGATTTATGGCTGCCTCCCAGGTGTTATCCGAATCGGGAAAATATTTCCAGCTAACAAGATATTCAAGCTGACCCTTATGAAACCTTCGATCCAGAATCTTCTCCGCTATATATTGGTCAGGGTCGTCAGAGACTTCTATAAACTCGGATGAGTCCGAAGAGTTTTCGTCGTGAGACATTTCGAGAGAATTACACATTTTATTTGGCAACTCATGACAATGTTACTCTATACATTTTTTATAAACCTATTTTTATATATTTTCTTGGAAAACTTTAATTTGTTGGAGTACCATTTTCATAAATATATATATATTGTTCTTACCCAATATTATCATAAAAATGTGCTAGCAAATTCATTTAATATGCTAAAGGAAAAAAGGTAAAGCAAAGTTGGCTTAGTCTTAATATCCACATCTTAGGAAAACTGTATTAATAAAACTCAGTCCAATATAAGAGATTGAATAAAATTGTTTCCTCGGAAATCTATTAGAGATCCCCGGATGCCAAGCAAGTCCTTTTACACAATAATAACAACAGTAAGTTAAAAGCAAAGGCAAAACTGCGGAAAAATATCGTAAAAAATTATGCGTAAAGTTGGCTAAAAGTTTGAGATACTCGTACAACTAACTTTTTTGAGGTTGGGCTGGGATATCACGAAGTTTAATGAGGAACAACTTGCTTTAAAAGGCGAACTTTGATGGATCACGTGGCATGTAACCTAATAATGTGTATTTGCATCGATTGAATTCGAAATGCAATATGTTTTGCTTTATTAAATTACAAGAAACTTTAACTTTGCCCCCAGACCAGGGAACAAAAGATTTCGCTGTGGAAAAAAACTTCCTGTCAAACGCAGATTTCCTTTTTATGATTTCATTTCTTTTTTTTTTGCCTCAAGCCACCACGTAGCCGGTATTAAATCGGAAAGTTTTATTGCCCAAATTAAAAGCTCGATTATGCGTACTGACGTGGGCAAGATTTGGTGGATTGGGTGACTTTTTAGAGGTCGAGATTTACATGCCAATGCGGCAATCAAAGTGTGCAGTGAGTGTTACGTGAACGGAATAAATCAGTGCTCCACGATTTAAGGCGACTTGGACGAGGGTATTCGGAGTGTGAAACATCAATGCAAATACATAATAAAATGCTCGACTTCGTCAAGTGCAATGGAGAGGGTCCAGAGAAGTGCTGGTAGAGTTGTGGTCCTGGTTGGTTGGGGGTAATAAAGCCATAAATGGGGGCTGGCAATTTCCGTGCGGCGAGTTGTGAAATCAGCGTCAAATCTGGGCGAGCGGAAGTGGGGAAGTAGAAGTGAGAATAAAAGTCCAAGTGACTGCCTAGGCCATCATTTCCGGCAGCCATTGATTGGCACGACAAATGGGTTGGCTGGCTGGCTGCCTGGGTAAATTCAATGTAATTGATAAGCGACTCTGCCGGCAGATAGGCGGCAATGTGGCAATGGGCAGAAGAGTCCTCCTCCACACACGTACACCGAAAGACTTAAAGCAAACACACAGGCTCACACACTCTCACAGAGGCACTCAATTAAGAAAACAATGGCGGTTCAGTTTGTGCGGCAATTGAGTTTTTTGCCATCTGCTTTAGTCCTCTTTGTTTTGCTTTCGGCTTTAAGGGGGGAAGAGAGAGTGAGCGCTCCTATTACCCCTTCCTTTGGGCCACTAAGACGCTAAGTCTTGCCGCAAGCCCATTTCAGTTCTTGTCGGTTTTCGTATTTGACTAGTCCGGGAACCGAAACTAAGCAAAAAAGATATCCTTGCCTTCTCCGAGCCAACTCCAAGGCTTCTCGTTTACTCTATCTCGTGCTCATTAGCCGTTGTCTCCTTGCCAATTTGGCTGTCAGTTTTTGCCTAGTGGTGTGGTTCCTTTGTTCGCTCATTTCTCCACTCGACTTAACTCACTTTGGGCTAATTTCTAGTTTCATTTGATCATCATTATAATTATTGTATGTTTGTTTTTGACAGTCTTACGGTCATAATACCAAAAAACTTGCCTCGAAGCGCTCCAAGTAAAATCCTTTTCAGAAATGGTCTTGTGTGCGCTCATAAGTAGGCAATAGATTTTAATGATGTTGGCTCTTTACTTTTGCTCTTTTGTAAGGTTTGCCCATAGAATAAGGTACCCAAGGTTGTCAAAACCATTTTCTAAATGTAAAAATATCTTTGTATAAATTTTAATGGTGCTTCTTGTGCCCAAAAACCATTGCTATAAATCTTAAAATTAATTAAATATTTGGACAAAATTGTTGAAAAAGTGAAATCTTTTTCTTTATAAATTGTTTGCCGTATATAAATAAAAGACCTGCAATTGAGGGAATTTTATCCCTCCTCTTGTATTGCCACATCTTGGTATTATGTGTTAAAGGGTTTTCCCCCAGCTGAGTTTTATTAACAGCTCACAGCTCACACATGCTGCACCGAAAGTTTTTCAACACCAAGAGCAATAATTCATTTATTTCAGCCACACAAACTACACATATTCACACTTGCCCAGGATAATTGTATATTTTTGCATTCCCAGTTGGGCTGACAACTATCTGCTAGCTCCCGGTCTTCGCATTCGGTTTGAGGCATTGTAAGCGATTTAAAACGTTGTTGTGCCACAAAAATATGGCAACTGGCAGTTGGTAGTTGGTAGTTGGCACATGGGAGCCTCGTCGACCTCCATGGCCAGAAAGTTGTTGTTTCGCATATAAATGATTTTGATAACGCGCACTGACATTTTGTGACTTCATTATTCTAAAATTCAAATTATTCCTACTAACAATGGAATTTCGCAAAACGCAAAACGCAAACAGAAAAAACAGAGAACACCGAAAACACAAAAATAAAATGAAAAACTGGGTCAGACTGTGGCTGACAATAAGTTTTATTAGCTCTCTAGACAACCGAAATACAGACACTCGTTCGTAAAGGGAAATGTGTGCGGTATTCGGGCGCATGTTACGCATACGCCGGGTATGCAAATCTGGATCTGCCCCTGTTTTCCACTATCTGCTTGCTCCTCGGCCTGTCAAATAAAGAATGTTGTGCTGCTGACGAGTCGTTGTGCTGTTGATAAAGGTTTTGCAGACCGAAGACCGGAGACCGGATTAAGTAATGCCCCCCGGTTCATGTCAAAGGCACTTTCTCAGTTCATCGAGCACACTCGCATCCACTCGAGGCGTCTCGGTATAATTTATGACTCGAAATTTATATCATTTCTTTTGAGACAGACAATTGCCAAGACACTAATAAAATTTATTTCTTGTATATAACTTATGAAAGGCAATATGGCGCGAAAACTTAATGAAAAATGGTTGTTCAGCAGTGCGACTGAAACGTGTTCTGGGCAACCCCCAACCCCTCGCCCCTGGCCCCTGACCCCCCGAGAAAGTCTGCGAAAGCCTCCTGGGCAAGCAGCTGTGACCAACTAATAACCAGGGGCGTGGCTAAACGTGCACGAAAAAACTTTTTACATAATTTTTCTCCGCTCATTTCTGTGTGTCGGTGTGTCGGTGTGGGTGTCGCAACATCCACTGAAATTTTTATATAGCTGATGCTCAACTTACGGACCAAAGCCAAAACGGAAATCCTTAGTTTCCTTATGACAACGACATCCTGGCCCAGACCAAAAAATGTCAGCGGCGAAAAACGAAAAATAAAATAGAATAAAATAAAATAGAAAAAAAAACTGAAAACAGAAAACTGAGCGAAAGTTTTGCCAAGCGACAAAGCTGCGGAGAAAAAGTGTAAAATTTTTTATTAGATTTCGCTGCAGTCACTTAAAGCGTCGGATCGCAGTCTCGTCCCGACTTGCCCTTGGCAAATTGCTGACTTCCGTCGAGAGCGTTTACACTTTTCTGCGGAAACGATGGCATATTGGCCATCGATATCGGTTCTTGGGTTATTAATTGACAGGGCTCTCACTGCTGGCCAGACTGCATTCCGTGGCCGTTCTCAAACAGGCATTTATATTAATCAACTGAGGAGTCAAAATGAAAATTCTCACCACCATCAATCAAGTTCTGGCGGCTGTAAAGCAAACTTTTTCAACTTTCTGGCACAACTCAACAAAATGCGAATATAGAAGTGTTGCTGATTCAAGCTCCCTCGAGGAGCGGAAATCAAAATATTTGCTCAAACTCAGTTCTCTGCAAACTTATCAATAAACAAACAACAGCACAACAAAATAACGATAAACAAAACTATGAGGCAGGGAAATGAGTACTCGGAGTCGAAGTTTCTATCACTCTTTCTAAAACTATTTGTGACAAGATAAAATATTAAAGTAATTAATATTTCAAGTAATTTAATATCGAACCAATTTCCCAGTTCTCTTGAAATTTGTACTTTTAAAATACATGTAGCATTTTAGCTTGATAAATAACTTGAACATCTTTTAGTAGGGGAACCAGAAACTAAATTCGAAAACTATATTTGACAATATAAATCATAAAAGAATTAACATTGCAAACAATTTAATTTTAAATGTTATGCTAACAAACTCTCAAATATCCCATTGCTCTTAAAATGTATCCTTTTGAAACACGTTTGGCAAACTCAAACCTGATCGCCTTGCTAAACTTTTATTTTGTAAACTTGATAAATAACCGGGACATCCTTGGGAAGAGGAACCAGAAACAATATGAAATTTCTTGTTGAAAGTTTTATCGAAAACCAAAATGCCAGCCCCAGCATCGTGTCTTTCCTGCCCTTTTCTGGGCTAAAACCCACTGTTGGTCTCTAAACAATTTTCGTGTATTTTACCCAAGTGAATAATGTAATTTTGTTTAACTTCGGAACTGTGACAAGTTGCGAAATTTCATAACATCGATATAAATTCCTTCGTCCTGGCGCCCTTGATCAACGATGGCCCTCGATGTGGGCCATGTGGGCCATAAACGAAGCCATCGCCGTTGTAAGTCATTCCATATTGTCGGAGGCCACATGATGGTCCAAGAGGCAATGGCAATAGCCCATAATAAAACGCATAAAAAGGATCTGGGAGAATGGGAAATTGTGTTGCAGTTTTTATGTGCCCATCCCTCCGTCGCATTGCAATTTTGGGGACATTGTCTTTCCATCTGGGGCTCTGTGGTTCATTAGGCGAAATGGGAGTGCAAGTCTCGTTTTTACGACACCTACTCGACTCTGGCAAGAGGCAAGTCATCTTCATGTCCTTGAGGCATGTCAGCCATTAATATTAATCACACGAAAGCCCTTTAAGTTATTCAAAAAGTCATTCCCACAACTGCAAACTATGATTACTACACTTCTTGAGGCACTTTTTAAATTGGATGGGATTGTTATTATCCTAATGCCAGTCCAACTAGGATACGTCTGCCTGAGTAGGGTCAGGACACAAATGTTTCAAGGGATTTCACTTGTCATTTGAGATGGTAGTGATTAAATTTCCCTTTAATTTCCACAACTGAAACTTTTTCAATTCCGCCAACATGTTTGTTTTTATTTGTATTGCTAAATACTTGGCTTCCCAACAGTAACTCAGCTCAAACTAAAATCCCAAATCCAAAGGACACTCTTTAAGTTGACAAAACTGAGCGAAACTAAATCGATTGAGGTAAGCTGAGGTGAGGTGAGGTGGGATGAGGATTGAGGAGGAGGGAGACGCAGCCCTGTTTAACCCCTTCCGAGCTCTTTAACACTCGGAAACCATTCGGCGGGAGGCGGCAGAGCATGACAAGAGCTCTATGGTAAATGCGTACCAACTCGCATTGCATTTTGTAAATGTCGAAAATTTTGAAAAGGTAAACGCTTTACTACCGCTTGGATGCACTTCCCCCCCTCCCCCCTTTGGGTGAGTTTTCTAACTTACTCAATTCAAAGCAGAAGTTGACTGGAGGTGTTATTTAAATAGTGCCATATTAGCGATCTGGATTTATTTAAGTACTAGTAGTTCTGAAATAGTTGGAGTTAAAGTTTCATTTTGAAAACTGAGAGCGGAGTATATAAATTATAATTTATATGCAAAATTTGCAAGTTCGATAGGGAAATGTTGTTATACTTTAGTTCTAGCTTACAGAAAAATGTAATTAAAATTTTAAAATTATTTTCGCTATAAAAAAAACATAATGAATGGTTTTTCACGAAATTTAATATCTTCTTGTTAAATATTTTCAGTAAATAATTAAACTTATTCGAGCTTATTTACACTAGCCAAGCAAAATTATACATTTTATAAATGTAATTTTCAAGGATATTTCCGAGCCCTTTATTTTTCCCGTAAACATTATCTGAGAAATACCTTTGTAAATCTTGAGAGCCCCACATTTTTGGTTAACCTTAAATGTACTCAACCCTTTCCCCCAAAACCTTTAAGCCTGCCAAATGGAATCTGGGATGAATTATGGCTTGCCAAGGTGTTGCCTGCTTGGCCATAATTCCTCGATGCTTTCGCCACATTCCGATCCTGTTCTCCTTTGGCTCCTCTCCTCCTTTAGTTTTTGCAGAGTCTTTCGACAGACAACGACATACTTTGCACATGCTTCTGAATGACATTTTGGCATATTTTCGCATTTTATGCCCAGCCTAGTTTCAGTTCTGGTCCTTCCTTTAAAAGGGAAGAAGGATGCCAACGGCGTTTCACATTCATTCAGGGGCAAATTTGAGGGATGTGCGAGAGGGGGGTGGAGGGGTGCTGATAGGATAGGTGGGTAGGATAGAATTGTTGTGGTTGTTGGCCGGCTTTTGAATTGTAAGCCAGAATTTCAACTATGTGTTTGACTGGCTAACAGCCTTCTTTGGCAAGCCCCCTTGGCCACCTGCACCTCAGATCTCTTGGGCCATCCGGCTGCATGTGGCATGGCACGTGTGTCGATGAGTGGCTCTGGCCGTTGCCGGACGACTCTGGGATCTGGGATCTGGCATATGGTATATATGGTACATGGTATCTGGTATCTGGAATGGGGTTTCGTATCTGTGTTTGCCTTTTCAGCGACTGATGCTGATATGCAGCCATCGAGCCAACTATACTCACACTTGCAGGGAACAATCAAAGTCATGTTGACGTTCAATTTAGCCGCTGTTGATTTGTGTTGTAGGAATTTTCAGTTTTCCTTTTTTTTTTGTTTTTGTGTTTGGTTTTTTTTCGTTTTTGGACCCGACCTCGTTCTTGGCCCTGTTGTCCAGTTACGCAACTATTGTACGCTTTTACTGTTTTTGTTTGCGAGGCACTTTCCTTTTGGCCCGGTTTTATCCGGGTAAAAAAAAAAAATTGTTTATCCGTGATTTATGGCGCGGAATTTGTGCTTACGTGGCGAATGCACCGCCAACAGAAGCAGCTCCACCTCACCTGGCCTGGCTCCGGAGCACTTTAGCCCGTCGTCATGTCAGATCTGCTAATGCCTCCGGTCGTAAGCCCGTGAGAAATTTCCGGTCGCAGCTTTGTTCCCCTGATCATCTGTTACGGCTAAGCTTTTCATTTCATTGCCCACTTGGCATTTCCCTGGAATTCATCCATCATCTCCTGACCGGGAATTTGTACTCTCGAGCATTTGTACTAAACACAAAACACAAGTAATATCATGACCGGTATTGCAATTTCGTTACAAAGTTACAAATTCGACCTTTAAAACCCAATTTATATGTATTATATGTATTTATTTTGGAAATCTCCTCTTAGCGAAAATTTGTCCTTTTTTGACATTAACAATTTCAGCTGTGAACTGTGTGGTAAATTGATTATGAAGCTTAATTAAATTAAACATTTTCGTGACCAGCGTGCTAATTGTCATTACAATTTCGACCCTTAAACAAACTGAATTATTTAATTTTCCTATTGGAAAAGTGAAGTAAATTAAATGATTAATTTTTGGATTTTTCTTTCCATTTAAGATAACACAATTATTTAATGTGGTGTGTAGAAGCGTCAAATTGAAATGAAATTATGTAAACTTAATTAATTGAAACCTGTTAATCTTTGTGTCAAATATTTTCATGACCCGGTTAGCAATTGCCGACTCAGAAAATCAAGAAACTTAACACATAAATATTAATATGTGCCTCAGGAAATATGTTAAAACAATTTAATCTCTGTTTTCTGGACTCTTTGCCATTTGCAAACTAATTGTGTTTATTCAAGAAACGAGCTGATACTGCAAAACGAGTCAATTTAGGAAGTGGATTGCTTTTCTAATGCCAGTTAACTGCGAAAAGGAATACATTTCAACGAGATTATTTATGCAGGCGATTGGATTTATGGACCTTAACCGGGCTGGCGATTATCATATTTCATTGTTTGGCCAAATAGCATGAGCGAATGTTTATAGCCAGGCCAACTGACATCATTTATCAGCTGCAAGCCAAAGCCACTTAATGGCAGTTGCTGACACGCCTCCTACCGCATCCTTCCCGCATCCTTGCCGCGGTCTCCATTTAGATTTCCCCCCATCGTTTGCCGGCTCAAAAGTCAAACCGCAGCAAACGCTCCAGATTTAAGCATATAAAACAGAGCATTATTTGCAGGCGGTAACAGCTAATGCAGGAGTAGTTGGGGGGCGGGGGGAGTGGCCTAAGTATGCCCTTCATAAATCTAGGCAAAGCACATTAAAATATTTCAAAGATTTGCGCCGAAAAAAAAAAAAACGAAATGGACAAGCAAAGCCAAGTTAAGCGGCTGAGGCTGCATTCGAACAAAACGCTGAGCAGGCTCTCTGGCACTGGAAAAATGTAAAAGAAATACACCAGATAATAGCAATGCAATGTTCTGGGTAAAAAAAAAAAAACAAGAGAAAAAATAGCAGACGCCAGCAGAGAAAAACGAAAACGAGGAACTCACAGAAAAATGTGGGGGAGCTGGTCGGAAAACTAAATTTTCTACAGATAGAGGGAAATGGCGAAAATAACTTGGCTGGGAGTGCATGTGAGCTATTCACAGAATGCGAACACTGGTTTTCGCGTACAACTTGAATTCATAGTCATTTAAGGCATGAAGTGATCATTTTAACGCCATTGAAAAGGATTCGTGGAATGTAAAGAAACTATTATGCTGTACAACTGCAAATATAATTGATTTTCCCTGTTTTCCAGAAAGAAGAAAACGATATTAATTGACAGTAGTGGTTGAAATATATTTACCACAATTTGATACGTGTGTTGTGGAAATTCAATTTAGAAATGTTGTAGTCAGTTAAGTTCATTTGTATCACTACTGATATGGGTCCTAGTTCCATTTGGAAATGATTTACGCGTTCACACAAACGCTTAGGAGCACATTATTTGAATGGCAGCTGTGGCAAACAATGGCATTGTGTGTGTCCCTGTCTTTGCTCCGGCACTTGCAACAAGAATAATTGACAGCATTTCTGTGGCTGGGTGCAGGCAAAATAACTGGGTACAGTGAAAGCCCATTAATGTCAAATATTGGCCTAGAATTCTGTGGTTTTTCGGCTGATTTGTTCACTGTGTGCGAAATGAAATTTGCGAAATGCATATGGAATTTAGAATCGCTTAAGTGTCAACTGCCTAATATCGTATGTCTTTTATTTTTTTTTTCTGCCTGGTGGCCCCTTACAAAACGTATTCCAAGGCAGATTCAGCACGTATTTGACAAGTTTATGGGTACATGTGTATCTGTGTGAATGGCGCCTTAAGTGTATGCAGCATAAATTGTGCAAATTACAATAAATTGCCACATTCAAGTGCTTGGAGTGTAGGCGAATAATAATGCCATAAAATGTTAACATTTTATGGCCATGACATGGAACTTGGATCTGACAGACGTGGCCAGATCCAGAATATCTAATGAGGGGGAAACTACCACTGGTAATGGGTTAGGCTTGGATTGCAGGTGCATTTGGGATGCGGTTTTGTTTGGTATTAACTAAACCACAAGTCGGGGTAAGCCATTTAAGCCACATCTCCGCAACAGTTTAAGCTCATTGTGTCTTTCATGCTTTAGCACTTGCCTACAGGCGAAAAAATCAAAATGAAATCGAAAAAAAAAATTGTTAATAAGTGATAAATTAAACAGAATTATTTTTATATTTTTGTGATTTTAGTCCCCCATATAGTGATATATGAGGATATACAGCTTGAAAGATAAAATTATAACTGCCCCCAGTTAAATTGACTCATTTCATACATTTTTTCCCCGTGCATGTTTATTTTTGAAAATATTTCTTAATGATGGAGCCGTTTGGGAGATGAATCTCAAAGCCTTAAAGCATGTAATTAATGATCAAGCGGATGGCAGGCGAGAGCGTTTTATAGAGGCCATTCTTTATACGCATTCATATTTCTGGTTAATGAAAAAATTTATGCAAGGTTAATTAATTTTAACGAGCCAGTAGCAAGGACTTTCGCTCCGCCTCGCAGGACGCCTGACAAACGACAAGCAATAACAGCAACAATATGAAGTAATAAAAATGCGGCGAACAAATGCTTGTATATAGTAATTACCAAGTGGTTTTCCATGTTCCCAGCGACCTTGTGCCCAGTTAATGGAGGCGACAAAAACCCGGAGACGGGAGGAAAAAGATGGAAGCCCAAACAAAATGGTCGCCAGCTGGAGTTGAAAATTTGATGTCGTAAATCACACACGTAAATTGTGACACTCGTTAATTTTAACGCTCGAATGTCGCCCTCTTCGGGCTAATATGTGTGTGTGAGTGTGTGTGTGTGTTGGCCACCCGTTCTACCAAGTGCCAAGTGGCAGACATTTATCACCGGGATATGCTTTAAATGTGCTTTTCAGCTAATCTATGTCAATTTAAACTTTTTTAATTGGACCAATTATGAATGTAAGCCAGGATAAACAATACTACTTAACCGGAAAAACATAGAAATCCTATTTCCAAGCCTCACATATATTTGTCTGTTGGTATTTTGGTTTGAGTGTGCTTTCATGCCATTGTATCTGTATATGCAACTCCTGAAACAAACTAAATTAATTAGCGGCAAAAGAGTGACGCAAAGATGCAAGTTCCACCCCAATCAGTGGAACATAGTTCCGAAAGTTTTCACCCCTAATGAAAAATGTTCCAACTAAACAACAAAGACCATAAATAACCAAATACTTACCTGCAGGAGTTTCGCGAACATTTCATTAGAACATTTTCTTAAAACAAAATTGTAATGAAAGTTCCGACAAAGAGCAAAACCTCTGGGTCACATAACACACAATTGGGTTAGGTTGCATGAGGGCCTTCAAAAGCCGTTTGTTCCACTCGAGAAGTTAGCAAGAAGAGCAACCGCCGTGACCGAAAAAACTTCTCGTTTGTTGGTAATTTCCACAGTCAGCTGTTGAAAAACGAAATGGTCCAATGTTCTTGCCAAATTAACACTTTAATTTCACTTAATGCAATGCAGCAACAATCAATCAGTCACTCCCAGAAATCGTTTTGGGTCGAAGGAAGAAGCGATGAACGAATCTCATAGGTCCTTCCAACCGGTGATTGATGGTCTAATTGATTGATTGCTTCGATATGTGTCAGTTTGCCCAAGGGTGTGATAATGTCCATTTAAAGTCTATATTTGTGTTGTGCTTATGCAAATTCGTTGGAAATGTTTTTACTGACTACGCTTTGCATGTGAAATGATGCGCAAATGCACACAAAAGGCGCAGCAGTTATATAACTAACTAACACACACATTTCGATTGTTATTCAATAAACAAAAACAAATAAATTATTATACGAGTATATGCATTTGCCGTACAATTTTATTGAAAATAAACAATAGAATAGCACATATATATTTGCCATGAATTTGCGAGCTAATCTTCAATTCACGGTGTCATTGTTTACCAATTTAAACATTTATTTTTACACTGCCTTGAAATTGGGCTATTTTCGGGCTTCGAACTTAATTGAAATCAGAAGCGATGTAATTTATATGTAAACCAGGTAAACCAGGTAAGCCAGTGAAAAGTCCTTTGGCCCGGGGCCGCATTGTGTGTGTGTTTGATTCGACAATTAAAAAACAATTAAGTGCCATAAATCTGTTTGAAATTTAAATGCTCTGCAATTTGTGCTTACAAGCCCGGACGCCCGGACAGGTCCGCGTTGAGCTCAAGTCTTTTAAGCTGCCTGGGTTCACATGGCGTATACGCAATATGCAAGCCTTGCCGGTTTCTCGGCATACTTTCCGTATGTAATTAATTACCGATTCCTCTTCGTTCTGCCTTCGGAATTCATGTGGAAAAACGCTCCCTTCCCAGCCCCAGTGCCGCATAAACACCGACATTAATCAAGTTTTGTTGCAAATTAATTTGCCAAAGGTTTCTTTTGACCAAGTCTGGGTTTTGGTTTGCCGCCTCTGCAGTTGCCGTCGATAAATTAGCACCCATAAATTAGAGGTCCCCCCCTCCATCAAGGAGACCTCATAAAGCGTAAGGCTTGGCATAATTGTCAACGTGCTCAGTGCGTCAACAGTCCGATGAAATTAGCACAATCGAATCGAATTGAATTGAATTGAAGCCGAAGCCGACGCCGAAGCCAATCGCAGATCATTTACACTTGAGTAGTTTCCAAGAATCCAAGTTCGCCAGCTGGCTCCCAGCCAGCGTTTCTGAGGGTGCCGATGGTGGTGGCCGAGGTCGGAGTACCGTCATTTATCAAATTTAATTACAGTAGGTGCTGGGGCTTGACCCGGTCTCCGTCCCCATCCCCATCCCCATCCCCATCCCCGTCCCCGTCAAAGTCTCGTGCTCTGCCGTCCAGGCCAATTCCCTCAACTTTTGGCAGCGCTCGAAATTAACGCAAATTAATGCAAGCAAAGTTTGTCGTTTTTGCTCACGTAGGCAAAACTTGGCGACGTGGAGTTTATGGGTGTAAATGTGCTTATTGAATTCGTACGTCGCTATCTATGAATATTTAATGGCGGCATTTTCCTTTATTATTCAATAAGAATTTCGAAAACTATTTCACTAATGAATTGAAGAGAAGTTTTCCTCCCTTACAGTAGTTTAATATTGCAGAATGAGCATCGGAAATGTATCGATGCAGGACTTCTCGTAGTTTGACCTTTTCGTTCTAGAAGAGAAATCATTTTTCCCTTCAGCATCACCATGTTCCTTGAATCATGAGCTCAACTACACAGTTTGACTCTGACAAGAGAGCATAGGGGAGCATCGGAAAGCTCTAATGGCTTCCTTCTGCCCTCGGTCTAACCCAGACGCATTCCCAAAACGTCCATTGAGGACACTCCATGCATCCTGCCGCTGTCGTTTTTGGTGTCAATTACATGTTCACATGCCAACAGCTGTCCTTGCACTTGGGGGTTCCATCTAGCCATCTCAAAGATGTGGAAACAAGTTTAGTTGCTCGTCGAACAAGACCGCAACATAACGTTGAAAGATTCATAACGTGACTTTGAAGCCAAGCAATAGACAGATTTCCATAAATCACTATAATTCTTTATTATACGAGTATGTGAGTCAAGCTATATACTCGTTTGAATCTTAGTAATACTTGTACCTTATGATGGTAAATCAATATTATTTGTAGGGTACTAAATTTCAGAAATAAAAATTCATTTTAACTTTTTAAATAATTACTTTTTTTTTATTTCCTTTTCTTTCTTGTATTTTATGTATAAAGAATATATTTGTATATTTTCAGACACTTTCAGAAGCCATTTTAAAATATTTATTTGATTTCATAGATTTTCATGAAAGTAAACCGCAGATTATTCAATCAATGTAGAGCTCCATTACTTAAATGGGACCAACAGGATTTATGCTTACTTGGCTTAACTTTTAAATTCGAAAGATTTTACAGCAAATGAAAGGACTGTAGTTGTGGTTGAGTGTTCTAATAAATATAAAGTCCGGCTGGAGGAGCCTACTAATCGATAATTGTTGCAAACAGATACATGCATATAAATGTGTGGAAAATAGATACACCCATTCTATCTGTGTCCTGTGCCGTTTTGTAGTTTTTATCGCCTCCGAGCTTGATTATGTATTTGCTTCCTGTGGCAGCTGTGTGTGTCTTTGCCACTGTGGTTGCAGTTGCATCTGCAGTTGCATCTGCAGCTGCAGCTGCCATTGTTTGCTGGATGCATTGAAGTATCGACATAATGGCCGAACGATAAGTGTGCTGGACAGTCGCAGCTTAGCTCTCGCCTTGCGATGCGGCGCCATTGTAAATAAATGACAATACATCCGGCTTCCGGTTGTCGGTCGATGCTGACCATTATGTGCGGCAAAAAAAAAAAATAGAAAACAGAAAATGCCGTAGTAGTTGGTGTCGTTTCACATTGCATTAGCCTTTGTATGGGTTTATCTGTGTTTTGCCCACTGTCAGATATCGGACGTCAGGCCAAACTTATTGCCTGACACACAATTCGTTTTTCCAGCCTAAGCGAGAAACCGCATCAGACATTTGCATTTTAGCTTCTAGCTGGTGTAAATGGTACACAGAGAAAAAGTTTCAGCAACAATAATTAACGGAATTTTTTTAAATTGATTAATTTTTCAAGATTAAGTATTTTTTAATATTTAATAAATGTTATTCTTATACAAAGAAAAAGTATTCAATATAAAAAGTAGGCAACAATGTGAGTGTTGCAAATTATATATAAAAAATAAATGATCTTAAAATATGAATTTATTTTGTAATATGCTGTTTCCCATATTGTTTTAAATCAATTACAAAGATATAATAATTTATTTTAAGATTTTTTTCATAACATCTAATACCTAGAAAAAATAAACAAATTAAAGTACCCCCTTCCAAGTTATTATTTACTTTTAAACCCATATTTGGCATTCTTAATAGGGTTTTTGAATATTAGAAGATTTATTTAAATTAAGTTAAATTACTGTGAGTTAAATTTGATAGCTGTGTATCCTTGTTTGACCTCGCTTCTGTGATGGTCTTAAGTCTTAAGAAGCGGCACAGATGCTTGTGGCACGTTTGTATTGCAAACTCATCAACATTTGCCCTTTTTGTCTATGTGGCAAATGCGATGTGGGTCAACTGCTCTCGGTTGGCCAAAAGGTGAACCTGACAATGATGAGGGCAATCTCATGCAACCAATTGAATATCAACTAAGATGGGGGGCGTCATCTTTTGAGGTGGGATAGCCTCGCCGATGTGACATTTAGATGGGGCCCGCTTGAACTCTTACGAAAAAAATATTTTCAGCTTGTCAAGCTTATCTAGAAGGATTCCATTAAAATCATAAACTCACCTTTATTGTCCATTTATTTTTATTATATTTAACAAACAAAAATCTATCAGTCTATTGGGTAATTTGGGGTGATAAAAATATTTTCATGAGACCGCATATTTTCTCGAACAATGGCTTTATTTTTTACGAGCAAATGCATTGTAGATCATTTTTAAAAAGTAATAAAATTTGTAAAGCTTTATATACTGAGGCTATAAAAAATGTTATGATATAATAATGACAGCTCAAGCAATTTCGCTATTATTCAGTCCTTGGTTTAAAAATGTTCGCATTTTACATTAAAACGAATTTCATGTCGAAGAATTTACAATTAACTAAAAGTGAAAGCCCAAATTGTTGAAGCCTTTGGCCTTGTTTTATATTTGACATTTTTATCCTTGATTATTGTTAGCTATATTTTCGTTTTGTCAATGGTTAAATCAGTATTTTGTATTTTGCATTACGTATACGACTCGTGGCCAAAAATATATGCCCATACACATGCACTTGCAAATAGAGCTAAATGTGTATATATTTTTGAAGGATAAAGAGTCGTTTTATATAAAATTCCTGTCCTGCCCGCCGGCTGGTGTTGGGCATGAACATAGTATGGCATGCATTCCACAAAAAAATTGCACTTCCAAAAAGTGTATGGAAACAGAAATGCATCGAGAAAAATTATTTACCAAAATATATACCACATTTTGTAACTTTCAAAATGTGTTTTTTATAAGGAAATATTAAAAAAAGGGATCAATTGAACATTGTCATATGATTTCAATTGATGTATATTTTAATGATTAGTAAAAATTGTAAAGACATTAATTAATATAATTGTTTTAATACTCTTGTATATTTTAAAAATATCTATGCTTAAAAAAGAAATTATGGATATATGAAAATGGTTTTTGTATAATTTTTTTCTCCTGGTGCTTTCTCGTTTTATGCATCTTGACTCTACTTGCCCGTCTGCTGGCTGGGATTTTCGTCGATCAGGATGTGGGGGGCACTGGGGTCCGGGGATTTCCACTGAGCCTCTGCCGAAAGCTGATGCCTGCATGGCAAGAGTGCATCGTTCACTCTTAGAGGCAGAGGCAAAATCAAATTTCAGACATTTTAACATTTTTTTTTGTTGCTGGCCGGATTTTTTGAGGTCTCAAAGCCAGCATTGATGAAATTGCATTTTGATAATGGAGAGGCAGCACCAGCAGCAGCACCAGCATCAGGAGCAGGAGCAGTAGGAGGAGCAGGAGCACCAAGAAGGCCGCACACTATGGAGTAACTTTCTGTGCTCATTCAATGTGGCAACTGAAGCGAGAGCTCAAGGCTCTGGCTGGATGGATTGGAATGGAATGGGATGGGATGGTGTAGGATGAGTGGGATGGATTTGCGCCTGTTACAACACCTGGGCACAATTTGGCTTTAATAATTGAAGGCAATGCTCGGGGAATGCATATGAGAGCTCAACACGTTTTTCCAAAGCCCTTTTCCGATTTCGTAGAAAGAAAACTGTCTCATTGCACTTTCCTTGACGCTGCTTTTCTGATCATTTCACAAATGTTTCATTCACTTTTCTTGTTTTTTGTGTGCGCCTCATTGGGTTTCTTTGCCAGTCTTTACTTGACTGAACTCAGGTGAGTTTCTCACTTTCATCAATTAGACAAAAGGAAAATTTTCATTTTGAAATTGAATTAAAACGTTTACAGGCGATGTGATTTTGCAAAAGCCTGAATAATTCATTTGTTTGCGACTTCAAGGTATATCCGTATTAAATCATTTTAATGCAGATGGCCCTGTCCGTTTGATAAGTCACGATTCTGTAATTAATGTCGCAACTATGGCGCCTCCAAAAATGCTAAAGTGGATTTCACAATTGAGTTCGTGACCTGATTCCCTGATGATTTCCATGGCAGAGCACAAGGCACAAGGGGTTGTGTGCTGAAAGGATTTATTGAGCTTGCTAAATAAATGCTAACGAGGACATCAGGGCCAACATGGTTTAATAGAAAAAAAATCAAGCTTTTAATAAAATTGTCCAGCTCATTTGCATTCCCAAATCCATTAAGTGATTTCTCACAAAACCCACATTATCCACAAAACTTATTGCTCTCTTCCGTGCTGTGGCCCACAAATTGCGTTGAAATTGTGAAAAATTGTGCATCATTTCGAGAGGATGCAAAAGGATAAGCTTGCATTAGTCGGGACACTAGGTGGAGGCCCACACACAGGGATCACACATGATTTGAGGCAAATCATCGTTTTCCACCTCCAATATTGAGATGCCGTCGTTTTGCCCTCTGAACGCTTGAAATTTTTATAAATGGCTTAAGCACCAAGATGCCAAGATGATGCGAATGTTCCCTTCAACCTGTGTCTGTCCTTCCACACACATGCACACACAATTCATCGCTGCCATTGCCACTGATGACGTTGTGGCTCCTTGGCCCCCTTGCTCCATCCTTTGCCTCGTATGCCTTTCCATCTCCATTCGAATACCCTTCCTAGGGGTATTCTTAATTTTTGTCAAATATGTTTTAAGTATGTAGGTTTTATAGTAGTATTATATGTGTATTATTTGAATATAATTATTTTTAATATTTAAATGTTTCACTTTTATGAGAAAAAAATATTAGATAAAGAATATTTTTAGTCATAAATGTCACTTACAAAATTAACATATTTTAATAAGATAATTTGAAATAGTTAAGCAGAATTTTATTACAATAAAAAAATGTGATTTTATAAGGTATTTTTTAATTATAATTAAAGTAGTTACCCAAAAGTAATGCAAGGTATTTGAAAGTCCCTTTATCTAATTCATCTGCTTCCATATTTTTTCATTTTGTTTTTGCAACGGCAGTACTTTTCCTGTCATTACTACTTTTCAGTCTTTTTGCGAAAACCCTAGTCTTGTACTTTTTTGCGAGGTTTCTTTTTTTTTTTTGTCTCCAGCATTTTGCTGTCGCTCGCATGCAAAATTGAAATCATCAACGTCGTCATCAGTTGCTGTCTTCTCGAGTCGGTTGCCCAACTCGCCAGCCAACCAAGGGTTAGAGGGTTCGTTTGCTTGTTCAAATCACAACTAAGCAGAGATGATATAACTGGCTTAAGTGAAAGTAGCACACACACACACACCGGCAACAAGAACCACGACGATGGAACGCTGCAACTTCTCCTGCTTCGGTGATGTCTCAAGATTATTGCTCTGCTCAACGCTTTTCGTGTTTTCCTTTGGTCCAACTTTGGCCCTAACAACCAAATAACATGCCGGGCTGCATTTTGGCCGACGTGCTCGACAGGCCATAACCACGCCCACCAGCCCACCAGCCCCCACCATTTTTTGTTCGCCTTTTTGCGCGTTTAAACTAGGCCAGATGCATAAATCTTTTGCTGGCTGCATCTGCAAGTGAGTCGCTGGAGATAGTATTTTGAAGAGCTGAGCTCCTAGATATAGCCACGGAAATTAAGTTGGTTGGCATTTCTTTGGTAAATCAGCTGATTGCATAAGAAATGATGGGCATTTTATTTAAGATTATTTGTGGGTCACAACTGAGATTCAAAATAGCTTTCACAATATAAGGCTTCTGTGTTGTCCCAAGTGATTATCCCTACATTATCTATATTAGCCACATTACTTAGCCCCCCATCCACACGACGAGGGTAGAGTGAACGCATTTTGTGTCATCGCATAATATAATGAGCTTACCCTTTCCCCACCCCCATGGGATTTAATGGGGTTACTTACACAGAGAGAACAGAATTAAATATTCTGGTATTACTGAACAAAAGTTCATTTTTTATAAGAGTAAATGTGTGTTAGTTTTATATTTCATAGTTTCAAAATATTTGAATTTCCTTGCTTGTAGCTAAAATTGTTTCCCTCAGTGTACCATCTAAATTATGCACAAACAATCCGCAAGAAAAGGCAGACTGTGCATGTTGGGCTATATATGCCAGCAATATGCTAGGTGTCGTCTCATTTTAATAAGACAACATTGGTCTGGGGCCAACTAATGGGACTGAGTGCCCAGATGAGGGTCCATAAAAGCGGCCACTATCGCCGGACCTGTTACATAAACAATGAGCTGCCAATGTAGTGGCCGGCGGTGTCTGGTGGTGGTGCAGCCACCGCAGTGCCTGCTGCAGATGTCATGGAATTGCACCACTGAACGGGCGATAAGCACGCAAAGTCGTTAAGTGCTGCGGAATGGCTTAGCCGGGGTTCTGGACCCGGATTGTTGCACATTGTCTACCCTGCCACTCGGCCACCACCTCGCCACCTCCCCCTCGGCTCAATCGATTAAGCGGTTTAAGTGCCCCATAAGCTGCCTCGGCTCACTGCCTTCCGTAGTATGCCTGCTATCCGATACACTGAGAACAAAGTTCTATAATATAATGTTACCTCTGATTATAGTCGATTATTATCTGGGTGACTGTACACAGTTTCGTGTTTTAAAATAAGTAGTTTTTACTACAATAACTTTTAAGTACTGCTTTAAAAATTGGTAAATTGAGTGTTTGAATAAACTTAAAGTGTTTAATAATTTTTTTTAAATTATACAATGGTGAAAAATTATATTGAATATACTAGTATGGAAGTAAGAAGTAGGACTTTATATATGACAAGAAGCAATTTTAATTTTGAATTTGATGCGCTTCTAATTTCATTAAAAAATTATACAAACAGGAGAACCCTTTAAAAAAAGTATTTTTACATTTGTGATCCCAATTGTTTTCTGTGCACCCTATTTCTTGCATCCTCCTGCTGTTGTGAACACGTGTTTTATATTGCCTATCCCGGGGCGAACACAAGTTGCTAGTTGCTCAATGTAGGATGCACGTTGCAGGTTGCAGGTTGCAGGTGCATTGTTGTGGCTGAATAATAACACTCGCACACCCAGGGGTAATTATTGAACATGTTTATTATTTGCTTAATGGACCGCAAAAGCGCTAACGCTGCTGAAATGTGTTGCCTACTTAGGGGCGCCTCGTTTTTCAATTTACTCGAGAGTTTAAAAGAGATTTACAACGGGGCAGACAGTTTATGCCTCAGCTGCAAAATAACCTGACTATCTACCCGTCATCTGTTTGTTTAGTGTCCCCCTGCTTATGTTGTCGTAAACTTTAATGTCGGCCATATGTACAATATATACCATACATATGCTAAAAAGCGGCTCCACTTTTTTGGTTGGTTGTTGCAAGTACATTACGAAGTCGTTGTACGATGTGTTTTATGTTTATTTATTCGTAGCCAGGCTCAGAGGAAGGTCCCAGGTTGAACTCACGGAGCCGTCGTTAAAAGAGCATCAAAAGTGGTTTAGACTACAATACCCCAATCCCTAATGGGTGTGGCATTGTGTGTGAGTTAGTGAGTGAGTGAAATAAATAATTCCTTTAGAGCATACTGAATCACCTAGACATCAAAGCGGCGGGGTTTGTGTAGGTTTTGATTGAAATCTGCTTGGGTCAGCGAGACCTTTACGATAACCAACTTATGACCTACTTATCAAGATAACCACTTATAGAGAGGAGATTCTGGTAAACTTTATAGGCAAGCCTGTTTGTTTCTTGGGTTTTTTAATCCTCTTTTGCAATCCGAATTACGGTCGTAAACATTTTTTATGTTTACATATATCTATAAACGTCTGTGGGTTTCGGTATCCTCTTTTTACTTTGTCTTGTGGTCGTTTTAAGTTTATGGTTGGGCTGGACTTTAGTTGCACTTGTTTATATCTTTCATTAAATAAATTTAAGCTAGTCATTTAATAATCTTTTGTTGAACTGATAAGTTAATAAAAGTGATAGAAATTACATTTATTTAAGAACTTTTTACCTAACAAATGGCTAATATAGATCCGAATTAAACAGAAAATTAATTATATGTTTACAAAAAGAGTTCAGACTATAGTCATAAAGCAACTCACACCATTAATATGTAATTCAATAATTATTAGTTTCATAACTTGGTTATAATTACATATTTAATTTTAGCAAAATCAATACAACTTTCATATTGACATTTTTAAATATTTGTGTATAAATAATTTTTCAATTGAAATGAATTGGTGAGCATTAGCATTCATACGCCATGTTGACCGACAGATTTATTTGTATTATATTATTTGTATTTATTTGGAAGTGGACAGCGTTGGCATTTAATTAACCTTTTATAAATATGACTCCAAATGCCTTCATTAACAAATTAAATAATAAATTCTTGTTTGTTTGCCATTTTCAGAAATATGTTAGTGAACTTTCGACCGTTCGTGATTGCGCCACCGAATGCCAGGAGAAAGGTGAGAGGGGTTGGCTAACCTTATGTTATTAGGTTATATATTATTTAATAACCATATTTGTTAAATAAATGTGCATTAGCGCAAACCGCAGATCAATTTGATTGCATCTTTCATGCCAATTGATTTGACCTCAGCTAATTGTGAAATGATACTCTGACTATTTGAACAGAAATTTGGGAAACCCAAACATATTGCTGCACTGAGGATGGATGCAATTCCGGTACCCAATTGGCCTACTCCGTCATCCTGTTGGCCCTGCCCCTTCTGGCAATGGCTTGGCCAACTCTCGCCGAGCTCTGGAACACGCGGCGTTAATTGATTATTCCGATAATCCAACAATTTATTCGTTTGCATTTTCTTTTCTTGTTGTTTTTTTATTTTCAGCAAAGAGAATGTAAAAAATTTCAACGATTAGCTTTTTTTTTTGTTCGATAAGAATATAAACAAAAAAAACAAAATTCTGTGAACGGGACCTAATCAAACTATAAAAAAAGATATCGAAAATTGCATACAAATGTTCCATTTGAACCCGATTTTGTGTGATTTTTGGACTCATGCAATTTGCGTATATATATGTTTTGCAACATGTTCGATGTTAATACTTTGTGGCTTTGTATTTCAAACTGTCTTCCCAAACAAGAACCCACAAATAATGTTGGAAAATGATAACGAAGGGTGTGAGAACATCCAAAAGCTTAACTAATTCATATTCACGACAGAACACACATTGCAATGCCAAATTACTACTTAAATCGTGTTAAATATATGAACAAATAATTAAATGAAGTTACAAAACTAACAAAGCAAGTAGAATATGTAAGATTATGCCAGCTGTCAGAAGTACATAAAATCGCAATCATAATGAGAAGATGAGGTAATAAATATCACCGAATTCGAGTTGAATGCATTTCATAATCATACTAAAGTATACCTAAGATGCAAAAGCGAGCATAGAAGTTAAAATTATATAAAAATAATAAAAAAAAACCACAGAAGCTTGAAAAAACCTACATTTTCAAGAACAACTTGAATTGATTTATAATTTTCACAAAGCCCACAAATATTACGCAAATGTCAAAGTCACAGTGAGTTTATTTTGGGGTCTGTGATTTTGCACTTTGGAACAGTAATATTTGCTGGAAATCTATCAATTATGTGTTGTTCCTCAAGCCTAACGCTAATTAGCGTTGATAAAAACAAGCAAATGTTGATTAAATTTAAAAGCAAACCGATATTTATTGAATACACACATGTGAAGTTAGGTTTAAGGTGGTACGAATTACTATAATAGAAGCGGACACTAAGAAAATCAAACCAGTTTTCACTCCACTGTTCACGAAATTCTAAATTATATATTAAAACTAGAACCAAAATAACAAAATCAATTGATATTCACAACAACAAATATTTGTAGCTCTGATAGATGAGAGGCATTCGGCATAACGTAGGTAAAAACGAAAACAATTAATAGAATTATTTAGACTTATGGAGAGTTTAGTGATCCCAAGTGAATTACCATGAGAGTTCTTAACGATTTTCCTATAGAGCACTTACGCGATTCCATTTTTAATTATTTACAATAATAATATTTTAAAAGATAAATACTTATAAACATATATTAAAAAACACACAATGCATACAATATATACAAAAAACATAGATACTAGGCATAAGGCTTTCACTATATTAAAGCAAACAAAATGTGTGAAATATGCAACAAACAAACAAAATACAAAATACAAAAAACAAAAGAGAAACGATTATACATATACAAATGTTAAATGTTAGTTCCTCAATACCAAAGCAGCTTGTGTACTCGTATTTAAAGCTCGCAATCGAATAATTTGCATACGTTCCAAATTTCCCACTTAATAAATGAGAGTAAATCGGATTTTCGTTCAATTTTATTATGACAACCAATTCTCTCCGACATTTTGCCAATTAAAGTGTCAACTATTCTGTCTGCTTTGGCAACATTTAATATAATAATAATTTAATTTGTCATTTCCATCGAACTGGTCAGCCAGAAATGCTATGCAGAATGTGCGAGAAACTTCAATTGCAATTACAACATTAATAATAATTGTATGTATATGGTATATGTATTTCCAATAAAATTTTAATTTAAATTTTTAGTAATAAACTTCAATAAAACAAGCAAAAAAGAAACCAATTTAGTTTTCTTTCCTCCCCTAGCCAAACACTTGAATTAATGAGGCGCCATTGCTCAAGGGCCATTCCTTCGGCAGCAACTAGCAGCCGAAGTGCCTCTGACAAACTGGGGCAAAAAAGAGTAATGGCCAAGTTAAGCCCTGCCTGAGAAATATTTCTGAGTTCAACAGGGCAATAAATATTTGTCTCCCCGGGAGTCTATTGCCTGAATTGTGGGCTTTCGCTTGACACTTGGAAAAAAATCACCATAAAAACTATGCAAGAAAAGGTTTTAAATATTATTTGTTGTGCACATTTTTTATTTGTTTCAGAAGTGGTTAAGTTTATCAAATAAAACAATTATTATTTGTAGTTAACATTATTTGATTCAAAAATACAAATAGGTAATAAAATACAAATAAGTAAATAAATCCCATAAATTTAAATCGCTTTTCTGGTTTTCCGGTAACTATTTAAATTCTCCTCAGCTATTTTCGGTCACCCCGAAATGGGAAAATAAATAAAGTAGATGGAGTTGTGCTAATGTTTGTGCGCTCCAGCATAGGGTAATCCGGATAAGCCACGCATTTTACATATCGTTGCGACAAAACAGAAAAAGTTGTCACCCATCGAGGGACGGGGACGGGAGACTGGGATGGAGGAAATGGCGAGGCCAACCCGCGATAGAGATGGGATCGAGCTTAGGGCGAGGCTTAACAAACAAATTCGTGATGTAACAATTGAAAGCACAATACGTACGTTGTGTGTCGGCAAAGGATTTGGCGCAATTACGCGGCGCAGCGAGTGAAAAAAAAGTGCCGGCCATAAATATCAAAATAAATGCAGCCTTGGCGATGTCAGAGGAATTAATCCCGAGTTGCCACTCAAAGTGGGCAACTTAAATTGCAATGGGTTTGATTAAAAGGCCGGGCTCCATTAGCGACTATCCATCCACCTTCCACTTTCTGCAAATGCCCGTTCAAGTCTTCCTTTTGGAACTGAGGCATTTCCCAGGACAGGCCAATATCAAAGCAATAAAATCGTTTCAAGGACTTCTGGTCGCTGCTGTCTGAAGCATTTCGGTACGGTTCATCAGTCTGCCAGGATATAGAATCCGCTGTCAGTGGCATCAAAAACCACTTGAGCATTATTCGCATCCTCGAGATGCACTCAAGCCATTTACTCTTTGCAGCAGTTCCTGCGCCCTTATATTCCATTTAATTAAGTTGACTTCGAAGTCTAGGATTCTTGATGGCTTGCGAGTATCTTAAAGATTCGCACACCAAGAATATGCAAGAAATCTTTAGATTTAAAGTCATTTTTAAATTTTTAGATTGAGTAAGTTTATTTAATTGATACATATATTTACCAATGGCTGTAGGGCTTTATATATATATAATTTAGTTAAGTTTATTCTGAAATAAAAATAAATGCTTTCTTAAAAACGAAAACAAAAACTATGTAAATATTTGTTGTTTGATGCTTCATCCAGCTGCCAATGAAATAATGTTTCTTTAGATTTGAACTCATATTTAAATTTTGCTATTGAGTAAATTTGTTTGAATTAAAATCAATGTATAGTTAACTTTATTCTGCAAAAAAATTAAGTATTTCAATGTTATCCAGGTATTAAAATTCTTCGTCTCAAATGCATTCTTAAAAACGGAAACTAAAACTCTGCAAGTAATGTCTGCTGTAAATATTTGTTATTACATTTTATGCTTCAACGCAGCTGACAATGAAATAATGTTGACAATTTTGCAAACAATCAGCACACTGAACAAAAGGGCGGCAAACACACCCACACCGAATTAATTTATGACACTTTGTGTGCCGGGCAAACAGAAAGCAACACCAACACCCGGCAACCCGGCCACAGGATCCGGAAAGCAGAAGGCATCATTTTTGTGGGCGTGTTGCCTGCAGAAGCTGCCTGCTTTCGTCGTCCTTGAGGGCAACACATAATAAATGCCAAGTTCCAACCGGACCAAGTCAAGCCGAACCGAATTAAACCGATCCGAGGCGAAGTCGGTGCTGCTGCTGCCAAAGAAAACAAAACCATAATGAATGCTCCTGCTGCCAAGAGCTTGTTGACCAAACAAATGCAACGGGCATCGAGGCGTTAGCTGTTCAGATGTGAAGTGTCAGATACATATAAGGGGTCCGGCCATTTTCTGCATTCGCCTGCCATTCGGCCAAGAGTCAAAATAAGTTAACTGCCAACGAATATGAGAGCCAAGCCAAATGGCTTGTGGTATTGGCCAATGCAATTCACCTAATTAATAAAACAGGAAAACTGGTTACGGATATCACGAATAGCTCGAGGAGATTTGCAATTCCATTTCCTGACTGATATGGAAACTTCTCCGACGTGTAAACCAACTGCCAGGGGCTCTTTTAGACATGTAAAATCAATGGGTTGATTAGTTTGCTATTTGAATAGGGAGTCACAAAAATAAAAGTGTTAAAATAAGAGGGGAACAAATTTAAATTATCACAAGATATTCACAGAATAGTAGTAGATACTTTGTTTTAACCATTTTTTAAAATCCGAAGATTTGGGGTGCAGTTAAATTTATTCTTTACAAAAATGTTTTTGACGTCAAATTAAATACTAGCTATTTAACGATGGATATGATGTTACAATATATAAATAGATTTTAGAGCAATTTTTGGTTTTTAGATGCCAATGATTTAAATATAAACAACAAATAAAAATAGTATTGAAAAATTCAATTTTCAAATTAAATTGTATCACTGTGATATTGATTAGTTAGTAACATTTAAGCAATGGTCATTATCATAGTTATCCGACCATTTAGCAATTAACAGCTCTCCCGGCAAATACTCGAAGCCTGAAAGGAAAAACAATTAAGTTTCTTTTGTGGCACAAGTCAAGCTGTAAGCTATATAACAGAATGGCCCCAGGAGTCAGTCGATGCAGCTGGTCCGATGGAGCAGCTGCCGATTCACACCGTCATCTCCAGTCCGCCGTCCTCCATCCTCCGTCCCCCGTCCTCCGTCTCGGATTGCGAGTCGTTTCGGGAATGGCCTTTAAGCAGATGGCTGCTTAATTGCTTGTTGGCTTTCCACTGGGCCATATCAGCGTCAGTTGCAGGCGTCGACAGGCGGCAGGAGGCAGCTCTATCCTTTATGCCTCGCCTGTTTGGGCTTTTTATGTCATTAACATCGGAAGGACAGCGACAGCGGTGCGGACTTACTTGCAGTCCTGTGTTCCATCACCCGGATCCTTGCGCCTGGCGCAATTCATATTTTAATTTAATTCATTTTCCGCTTTCGCCTTGACGGCTGCAGTGCATTTCACTGCTGTTGGTCTTAATGTCGTGTTCAAATTGAAAATTACCCAACACATTAATCCTGACGCCTTAATCAATGTTTCGATATCGCCTACGTCTTTTAAAACATCATTTGCGCACTCACTGGCCGCGACCTCTGACCTTTTCCCCATTCACCCGTTAAATTATTCAAACACACATTACGTATACGCCATGTGCGCCCTGACATTTGTCCGCATTCACAGGCCGCAAGTCGGAGTGAATGAAATCAATTAGACGGGGGCCATTAACGTCTAGGCAACTGTTAATTAATCAAGCCGTGGCCATCATTCCACATCCATCCGATGATCCACACCCGCCACATTGGTCAAGTAGTGGGCACTTGTTGGGGGTTCCCGTTGAGTGTGGATACTTCAGTTATACATATATCAGTGTATACTACACAGCCCATTGCACGTCATTGATGAAAACTGCGAAATGTGTAATTTAATTGGCTTTATCTGCTCAATTTTGTTCCTTAGAAATCATTTATTGATTGCTGTTGATTAAAAATACATTTTTGCAAAGTTCAAGGGGCACAATAATTAAAAATAATCAATCAATTAAATTTCACTTCCATCCCCTGCAACGCAAAAATACTAATTGAAAACTTTAATCAAGTGAGCTTACAGAAATTTAAAAATACACTTTATTATATTAATTGAAGGTCCTAAAGTGGGCTCGAATAAAATATATATATAAATCCGTGGGTATTACCAAGAAAATAAAAGAAAAGTGAGAAGCTAAAACTCCGCAGTGACAATGCAATGCGATAACTTACTCAACTCGTCGTAAATTGAATTTATTGAATGCAAAGCAGTCGCGCGTCAATTTGCCAATTGCTCACAAAGTACAATCCCGAGGAGGAGTTGTCCCTCCAATGACCAACATTTTCGGACATTCTCAAATTTAGCTGGGAATTTATTTGCTGTCTGCGCGACGAATCCTCGCCAGAACCAGACGCATTGGCAAACTAATTTTATAATTTATGTTATCGACTGGTTTCATTGGAAATTTATTGCCCTGGGAGTTGGGAGTGGCGATGAGCATTGATTTGCATTGGTATGGCCTTTGCGTTTCTCAAATGGAATTGGGTTCGCCCCGTCGGGTCGTCGTTTTGTCAGTTGGTCCGACTCCGAGATTGAGCGTCTGACCTGGGACTCTGGCATGTGCATGGGTCTCTAATGAATTTTTAAGCTACCAACTAGCCGCACACAATTCAATTATTTGATTTCGTTACTTTCGTTTCAATTTTTTTCTCTATTTGAGCTGCACGAGACCGGAATTTAATTTGTGTCCGAGGTACAGACCATTGCCAGCAATCTGTCAGTTAGTAGCCGGGGCCCAGGGCAAAAGTCACCATTGCCATTGCCATCACCGTCACAGTAACTGTGGCTGTGGCAGTGGCAGTGGCAGCAAATGGCCTTAATAATGAAAACGGACAGCACGGCAATGGCCAATGGCCAATGTGAAAGTGAAAGTGAAAGGGGCAGCTCCATTGGCAACAATGGCTCTGCTTGGAATTGGCGAAATTGAATTTCACACCTCTCTGCACCGGATCAGGATAATGCGCTGCCGGGCTGCTGGCTTTGTTTATTCCATATTAGAGGGCAACTAAATGGAGCCACAAAGAGACCGCCGCATTGTGGGCCAGCCGTGTGTCCACGATGACGGGCATGGCGCTCGCCCGTCAAGGTTTCAAGGTCCTTGCCGTGGCAAGGACACCACGGAGACAAGGTAACAAAAGGCAGGGCATAATGTTAGCACACGGTGCAGCTCGAACAAAGGACTCCAACAATAACGAAAATATTGCCTACTTTTTTCATACACACACAATATGGTGTATTGGTTTTATTTCCGGGCCGCAGAGCAAACTATAACTTGACATTCTCGTATAAAATTGTCCTTTTTTTGGACATTATTTCATAGTACTTACCTGGATAAAGGACACACACAAAGAAGTAGTTTATATGAATTGTTTACTGAAGCATGCGGACAGTGTTTGTTTTGAGCTCTATTAAGCTGGATACAAAATTTGGAGAATTTTTGCAGGTAATGAACTTGCATTTTATAGAGCTCCGAGTAGAGTAAAGATACTTTCACATAGTTCTGTAACAGCCAAGCAAAAAACAATTAATTTAAATAGAGTAAATAAATATTTAGTTTTATAAGTGTTTTAGGAGTATGTTATGGAGTTTTTTTGTATTTATAAATTTCTACATTATTCTTTTTAGCTGTCATAAACTTATGGAATGTTCATCTTCCAACTAATAAGTTGAGCCCCTTAAAAATTGACTTGCGTCGAATCTTTCCTGCTTCCATTTTTGACAGGCACTTGGGAATTATTTGGTGAGCAGTTGAGTAAACATAAATTCTGGCGCCAAGTCATCTCTGAACCTCAACCCGAATCCGAACCTCGGGGCCTTGTTAAATGACGTACATTTTTCTTGAATTATTCCAGCGTAAATAATTCAAGTGGTAATTTGTATATTTTGTTGCCTTTGTCTGAAATTGGAGAACAATCTTTTCTGTTTCTGTTCCTCTGTTTATTGTTGGTTTGGCTTGAGGTTTGCGTGGGTTTGTCTTTTTGCCATTTGCCTTCTGTTCATCGTTGTTCATGGTTGTTGTGTGGGTCCCCCTTATCCTTATCCCATATCGCACATTATTTTCCGGTTGTCTTTTGGCTGGCACTCGTATTTGTTTGTCCTCCTGCCTGGCCGAGCACAATTCGTTTCCCTCTCATTGATTCTTTTTGTCTTGCTGTACTGCTNTCGGGGCCTTGTTAAATGACGTACATTTTTCTTGAATTATTCCAGCGTAAATAATTCAAGTGGTAATTTGTATATTTTGTTGCCTTTGTCTGAAATTGGAGAACAATCTTTTCTGTTTCTGTTCCTCTGTTTATTGTTGGTATGGCTTGAGGTTTGCGTGGGTTTGTCTTTTTGCCATTTGCCTTCTGTTCATGGTTGTTCATGGTTGTTGTGTGGGTCCCCCTTATCCTGATCCCATATCGCACATTATTTTCCGGTTGTCTTTTGGCTGGCACTCGTATTTGTTTGTCCTCCTGCCTGGCCGAGCACAATTCGTTTCCCTCTCATTGATTCTTTTTGTCTTGCTGTGCTGCTGTTTTATGTGTTTATATATATATATATTTTCTGTGACCTGCAAGTACTTCAGGTTAATGCGGCACTTGAACTTTCAATTGCTGTTCCAAATCGTTCGGTGATTGAGCCATTCGCAAAGTTTTCGCAGCTCTCTAAATTCCACAAAGTAGTTTCAACTTTCGTGTTCTGGCTTTAAAGGTGTTTTTATCTGGATCATGTAGTTTTGAATTAAGTGTCTATCAACGGGGTTTTCCTTCTTGAGGTACAAGTTTAGGTTGGTTTATTTTTGACTCTGAAAACTTACATTTTCCCCAACATATTTAATTCCATAAAATGTATGTACAAAATCCTTTAAATCTAATTTTAACATATTTTATTTTAAGCACAGAATTGCTCCTGCTTACAATTGCACAATTTAAGGTACATTTATGGCAAGCCTTTTCCCTCTGTTTCCCAACCAGCACAATCTGGTTAGCCCCAGTCAGAATTATAGTATATTGGAGCCCAGTCACCTGATCTCGGCCACAAAACATAACTTTGTTTTTATGGGTCGCAATCAAAATTTATATGCAGCAACGTGAGAGGTGCAGGCCCGATGGAAAGCCGGGCAGCGGGTCAGGATGCATCGCATCGGCTATTAATAACAATTCTGGCAGGGCAGGCCGCATAAATTCCGCACTTCTGAAGTCGCAGTGCCCAAAAATGTGTTCGCCTAGTCCGTGTGGGCGGATACCTTCCAACCGCCGGGCTGGTCTAACTAACTGGGCCCAAAACGGGGTCCACAGGCGGCCAAAGCTGTGTCAACTGCAGCACCACCATGTATGCAGGAGCAGGAGCCGAAGCATCGGGTGCAGGATCAAGAGCAGAAGGGCGACTAGCCACAGGCCCAGTTTTGGGGCGATGTAACTGGGCCGGAGAGAGCTGAGGCAGCCCGGAAGTGGCCAGAAAGTGTTGCAGCCCCAACTGAGATGGGTAAATAAATTTCTGTATATAAATAAGAGTATAAGAAAATTCCTATGGCGCTTAGGGCTGACAAGGATAAAGACTAGGTCCTGGCATTCATTGCAGTCGCCAACCAGCAGCTTTTCAACCTTTGAGGCAGCCCGCAGGACATAGATACACAAAGCGGATGTCGCACTGATGTTGGCCAAGTCCTCTTAAAGGAATATCAATTAAAGGTAGGTTTTTTTTTTAAATTTTCAATTTGAATTTAAATGCATTCGATGTCATACATTTTATGGCTTCCAATTATAATTATTATTAATAGATTTTAAAAAGGTAATAATTGTATACAAAATAAATAAATAAAATGGTAAATCTAAAATGCTGATTTCCGCTAATAAATTGTAAAAGCTCTATGAATACAAAAAAAACTTATATAATATGCAAATTTAATATTTTTAATGCTTTAAAGTATTAATTTATGAAGGTTAAATATTTTACCATGAATTTTTAAGTGTACAAACGGTTCCCAGTTCTTATTGTGAGTCATTTTATGATTAAAAATTTTTAAAAGAAAAACAATCGATTAATTCTTGTTTTTATGAATAGCAGCAATATTATTTTCACGCCATCTCATATCTGAATAAATTTAAATATGAGTTATACGAACGCATCTGCCGAATGCATTTATACAAATGGCAAAAGCAATATCACCGGCAATAAAAATCTTTATTTTTTGCACGACACTCGTACGTAAACAAATCATATCGCATGATACCTGAAAAAATGGGATAAACTTTTTCTATATATACGAGTATGTACGATGCGTGGTATTGTCCTGTGTAATGAGAACGGCGGCATCTGTTTTATGGGTGCCACCGAATGAAAGAAATACTTTGGTAAACACACAAACACCGATGGGGACACAGCTGTCGCTGCGAAAGGACACGTTTACAAACATACAAACATATCACAGATACAAGCAGGCAGATATGTCCTTCGCTTGTTATATGCTAATCCGAACATTGGGCCAACATTTGCCTTTGACAGCCTTGGGCGATGGCTTTCAGCGCTTGATGAGACACTGACCAGAGTCCGGAGACCGGAGACCGGAGTACAGAGAAATGGTAAAGGAAAAGGAACCTGGCCAACCGACCAATCTCGGCCCAAATGTCGGCATGATAAATTGTTGCTCTCGCAGGGCTGACATATTTTTTGGGGTCTTAAGCACGCAGTGAAAACAAAAGCCACCCAAAACTTTTGGCCTTGAGACGGTCAAAGGAAACTGACAAACTATATTAGATATTCACACACTCTCAAACACACACACACACCACACACAGCCCAAACCGGAGGGGAAAGTACTATAAGTCTCTGGGAAGTTTGGTTTATATGCTGGGGCATTAATAATGCACAGACAAAGCACTGTGCAAATCCTTGGTCACCTTTGCCATAGAGTCCTGTAACTTTTATGGCCTACTGCATTTTGAAACCCCAGCAATAAATGATGGAATAGAGAAGTTTTAGTTTTATAGGAATGATTTTATATAATATTAGGATGTTTTTTTAATAAAACTCTTTGAATGTTAAAATGTATTTTATTTTCTTGGTATATCTTATGGAAATAAATAAATCTTTACTTATTTAAATGAAGGTGTTTAAGGTAATTTTAATATTCTAGAATTGTATATTTATATAAAATTATGATTTTAAAATTAACTCATAATTTGTGTAATATTTGGTGACAATTTAAGGTGTTAAGGAGTGATCCCTAAAAAATTATTTTAGTAACTCTGTAATTTTAATAGCATTTTCAACTTTGGGAAATTTTTTTGATAAAGCTCCCTGAATGTTAACATATTTTTTATTATTTGAGGTAAATACTTATTTATTAATTTAAATAAGGTAATATAAATGTATTTCCAGATTCCAGAATTATATAATATTATAATGTAATCGGGATATTTCAAGAAAACACATATAATAATCATTTGTGTATTATTTTTTTTCAAATTCAAGGTATTTTAGAGGGAATCCCGGAAAATTTGATTTTATCCTATGTATTTCCCAGAGTGCATCCTCAGATTGGGCTTTGAGGTCTTAGGCGTGACCATAGAATCCCGTGTCCGGTGCAGGCAAATGCTTTGATTTATTCCTTTATAATATTTCCCATTTGGCATTCCCTTTCTTTACGTTAAGGCCCCCGCCAACGATCCAGAGGCGGTTCTTAAAGTGTCCTCCGAGTCCTGCTCATTGTGCTGACATAAATTGAGGCAAAGCCGCTCCACCATTGCAGTCGACATATTTCGCAGCCATCCTGGGTTTTATTTGGTTCTCCTACTGCTGCTGCTGCCGTCCTTTGCCATCCTTTTGGACGGCTACAAATTTGGCTCGATGCCAGAAGCTGGCACCCTCTCCCTGTCCCTCTCCCTGTGGAGCGCTGACATCGGTTGTAATTTCTGTCGCTTTTGCGAGTTTATTAAAAAATATAAAAATGCAATGAAATAAAAAGCGCGAAATGTGGCCATCAATAACAGGGCCCAGACTATATCGGAGTGCAGTGCAGTAGTTGTAGCGGTTTGCTGACTCTGCAAATATGTAAACTGTTCGCAATGGCTTAAACTCGTGGTAGTAATATTTGTTCATTGCTGATGATTATTTGAATGCAATTGATATGTTTGGAATGTTTCAATTATGTCAGCAGGCACGTAGATAAATCGCCCCATGAAATATTCATTAGCGAATAATCCCTGCATGGCAAATGCACGTTCTATAACTCCACGGTTTGCCGTTTAATTGCCGGTTTTAAAATGAAATGAAATAACCCCTCTGCAGCCGACAATGTTGGAGTGACATTTGTCAAACCGAACCCAGATCGGAGCAGCTGTACATATATCCAATATGCTGCCAGGACGGAAATGTAGGCTGACAACCAAAAACCGCAGCACACACAATGACTGTCAGCGAGTGCGTTTTCCAAAAACAACGTCCGAATAAATTTGGCCTAAAAATTGTGAACATCGAACCAACCATCGGACATAAATTCAGCCGACAGTATCGGTGGCAGTAACTTTAACAACAATAATGCCACTCGATGGAGGCCTGAAGGGAGAAGGGGAGAAAACATCGCTTTCAAAATTGGCCGAGGCAAAAAAAAAAAAACGACTGTGCGGTAAATTTACTTAAAATGAAGACTAATTGGAATTTCGTGTACCCAGCCCGGGCTTCCTGCCCGCTCCTACCCAATCTCTGCGGCTGGCAAATGTGTTTAGGCCAATGGCAACTACTTACACCGAGCCGGCAGCCCTAAAAGCCATGCCCCCTTGGGCATGCCCACCATCCACCGCCCCCCATCCGTGACGTCACTCGCACTTTGAACTCAATAAAGGCGTCAACATTTGCCATTTTGTGTTTGCGCAGAGCCAAGCCATTCAGCCAGCAGCAGGGGCCCAACAAGAGTCCCCTGCACAAAAACACACTTTTTTCTCCGGCTTCCTTCGGGTTTTGGGTCTGGCACTGATTATAAATTTTATTTACACAGGCGTCGAGCATCGGGAATTCGCGTTTATGGTCCGTATAACGAAATTGTCTACAAATTGCTGGGCCCGAGTTACTTATGCAAAGGACACCGACCGAAAATGTTGTGCGTTAACTGGGTTTATAGTTACTGTCGTCAGTGGCAGGATTTTTAGTGGGGCAGTGGGTCAGGATTGTTGTGGGACATCCTGTTCGGAGTAGTGTCGAGGAAATGTGCTTTGGGAAATGTAATGATGTCCTGCCAGAAAATAAAATCGAAATATTAAATTTGGGAGAAAATGTATAAGTAGGATTCTTATAATATGTTAAATTATAAATAGAGTAAGTAGAATTTTTATTAAAAAAAAGACTTAGGAAAATTGTTTATTTAAGGTAAGATCTATCTTAAAACTAGTGCTTAAATTCCTGCACCGATTTCATAATTCTTTTCCAAGTTAATCGTTATTTTATATACATATTAAGATTAGCTAGTCCAGGAACTTAAGTGCCTTGTCCAAATTTCATCCGTCAAACGGTCTTAGCTGGACAATAAACCAAAACCACCTCCAGAAACCATTTCAAAACCATGACGTATATTTGGTCAGGTGAACGCGGCTTTTATGCGATGTTTCAGGTGGAAATGCGCTGCACTTTGATTTTTCAC
Source organism: Drosophila setifemur (assembly GCA_021224005.1). Taxonomy (NCBI): domain Eukaryota; kingdom Metazoa; phylum Arthropoda; class Insecta; order Diptera; family Drosophilidae; genus Drosophila; species Drosophila setifemur. The sequence continues at coordinate 16,087,681 of JAJJHY010008598.1, read as the reverse complement.
TGCAGCCTGCAGGTGACAGTGAGATAGTGGATACTGGATACTGGACTTAATGCTGTTATGCCCGAGTTCCGTCCTCCGGACACTCCATAAGGCCCCCGGCAAATCAAGAGCGAAAAGAACTCGGCTACCAGATAGGTATAGTGGACGGTGGGAAATGGCAGTGAGATGCTTTCAGATTTTGATGCAATTAACCTGCGCGGTCAACAGTTCGCAGTTCACAGTTCACAGTTTGCAGGTGTGTGGGCCTGTAATTACACTTTGACCACTCCCCAGAGAGGCCTTAACCGTGTTTACCTCTTCAGGTTTCATTAAACTCGTAAAATTTTGCGCTTGGCACAAATACAAATGCCTGCCTGAAAGTGAAGGAAGCGAGGCCCTGGCATTCTGTTTAACGTCGAAGGGGTAACGAGGGGCGATTTCCCTTTTCCATTTTCCAGAGGCCCTCAAGTGCTTAACTCGTTTTAACCTCGTTTCGCTGATGTAGCCCGGCATTGTTGTTGGTGTTTTTCCGCAGGTACTTAAGCCTGTTTGAGCTTTTTCACGGTTTTTTTTTCAGTTGTTTTGTTTGTTGTTTTTTATTTCCATGCTGGATGCTTCATTTGCTCCTCCGCTTTTACTGCCGCTGATACCCAAAATAAAGTCGGTTCCACAATTATAAGACCGCCAAAAGAGGAATGTTAAAAGGGATGCCAAAAAACGAAACCCGAAACTGCAGCCATTGAATTTAGATTGAAATTACTGGCCCCGACCAGGTTCCTGGGTTTTGTGTCTTTGCCGAAGGCTTTTGACCACGAAAGCTGTCAGAATCACGGACATACCGAACGAGTCTATATCCAGTCCGGTGTGCAGTCAGTCGTAAGCCTACGTCATTAGTCGGGGCGAGAACTTCAACACAGACTTTCGCCACAATTTGCTATTTGCCAAAAACCATGAATTCATTGATTTTTGCCCCATACTTTCGTAATTTCAAGGGGAGGGAGGAAGGTGGTGAATTGAAATCTTTTTTTCAGCCTGCCGGTTGCAGCCTGCACCGCCCACCTGTCGGTCCCATTTGTGGCAGCAAATCAACAGACCCGAACCAGAGATATATACGTAGGTTTGAGGGGGAGGAACAAGGGCGGTGAGGTGGAAAAAGCGTTGGATCAGCATTCGCACTTGTTTTCGGGAGGGGCTTGAAGGGATTCGGGGTTCCGGGGTTGCGGGGGTCGCAAATCCAAACTGCAGCTTTCAGTTTACAGCTTGCTAATGTCGATGTGGTCACCACTTGGTACGCACTTTGGCCGCCATTACCAGTCGCCGGTCACCAGTCCTCCTGTTTTTCAGCCCCGCGCGTTTGTCTAATGCAAATTTTGTGTCGCTTTCGTTTCGATGTGGTGTGGTGTGTGTTTACACTTGGCCAACAATTTGGTTGCAATTGCCAGGGCATATTCGTCATAGTCCATGGATGTTAAAATTAACGATAATTAATGCACATAAAATGACGTACCTAAAATAAATTAAGTGCACCAAAGAAAAATCAGGAAAATGTTTAATAGCAATATCCAGAGATACTTTGAAGCCCATCGAAAAACAATAACAAATCACTTCAGATTATGTGAAGCCTTTGGAGTAGTTTTTCCATTATAATAATGGGAGAATCTCTAGTACCCATAGGACCTATAATGACCGGGTATCCGTGATTCGCATCCTTGAGCAGCGCATAATCACCATGGTTTTTGTTTGCTTTCAGGGTTGGCGGTGTTTGTCCGTCGTTTAATTTGTAATTTATGCATGATGTGTGGTATCAGCGGGTTTGCCACCTAAGCGTTAAACCAATTTGTGGTCGAACTGGAACAGGTCCCTTCTAACCTTCTCTCCATGACCCGATCTCCCGCCAAATGCCATTCGGGCAATCATCGCCCACTTGTTCCCCTTAACTCGGTGACTTTGATTGATGCTGAAACTACTCACAGTTGGTGGTTTCTTACTAACTCAATCTTGATCGATTGGTTGATTGAATGATTGATGGACTGGACCAAAGTCCAGATTCCAGATTCTAGCTGAATTGAATTTATGCCCGCTGGAGCATTAATTGATTAAATCAGTAGCAGCTGCAGGACAACGGGTCGTATGCTCGATAATTATACATGGCTGTGGCCAAGTAATGCATTTAATATGTATATTCGAGTGTTAATTAAATGAGCTGACTTACAATACCATTTAATTACCGGCGTTTGCCATGGAAACAGCAGTCGAATGTTTCGTTTTGATTGCATGCGGTTTGCCGTAAGCGATTCCGGCACTTCGAAGTATTGAGAGGATAAGTGGTAAGGAGGGGAAAAGTTTCACTGAGGTCAGGTGATGTACATGTATCTATCCGGGGAACATTAAAGAGATAAATTCGATATATCGAATTAATAAAGCAATTACTAGCTTAACAATAAACTTATTAAATTAATTACATGATCGTAATCGATTTTCTCAATAACTGCCAGTTAAAAAGCTATCAAAAGATGCTTAATTGTTATGAGTTTAATATTATCAATTAAATAAAGAAATTTTTTTTTAAAAGAACACCTTTCAGTCTTTAAGTTTTATATTCAATAATATATGCATATATCGAAAGGCTTACGTATATATTGCACTCCTCTATAGAAGGCAGGCAAGTGTTAATAATTACGCCTGAGGAGCACGCATCCGTTCCTGACTTCTCCGGATCCCGCATTACTTCCGCGGGGCATTTATAATTCAGGAGTCGCGACGCCGCCAACGACTTTCAATGGCTGCGACGTGCTCACATTACACCATCCCATACGGTGTAATTATTAAACGTTAAGTGAACCGTACTTCCTACGGCAACAGAAATATGATTAAAAATTAAAATGCCATCTCGATTTGAAATGCAAATCAAATACGAGCATGAAACCAAACACGCAAAACGAATCTTCACCCACATGCTCACGCGGAAAGTGCCAAATGAAAGTATACATTTTTAAGTTGCTCGTTGTGGAGACTCCGCGGAACGGAAAGAATCAGCCAGAAGGTGAGTTTCCGTGCCGGGAAGGAGTGCTATCAAGGAAGGCGGACTAAGGACCAGACAAATCGCTGGTAGCAATATTAATGGCGGCACAGGTGTACGAATATTTGTTACAGTCGTGCGATAAAGTGTGCGGCCTCCCATCGCAATTAATATCACACGAAATGGCTAAGCATTTCCCCAATTAGGCTATCAGTAATTTACCTTTATTTTGGTTGGCCCGCCGGCTCATTAGATTTGAGAATATCATTTCAAAGGAATGGTAGCTGCTGCTGCTCTCATAATACAATAAAATTAAAATACCTAGTGAATACATTTACCAATTTTCACAATAATTTAATTTAATATATCTTTGCCTAAATCTATACTATATATCCTCAATTCAATTATTCAGTTTCCTGTGCTAGTTTTCAGGCTTTGATCAATCAAGCTGACCCTGACAATGTCCAAGGCCAATCTAACCGAAATGCGGCTGTCAAAGTGAAACCACAAAGGCAACTTGCTGTAATTAAATAAAATATTAACAAAATGAGATCCCAAATTCAGCATTAGGCTTAGCCTTTGGGCCACCTTTGCGTATCTCGCATTTGCACTCACTGCATGGAGAGGTATCTGCTTCCTTGATGAGTTTGTCGGTGGCCAACATGGGTTGCACTGCAGCAGACACACATCCATGCCAAATGCGCAACAAGGCAAATAGTCAAGGCAAACAAATTATGAAAAAAGCAACTAAGAAATGGGAAAGCCAAAAAAAAAAAACGAAGGATAAATACAAAAATATATGCAGCTGGCGACGTTAATGTGGCAAAAGCTTTGCAGGCACAAAAAAAAAATAAACACAAAAATTCAAAATTTCTGCTAGTTTTTTTTCAGCTCCCATCGAAACACACAACGACACGAACATCTGCAAAATATGGCATTGAAGGTCATGCAAGGCGAATGTGCCACATGAGGCAGTGACGTCATCGCCGTGCTAATGCAAATGGCCACCGGAGGGCGGCGGAATCTCGAAAGTGAGCGAGCGATGTCAAAGCACTTTGCGTACATGTGTGCGCTCTGCCTTTCCCCATGCTAATGCAATTTGCAGCAGCCGAAAAAGGTGTCACAAAAAGGAAGTCTCCCATAATTGCAGCCTGCTTTAAGGCACCGGCAAACACATGCACCGAAAAAAAAAACGGGTGGCTCGTTGTGATTAGCAAAAGCCCTGCGCTCGACTTAGCGTCAATCTTCATTAAAGCCTGGCCCGCAGCGCTTTCATTTTGCACTACAGTTGCTTTGTCATTTGGTTGGGTTTTTGTTTTGTATTTTTTTTTTCGGAATGGTGAATGTGTTTCTATATTCCTTTTTTTTGCCATTTTGGAACAGGTCCAAGAAAAGCGTATGATTACCCAGCTTCCGAGAGTCCAATTACAGTTGTTTTGTAGTTTTCTCGACTTGGCGAGCCGTTTACATTTTCATTATAGTTGTTGCTAAGGCCGAATTTCTTCTGGTTGCAGCGGAAATTATCATCTGCTCCTTGGAGTTTAAGTGGCTTCATAGTAAAATTACGCATACGCCCTGTTGAGCTCGGAATGTTTTTGGCGGTTAAATTTGGAAATGTGGTTAAAGAGGTACATTTAAATAATGCAGCTTGGTGATAATTTAATAGTATAATAATTTTAATATTGATATTAACATTATTTGTTAAAGTTATCATAATACTGCTTAATAACTATACAGAAACATATATATTTAAGTCACAAATTTAACCTACATTACAAGATTAAGCTAAACAAAATACTAAGAGTTAGTAGGAAACTTAAATAAATATTAAGCTTTCATTCTCACTTTTAATCATTTGAAAAATTAAAGAGCTTGTTGTGAAGACTTAAAATAGATTGGTAAAACAATATATTCTCGATATTGGGTAACTACATCGCATGTTATTTATTCGTGCTGTTCCTTTCAGTTGATAAGTAAGCTGGCCACCCGCATCCACCTCCATATATCTGTATATATATATATTTATACCGCATATATATTCACACTCTTTGAGCCAACTGCTCTTTGGGGACGACACGCTTTTAATGCATTTCCTGCACAAGCTCGCCGCTTGTCGTTCGCTCGGAATGTCCTGGGAAAGTAATCGCACTAAAGGCGAGCCACACTCACACACACACACACACACACACACTCGCACAATATCCTTTTGAGAGCAGGCATGGCAACGAGCTCATTTCGTGTCACGGATTTTTGTTTATTTACCGGTTTAAACAGCGCTTCGTCTTCTTTTCAGACTTGCCGCCCGAGGCGAGCTTAAAGGAATCCTCTGTGCACGTGAGGCACACACAGAGAGAGAGAGAGTGTTGCACCTTGGCAGCCACGTGGGTGTCTTACGTTAATGCAGCCAGCGACGTATACAAATACAGCATCCATAATCATGCATCACATGCGAGAGCAGCCGGGTGGATTTCTTTGAGTCAATTTCTGTGCTGTCAAGGAAAAATATCTGATACTTAGCAGACAAATTGAGCTGTTTAAGGATTGTTGGGTGCTGGCATGGATCCTTTGCTAGTGTGCCTTTTCTGATTCTAGATTTTTGTCCACTAATGATTTCCATTACTTGTCAATCAAATTTAAAGCCAACGAAAAAAATGCATTCCCATCTTCGCTGGGACCCAAACATAATTTATCCCAGCTAGTTTGCCTTTTGCTCTTTATAATTTGACTTTAATTAATTTGGCACAGAAGCAGAAAGTTCTTGCGCAAATTCTGGAAAATTGTTTCTGCTCTGCTGCTGCGGTTAGTAGTTCAAACAATTGGCCAAGTTTACTCGGACTTGGCCTACTGCCTTTCACCAAAAAGTTTCTATTGTTAATCAAATCGACTCCGACGGAAAGTTTTTTTTACGCAAATTAACATTCCCATAACAAATTAGGAGCAAACTGTTTTCCCTTTAGCCTGGGGCCGGTTGCTTTGTTGCTGTTTACTTTCGGAAACTAATTAATGTTTTGGCCAGACACAAGCTGGTCAACTGCAAATGCATGGCAAATGTGGTAAGAAAAAGTGTATTTGTGGTCCCAGGTGCCAAGAATGCATGCAAGTGTGGTAAAGTTGATCCAGGAACCGGGCGCAGCAGGACGAGGAGCAACATGCTTTAAATTATTTAAAATGCGTACCCAGAGTCACAGCTTGTCACTCTGGCAGTAGTTTCTGGGCCAAAAGGAAAAAGCTGAACCAACTCACTGGGAATGCAAAATTCCGGCGGGAAATTAGGAATGAAGGTGCAGACACACATCCAACTTAAGAAGTAAGTAACCATTTATTTTTATTTTGTTATATAAACACTAGATGTTTATTTAATCTACATTTTGGCTTTTCCAGGATAATCAAATTTATAAAATTTGTTCACGAAATTAAAGTTTTGATAGTATTTAATTTTTTTATTTCGAAACCTTGTCAATCAATATTAAAATGTTCTACTTAAAAACAAAGTAACTGAAGAAGAAAAATATTTTGCACCGAAAGTTGAGGAGGAACATCACCTAGGAAAATAAACAACTTTTAGTTTTCAAAACACCGTAGTTGCTTTTGTGTACTATAGCTATAGCTCACTATTTTTAGTGCATACATGCGACGGAGCCTTGAGACCCTCAATTTCAGTCTGGGCCATGGAAGAGGGTCGGTTTGTCAAAGTCGTCGCAATCGGCCGGGCGAAGGACATGGCAAGAACAAGGTGCTGTGGCTGCTGTCATTGACGTAAACACAGCAGGAGCTGCATTATTTTGTAAGCGAGCAGGTTTAAGGACATGTAAACACAAGTAACACGACACATCCACCAGAGCGGTGGCCGAATAAAAATAAAAGCCCAAACCAAACTACCAGAAAAAATAAAACAAATTTATGTCTTCATTTTTTTTTGGGGAATTTTGTGTGAGGTTTTTAGAATCAAGCTCTCTCTCTGGTTACCCAAAAGCTAACTATAATTGCATAACAACGCTTAAAGTAACACATAAACTTTTTTATGCATGAAGTAATTTATGTCTGGCATTTGCTTTGGAATTCTGCCAAATAAATACAAAGAATTTGAAAAAACACAAGCTCCACTCATAAAGCGAATGCCACAAGCTGTAAAGTATTTCACATAAATAATTAAATAATACTCTTGGATGGGTGTGAGGTTGTAAATTAGGTTAAGGGTTTATGTCCCTTACAGCCATATCTGAGCTTAATCCAGTTTATTGAAACCTAAACTTGGCTTTCATGCATATGAAATATAAGTAAATCGAAATCGTTATACACAAGAGATTTGTGTACAGAGATACAAATAATGTAATAAAAGAAACTTGAAGTTATTATATAAGAAAACTAGAAAATGATACAATTTTGTAAGCTACTAAAATGTAATCTTTAAAATGTTTACAGACTTGAAACAAAAAACTATCTAGATTTGAAAAAAACTAAAACAGCAAGTTCTATAAAAGCGTAATTGAATTTTATGCAAAGTCATTCTAACGCAATTGCATTGATCCAGACAAATATATATATATATATATCAAGCTCCATTTATCATTCACTTAGCACTTGGTCATCCATCCTCATCCTCATCCACACAAACATACAATCTGCCGTAACTAGCGTGCAAAACGAAGCGATGTGTCTGTGTTCGTGTGCCAATTCAGACACGTCATCGATACTAATTCAATAAACAATGCAAAATGTTTGGCATTGTTAGGCTGCCAATGGCCCACAGGCCGTGTGTTTTCCTTAGCAAACAGGAAAAAATGTAAATTACGTGAAAATGCAAACATCGCTACAAATCAGCATTTTCCCAGAGATGAGATGAGATGTGTGGGGTGGCTCCAACTTGTTGGTTGGTTGGATTGTTGGTTGGCTGGGAGGGGAGGGCACAAGAACTTAAAGCTACGAGAGGATAACATTCGATTTTCGATTTGAATTTATCATTTTTGTTGTCGGCTTGTCGTTGGCGTGATTCGTTTGCATAAATCGCGTCGAGTCCTTGTTTTGCATGTGACAAATGCAAATCCCAAAAAGTATGCTACAGTTTATTGAAAAGCTTATTATGCTGCTCACCGAAGCAGAAGAAGAGTCGCACACACACACACACACTGGCAGTCGTGTGTGTGTGTGGAGTTTTTTATAATATTGGTGTTTGTATTGCTAATGGAAGACAAACGTTATCGGTTTGAAGCACATCCAACGGCCGCCGGAAGGCACAGAAAACTAAATACAAATAAATTGTATTAGTTTAGCGTTTTGTTATCCGCAAATTCAATTTGCATGTTTTCTGTATGATTCACTGTTATCCTTTTTTTTTGCAATTTTATCTTTGTTTTATATCTCGGCTCTGAAATTGAATTTTGCCTCTGCGACATTTGCCAAAGGTCTTGGCAGAGTCATCTTTGCTTGCATAGTTAATTCCCCGCCATTATCCTGCAAAATAGTCACAAAAAATGTTGGCCAAATATTTGAATCGGCCACTGACATTGTTGGCTCACCAAGTCAACAGCAAAATGGAGCCTCTGGAATTTCCTCGGAGACAAATTGCTCAAAATTGGATGCAAAGGCAAACAGAGAGAGAGAGCAATGGTGAAAAGAGCTGCCCCTGGTTGTCATCCAGTTTTTGCCACATCTCCCCCTGTCCGGCTTTTGACTTGGCACATGGCTAACAATGGGAAATATGATGCATCACTGGCCAGGATTTTTTAGCTACACAGGAAAATTGTCCCCATGTTGTTTGGCTCTAATTGCAGCAAACTCTCCTGTGGCCCGGCTCAGATAATTGGCCAACGGTTGCTAAATCATTTCCTTTGTTTTAATAGGTCCTAGTTATAGTGCATGTTACCAGAAACCTGCTAATCAGCTTTCGTTGCGAAATCACTGCAGGCAATTAACACATTATTGGTGGATCAATTAGCCAAGCCTGCTGTGTGATTTTACGACAATTAACCAACTAACTAATCGTGGAGCTCCTTTAATGTTGTTTCAAAGAAATTTAAATTGTTCTAAGTGCAGTAATACAAATATATACTGAAGTTGATGATACTTTATTTCAATTTTAAATTGGTGCTAAGTAATCAGGCAAGTTTCTGCTTAATTTCTACATACGTACAAAATATAATTAAATATCCAAAAATAGACAAACATTGTTTTGGACACCTTTGTTAATTAGTTAAAAATGTCCAACGTTTTTTTGAGATTCAAGAAATTTCTAAAATTAAACAAGCTGAGAACATTTCGAAACAATTTTAAAGTCCAAAGTCTGGGATAAATCTGTTCGCTGCCCTCCGTTTTTTCTATTTTTTTTTTTTGCCATTTATGGGGCAGGGGCTTGACATCAAAGCGGTTGCGGCTTAGCCTTTACGCGTCCTTTTTTGCCGTGCGTGAGAACCATCAAACACACACGGTGGCTGAGAGATGGCCACATGGTCCCCCGGCTGGGTCCTCGACTAAGTCGGCGGGTTTGTTTTTGCACGGTGTACGCAAATATTTCCTTGATTTTTTGCTTCGTTATTCCGGCGTTTTTGCTCGGCAAGCTTGATTCACGTCTATTTTCCAACTCGTTGAGGTCGAAAGTCGTCATCATTACCTTTAGGAGGGAAAGCACCCTACGCCTATGTTTGTGTATTTGTGTAATTAGCAAGGCTTTCAAGGATGTGCGAGCCTGTTTTTCTCCATCACAGCCACCAAGTACTTTAATTCCTGCTGCGAATGGCGTTGTGCATTTCCGTAATTTATTAATGAAAACATAATCTATTTATTTTGACGCCTGGCAGAAAAGTTTAAGAAACAATTTCGTTTAATTAGGCCCAGGCGAAAGTTCGCCGAACCCATTTCGGGCAAGTTTAATTGCAAAATGCAATCAAATTAGTCGGCTACCGTGTTTTATAACGTTATTACAACTGTTTTCGCCAATTAAAACTAATCCAGATGAAAAGAGAACAATAACATAATTTACTCCAATTGGGCGTGAGTGGGAGACCTCTCTAACAAACTTTTGGCTTTTCCATTTTGGGGCAGCATTTTGAACTCGTTTTAAACTGAAAACTCCTGCGCGGCTGTCAACCACGTAACTAGGCTCATATTTACTCTTCTCATCCTCAGATTTTGTACATATCATGTGTTGTTATATATCCCCTGGGATAATATAAAACTAAAATAATAAATGACGCGGACGTGACTAGACATACGCAGTGTCTGTCAAATTTTTTGTGAAAAAAAAACTTTTCTTAGGCAGATGGATGGGTGGTGGAATTTAAAGCATTTGTTGGGGAAAAATCATTTTCCCAGATTTCCATAAGCAAAAGTTTGAGGGGTACTGAGCTAAGCTAACACAGTTTGAGAGCTATTGTTTGCCTTGGGGCAGTACTTTTTGACATCTTACACTTTTTCTACTCAATTATGTAAAATACATGTAAGTATACACCAAATTTGGATTTTTATTTTATTTATAATTAATGGTTATTTACAAAGAGTGTTATGAATGCGTGTGAATATTTATTTAACTATATTGATACATTTAATCATTTCCGAATTTGTTTACAAAATGTCATAATCGAGAGATGTTGATTATATTATCATCTTTCAGTATTTACAACTTTTTTATTTCATTTGTTTATCTACATATAGTTATTTTTGATTTATTCAAAATAAACCCTTAATCACTAACTCGAAAGATATATAGAATTAATTATAAGATTGAACATTGTAAAAGTTTTTTAAATTTTGAAGGGCGAAAAATCGATCAATAGAGCCTTAACTATCAATTAACTTACTGGGTAGATATTTATAAAACTAACTAAATGGACAATAGCTAACAATATAATGTGACTTTTCAAGTTTGCATCTTACCTTGAACCGTTTTCCATTCCCCACCTTAGCCAATTCCTTTCTATCCGTTCCTTTGCGAAAACCCAGCTAACAACTTACTGAAAACTTTGGTCAACTTACCAGACGCGGCAAGTTGGCAAAATTTTCGCAGTGACCTAGGGAAAAATGGTAAATTTTTCCTATTCCTCGGTTGTATCGGCTAAACTGGTTTAGTCTATTCTAAAGGGCCTTGGCATCGATTGATTTCTGAGCAGATGATTTGCAGCACACAAACTACGAGCCGAGTCTTGCCGGAAATAGCGATGAGTGTCCGTGTGACCGTAATCCTTGGCATCCTTTCCAATGTCTATGCCTCGCTTTCGGGGCCATACAGCAGATTGTCCAGTTTTAATTTGTTGATCTTATCGCCGCGGGCTCCATGGCCCGGTCGTCCCCAAAACGATTCGAAGGTGTCGAAGTGCTGGTTGCACAAATCCCTGTCCAGCTGCTTGGAGACGGAGACGGAGCGACGGTTCTGCGATATTTGGACATTCAAATCGTGCAGATAGCGCATGTCGGCGGCCGTTTGGATCCTGTACGTGGAAGTCGTTGATGGTAATGTTTTTGGTTGGTTGGTTGTTGGTGGTTTTTAATTGTTGTTTTTCATTTATGGATTTTCATTTGTTTTGGTTTTTTTTTTTGGTTTGGATTTTTTCGGTTCGTTTCGGTTCGTTTTGCACGGGGATACATAGAAGATTGGTATTATGATTTTTGGTTTTTAGCTGTTTGCAGTTTGTTTGGTTTTTGGTGAGATTGGTATTGCTTTTGGTTTGCTCTTTTGGTTGCTATACTTTCACTTGTATTACAATGGATATTTTCTTGCTGAATGAGCCGAGAAGAAGTGGAGGGGGAGGGTAGAAAAACCATTAACAATGCAAAATGATAGGCACAAAAATGGGGATTTGGGCGATTGGCGAACGGTAAGCGGATTGTTTTTTTCTTGAGTTTTCATTATGGCGCAGAGCAAGCAAATGAGAAACGGACAGGGGCGGAGTGGGAGTGGAAGTGGGATTGTCAAATAAAGGGGGGGGGCGTGGTTGGGGGATAATCTAAGCCTGGCGAATGTGCAGAGTGAGCCGCTTGAGGCAGCAGCCCGTGGAGATGGCCGTGGGGCAATCGCAACTGCAGCACTGCAGCTTGCAGTTCAGATTCTTGGGCAGCCGCTTCATGTGACTGATGTTCTTGATGATGCTGTTGATGCACTTGATCTTGGTCTGCTGACAGTTCTTTTGCGTGTGCTTGGATGCGTACCTATCGTGCGAGGGCGTCCTCTTGGTCACATCCGTGCTGGAGAGGCTGATGGGTCGGTGCATCCCGCGTCTCCGGGCCAGAAGCGGTACCAGCTCTACACCGCCCCCCTCGTCACATGGCGGTCCACCATTTGCGGTACTGGCATCCGGAGTGGCCGTACTGGTGCTCCCAGGGCACGGTCCTCGTGGGGCCATTCTTGGGCACAGCCTGATCGGCTTGCCGCAGTCTTGCGGCTTCAGGTGATGCAGGATCTTGGGTGGGGGTACTGACAGATGACACTTCTTCCCTGGCGGTATCGGGGGCGGTGGATTCATCGGCGGGCTGCCGTTCTTGCCCGGGCAGTTGCAGGTGCACATATCACAGCACCGTTGTGGTTTCGGCGGCTTGCCAGGACGGGATTTCCGAAATGTGTTCTTCTCTGCCGGCGTGACCGGGTTGTCCTGGTCCAACTCCTTCAGCATCTCCTTGTTTGTCCAGCCCTAAGAGGGATTCAAATTTGTGTGTTCCAAAATTACAAACTGATTAAAATCAATTATAGAAGTTAAGTTTTTTAAATTTAGACATGTCCATTTAATTATTCTTTTAATATTTTTAGGGTATATATAATACATATACTCGTACAATATTATAATTTTCTCTTTAAAGAAAACTACTTACCAGTGATTTCATGAAAGAGTGGCCCACTTCCTTGGGGCTCCGCCAGGGCTTGCCGCCAGGTCCCGCCTTGCCCCATGGCTCCTTGCAGGGCTGGAAGACAGAGATGGATCAAAACAGAGGGATTAGTAAGGCCACGCCCAGGGGCGCGTAATAAGTGCCGCTCACCGGCTTTTCCAGCTTGGCCTGCAGGCGCTTCTTCTGGCTGGCCAGCTTCTCCTGAAGCGGACAGCGCTGCTCGTTCTCACTGACAACGATCTTGTCGAGCAGCGGCTTGCCCTTGCACGGGGGCGAGGGCTTGTAGCGCAGCTCGATGTCCACATGGCCTTTATTGCGAAACGACATTGAGGGGTGCTCTTTCAGCTGGATGTGGAGGCTCTCACCATTGGCGTTCTTGGCCAGACCCACTCCGACCCCATGGCCGGGTTTGTGGGGAATCTCACGTTCGCAGATGGTCACCGTGCTGCTCCTGGGTCCGCTCTCCTGCAGATGGTGCACGGAATGGGCATGGTTCAAACGCACACCCGGCGGCTGGGGCGGAGCATGATGTTGGTGGTGATGATAGACGGCAAGCGGATTGTTGTGGCACTTGTTCTTCATGGAGAAGAAGTCGTTGTACCGACACGGCTGCAGTGAGTTCATTCGGTGGGCGTTGGTCTAGGGGGATCATTATTTGTTATGTAAAATTATCCTCGATTTATATAGATTTGAGACTTCTCACCACAGTCGGTGTGGAGTGCAGGCCAACGGCTGTGATGTCCTTGCGGCGTACCTCTACGTTTGGGGCTCCTCCGCCAGGACGACCCCAAGGGCAGTGTTGATGAAACAGGTCGTAATACTAAAAGGAGGAATAGGTAAAATATAAAAAAAATAACCAAGCAAACTTTTAAAAAGAAATAAAGAAATTTCTATTTAAAATAGTTGCAATAACATAGTTTCTCACCAGAAAAATGATTACTATATTAATTTTTAAAGCGGCCCCAATTTATATAGTATGCAAACTTTAATATCTTCCACCCGAATTAAATGTAATAAATTCCACGAATCAGAAAGGTTTCCAATGTATTCAGTGTCCTGCCAGGGAGACACTGCCGCAGCAAGATTACAAAACCGTGTTATATCTTATCGATTTGGAGGCAGCCCATTTATGAGTCCCAGACACAACCCGAGCCCCTTGGCCCATCTCATCGTGACACGCGCGGAGTGTGGCGTTGTTTGTTTACGGAAATTGGCGAATTCCCTTGAGTGTTCCCCGCACCAGGCCCAGGAACTTTGTTTGTAGGTTGTTGTTATAGTTGCAGTGAGCAGCGATTTGCATTTCACTCATTTTTGTTTTCACCCACATTTCGGTATGCAGGCTGTGATATAGGCAAATAATCAGGCAGGATTCTAGTCACGCAAGGACTCGGAGGAGTGCCCAACTGCCTTCGAGTTGGGCATTTTTCGCCTAGTAGCGAGGTGATTTGATTACTGAAGTCTGAATTGTCAAAGGGTTTGTTGAACCAAATTTTCACGAGTCCTGATGGATTACATGTTGCTTGGGAAAGGTCTTTGAACCGAGCAGAAGTTTTCACAATCGCGTGGGTGAAGGTTCGAGACAGTTTTTGATTGTCATAGGTTCTGGAAGTTTGTCTATGTGCGTTTAGAGGTTTATTGCTTGACTGGGCTTTATTTGAATTGAGTTTGGATTGATTTTTTACATGCAGTAAACTTATCTGTACCGATCTTCTAGATGATACCCATCAAAGCAATTTTTCAACGAATTAGAATAATATTTATTATAATTTGCTACGATAACGCAACATTTTGGATTGCATAATAATAAGAATTAAATAAGGGGATAACCTTGTTTTCAATATGATAAAAAATAACATACTTTCATAAAAAAATATAAATAACATTTAAAGCAGAAAGAAACTTAAAAATATTACTCATACGCACTGTTGGCATTCGAATATAATAAAATACACAAAAATTATTTACAATCTGAATGAGTATTATTTCATATATAACATTGATCCTAGCAATATTACCCACATGCACTTTCCCGACTAATGAGAAGCCACTCGAAATTATTACACATACGCACTGTTACCCACCTCCTGTTTATCCTTCTCCTTGCGGGCACACTCCTCCGCCTTGCGTCTCCGCCACATGCGAAGACTCTCCTCGGCATTTTTGCGCTCGACGAGACGCTTCTTCTCATCGCACCACATCAGCGGATGTTGGATGTGGTCGTGGCAGAAATTGCCACCCATGCCCATCTCATCGCTGGTCGTCATTGTGTTCTGAATCTGCTGCTCGAGTCTGGGAGCTGAGAGCTGAAATCTGGGAACTGGAAACTGGGAGAACGGAAGTAGCGCTGCGTTCAGCAAACGCCGCGTTACTGAAACAGTCTCGTGCTCGCCCCAAACCGTTTAACCGCCGATTCGACGGCACTGATCCGTGCCAGGCACTGCTGGGCCAATGAAGATGGTGGCCCAAACCGACTTTCGGGCCAAACCACTTCGGTTGTCTAGGCAGCGGGCCCGGCTATTTATAGCCTAGGTTAAGGCACACACTTGGGCCGCACGTGAGCGGCGGGCGACTGTCCTTGAAGTAGTTCCTGCTGTTTGTCAAGCGTAGTCTGTCTAAGGCAGGCCCGGGATGGCATACCAGCTGCGTAACCGCCGCTAATCTCGTTTTGGCCATTTAAATATTTCCCCCGTTAGGCCCGTAGACCCTTCAAGTTGACTTGCCTGCTCTGTTTGCCTGCTCCGGTTGCTTGCGCTTGTTTGCCTGGCTAACGAGGCTTGGACGTAAAATATATTTACTTTATATTGCGCGGAAAATTGTGCCACGGCTGCCTCAACTTAACCCGATTCGTGCCGTTTTGTTTCTAATAAAACGGAAAGTTCGCCGAGTCGTCAATACGGTCGGGGAAGGGGGAGATGTTTAAGAGTAGGCCAGAGGGCTAAAATCTGCTGCAGCATTGCGTGCCATTTAATCCGAAACTTGTTGATGTTTTAAACTGAAAAGCTCTTAAGAGCAGCACAAGCTCGCATTGCTCATACGCCCCATGTGGCAGCCACGATTCCTCGCTTGTTGCAGCCGCAGCACACACTCACATATATGTACTACCAAATTTATTTGTTTGGCCCAATTTTGGTATCAGCCATGCCCGTCGCAACATAAAGCACTTTGGCTGTGTCCAAAACTATTTCACTAGGTCGTCATGGTCGTCCATGTCCTTGTTGTTTTTCGTTCTCATGTTGCTGCCGACTTTTTGGCCAATATGTTGCATAGTTACATTTGCTGCCTTGGGGCATGTGTGTAATGTCTGTTTGATGGCTCACTATCTTTGTGGGTGCAACAGTCAGAAATGCAGGCTTTAATCTTTGTTGTTGCGCCGAAACATTAAATCGGGAAAGAATAAACTTTCAATCGAAAATCCCATTTCTTTGTTTTACAAAATCGAATTTTTATTCATCTCTTTAAGTATACAAATATCGTAATTACATTTATCAATATCAACAGCATTATCATCATTATGTCGTTCGCACTCTATAACCTGTGGGTAAATCGCCTAAAGCACACATTTCAATTGGTGTCTCGCCAGGATTAGCAACATTCGGTCTTTTGGTTTTATTTTAGTTTGCCTTTTTCTCAGTGTAGAGCTGGCTGTAAAGGAGCCCTCATAGTTGTTGTTGTTGTATTATCAAAAATGTACACTCACAAAAAAAAAACATAATAAATGTTGCTGACTGACTTAATTGAGGTTGTCTTTATAAATTAAAATAAGAACTTAAATCATATAGAGTTGTTTTTTTTTAGGCATTCCGAAAGGGGGTTTGTTCTTCGATTTTGTGTGAATGTCTTATAAATTACTATTGCATTGGAGACGGATAAGAAACGCTTTTAACATTAAGACTCGGCAGCATTGTTACTCGAACAATCCTCTTTCAGTGTCCCATATAACATATTATATTTGCATTTCATGCGCGAATGGTTCAAAATATATTTTTTAGTTTAATCCAACTTAATTACGGGTTTTCAACTTTAAATTACATATTTGTGCTGTCGGAAGGGATTTTGAAGAGTGCAAACGATGACCATTGAACCATTTAGGCATGAAATACCCTAATCCATATTTAATTAAGAATAAACAATATATTTTCTGCATTGTTCGTATTATAAATATCGTTTACACACTGGTTGCTTTGTTGCATTGACTATAAAGATTTTCGTTTATAGAATATTTCTGCCGGAGTTGCTTACAACTTACAACTTCTTGTACTCATAAGACCCTTTCAAGAAATATTTGTACAATTTTCTCTTGTTTACCTATTGTTGGCCTTTTGCTTTTCTTCTTGTTTTTTTTTTGTCTATATTGCATATAAAATTTGTTAAAAATTCATTGAACATCTCGTATTTATGTGCAGCGTACTCCTGCCGTTCGGCATGTTGATTTCTCTTTTGTTTATGCAATTATTTACAGTGTCAACAACAAATGCCTACAAACTAAATAATAAATCTTGTTTACAATTTTACGTTAACCGCTCGCTTGCTGACAAAACTTAACCGAAACATCGAGTGTGGCCTACATAACACTATTATTATTGCATTAGGTGTATTAGAATTATTAGTATTATTATGTTAGTGCGTCTCTACTTCATGCGGTTGATGACTAAGTCCGCGACGACCTGCAGGCCCTTCTGGTAGGGCGACTCCGTCAGTTCCTGGGCCAGCCGTATCGCCTCGTTGCAGTGCTTCTTGGCCAGGAAGCGTGTCTGCTCCAGCCCGTGGGACTTGTGCACCAGTTCAAAGGCCCGCTCCACATCGCCGGGCTCGCTGAAGCGCCGCATGACCATCGGATTCAGCTCAGGGTACTGCAAAATACGGGAAATGCCATCAATTACAATAACAATTATGCAAGGCTCTCAACTCTCGAACGGAGTGGGTGGGTCCGGCTGTTGGTGGTGCATCTCCAATGCACCGAACTGCTTGAAAAGCACGGCACGCGTTCGCCATTCGCGGAATGCATAGCAATTGTAAATCGCTTTGGCCGCAGGAACTAATCGCTCCCTCGCATTTGAGTGGCAAACGCATCGGAGTGTCGAGCCAACCACCGACCCACCCATTGACATGATATCACCACCTGCACCGACGGCACCATGAATACATCATCATAGGCGCCGTCGGCGGGCAGGTATGTACTTTAGATGCAAAAATTACACAGATCTAGACAAATAGTCATCCCCTGTTGGGGTATTAAAACATAGAGAGAACTAAATTACATGTTTTCATGATATTTCTACAAATTTTAAATACAAATTTACAAATTTGCTTATTCAAAAGAAAAGTTTTAATGAAATTTCGCATTTTGTTCAGGTCTACTAACAAGGATCAATTCAAATAAATATTTTCCATAAATTAAGTGTTAATTACTTTTCCATTTCAGCAAACCCCTGACTTTTTCCCTGTGCATTGTTCCACCTCTAATCAATTATCGTGCCAATAAGGAAATGTCATGGGGATTACCACATATTCTGAGGACGGCACTCACCTTTTCGCATGCAAAGAGAACCGGAGCGGTGGCCAGGCCCAGTTTCAGATCCGCCGCCGTTGGCTTGCCCATCTGCTCGGTGGATGAGACAAAGTCCAGCATGTCGTCGACCAGTTGAAAGGCCAGGCCAATGTTGCGTCCGTACTGGAAGGCCAGCTCGGCTACGTTGTCGTCGGCCTGGGCAATTACGGCGGTCTGCAATGGATTAAAAGTGATCGAGACGGGGGTTCAAGCTCAGTTGAAATTGAAAACTCCGATTGGGAACAATGACGCCGGCATGCGTGCAAACTAATTGCCGAATTAAGAGGCCCAAGCTGCAGTTGGGATTGCAGTTGGCATGCCAATAACTACTACTTACCGCCTTCAGTGCGTTGGCAATCAGCGATGCCGTCTTCCTGTATGTCTTGGTCAGATAATGAGCGAAGCGCTCGTTCTCCGTTTCCCTTGAGCCCAGCTGCATGAACTCGCCTTGGACCAGATCGGTCAAGATCTGCAAGAAATATATGTATGTAAGCGAAACGATTAGCAATTGCAAACAATGCCTCATAAATATGTCAACGTTAAGCTGGTGGAATGGTTATTGCTTCTCATTCGATTGTTCGCATTGTTCTGCAATCGCAGTCTGGATTTCCCATCCGAAGGTGAACGATTGGATTGGATTGGATTACGCAATTCACGGATGACACTTTATTTGCATGGCTCAACCCTCCCGAAATCCGAAATATAGAAACCGATTCTGCCTAGAGGCGCGCGTGTGTGTTTGTGTGCGTAACTTCCGCATGGCTGAAACTTCAAATGCAAATGGCAAACACAATTGTGCCAAATAAATCTAGCAAATAAAATTTCATTCAGAGCTCCTCAGTAAGAAGTCGGATACAAGATACGAGATACGAGATGCTACCTGACTATTTTGGCTCCCACCCGTTTCTGTTTGCCCACTAAATCGTTTGGCACGCCCTTCGGCTCGCCTTCGATAGGCATTTTCATTCATTCAGCCAAATAAAATAAAAAAAAACTCACAGACAGTTGTCAAAATCTTTGGCAAACAATCGGGTGGCAGTGTGTAGTGTGTGGGATCCGATTCCAAGGAGCTCAAGGTGAGGTGGCCAAAATAAGCCAGGCAAAATTCTATCGACCACCGCTGGACTTTCAATGTTAATTAACACAAGTGGCGAACAGCACTCGAAAACAGCCAGAGACAAGTGCGTGAGCTTTAACAACTTGGCCAACAAATGCATTTGGAGCCATAAAAATTAACACAATGCTGCCTTTTAAGCAGCGAAATAAAGCCAAATGCTCGCATTGCCGGCATTTTTCTTTTTCGACCCCAAAATGTGAGTGCATTTTGTGAGTTGTGAAGCTTGGCAAAAAAAAAAGAAAATAGGTTAGCCTCGAAGCAAGTTTGTGAGGCACGTACAAGGGAATTTTCTTTTTGAATTGCCAACTTCCGACAAGGGGAATTTAGCAAAAAGTAATGCAAGTATTTCGCTTTAAAAAACATTTCTTCCAGTTGTTTAAAAGTCATATAACTTTCAATTAAATGATATCACTTTGCTTAAATTATTCTTATCCAATATCAATTGTATCACACTTGCGGGCCTTTCCAAGGGCAAAAAGAATCTTAACGGTCTGGTTTAACCCAAAACATGTAGATAGTCATAAATTCAGTTGATTGAAAGGCAGACGACCAATCTACCCATTTTTTTTAATGCCATCAGCGTCTTAGAAGCCGTTCAAATTATTCAGTCACGTGCACAGCATATTTAATAAGAAAAACTGACAAATATATGCCGGAGATTGTAGATTGTCTTAGAAGAAAGAGACATGCTTAAAGTCGTCTTTAATAGAAACCCGAAAAGAAGATGGAAAATTAACATATTTTATAGACAATATTTATTTTGTTTTACTTTAGAGAAAATTCTTTAATCTTTAAGTCTATAAACCTTTTTTTTTGATTTAAATAAGAAACAGTCGAATGACATCAGACATCACAAAATGAATTAACTATAATATTAAGATATAACTCCCAAAAAGAAAACTTTACATTTAAAGTTTAATCAGATCATTTTTAATACCTATTTCCATCTATCACCTTCGCACGTTTTGTTTTGGAAATTAATACTGTGGACTTTAAGCTTATGCAAAGCTAAAACCAAGCTTTATTAATCGTACCCTCCATAGTTTAGAGAAATTTAAATATATAGATAGATAATAGAACTAGTTTCACATTCGATAGTTTATGACCTCATGATCGCAAAGAAAGTTTTCAGCTTGATGGGGTCAAGATGCTTGGAATGCTAATGGGACTGATTATGCTATGGATACATGGGTCTGATGCCGCTTAGATTAAGGTAAGCACGGGCAAATTAGATAGGTAAATAAGAGAAGATAAGTGTCCAGGCCGCACCTTGGATCCCATCTTAGAGCCCATCCTCAAATGTTACGCATGTTTCGCGAATTGAGAAAACCCATCGAGACAGAGAATGTGTAACCCAAAAACGTAGGCAAGTTTATTGTGTTTGCTTTGGCTATTAACTTGGCCCGCTCGATTGTGTAAATATGAAGACCAGCTGCGATGGAGAGATATACAGAAATACAGAAATATGGAATCACCTCAGTTTCCAAGGCAACAGATCTAGTTTCACTCTCGCTCAACCGAAAGTGAAATTGGCAGGTGTGACTAATTTGAAATTTATAGAAACTACGCGATGCATGGCAAATGGCGATGAAATATTTCTGCGGAATTCCCAATCGAAGGCCAAGGATGCAGAACTGCAGCGAAACATCGAAACATTAAAAGTGAATGCCGCCGCAAAGTTACACGAACTCTGGCGAAGGGCGAACCTTGGACG
The DNA here is from genome assembly GCA_021224005.1 of Drosophila setifemur. Lineage (NCBI taxonomy): Eukaryota > Metazoa > Arthropoda > Insecta > Diptera > Drosophilidae > Drosophila > Drosophila setifemur. The sequence continues at coordinate 16,066,494 of JAJJHY010008598.1, read as the reverse complement.
GAGCAACTCCCAGGGACGCAGGAAGTAGCGGGCCCAATGATTTGTGCCCCATTAAAAACCCCGACTGGTTTGTATGTCGGGAAGTTCAAAACTGCCTGGGCAACTTTCATAATTTTAAGGAAATCGTTTACAAGACAAAAAGGTTCCCCCCGCTTGTTTGCTTAAAATTCGTGTGAAATTTCGCACCCAATCGGATTACGTATTCTCATAGGTACACATATCTTTGGACGTATTCTTATTGACAAAGATCTGAATCCGGGATTTTTTTTATGGGATTCTTCAGTAAGGTAGTATTTGTGTTTGCCTTGGCAATTTACCATCTACTTGAATTCCCAACTAACTTTAGTAAATGTTTGTTTTTTGTTGGGGGGGGCGTTTTGTGGTTGGGTTTATTATAGTAAAATTATTCAAGTTTAATGACCAACGCTTAAAGTTCTCATTTTCAGAATCTGTAAGTGTACTCCCCCCATTAAGAACATCCATTAGGGTATTACTCATATCCTTTTCAGGAAAAACTTGTTGTTTTCTTACCTGACTCAGCACGATCGTCACATCATCGCTTCGCAGACGAGCTATCATAATCGAGGCAACCGATAAGATGTAATCACCGGCCATTGTGACCTGTAAAAGCGATGAGACATGGTCAGAAACAAGCGACTTTAACACAAAAGAGTACAGTTATATGTTGCAAGAGTTAACAGCCAACAGGCAACAGCAAACAGGCAACAGCAATATGAAAGACAAAACAAAAGTTAACTGACATGACTAAGATGAGCGGCGATACAATCAAAGACAAGAAAATTAAAATTGCTTCGAGCTCTTTGGATTAATTTATGCATTTCAATTTGAAGAGATGTCGAAAGGGAAACTGCAGCCCGCTGATGGGCAGCTCGATATAGATTGGTATTCGTTCGACTTGTCTATTATTAAATTTAATGAAGAGCCAACTGATTTTGAGGCCTTCCAATGTGATGCAAGATAGATGTTGACAAAGTCAATAAACACTTCCAATCGAAATACGCAACAAATTGATGTCAAAGTCAGGCATGGAACAGCTGCATGATTGCTGTTTGGCTTGGTGTGTTTGCTTTTCGCAAATATGCTCGGCACCGATATGGGCATAATCGCAGATCCTTACCTTTTTATGATTCCAAAGAGCATTAACGCTGGGCTTGCCGCGTCGGAAGTCGGACTGATCGATGACATCGTCGTGCACTAAGCTGGCCGAGTGTACCATCTCCGAGAAGAGGGCGATCTGTCGTTGTTTGTGTACTAATTGGCTGTCAAGGCAATAGGCAAAATATGATAGGATCGTTGAGTAAAAACTATACTTAAACATCGGCCGATGTATGTGGTTTTAATTTGGCCGAAATGCGCACATTTCGCAAAGCCATGCTAATCATTTACACTCTGCTACATCGAAGCCCCCACTCGAAACTCACTGTGACTCGTTGTTCAGATGATAGTTTATCGCCTTGGCCATCAGCATGGTAACCATGGGTCGCAGAGCCTTGCCCTGGCCATCGAAGTAATAGCTGGCGATGGTGTCCAACTCCGGCTGGGATGTTCCCGATTGCAGTAGCTATAATACAGATACAAACAAGAAATACGGATGACGAATGCAAAAATTAGTCAGGCCTCTTTAGTTTGTTTTGGTCTTACTTGGCCTAAATTAGCAAATATTTGTGTTCTGGACTCGAGCTACAAAAATATTCCCACCTGGAATTGAGGAAAAACCCCTCTAATCAATGACGTCCCAATCAGCTGAATGCTGAATGGAACTTCTCACAACAATTTCTATCCATTTGTGGTTGGAGATAATTTGTTTATGCTGGTTTGAAAACTTTTTATTGAATTCAATTTAGTTTTATTAGAGATCTATAAATCCATCCGGTAGCGGTTTATTTCCTTTATAAGCCTCGTAAATCCGTTCAAAATATAAACATTTTACACTTACTATTCCTTTTTTTATTTTAGTTAAGCTTTCCCCAAGTGTTTTTTTCCCTGCCGAAACTGAGTAACTCAGAGTAATGACTAAAGGCCTATTCATCTCTCAAACCTTGTGTAAATTAGTTCTGCCACTTCTAGTTAATAATGACAGTTATTACCCAATTTCAGATCGACATCTAAACTTTGAAAATTGCCCAACTTACATCTCTCACATCGTCGTAGAAGTATTTGAGCTCGTCGTCGAGTATGATGTATGGATCAATCTGGATTTCCCGCACCGGACCAGCTGGCTGTTGTGTGTGCACCGAACTGTGCTGGCGTAGATTCGTCTTGGAGCACTGGGAGTAGCTCGGGTTCTGGTTGCAGCTGTGTGGGCTTTGCTGTGGGGGGAGAAGGAACCGAAAGGCATAGAACGGTTAGCAATTTCGGATAAATGGGCAAATGCTGCAATTAATAACAAAGTGTGAATAATGAGGGAGCAAACAAGTCACTTAACAACTTTCAATTGCGGCTCTGCCACGACTAACAAGTTTCGCCTTGCCCGCCACAGGCTTTTCTGTTTTCGGCCGATATTTCTACTATTTTTTTTTAGTGCGGCACCAGCCGAAAATTAATAACTGGAAAATTGCACCGGCTCTGGCTATGGCTATGGGTCTTGGCTAAAACTGCGGCAACAGTAACCGCAGTAAATGGCCAACTAATTGAAGCCGATTGTTAACGCCCTCGCGCGACTCTTGACCTTGTCGCCAAAATTTCAATTGTGTAGGCAAATCCTTTGTTGTGGCTTAGAAGACAAAACAACAAAAGAGAGCAACACGCGCTGCTAAATTGTCAGGCAACATGTTGCCGCAGCAATTGTTGCTCAGATATATATTTTCATTTCTAAAATTTTTTAAATATAATAAAATTGTATACATTTGATTTGATTGATTTGATTTACTGCACAACTTAATAAAACAAACTAGTTTTTACTTTAACCTTAACTTTTGTTTAATTGTAAATGTTAGTAATTGTTTGCAACAACCCGACGGAAACAATTTTGAGTACTCTTAATGGTGCATTAAAATTATCTTTGGTTATTAAATTAATTTTCCTAAATTGATCCATATTATTTTTTCGTAGTTATAGTTTGTATACAAAAATCAATTTATTTGACTGCACTAAATAAAAACAGGAACTATTAAAAAATTTAAGAAACTTTGGCAAAGGTTAATCTGTTATATTATTTATTTGTTTGCAGGCAGACAAGTTAATGGTTTAAGTCTTTCCATTGCTTTGAATTTGTTTTCCATACGGTTGCATTTATTTGCAATTATGCAACGCTATTGGTGCTCGCCATTTGGATTTGCCAGAGTGTTTGCTTCTTGTGCAGCCTGTCAAGCAGTCAGCCACTCAGTCTGTCAATAAAAGCCAAAAGCCGCACACACGCTGCCACGATAACATGTAAATTCGATGTTGCCAGCTGTCAGCAGCGAACGGAGCCAACTTTTACCATATCAAATATTTGGCTATGATGGCGGGGAATGGGCGTGAACGGATTACGCATGGTGGACGATGCTGACCCACTTGGGACGATTGGACCAATTGGGGTCCTGCCAGACACACAGTCAATGACCATCGCGCAACCATTTTACGCCCTTGGCAAACGATCGCCATGCGCATCTTCTGCGGCACCAACCACCAACATCGCAATGATCGTTAAAAATCATCGACTTTGATTGGTCTATGGGGGCCCACACGTGTGGACCCCAAACTGGTTCGATGATGGTACGTTTTCATTGATGATCGGGTTTTTTTGGGGGGCCAGGGCAGCATCGTAAAATAACCAAACAAATTGTTGACCATCGCTTCCCAGCGCCGCCGCGTCCATTGAAAAGAGCTTGTAATGACCCAGTTTCATATTTAATATATGTCATAAACATCGGCCGGGGCTTAGCTTTTGGCGAGTAGAAAGCGACATATTACAAAATCGACGCATCACAATTACCAACAGCAGCCGGAAGAAATCCAATTAAATTCGAGTCGTGGAAACTTTCGTTTTCAATATGTGCGCCAAATTAAAATTAGTTGATAATATTTGCAAAGGCCAAAACAAAATGAAACTAACAAAAGAAACACAAAAATTACATTTCCATTTCTTTGTGGAACGTGCAGAAATGCATTTAATTGTGGCTATTTTTGACGGGGGCCCACATACGTTGAGAGACTTTTAAACACGTTTAAACGCTTTTAACGGTTTGCCCATCCGCTTCGCCGGAATCTACAGGTGCCCACGAAAGCCGAACGAATTTTAAGTGTCTCTAAACCCAATGAACTTATTGCCGCGGATGCAACATTAACGGATCAAGTGCTCGTTGCAAGCCAGGCCAATGATCCACATTCTGGCATTTACCAGCAAATAATACTCGTATATATTTGGCGAATTCACTCTTCATTTATTTATGCATCTTGTTGCGTGAGCAAAACAAAAACAGAAACATTAAAAATAACCACATAGGAAGCAAACATTTGCCGTTGCACTTGGTTGCCGAAGATGAACCGAGGATTTTGGTTTACATTTTACAATGCGGTTTCTTGTGCAATCATGGTAATAACAATGAACCATCTAGAAAAGTCAGTGGACAGGGGAAATATGGAAAAGCTCTGAGCCAGCCTGAGCATTTATATTTAAATTATTAAACAATCTAAATCCGAAGATTGCCTCCGGGCCACAGATAAGGTTAAACCGCAATTAGCCTGGTTGAATCCAACACTGAAATATACTCGGATCCAGTTTAACCTCCTTTTGCTCCGCACATCCAATCCCACAAAAGAGGAGCCGCAACAATTGGCAGGCCAACTTTCACATTGATTTAAAAAAAAAAGAAATAATAATCATGATCTTCGGCAGCAATGAGGCAAATAATTTACTTTTATTTCACTTGCGGCACCTCTGCCAATTTTCATTTAAATACGCGCCTCTTTTCAACTCATCAATTTAATTGTGGAAAATTTGTGTGCGAAATCGGCATGGTGATCAAAGCAATTGCAGCATTTAAAATCTGTAAATTGACAAGCCAAGACAAGTGCAAAAAAACAAATCAAATAAACTGGAATTTTCGCCACAGGGCGCTCCCACGACATAATCCCATCGCACTTGGGCACTGAAGACCATCCATGGAGCGGCGGCGGCGGCGGCCTCAGCTCAAGTCGCAAGTGAAGATGAAGACAATTAAGCAAAGTATTTAAACATTCCCAAGTGTCAGGCAACTCGCGCTGATCGATGTCAGTCCGATTGAAAGGCCCAAACAAAAGCGAATTGCAACATTTTGCATTGGTTATTGATTGCTATATGGCTCACTTATTGTGTTCAGCCGCATTGTTATGATTTGCTCTTGTTCGCCAGCGGAATTCGCTCGTTGGATTTTTATTTTTTTTAAGCCACTTTGTATGCGGAATAGTCGGGGTATCATAAGCGATATACTCGTATCTGAATTTTTGAATAGTCCTCCGCTCGACAATTGCCTCAGCATGTCGCTATTTTTATGGAGGTCTTGTCTTTGGTAATAAGCACGAAAATAGTTAGCACCTGAGCGATTTGAAAATTAAAGCTGCTAGAAATTATTCAATTATAGTAATCAAGTCACAAAACTTATGGTTATGCCACTTGGCCCACAGAACATTTAAGTCGTTAACTAACTTTAAGTAATTGTATTTAAGTAAATTAACCTTAAGGACTCTGTATGTGAATAATATGTTTTATGAGGCAATTGGCTTGTTAAGAATATATGTAATTTTGGAATGATGTTTAATAACACATATTAAAGCTTGGCTTTACATACAAAGAAGTTTATTTAAGCTATTTTTTTTAAACATAGTTATTACTACTTTATTAAAGAAAGTACTCTTAAATATGTAGGGCTATTCTTTTAGTATAAATATTATTGGATTATTAGGCCCAACATAATATTTTTTCTTGATTTGCTCTCGCTTCAACGCTTCTTGGCTTTCTGAATATTTTCGAAAATTATAATTGCTTCTCGCTTGCCAAAAAAAGAAATGCCGCTGCCTTGATCGAACATGACAGGCCGTGGTAGCGGAAGCGGCCAACAGCAAAACAAAGGTATTGGCCAAAAGCTAAGATAGAGAAACAGTCAAGAAAGTAAGCAACAACCGCCTCTCTTTGGCTGAGGGCCGCGAACGAAGCCGAAGACGAGGCTTTGGACTTACTTTCCCTTTTTGTCATCGCTGCGGTTGTATTGGTATTGGTTTTGCTTTTGGTACTAGTATTGGTATTGGTATTGGAATTGCTGGCTGACATAACCAAACGTTGACTGGATGAGTAAATCGGAGGAGGCTTTGGGGGTAAGGGGGACCGGGGGGGTCGGCAGCGATTGGCTGCATAAATCGCTCGCCATGGTCGCTTTGTAATTTCTCTGTTCGATTTTAGCCGATAGAGCCGTTGCCAAGTTGCTGGTGCGTCTTCGTCATTAGCCATAGTGCCTGCTGGCAAGTGGTTAACATGCGTGTTAACATCTCAGCAGCGCACCGCAGGCAGCTCGAGTGAGTGTGAATGCCGAGTGCTGGGCTGCTTGGAGTGTTTGCCTCTAAACTGGGCAATTTGTATTTGGCAAAGCATGTTGGACTTGCGACATTGAGAATGCTTCTGAGACACACACTCTGGCACACAGGCACTCGACTGCAGTTAGTGGGTGTTGACAGAAGCCAACATAATCTGGCGGCATCATTCGCTGATGTCTCAATTGCAAAGGCAATGCGTCACGGTTTCATAGCGTTCGAAATTGGGCTCATCAGAAACTGTGACATCAGGCAATCGATTGACCAATTGGAGACTGCAAATCACCCACCAAATCATCAAAGCCAACAAAACAAGTAGGACAGCATTGGGGAATCCCCAATGCCATTATTCCTCAAAGAGTGCAATTTGGTATTACTCAGGCTTACTCTTACGGAAATTTCCACAAAAGGTTAATTTATTCAATTCAAGAGGAAAAACACGCTGCAAGAGTTCAACGATTCAATAATCAATGCTTTGGGGAATTTCAAACTCGACCTAATGAGCTGCCATCTCAAAATGGACAAAATGATTTTTCATTTATTAATTGGATTAAACTTGATTTTCAATCCAGTTTCAGTCACAAATTTTCCGCAGTTGTATTTATCATTCGAATGCGGAATTCCAGCGCCACTTTGGATATTGCGCAACGAGTGCGATTTACAATTGAAATTAGTGCGTGCCTGGCCAACGCGTCGGCTGCGTGATATTTGTCTATGTAGGCAAATTAAAAAGCGTTCACCTTTTTAAACGCCTTAACTTGCAAGCCAACTGACAAAATACCGAAAAACTGTGAAAATATGATTTTATAGCCGCAACTATTGGTTGCTCACCACAAATGTTGAGGTGTCAGTTCATTGCTTTTGGTAATTATAACAATCTATCAAAAGCAAAACATTTAAAAGGAAACCAAAAATAAGGCACAACAAATGGAAAAACAAAATGTTTTCGCAGACAAATTGGAAACCAGTTAGCGGTGGAAAACCTGAAAATTCAAGTTTATCCTGCATTGGCGGGCTTGAACTGTAAATCAACCAGGTATCCAATACCCAAAAAATTACATAAAAAGCGCAGACAGGAAAAAAGCACATTCCGAAATGCAAACTGCAAATGCGACGCGTGCTGCCAATGAATGCAAATTTAAGGCTCTCGCTCCGTCTAATTTTTTTTCCGTATTAACTTCAGGCTTTTTGGCCATCGATTAGCATTGCCGAGCTGTGCTGTGCCGTGCTGTGCGTTTCGAAATACAAAAAAAAAATCATAAGCAAATGTGGACAAACATTTAACCAAATTCCAATGTTAATTAGGAGAAACCCTTGCCCAAATTAAAGCATGCCTAATGATGACTGGAAGTCAGAATGTTAAGCAAACAGTTTATTGATGAAGTCGAATGCAGCCAAACCAAACAATGGAGCAATCAGTGTGGGAAACATAATCCATGGCAGATAATAAAATTTATGATAATTATTGATAAAACATTCCAGCCCGACGGCCGGACAGTGGTCGGACATGAGCGACATTGATGAAATGTGGGCCTGACAGCCGAAAATGCGGCTTGACTTGGTAGGTTTGGCCGGGGTTATGCAACTTCTTTTGGGCCAGGCTAGCCGAACCAAACTTGCTCCATACATGACTGTGGCAGTGACGCTGGCTGGCGGCGCTTCTTTTCGGGCTTTCAAATCGAAATCCGAAAATTTTGTTGTTAAGGAAAACAACGCTGAAATCATTAACAGTTAACAGTCTTGGCCGACGCCGCCGCCGCCAATCACTGGGGTGAGGGTAGAGAGGGAAGAAACAGAAACCACCGAATCCGTATCCGAGACCGAAACCAGTTTAGGACAACACCAAACCAAAACGCATGCGTCTTTCTGGAATTGGGTCAGCAAGTACGGGCCCGAAAAATACCAAAGGCAAAGAGCTGGCCAGCAGCAAGCGATCAAAGAGACCATTGCAGGTGTAGGACAGGTTGAATGAAAGTCAACCAAAAGCCGCTTAGGCATGCCCACATCCACATCCACAACCACATCCAATTTCGGCTTCGATTCCCCCTTTGGCTTCGCCACTCTCCTAAATACCAATTAAACCATAACTGCATATTAACCAAATTTAATATTTAACTGATGAAGAATATTTTGTTGTTGGTTCAATGTCCAAGAGTTTTTTTTTCGCTGGCAATTTGGGTTGGCATTTCGGAACTTTGTCCAGTGTGAGGCGAGTGAAAGTGTTTTGCAGAAATAAAGATACAGCCACAAAGACAAAGATTTACGATATGACCATCTCGTGCATACGACAGATGTATCTTTTAGCATATCTGCTAGTTTTTTTTTCTGTTTTTTGTCTTTTGTTTTTATACCCTTGCAGAGGGTATTATAATTTTGACCAGAAGTTTGTAACGCAGTGAAGGAGACGTCTCCGACCCTATAAAGTATATATATTCTTGATCAGCATCACCAGCCGGTCCAGTGTGAGGCGAGTGAAAGTGTTTTGCAGAAATAAAGATACAGCCACAAAGACAAAGATTTACGATATGACCATCTCGTGCATACGACAGATGTATCTTTTAGCATATCTGCTACTTTTTTTTCTGTTTTTTGGCTTTTGTTTTTTTTTTACATATGTAGGTATGCCCAACCTGATGACTTTCGCACAAAGGGTTGACCCAAAGAAATGTGAGTTATTGTGAAATATATTTTAAAGTTATGCGAGTTTAAATTGGGAAATGCAAGTTTCTTGGAAATTCATTATTTTAATTTATTTAAAGAGATTTTGATATACGAGTACACGAAAAAGTACTTTTAAAATCCTTGAAAATCTGTAACTTAATCTTTAGCATAAAATGCAGCTAAAATATCTCATACCCCAACTAATTTAATCGGGTATCAAGTTCGTGCCCAAAATTTCTAAAAATTTCAATGAAAACAGGTCGAGATTTGGTTTCACTTTCACTAGACCAAACCCTCGCATTCAAATTAAGCACACACAGACGCCCAAAAATTTAGAGAATCAACAGAAATCAATCAACTAAGGCTGCTGCTTCCACCTCCAGATCTCCGTATTTGGACTCTCTAATCTAATTGAAAAATCGCCACCTTGAGAGTATCAACCTATCAAATTCACACGCTGGCGTTAAAACTCTTGGCCCCAGCAAACTCGAACCCAACCGACCAGAGCCGAAGTCTCTTCATTCAGTGTGTTTCACGCATTTGCAATGAAAGTGAAAAGTGTATAAATACTCGTACATACGTGACGGTAGAGGGGAGTGAGGAGGGGAGAGGAGGAGGGAAGGGAGGAGATGCGGAAGGGCATGCAATTTGTGATTTGGAAACTAATTCGAGTCAAAGATGTACTGACCAGCGATAACGAATACTAAAAGCTGGCCAATCAGTCGCTTGCCAAATTCGTGTGGCGCATAGATAAAGACTCAAACGGTTTCTTTTGGCCAAAACAATGCCAGACTGGTTTGGGGGCAAGGGGAGCGGCGTCAACAACATCGCAGCTTGGCAAATGAAATGAAGAAGAAAGTCAAAGAAACCGTTAAAAGTGAATTTCTTCTATGACTGTGGTTGTCTCACTTGTTTTTGTTGGCATTGTTGCTTCTGCCATTGCCGACTATTATTAGTTGGCGTTTTTTTTTGTTTTGTATTTTGTTGTATTTTTTGTTTTTTGGCCAGCAGCAGTGCTGCCAACGTTAAAGCCAGCTTCTCTGCCGCTGCGACGTGCGCTTTCTATTTGCGTTTTGTTTATTGTTTACCTATGATAGATGAACGTATCAGTTTCCAGGTGCTTGTATCTGTATCTGTGCGGTGCGGTGTGGTTGTGTGTGGATGTGAGTTGGGCATAAAACCAATTTGGCGTTGAATGAATTTTTATTCGTCTCGAAATGAAACAAACGAAAAGGTCTTAAACAACTAAAATGCATAAATAACTCGATAACGACAGCTGCATACAAAATTTTTCACTTTGTCCAAAACGAGTCGGGCACCCTTTTCGTGTGCCGCAACAGTCACCGAAATGCATTGCTTTCGTTTCAAATAAAAACCTCATAATATTGAATTGTTGTGACAAATCCGAAATAGTTTGGGGACAAATAGGAGCTGCCCCACCTTTCAGAGCAGGGCCAGTCTAATGAGAGTCAAAAGTGTGTATTAAAGTGAATTTAACGAGCACTTAACCTTTTTATATACGTTAATTCACCCAATCCGACTGACCAATGAACATATTTATGCCAAGGCATTGAAGCCAAACATCGGTTGTGTACCAAATTGTACCATAAAGACAACAAAACTGCATTCAATTTCAATTTATTGCATTTGCAATGCCGAAGCAATTAAATCAAAGCCATCCTCCCCTTACTTAAAATAGGCTGGCTTAAATGGCGTGCCATTAAACAATAAGCTAAAAAGCAAATGTGCGAAACCAATGCACTAATTGTGGCCTGCACATGCCTACTCAAGGCAATAAGTAAGCTATTAATTCGAAGGCAATTGGATTAATTGGCGAATTGAATTGGTAAACAAAAGCCTAAAAGTTCCTTGTGAAAGGTCTCAAGATTTTTCCCCCAATAAATTTGTTAATTTAACAATTGCGAATATTTTTTACTATATTTCCTTTTAAAAATCAGCGAAAAGGGAATTAAAAAGAATGAAGAATGCATTTTACGACCCGTCTGTTTTAACTCAATATGTATATATATATATAGAATGCATTTAGAAACCAGATGGCTGAGTTGGCTGTATGAATTCTAATCTAAACATGCTGTATTAGCAAGAGCCATTAAAATAAACGAAATTGACTTGTTATCAGGTATTATACATTTTATACATTTTCCCTCCCAACTGATAAGAAAACAGCGATTCATGTGCTTGACATAACACCCTAAAATCGGCGGAAAAAAAGGGGAGCACAACCCGGCACAAATCCACTTCAAATCTAATCGTCGGATATTGCGTATACGGCGCAGGTCACAGTTTGACACTCAACTAGACTGAACAGTTTTGGCAGCACTGCTGGCAATCAGCTGTTTATTGGCCGTGCAAATAGCGCGAAAAACATAATCTTATAATGCATCCAGTGAAATTGCATAAATGGGTGGTACGGAAAAAAAAAATAGGAGGAAAACATTACCGACTTGTCAACGGTATATAAAAAATAATGACAAACTGCAGGCAGACTAGAAAGAGACATAATTACTGCAGCCAGTGGGAGGGAGGGTGGCAGAGAAAGGGGCGCGGCGGGGTGGCCAGAAAAAAATACTTCACCTTGCAAATATGCGAGGAAAAACACAGAAAAACTGAAAAACACAAGCGCCAAAGCCAGGCGTTCGGAAAAATGGCAACAAAAACACAATAATAAATAAATGCGGCAGCTTCCGCCAACAACACGCTGCAAGTTGTTGCTGTTGTCTGTGTTGTTGTCTTCGGCCTTTGGTGTTTTTCACGCTACTTGCACAAAAGCAATGGCCAGGCAACAGCCAGCCAAGACCAATTTCACTTTCATTTTCTTTTTGGCTTTAGCTTTGGCTTTGGCTTTGGGTTGGCAGCGAAGAAAAGCGGACAGGCAAAAGCCAAAGTCACGCAGACGCATTAGCGGCAAACACTTTGCGCATGCGCAGCGGCAACGGCAGCGGCAAAAGCAGCAGCAGCAGCAGCCAATGCACTCTTGGCCAGGCCCGCCTAACGGGTTGCGGCTCCGTCTCGGTTCCGTCTTGGCCAGCCTGCGGTTCATCCGCAAACTGACAATGAACTCACCATCAGATCGCGGTAATCCCTGCCCAGGTTGAAGCTTAATCCATGAAAGCGCCGCATCGCCTGCAGATCCAGCTGCTGCTGGTGCTGTGTCTTTGGCCACGCTAGTCCTGCGGCTCCCGATCCTGGCGCATGTCCTGCCCGGGTGCCAAACAGCTGGTAGAAGAGCTTGTGCGCCTGCTGGCGACGCGAACCGCACACGACGCGACCGGAAGTGCTCAAGCAGGCCATTTTGAGTTGTGTTTTTTGTTTTTGTTGTTTTTTGAGTTACAGGTATTTGATTTTGCAGGTATTTTTGTATTGGCTTAGGATGAAGTTAAGGCAGGTGCAGGTGCAAGTGCTTGGTAACTTAACACACACAGACACAGAATTCAAGATGAGCCACTCACGGGTAGCATTATTTCGTATTTTCAGTTTTTTGTTAGCTTGTTTTCTTTTTTTTTATAATTTTTTTGTCGCAGGACCTGCGGACGTTATCGCGATTTTCGTACGTTATCGAGGCGGCAGCGAAGCGCGTTGCATGCGTCTGGCTCCAGCAGCTCCAGCGAAGTGTTTAAGCCAGGCTTCCGTTTCTGGCCCGATGCGCGTGCGCGCCGTCAGGTGTGGTGAGTAGCCGCCAGGTGGGCCGTGTGGTGAATCCGAAGACGAGCCGAGTCCAAATTCAAGTCCGAGTCCGAATCCGATTCAAGCTCGGCTTGAACTTGACGGATATTCGTTCCCGCCTGCAGTTGCAATCGCACGGGGTGGGGTGGGAAAGGTCGGGGGCAAATCCGCTTATCCCCCGCACCTGTGGGCACGCTGCTTGGAAACTATAGGTGCCCTTGCTGCTGTCTGAGAATGCCGCACGGCCTGACAGCCCCTACGTTCCGCCTGCCGTCAGCGTGCTCATGTTCCAGAACCCTTTAGCCAATTGAGGATTGCGCCTGTCGAGCGGTGACGGCCCTTGGCAATAGTTTTTATTTAGTTCGAACGGAATTTGCACCTTTTCACTACTTTATTTTGACGTAACAGTGCAGAACAGCTGTTGCACCAGCTGCTAGGGCTGCGACGTGCTGGGTGACGCAAGGCAGCCGGTCCATGACGCAACGTTAGAGATGGGACCCGGAAGAGCATAACAAACGTTCCATTGACTTTTCATGTGCTCAGCATTCATATATAAGAAATAAATGTAGGGAAGAAATGTCAGCATTCTTAAATAAATATGTCTAATTTCCATATATATTTAAATATTAAAATAATGCATTGATAATTTTATTTTATAACAATTCTTAAACGTGAATGAATTTCCTTTTGAAAATGTTCTGACTTACGTTTACGCGGTTAACATCCGATTTTTCGATAACTATTTAATTGGTAAAAGTCCACCCCTAATCACGTTTACGTAAATCCAGCCCAATTGCCTGTAAAATGTCGAGGAATTTGTTTTTATCAATTACAAACTTCATTAGGAATGTGGAGCGCCTGTTCCTGCCACATGGAGGACATCCGCCAGGTGGGTAGATGCTCCCTCCGTTGAAATGTAGTTAATTAAATGGTTTATTCCACCAGCGTTGGCATTGGCCGGGTTTCAGCACGAGCACAGCGGCATCTCCACCCAGAGTAAACCTTCTGAATTCAGTCTGAAGCAACTAATTGGCGACGGAATGCTGTGGGCTGTGCCCAAGCACAGGAGATCTGTGGAGAAGCGCTTAAGCAGGAAGTTCGGCTACCCCGAGTACGTGTGGAAGCCCCTGAAGGAGAAGAGGAATATCCGCTCGTGCCTGCAGTGTGGACATAACTACGAAATGGGAGTGCTGTGCCGTAGGTGTACAACAAAATACACAACAAAATATAAATTCCTAAAAATTATCTATCCATAGCCTTCTGCTACCAGAAAGTCCTGAAAGAAACGGAGCTCATGCAGGAGAAAATCCAGGAAAAACTTGGACTGGATCCCGTAGACAAAGAGGTTATCGTACTGTACGAGGGAGAGAAGGCCGAACAGTCCGCCGAGGAACTCAAGGGCAAGCGCATCGTCGAGATGAAGAAACCCCGTCCCATGTGGTTCACCAAAAATCTGCTACAGAAATCCACGCAGCAGATGTCCGAAACCAAGGAGGTGAAGCCCTCCGATTTGGGCTAGATCTTAAGTTCACCTGTGCATTAAAACTCCACATTTGTTATCAACATGCACTTTGTTTATTATGTGAAAAGTGCAAGAACTTCGACTGTTTCAGAAATCCATTGTTAAAGTCCTGGGCACTCATGGGCTTTCGACCCTCCACGCGTAATTGCAAAACTTCTATTTGACTATCCTGAGAGCATCCTATCAGCAGGGACTTTCGCTTGCGTTGGAAGCTGAAATGACCCGGTTCCTGCAGAGGTAATTGCTTTTCGGGCAGGCGAAGCTCCAGCAGCTGGACTTGTTTGTCCAAAAAGCTAGTGGTAACGTTTCTGTAACCAAACAAGGCTCTATGACGAGCATGTATTTCGCAGGCGCTGAGCTCTGACCAGACTATCTCTGTGATTTTGTTAGTGATCTTGGGAGCTAAGGGAATATATTGATTAAATTAAGTCTTAAGTCTTGTGAAGCTTGATTACCATAACTGGCAGCTGCTTTATCCTGGTGTTTAGCTGTGTTCAACCTATCCGATAAATTATTTACAGTATCCACCAGTAGATCAGCTCCCAATAAGGCCAAAGAGGCATGCAGCTCCGGCATGTAAACATCTGGTTTAATAGGCACCTCCCGCTGAGCTAGAACCTAAAACAGATTTCTCTCAATACCTTCCTTGAAAATGATCTATCAATCGACTTACTGCTCCAATATCGAAGTGGTGGGGCTCAATTTTCATTATGGAAACCCCAGTGCTGGCATCGCCCTTCATAATGGCATAAATAATAGGAGCAGCTCCTCGCCATCGGGGCAGCAAACTGGCATGGACATTAATCATTCCCCTGGGAAATGCTTCAATAATGTGACCCGGTATCAGGTGGCCAAAGGAGACGACAACGCCCAGGTCGTAGTCGGAACATTGAGACGGGTCAATGGGCCACCTCTGTAGAGGAAGTTTCTCCCGCTCCGCATAGCTGCGCACACAGTTGGCAGGACTCTTGAAGGAGGTAACCACGCCTAGATTGCTACTAAATTCAAAAATAATTTAAAGAATTAATTTAAATAAATTAAATTAGGAATTTTTAAGCCTAACCTGCTGTTCCTGTGAAGAGCCTGCAAACTGGGCAAAGAAAAGTTGTCGGTGCCGAAGAACAGAATCTTGGGTGGATGGCAGGTTGCATTATAGCGCTTAATTATTGGAAACACATTTTGCAATACTTTTCTCTTATATTTGTAAAAATTTACTAAACTTTTGCCGTAAAACATTGCAAAATGTGTTGAATAATAAGCCGCGTAAACAAAGTCAGCTGTTGCCTTCACAAAACTGGTCACACCACATTATAACGCAAGAAAGGCAACGTAAGGTAACGTAACTGTTGGGAAAATACTGAAATACAGTAACTAACAGTTAACAGTAAAATGGTTGGTGACGGATTTCGATGAAAATAGATTAAATAAAGCTAAATCGTTTGACCTTTCTAAATTTATGATTTTCGAATTCATATTCAAATCTCATTATGCCTTAAAACTATTTTATATAGTGGCATTTTAAAATTAACTCCATTCCTTACCATGAACAGATTGTTGATGGCAGCCAGTATCCACTGTACTGAAAATACCGCTTCACTCACAAAGACTTCAAACTATCGCTACGCATCTTGGTATTTTTGGAAGCTCCTGTCACAGTCACACGAATGAGAACGCAACAAAAAGGAAATCAAACGAAATCTGAAAGAAAACCCAAAATTTTGAGACCCACAGGCGAGATTTTCTGATGCAAAGTGCTTGCGAACGCAGGTGACTCGCAATGGAGGCAACCTCAGCCACGACCACGCCCTCATCCGGCTCCACATCCGCGTCCAGCGATAAGATGAACTACGCACTGCAAGTGGCCCTGCAGACGATCAAAGAGCGCTGCATCCAGCTGCAGCGCCGTGTGACCAATATGGAGGAGGAGAACCAACGCCTCCGCGAATCTACAACCAGATCAGGAAGTGTTTCGGTGGGTGTCGGAGCAACCGGCGATGTCCTCTCGTTGCGCACACAGGTATCCGAGCTGCAGCGACAAAAAGAGCAGCTGGAGGAGCACATCGGCATGGTGTCCAACGAGAACAGGCGACTCTGGTCACGCCTCTCACAGCTCTCCAAGGACCAGCAGCAACCTGCACCCCCCTCTCCCGACTTGCGTGCCAACTTAAACCAGAACCTTATTCGTTCCAAGACCTTCACACAACACTCGCCCAATCCGCACCTGCGCCAGAAGATGCTCTCCGATGGGCTTAGGGATCTCAGCCTGGAGGAGATCGCCCTGGATGACTTCGGGGCCGGCGACACCGAGCTAGCCTATCCCTATGGGCTGCAGGTGGAGGAGGCGGTCACCAGCGTTAGTGAACCAGATGCCAACGTGGATGCCAAACGCTGCATGGACGGGCTCCAGGAGATGCGTCGCGAGGCGATGAAGCAGCAGCAGGAGCTCAGCTCAGCGCTAACTCTTCTAGAGAGTCGAATTGGTAAGGGATCTATAGTTATTGATTATTCCTCTTGTAACCTCTTATCTTATCTGGTCACAGCCCTGCAGCCCTGTCCAGACTGCGCCAAAAAGTCGGCCAAGAAACCGGAAATGGCCGACAAGAGCCTCGAAACGGATGAGAGCTTGAGCAACGAGCTGAAGCACAACGGGCACAATGGTGCTCCTCCCTCCGTCCAGCGGATCAATATTATACAGGAAAAGATAAAGGCGGATGCAGCGGATGCCATGGAGAAGACCTGTCCAATGTGCGGCAAGCTGTACTCCAGCCAGGTCTCCTTCAACGCCTTCCGGGAGCATGTGGAGATGCACTTCATCGATGATGCTCTGGACCTAGAGGTGGACAGCACCAGCGTGGAGCGGCAATTCGAGTTCGTCTCGCACACGGTGGGCGACTTCTGACCCAGCAGACGCATCTACTTCGCCACCGAGCTCTGACAAATAGCAATGCTAATGATTAGTGCCGCAGTCTGACTGTCAGACTGCCTAGAACCGCGTGCTTTTATGGCTGGGCATTGTTACGTTTCCATTGATTAGGCCTGTAAGCGTACATATATATCGAGAGTTGTTTACTTTATCATACCCCTACCATATACCATGAATACTTAGATGTTAGTGACAGAATGACAGAATACGAAATACAGTTTAACTTTAATGCCTGAAAAGACTTCAGCTACTTTCTTCTGGTTGGGACCAGAGCCAGAGATGATTGAAAAGTGAAAACACCTTGTCCAATATAATTGTAAGCCGAAAAACCAATAGCCACAAATGAAGTTAACACCGCCCGTGGTCATTGTCCGGCTAATTGGAGGCTCTTGTGTGAATCACCCACCAAATGGGAATTATGGAACATTCGGCAAAGAAGTTGTGGTGAAAATTAATTATGCTGTAACTGGTCAGAGGGTTTCCCTGCTGTTTGAAAATGACTTCGTCGCAACCCGTCGAACAACTTTAGCCCAATCTGTCTGATTCAATGGTTGAAACTAAAGATTTGCCAAAATATGGCCAACTGATTATTATTTTTGTTTAATTCAAATGTAAATGTATAATTCAGCTACTTTCTTTTAATGTCTTTATAAACTGGCAATGCTGGAAACAAGAGCATTAGAGAATTGTATTTTTTTTTGTTTAATTTATTCAAAACGCGCGACTTAAATAATTTTTTAACAGCTTTGCGGATGTTAACTCCCGCTGATCAGATTAAGGTTTTATTGCTTTGTAATAAAAGGAATTCGCAAATTTGTGAATGCCAAATCCATGTATATAATTTTACAAATTCATTATTTATCTTATTTCAAAATCGCAAGCTTATGAATTATTTAATAAATTGTTTCAATAAGAGAAATGAAAACTCTCTCGTTTATCCAAATTTTTAAAGGGAACTTGGGTAAGCATTTTATTTGGAGGGAATAATTTTAGATTGTTAAATACCAATAACCTCCCCAGACAAGGCTCTTGTAGGCCGTAAGAAAATGAAAAGCGAAAAATCTGAAACCCATTCACCAATTAAATCACAAAAAGTTCACCCGACTTTGCCAAGATCTTTTCCGCATTTCCACCAGCTCCAATTGTCGGAGCATTTATCGTTTGATTTTCCACAAAACATATGGGTATATATTGCGTAGACCCCACTATTGGAACTATAGCCATCATTTATCATTTCGAAAACAAACAGCTGCAATTAGAGCAACACTTGCTGCTGCCGTTTGGAGTTAATCACGCCCCACTTAGGTCTCGAATTTGGATCCGATCGGATCCGTTCCGATGCCATTCCAACTCCCAAGACGCTGAACCGCCGCAAAGTAAGCCACTATAAAAGTTATCGGGCTATTTGTGAGCCATTTCAGTTGTTCGACGTCCGCAGCAGCAGCAGCAGCAGCAGCAGCATTGCTACCGTTAACATATCTCCCGCACATTCGCATCATAGAAATTATGTAAAATCGGATACGACTCGGGTGTGCAAAGACAAAGACCGTATCAAATCAACAATCTTTATCAGAACAATCACAACTCGAATTGCGAATTGCGAATCGCGAATCGGAACAATGCAGTCGAGTGTTTTTCACAAGCTTTTACTCCTATTGCCGCTCGCCTATCAGCATACATCAAATGGTAATTCAAATCCCAGAACCTATATGGAACTCGTACCTACGGGAAGTAACAAAAAGTGCAACAACTCCATGGGAAACAAACTGAAAACAACAACAAGATATTGAGTAATTTGAATAGTTTAGTTATTTAATAGTTAGCCGCCAAGGGCTGATCTCTTTCTGCCATTCACGGTCCATAATTAATCATTCTGCCAAACCGTATAAGACTCATACCATGTTTGGGTGTCCAGAAATGAGAGAGTCGATGTGAATTCCGGCGTTTCGAAGCAGAAGTGAATTTATTCACGGTCTTGGCTAATAGGATTACCAGATGCTTAGTGACTGAAAGAAAGTGAAACGCTTCATTGACGATTGAGTCGACCCGGGCTGAGATTTTGCTTCAATTTCGAACTTGCAGATGCCGAACACAAGGTGACACATTGGAATTACGAGCTGCACGGCGAGAATTGGGGTGGCAAGTGTGCATCAGGAGTACGGCAGTCCCCCCTCCAGTTAGCTGTCCAAAAGGTAGGTACTAAATTTAAGATAAAATTAATTTATTTAAATATTTTGAATTTCCATATTTGTTACATAATTAAATTCTTTCCCCAAGCCTCAAACCTTTTAAATGTTGCAAACAAAAGTTGAAACCATTCATAAAAATATTTATCACATAATTCGCTTTAATTAAGCAAACAATATTAGCGAGTCTAATTTAATATGCGCATTTATTAAGTTTGGCATTTATTAGTCAAAATCAGTTTACATTATGCCAGACTTCAATTAAAAACCTACAATAAATTCTTTCAAAGGTATTTTTTTTTTAAATATTCCTAAAATGTAACGCTGGTTGTTTAGACTTTGTAATAATGTCAGCACAGAGGTAAATAGTTTACATAATTTACAAATAGCTCTGATAATTGGCTTTCCACATCCTCATGCCACATAAATGATACCCTACTTAGCAATATGTAACCGACGAAAACATTGGCAGCTAATTTGATAAGCGAAACCGAGTTGAAGTACAAATTGCTTCCGAATTGAAAACTTTTTCACGGTATTTTTTGCATTACTTGGGGTAATGAGTCGGCATGATAAGCATGAAGGGGTGCCGAAGAAAATCACAACAAAATATATTTCAATAATATGGCTAACATATAATGCTTTTCGCCAGTCGCTCATCGTCCCATTGCCTCGGATCGTGTTCGGGAATTATGACGTAAAGCTGAGAGGGCCCCTCGCCCTGGAAAACAACGGGCATTCAGGTAGGTCATGGTGGCATTTCAATAAAATTTATTTCTTTCAATTATATTTGATTTTTGCTCTGTCAGCTCACATGGACATACCGGCAACGATAAATGGCAAGAGACCGTTTATAACCGGGGGTCTGCTCAAGGGTCGCTATGTGGCCGACGGCTTCCATTTCCATTGGGGATCCCCCACTCAGCGAGGATCCGAGCACTCGATCAACAAACAGCGCTTCGACGTGGAAATGCACATCGTTCATCGAAATGCCCGGTATTCAAATATTACCGAGGCTGTTAAATATAAAGATGGTTTGGCTGTAGTCGGTGTTATGTTTAAAATTGTTAAGGTAAGCCAAAGGTTATACAAAATACTACTAATTTTATATATTAATTAATTTGCAATCAAATACAGAAAGACCAAATATAATAATTTTTCTAAAAATCTGATACACTATCTCCCGTCACAATTCATAAACAAATCTAATTCAAGAGAATTGAAAGAGAATACCAGAAGACTTCGGCAACAAAAAAACGTGCTTATTTTTTATTTGTTGTTTTTATTATTTTGTTTACAAATCGTTGCGTGTTCTTTAAAGTGAGTTTTAACTTCTGCAACAGAGACGGCACTCATTAATTGCAATAAATAATTCATTAAAAACTTAAGATCTTATTTAATATATTTCTTTTCTTTGATTAATATTAAAATTAAAAACTAATCTTTTTAGAATCCCAGTCGCATCTATCCTGGCATTAAGAAGGTTCTCGCTGAGTTGCCCAAAATCACGACCTACAAACAGAAATCCTATATTTCTGGAAGCTTAAGCTTGGGCCAGATGCTCGGTGACTTGAATCCGCGCGATTTCTTCACCTACCGAGGATCACTGACTACGCCGGACTGCCAGGAGGCAGTCACCTGGACGGTGTTCTCCCACGTCCTGCCCATATCCCTATCAACGGTGGCAAAGTTTTGGCGACTGCGGGACTCCGAGGGGCACAAACTGATCAATAATTACCGGTTTACCCAACCGAGAAATAATCGACCGGTGTACTACAGAGCCGGCAAAGATTTGAGTGGTGCCTACCTTGGCAAGTGATCAACTAGGAATTAGTTATAGTTTATGTATTTATTTTAGTTGTTACATACAAAATGTTTAGTTGTTCATATACAAATTATCCATGCATGCATTATCCATGGCTCACATCACAATTTCTAACCGAAGTAATTTAGATTATTGAGAAACTCTTGGGCTAAACTCTTGGGGTAAATAAAAGGTGTAAGTCGGTTAAGTTTGTTACAACAGGTGTTACAATTTTCAGTATCAGATACTCAGTATCTTCTATTGATGCATTAAACAAAGAGTGCTCTTAGATTTATAACTGTTTTTGTACGATTTAATGTAAGTATGGGTAAATATTAATATTTTAATGTGGATAGGCTACCAAGGAAACCAAAATAAATGCTGATTTTACTTTGGTCATTAATGTGATAATGTGGTAATTAACAAAGGAACTTATGATAGTGATTTTCAGAGAAATACTCATTTAAATTGTTACTCAAGATCGTTAGGCGCAATGCCTTTGTTAAACTTTGAGATAAGGTACCTTTAGTCGATACGGATTGTCACACGACGAAGGTTACTTTGTATCTATTTTATTTATTAAGTGTACCGTTCGAATCTCACTGTAAAGCACGTAACATGGATACCATGTTCCCTCCAGCATTGAAAAGCATTTAGTGTTTGACGCCCATTGCCATAATTCGAGTGATTTGATGATGCACCTCCTCTTTTATCCCATTTAAGTCTGAATCAGAGCCGTCTGGGCACTTGTGCTCTTCTGTTCTTCCCATCTTAGAATGAGTGCTAGAAATAGGCAGAGAACAGGATTTGAGAGGTTCATTAATTATCCGCCCAATGCCTGGGCCATAGTCAATTATCGGGTTGGCAACGAAGAAAGCCGTAATGCCATTTGCCATTTCCATGTAAATTGTGCCTATAGGCTGGGGCTGGGACTGGGACTGGGGCTGGGGCTGAGTTGAATTGAGTAGGGCTGTAATTGCGTTGCCAGTGATTGCTCTTATCAGACAGTTATGCACACCCATTTGAAAATTACTGCATTTGGCTGGTATAAATAGTCCTGCCCGGTTCTTGGCAACTCACAGTCTTGCTGCAATCTGCAAGGCGATCGGAACTGCAAGTTGTGAGAGAGGAATCAAAGCTTCTTATACAAGATGTTCTCCCGAAGTCTTTGCTTTTTACTAACCGCGTTCAGCTGCACTTTTGCCTATATAGGTAGGTGATCGAATCTTCTGCTATCTTCTATTATTTCTTAAGTACTTTCTCAGAGATTTCCAGCGAGTACCTAAATGCTATTAAATTGGACTCAGCCGAAGAGCAAGCAGCTGGCAGTTATAACTACGATGAGCAGGGCGATGACTGGACGGGAACCTGCCAAAGTGGATCGGCCCAATCCCCCATAGATCTCGTTCGGGCGAGTGTAAGTTTCTAGCCACAAAAGGCAAATTCCTTTATATATGTTTAAATTTAAGGCCAAAGTCGTATCGATTCCACGGCTTCGTTTTAACTACTATAACCAATCGCTGCGTACTCCTTTGGTGATCACCAATAATGGACACACAGGTGAGTTGGGTCTACATATTTTTAACGTCCAGATTGAACTAACCAAATGATTGGTTACATAGCCAACATGGTCATACCCCTGACACGAGGTGGCCAACGTCCCTATATAAATGGAGCTCTGTTGCCCGGGGACTTCGAGGCCCAGAGTGTCCACTTCCATTGGGGATCGAGAAATAGCAAGGGCTCCGAGCATGCCATTGACTTCCAAAGTTTCGATGTGGAGATGCACATTGTGCACAAGAACACCAAATATGACACCGTGGCCGATGCCACACTGCATCAGGATGGTCTGGCCGTCTTGGGTGTGATGTTCCAGTCGACGAGTCGTCCAACGAATGCGCAACCGGGATTGAATAAGATTTTCAACCAGCTGCCCCGAATTGTCCGGTACGATTCGAATGCCACGATAACTGGGCAACTGAATATGGGCCAGCTACTGGGAAATATCGTGACAGGAGAGTTTTTCACCTATAATGGTAAATTTAAGGTACATAATATAGAGATCTTTGATCTATAGCTATATCTTGCAGGATCTCTCACTACGCCGGACTGTGCCGAGGCTGTAACGTGGACTGTCTTCACAGACGTGGTCAGATACAATTCTCGTCAGATAATGAAACTTTGGAACCTCCAGGACTCACGCAGGAGGCCTTTGATCAACAACTTTCGCAGCTTGCAGGATCAAAATGATCGAGATGTCTACTACCGTGCTCTTGTATAATGTAATGAATGCATTCAAATAAATGTTTAATACAAGACTTAGTAAATCGAACAATATTATTACAATTTTAATATTCATGTATTTAGCTTCAGTTTTTTGTTTTATTTGCTCCAGAACACTTCGCAAAATTGCATGCCTCATTTCAGGAAACATTTAAATATGAATAATTACTTTGATAACAACATTTAATTAGTTTTTATCAAACGAAGTAATCTGTTTGCTTGAGAACAAGTTTTTGCAATTTCATTTGAGAGAGTTCCGGTGTCTGTGAGTCATTGTTAACTAAGCAAGGTCAAAAATTATTACATTATTATATGCACCAAATAATTCCAAAATTTCTCTCAAAGTTATTATTTATTTTATAGCCTGAAATAAATTCGTAGCAGTTACCTTTCAACACTGTCTAACTGCGAAAAAGTATGCTACACTTTAATGTTGCAAGTTCCTGAAATTGGCGTTGCCAGTGAGTTTTTTAAATGGACGTTAAGTCTCTTACATTTTAATTTAAGCCCCATTTTAGATGGTTGATTGTTTTATTCATTACAATTGCAAAAATAAAAATTTATACAACAAAAAATATGGTTTTAAATTATGACATTTCTTAATCAGACATGATATCAGAATTATGATTTGATAGTATGCAATAACTTAATTAAATTAAATTTATATTCTTATATTTCTTATATTTTCAATTACTGAAATGCATGGTGAATAATCGATATTTGCGGAATAAAAGTTAGTCAAAAAGTATAGTACAATTTGAAATGTCTTCAGGAACACATAAAGCTCACCTTCATATTTTGAAAAATATTTCTTAATATTGCACATTTATAGATTAATATTTCAAATTATTATTGAAAAGGAAAGAAATGAGTTCCTTGCTAAATTGGCCAAATAATGGGCTTTTCCATTTGTAAGAAAAGAGGCAGATGGGATTTTATTTGAAAATTGCCCCAGTAATGTGGTGGATTTGTTTACTTTACAACATTTTGGATTGCGCTCAAACACATTCGGTTGTATGGGTGACTATAGAAATGGGCATGAACACAAGAGCTTCAATGTGTGGGTAGGAGATCCAACATCTTGACGTCACGACAAACCACACAAAGTTGAATTCGGCAGTTGCATGTTGGGCCTGTGGTGGAAATACGGATTCAAAACCAATTGGCCACTAAAATGAGCTAAAGTTAAGCCCTTAATCAATTCCCCTTAAAAAACACATTCTATTAATTTTTCCATATTTAAATTTGTTCCATATCGGTATAGAACCTTTTTAACTTTCTTGAAATATATTTTAAATTAAAAAAAACTATAATGGGCCATTTTCCCTCCATGTCAATAAAATATTTAGAACATATTTAAGTACTTGTCCGTTTGTGCAACAAATACCCCCTACCATACATAAACTAGTTTCCCAGTTAAAATCGTAGTAATAAAAAAAACACCATTCTGGATTAATTAGATTTATTTGCATAAGCTTAGACATAGAATATTTACATTAACTCGATACTGATTTATTAGATAATATTTGCAAGGGTTCTCAATATGGCAGGCATTTGTTAATTCGACTGCAGAATGTACATAAAATTGCGAGCACACACATCTGCACAAGTTTCTCGGTTAGGAAAGCACTTGGTAATGACTTGTGCGCGATAACTACAAATGCATGTATATAGTATGTACAGGTCCATTTAAACATTTAAACATTTAACCATATAAATATTCTTAACGATTTTGGTCATACTCGAACATAGTCCAGTACATATAGTATTATGCATATAGGATAGATTTCAATACAATTGTGGCATGGCCTCGGGTCGAGTCACTTTCGGATACTTTCGGATAGAAAAAGAAGGGTCTTCCCACCGAACCATGACCTAACTATCTCTAAGTATAACGTTAAATATAAAACTTTGAACTACATTTGTCGGCTTATGGGTATGGAGCTTATGAAGGAGGCTGGACCGATCCTCGACCGATCCCAACGTATGGTGCGCAGAAACGAGTTGAACACTTCTCAACATAACGGGCAGAGGGACTCGGTGTATATGATACAGTATTGCAGATTATATTGGTTCGATGATTCGCAGGTTGGGAGCCTTTGAGGCTATCACATATGATTGTTCCTTTGCAGGGTTTGGAGTGGAGTGGAAGGACTCTCTACGAGTACTGGGGCGACTCGCCACCCGAGTTGATCTTCTTCACGCGGCTCACGTCGTCGTAGGCTATGGAGAAGACGCTCTTCTTCTCCGCAATGGGATTCCTCCGGCCGAGGCTGTTAAGCAATGAGTTCATGGCTATTCCCGAATCGTGGTCATCCTCCAATGTGGAGGCGTTCAGCTGCTTCTGTGTGGCGTTCGCCGGATTCGAGCCACGGCTGTTCTCCACGTAGATCTTCGAGTTGGACACCTTCACCTCGTTCTCCCTGATGGGCGATGGCTTGGGCTTCAGTTCCTGCTTGGACTTGGAATCCTTTGTAGGAGCACTGGCATGTGGTGGCGTCTCCGGATACATGTAGTGCGGCAGTTTGGTGGGGGCCGAAGGCACCTCCAGGGTCTTCTCCCGCTCGAAACGGTGCTCGGAGTGCTGGAGCAGGGGGTGGTTGGTGTCAGTCTCGATTTTTGGTTTGTGCTGCTTGTTCAGAGCTCGGTCCTCCTTGAGCATGCGACTGCCCTTGGGCGGGGACCTTCGGGGAGCTGGCTCCGGCTTGTACCTACCACCACCTCCCTCCTCCTCATCCTCGAAGTCCTTGGGATGGACGGTAATCCTCGTTTTCGAAACGCGCTTTTCCGCGGCACCCAACTTCTTCTTGCTGGAGGGTTGGGACTTCGAGGACTCCGTGGAGGTGCGTCCACTCACCGAGGACTTCTTCTTGTTGTAGTACCACTCCATGTACTTGGGCACATTCCGCTCCTCGGGCTCGTGCTCCGCCAGCTCCGTTTCGCTCTGGTAGCTGCGATCGGTCAGGGATCGCTTGGAGCCCACAATTTCCGTGGAGGTGTGAGCCGTGAGCTTCCTGCCATTCTCGCTCACCGTGGACTCGTACTTGGAGATGGACACTCGGTTGTGCGGGGGCTCGGAGGAGGTTTGCTTTCGGGTGCTCCTCTTGGAGCTGTCCCTTCTGGATAATCTCGGCATGGCCTCGGGCTGGGAGTCCGTTGGCGATGTTTTCCTCTGATGGTTCTGCTTTTTGTGCGGTGGGTTCTCCTCTACCTCTACATCCACATAATGCTTCTCCTCCCTTCTGTAGCGTTCGTTCTCCTGCCCCCGACTGGGGTAGTTCGTTCGGATCACTATCTCATCCCCGTCTGAGTCGATGGAGTACTCCGTGTCATCCTCATCGAAGTCGGCATCCGAGTGCTTGTAGTACTTCTCCACCTGAATCTTTCGGATGCTGTGCGAACCGGGACTGGCCAGTTCATCCATGGAGTCGGTTATCTCCATTACCAGCTCCCGATTGCGGATCTCCGCTTCGGATCGGTGCCGATTGCCAGTTTGGGATTCGCCGATTCGGGAATTTTCCTTTCGGCTCTCGTCGCTCAGTTGTTTGCGAAGGATACTGGTTTTGGTCTCCCTCAGAGGCTTCTTTGGGGGAACTCTCTTCTTCCTTTCATGCAGCTCCTCCTCCTCCTTGATGGGTGTGCGAATCTTTCGCTTCACCTCCTCGACCATCACGATCCGCTTGCGGGGCTGTCTGGGCCGTTTCTTCGTCCTCTTGCGCTTGATCCAGTAGACTCCTTCGGGGCTGTTTGGTGGATTGAATCGGACGTACTCGTAGCCATCCTCGGACATGGACTCATCGTTCTCACTGCGGGCCCTGCGACGGGAGGGTTTTGCCAGGGCTATCTCGGGATCCAGGGCGGAGTCCAATCCCTCGGTTTGGGTGCCTGCATCGCAGTCCGTTTGGGTACCAATGGCCATCGATTGACCTGGCAGGCTCTGCGTCTCCAAGGCCACCTCGTGCTGGGTGTAGGCATTCTCCAGCTTCTCTTTCTCCAGCAGGATCTGCCGGAGCAAGGCGTTCTGCTGCTTGAGGGAGTTCTCCAACTCGTGGGTGAGGGACTGATTGGATACCGCCGGTTGGAGCTGCTGCTCCAGGGAGACCCCCTCCTGACCCGCCTGCACAGGCTGCGTGTGGATGACCTTCACCTCCGGCTCCAGCTGGGAGTAGACAATGCTATTGGGCCCGGACTTTCCCAAGGGGAAAGTATCTCCCTTCAGAGTGGAACCCTGCTGCACCTCGTTGGGCATGGACTGGATGTAGGTGGCTCCGGGGACAATCTGGTAGTGCTCCCTTATGATCTGCTTGCCATCCGGCTGCTCCTCGATGAATCTGCGCATCAGGATCTCCTTCCCGGAGTTGTCCACCATCAGGAGCTGCGGATGGGAGAGATTCCCCGCCGGTTTCAGTGGAACATTCACATAGATATTGTCATCGTCCAGATTCGGACCGTCCCTCGTCTTATCCCTGGTCATCAGCTGCAGGATCTCCACATTGCCATCCTTGATGAACAGCTCCCGCTTGCTCTTCAGACTATTCCTGGCCGTATTAAAGTCTATGTCGCTGCCCCGATCGATCTCGTGCCGCCGCATGGAATCATCGTCAATCCGGACATCCGAGTCGTAGTGCTTCCTCCGGGCATACTCCGTCTGCCTGTTTACCCGGGTGCGGGAAATGTGCTCCCTGTCGTCGGCCAGGTCGCGGTTCTCAATCACATCCTCCATATATACGTCGCGGTCGTTAATCAGATTGGTCCTAGAGTTATGGAAACTTAGATGAAGATCGTCTTTGGCTGTGCGGTTATTCCTGAGTTAGAGTTAGAAGTTAACTTCTCTGGGATTTCGGATCTTAAATATATAATGTTTACTTGATGCGAACGCGTCGCTGCTGCTCCTCGGCCGATTGGACGTGACGCCCCTCGCCGATGTCCTGGCTCCTGCCTACGTTTTCGTCAAGCTGCTCACGTCCATCGTGGAACTCCCAGCGGGTGGGCTTCGTTCGGGTATCGGGAGGTTTCTCCGCTGACCAGGCATCGCGTCTTCCCATCCACTCGGCGACCTGCAAGTGGGCCAAGGATTCGTTTACAAAACATGTCTTTTCAAACTTTAATTTTGTTGTTGCCAAGTTCTACGAAGCGAAAGATTCCTAAAGATTCCAAAAAGGGAACTTTAAACAAAGCAGTTTTTAAAGACTAAAATTATGAAGAATATACTCGTATAACTCAATTATTTTATAAATAAATAAAAACATTAACTGCTTTGTTTAAAGTCCCTTTTGAGTTAGTTGGAATGTGTTAAATTTACTTCCACATCCAATGCATTTTTTTTTATTTTTGTTTTGTTTTTTTTTTTTGTGCAAATTTTGCAGAGTGAGAAAATTTCGTAGTCGATAAGGAAATCAAAAATGAAAAACTTAAAAATTGATAGCTTTTGCAATTTGGATCTTGTAAGTGCGCTTTTCTGCATTACGTTTTACAACTACAATTGTGAATTCGAAAAAGGTCAAAATCTACCTGAACAGATTTTGTATGTTTTCCATTTGCCATTTCCCTATGCACTAGATGCACATCGTCTTCAGTTCTACTGATATTAACTATTCTTTTGCTACAAGAGAAGAATAAAAGATTATACATAGATAGAATGGTGGTGGTGGTGATGATGATTAAATCTAATTACGCTGTCCCGCAAAAATGTTAAGATACTGGTATTACACTTCTAGTATCTTACGTTGAGCTCCGTACTTAGTTGCTGATTTTATTGCAAACTTTATTTGGCTATAAAGCGATTTAACGATCTACGACTTTCATTTAAATGTCTCCATAATCACCAGAATCTGGTTTTAAATCAATTTCATTATATAGATTAATAGGTAAGAGATTTTTATTGGCCCATTTGTTACGAGTTTTGTTTTTTATGCATCCGGATTGGTTGATATTTACAACTGCATCACAATTACCGGGACTTTAATGACAGCGACTAAGTGCCAGAGTCAACGGATCAGTTGGTATTTAATGGTTTTAGTAGGTTGGATTAATGGTATCGCATTCTTGGAAAGTAATCTGCATATAACTCTGAATAATTACTTTATTAAGATTTTATAATAATTCAAAGTTTGTGTTTCTATGCGATGTATTTGATTTTTAACTATACAAAAAAAAATCAAGAATATTTATATTAGAAATCCTTTAAATATTCTTTTATATATTTTACAATTACTTTTTCCATATTTAAGTTTTTTGCCCTCCTAATTACTTACGTGGCAGCGCCGTAAAGTGGACACCAGGAGCAGATGCAGCAGAGCAGCAGGATGAGGATGGTGAGGGCCACGAGGGTGGCGAGGAGGATGAGTAGCCAGAAGAGCACCTTGTTCTCGGCCTTGTACTGGGTCTGCAATGGGGTGAGAGTCTATTAACGCAATGAAGGACACCCATTCGAACAGAGTCCACTTACATCCGTGCCGGAGGAGTCCTGCGGCATGATGGCATAGGAGTTGTTGTGCTGGGAGAGACGCTGCTGTATCTCCGATATGTCCACCACAGAGGAGCTGTCGTATATAACCGTTGCAGTGACTACACTACGCTCCTTGATGCCCGGATTGCCTGCTGGGATGTCTTTGGCACCCGGCTCATCCGGCCTCAATGGTCGCATATTGTGGATGTAGACCTTGCCACCGGTTATGGCCGAAAGAGTCTCCTCGGTCTTGGCCTTGTCCGGGTTGTGACCCGGCACCACAAAGGTCACGGTGCGTTTGCGGCTCTCCGGCGGATAAATACGGACTGTGGTGGTGGAGAAGCGGACGGGCACACCCAGATCGTAGGCTCTGGCAGTCAGGATGAACATATCCGTATCCTCCTCAACAGAGCCAGCCTGGCGACGTCTCCTTGTCTTCGCGTTCTTCTTGGAGCGCAGGTGTATCTTCTCTTTCACGGTGAGCTCTCCGGTCACCTTGTCCAGGGCGAACTGATTGTCATAGTTGCCATTGATGATCTCGTAGCGCACTTCGTTGTTCGGAGCAGTGGCATCCTTGTCCTCCGCATGGATCACCGCAGTGGTGGTGAAGCCTAGTAAATCAGGGGACAGGATAAACTCGTACAGGTCCTTGTCGAAGATGGGCGTCTCATCGTTGACATCTATCAGCTTGATGATAAGCGGGACCTGGGCCCGGTTTCCCTCGCCGTCCATATCCCTTGCCTCCACGTACAGGTGATACTCGGGCATGACCTCCCGGTCGAAGCCGTGCTTGTTGGTGGACACGGTGATCAGGCCGCTCTCCGCATCCAGATTGAGGGAGGTGTTCAGGTAGCCCAGGATGCCTGTATACCGCACCTTGCCCCCCAGTCCCGAGTCCGGATCGGTGGCCAGAACCTGGACCACCTTCGTACCCACCGTCATGTTCTCCGGCAGGTCCACAGAGTAGGCGGGCTGCTCGAACACCGGAGCATTGTCATTCACATCGTTGATGTACACCGTCACATTGACCACCGCCGAGAGATTGGTTGCAGGTCCCAGCTCCTGGGCCAGCACTTGGAACTCCACCGAGTGGCGTTGCTCGTAGTCCAGGAGGGAGTTGTCCCGCACGCGGATGAGGAAACCGGCACTCCGCTCCGCCACATTGGGCGAGATCTCGAAGGTGCCATTGTTGTTGATCAGCGTCAACGAGAAGACTCCGTTCTTGCCCGTATCGTCGTCGTAGACCCGGGGCACGTAGGGATCAATGAACGTCAGTGCAGTGCCTTGCGGGGCATTCTCGTCCACCCTCGAGATGTAGCTGCAGGAGGGGATGGGGGAGGAGTCCAGCAGGAAGAGGAGCAGGAGCAAGAGTAGGGTGAGGAGTTGGGAGGAGAAAAAGTCGTGAGCCAGAGATTAGCATGGAGAAAGAACTTCGTGAACGCTGTTCCCTGTTCTAGAGGCGTGCGACAAGCTGGCCCTACAGTCCGCGAAAAAAGTGGTCAACATGTCAGTTATTCCATTCCATGGTGGAAATTTATGGCGACTGGTTCAAGGTCAAGAAACTCTGAGACTCCTCAATGCAGTTGATTTATTATTTATTTCGAAATTTTGAAAAATAAGTTTTAAGAAACAAAAAGTTTTTATATTTCTTCCAGAAATATATTTTTTAAAACTTTTTTTTCACTGAAGCATAATAAAATGAAAAAACAGATTGATTTGTTTAATTATTTGAAATAATTATTGAAAAGTTAAACAAATTATATAAAGAGTTTCCGAAAATTCAGTGGAAAATAGATTATAACATTTAATGAAAGCATCAAGAAGATTTAAAAGCTTTTAAGCCATTTGGAAAATGATGTTAATGAATCTCTTAAAAATGTTTCCGATATAAACGTTCAAAATCAGTAAAATGGAATAATTATGACTACCATCATTACGAGAGGGAAATTCCGGCTAATTAACTTCAATTAATAAAAAGATTTATTATCCAATGCGAAGGAGATTTTTTCTCCGACTGGACGCGATGTTGGCAGTATCCAGTTTGTCGGGAATCCGACAGGGACGGACTTGACTGGAGTTCAAAGTTAGTGCGCATAAATGGAGGCTGGAGTCGCTGATTTCAGCAGAAGAGTTTATAGTCCTCGTCTTGGAGTTTGCAGTTTGGAGTTTGGAGTTTTCAGTTTGGAGCTTGGAGTTTGGCCATCGCCATCTCCGTCGTCTAAGTCGACGTCTTGTCGCCGTCATCGTGGTTGCCTATGCGAAGAATTTTAGGACTTTATGCTAATGGACGCGGCTAAAATTTGTTGTTTGTGTTTGTGTTCGTATCGGTCGCAGCTCCGGTGTCTTTTTTTTTGTTTTCCGTTTTCTGTTTTTTGGATGGGCAACATCACTCCTACTTCGCCAAATTGCAGTTGGTGGCCAGGGGCCAGGGGAGAAGGGGATGCCCCCACAGTGGTCGAGCAGGTTTGTGCCCCCGCCAGCGCCCTTGCCCCAGAATTTGGTATGCCCCCAGCCCTCGGATCTGGGAACCTGCTGACTGCCGACTGCCGACTGCTGACTTCTGCCTTCTGGCTGGTACTTACTGATCGTTCTCGAAGTACGGCGGCGAATTGGTGCGATCGGGCAGAAAGAACGCCAATTGGACCGTGGAGGCCAGTGCGGGCGGCTCGTCACGACCCACCTTAACCTCTTCCGCGATTACGGTGAGCAGCACCGGATCACCCACATGCGTGATGAAGGCAATGTCCTCGAGGGGTCGCATCAGGAAGATCTCGCCTGCAATCGAAGAGGTCACTTAATTAGTTATGCCCCGGGTATTTACCAATTTTTTTAAAACCTCCCCACAATCAATGTTTTACAATCCTTAGGGAATTATTATGTAATTAGTTTCGTAATTGGATTTTAAATTTCTGTCTACTCGTAATTAATTTAGTAATCTTTTTTTTAACCGGAATTTTAAAAGCTATGCAGTTTCATAAAATTGCGTTATTTTTTTCCAGATCTTTTTAAGTGCTTAGCAAAATGCTATTTAAGCATAGTTAAACCTCCCTCCTAACGATGTAGAAATCGTTTTTACCCGACGCGTAATTCCCATAAAATAGGCAATTATGAAGGTCATCGATGGGAAATGCAGTTTTTCCCCCCTGCATTTATGCCAAGGTGATTTGCGTACGGAGAGCAGGAAAAACCCAAAGCATCAAGGAGGCTGTAAAAGTTCCGATTTAGCTTCGAGCGAAAGAAGCGATTTTTTTACCAACAGCTGCCATCATCAGTAAACCTGATAAATGGTGCAGAAAGTTGGTAGTTCCCACGCCAAGTTCACTCCACGTTGATTATGCTTTTTTCTTACCAATTTTTTATTGATCGCTTTTTTATGTGCAGCTTGTACTTTTTCCCCGGTGGTCGTTGTTGAGTAATATGCAAAAAGATTCTTGGCGGCTGGCAAGAAAAGTTTCCCACCCATAAAGTATCTTTCTAGGTGCCGGGGTTGAGCTACCGACTTAACCCGGCCGAGTGGTTGGTAATCCACTTATGATTTACAATTCCAAGGGGATTACTGGTTTTTAATAACATATTTTTATTGAATTTAATTGTACAATTGGCTTCAAGGCTAAAGAAAATAATTATCTTTAATATAAGAACTAAAATTTTATTTTTTTATTAGCAAATAAAAGTTTAGAAATGGTGAGAACCTATATATTTGCTAATATTTTTACCTTTTAGTAATTAACTAACTAAAATAATGATTCCCAACTTGGCTTAGTGCTATGCCCTGAAGGGATTGGCATTTGAAATTCATTCGAAACTGTGAATCTTCGTGGAAGGCCGTTCACCAAAACTGCTTCCCACTAAACATGGCCAAAAGTGGGTGGCGGACGGGGGAGTGGTTGTTGTTCCAGCCTGGCCATTATATTTATTCCCCGGGAGGAGCTCGCTGAGGAGGTGGAGATGGAGGAGGAGTAAGAGGTGGAGGAGGAGCGGCGTCATCGCCAAAGTCATCAAAGTGCTACTGCCAAGCCAAAAGAGACGAGACGAGTCGAAACGAAACAAAACGAGACGAGACTAGCACGAAACAAGGAAGTCTCTGTGCATTTGTGGTTGCCCGATGGAAGGTTGCGGGATCGGGAGGGGTTTGGGCCAAATTGCGGCACAGAACTTGGCCGCAACGAACGGGTATTGCCGTTGACGTCGGAGGAAGTCAGTTGGCTGTTTGGCTGGTTGGTTGGTTGGTTGGTTGGATGGCTGGTTGGATGGCTGGTCGGTTGGCCAGGCGAAGATGGTTGCTTCTATCTAACGAGTCTGACGACAAAGCGGGTTGCCGTGCTCCCTGCACCACCGTCAGAACCACCTCCTGCCCTTGGTCGGTGGTTGTTGGCTGGTAGTTATGTTAATATCGGTTACCTGACGTTGTTCCCTCTCTCGCGTTTCTGTGGTTTCTGATTTTCGTCCAATTTATTTTGCTTGCTTTACTTGTGGTCAATATTTTTGAGTCTGCTGCGCATGCGCAGACCATTTTTCTTGCTTCCTGCAACTATATTTGTACAGGCTCGGCGGCCCGGGTTTCCTCCTACCCAAATCTGGCGGATCTCTGGGAATCTGCGATGCATCGCAGCCCGCAGAAAACTGCAAAAATTTCCAGCTATCTATGCACTATCAGTGTCCCATGAAGATGTTATCTAATTTTATTACACTGGACGATGCCAGGAGTTGGCAGGTTGACCGACCACAGACACTAACTCGCGCACGCTGCATTATCTTCTCAATAAATTTAATCACGCTGGAGTTTAACATTAAATTTATTACATTCCTGGCTTTAAATGCTCTACGGAAGAGGAGGCCCTTGCGCATATATTAGAGAGAGGAAACTCATGGTCTGGATTCTGATATCAATAAATCTTGGCTCGGATTTATAGTCTTCGGAATAGGAATTCGTTCTATGAGTTTTGTTGATTTTTAATTTGTGATATAAATTGTGAAGGAATGCTATAACTAAATCAATAAACATTGAGTCTTGCTTGAAAATCCTGTTTTGCTAAAAAATAATTAAATGATAAATTTCCAGCTGCGAAAGCACTTTCTTGAAATTAGAACTTTTTCTTTATAATTAAATGTATTTGAGTTGAGAAGAAAGTCAGGTTAATTGCTACTTAAAATTAAACTTTATTAAACAGGAATTTAATTTTTCCATTACCCAACATTTAATATTTTCTTTAAATATCTTCTGCCGAGTTGGGCAATGATTTTGTGATATATTTTTTGATAAATAAAATTTTTTTTAAATATTGGTTGAATAAATGTATATAGTTAGATAGTCTATAATGTTTCCACTCACCGCTGGTTTCGTTGATGTCGAAGAACGAGGTAAAAGGATTGTTTTCCGAGACCAAGCCATAGCGAACCTCTCGGGGATTTCCCTTGTCGCCATCCTCGGCATGAACTTGCAATATCTGCGAAACCAATGAAAATAAAGATCCAGATACTCAAGAAATCGATTAAAGGCGTACCTTATCGCCTGGCAGTATGCCTGGAGGCAATTTGGTGACTGGCGGGGCGGAAGTGAACACTGGCGGCACGTCCTGGACATCCTGGACGATCACAACTATCTCCATGCCGGCAATATTGCGACTGTCCTGGCCAGGCTCAGCATAGGCATCCTGCAGCGAGGAGTTCAATTATTGGGGATTCTCGTTGTTGTTGTTGGATTTAATTTACTCACATTGGCTAGTATCGTTAGGTGGTACATGGCTTGCTTCTCAAAGTCGAGTGGTCCCAGGAGGAAAACGGTGCCTTCGGTGGACTCGGAAGATACGATTTTCTGTCTTATGGCAAACAGCGGAGAACCCTGTTGAGCGGAGAACGAGTATGGCGGTAATAAATCATGGGCTCCGTTGGGTCCGTAGGGTTAAGGGGTCTCCACTTACCCATAACTCGAGGTAGACTGGTTTCTGAAACAGCGGATTCTTTCGGGCAATTACATAATCCAATTCCGTGCCGCGTTTAGCATCCTTT
The DNA here is from genome assembly GCA_021224005.1 of Drosophila setifemur. Classification (NCBI taxonomy): domain Eukaryota; kingdom Metazoa; phylum Arthropoda; class Insecta; order Diptera; family Drosophilidae; genus Drosophila; species Drosophila setifemur. Next base: position 16,030,467 of record JAJJHY010008598.1, on the reverse strand, counting down.
GAAGATAAAATGAGGTTGTTGCAGCTTATTGCTTGGATATTCGGAGTTCCTATTCGGATTTCGGGCTAGCAAATTACACATTTGACCCTGCCCCCCCTCTCGCAGAATCCTCTAGTAATTCTGCACCATAACAATGATTATCTTGTACGAGCATCGCTTATGGAAACCGAATAGCATCTTCCTTCCCATTGGGAGACGTGCTTCTAATGGCTTATCTGATTACCGCTTCATTATAGCTCCTGCACTCACAAAAAACTGAACTGCACTCGGATTTATTAGATTAACTACTAATAATATGGTACTTGTATGGATTAACCAATTAAATGTATTAGGTTTATTTTNTACTAATAATAATATAATAATATGTATGGATTAACCAATTAAATGTATTTCGTTTATTATTGCCTTTATATATATAAATCTGTAACAATTGCATCTCTTTTTTCAATAACTGAATTTAAGTGAAAGCATGTATCTATAACCTTCTCATCTTATTATTATTTAATTTTCTAATAAATCCTAACATATTTTACAAATATTAGGAAGTCCTGAAACTAATTAAATGTTGAATTATAAAAAAAAATATTTACAATTTGTATATTTCAACTCAAACATTTTTCAGGTAAAAGTATCTGTAAATGTCAAATATTATTTAATATATAATGAAGCCTATCTGGAAAGTGTGTTTGGAATTTTCTGAACATGGTAAAGTCACTTATTACTTATAAAAAATTGATTTGTCTTCTATCTTTTACCTAAAAAACATCTGCAAAAAGGTTTAAAACCTATTTTATCTGTACTAGTTATTTTCTGAGTGCATTAAGAATCCCTGACTGAAACTGAAGACGTCTTCACGGGCGTCATTTGTAATTGGTAATTGAAACGTTCTGAACCCAAGCACATATGGATGGATATGGATGGTCAGGCTGATGGATGGATGGATGGATGGTTAGATGGAAACGTTCTCACCTCTGGGATCATTATGATGCCGGGCTTGTGCGGGAAGATGAGTTCGTGCGGCGTGGTGAAATTGGTGGCCGTAATTGAGCAGAGTTGCGTGGTCATGCCGCCCTTGGTGTCCTTCACCGAGACCGTGAAGTCATAGTACCGGCCCGGCTCCAATCGCCGCTGCAGTATGATATTCGCCTGGCAGACCGAGTTGTACTTGGTGCAGGGCAGCGATTCCACCTTGACGGTGGAGGCGCTGGCATCGCCCACGAACTCGAAGGTCAGCGGATAGTCGAACTCCTCGTCGGTGGCACGCAACCTGTAGATTACCGAGTTGACCTGCGCGTCCGCCGGCACCAGAACCAGCCGCATGCGCGTGGTGGGATCGAACTTGGGGTCCGCTCCGTGGACGTGATGTGGACACAGAATGCCAATTAGAAGGCTGATTGTCAGCAGTCGATAGGCGGTCATTGCGCCCAGCCAGGGTCCGATCGGAGCGACCATTCGCGATGGCCAGCCAGGCTGGTTCTGATCATCGTGGTGCCGGTGCCGATGCCGGTGCTGGTGCTGGTGCTGATGATGTATCCGATGCCCATGCTGGTGTGGCTGCAGGCGCTGGTGCTGGTGCTGGTGGCTCTGGAGGTGGTTGTGATGGTGGTGCGGGGTGGTGGCCGGGGCATAGTAGTAGCACTCCCTTTGACCACTGGGCTCCTCCTGGGCCCCCGATGTCCGATCGCTGCCAATCGGATCCGCTCGCAGGCGGCTCGGCGGGACATGTGAGCGGTTCTTCTCCGGCTGACTGCTACTAGTGGAAGCCATTTCTGTGGAAGAAGAAGTTACATAAATTTTGGGTTAAGTATATGTTCATTTTGTAAGGGATAACTATATACATCAACCATCGAATAATAATATGTTTGCCTTCAATAAATGTTTTAATTTATTTAAAGCCTGTTACTCAACTGCCTTATAATTTATTCAGTAAGTATTTTAAGTCTTTTACATAACCAGAAAATGTTTAAATTATAGACAACAAATTGTGCAATATGCTCACAGAAAAATAAATCCATTATTTGGAGAATAACATTTCATGATTTGTTGCTACAAAATTTAGCTTTAGTATATGGATGTTTATTTTCTGTACATTTAAGCAATATTTAATCAGCATATTTCATAATGAGAACGACAATCTCTCTATTTATTTAACTTCTACCAATAAAACAAGCCATAATTATGTCAATTAGCCAGAAGTCAATGTACCAAATTATTCTTTTCAAAAGTATGAAAATTATAAGCTCGCTGACAGCTGGACATCTTAATAGGCTAATTTAGGGCCTCAATAGCTAATAACATACTAAATTGGGAAAGCTGATTAGCAGAATATTCTCCGCCATCAAACGCTGACGTTAATTTATTAGCCATCGATGAGAGACTCAATAACGTGTTTCATAATTTCCCCGGGGCCAGCGATCATTCCATTTAATTGGAATAACGCAATGCGTATCGGATGGATAGTGTTAATTTTCGGTTAGAGGTAATTCAATTACGGGGCCCAGTTAGGGAGAAACTTGTAATGCATCATCATTGATCAATTAAATCTGATCTGCATCCGCAGATAGCCGATAGCCGCTGAGGTTGACTTGGGAAACGAGAGTGCTGGTTGTGCAATGCAATCCGAAACAGCCTCCAACCAAGCCGAATCATCGTCCCAACTGCATAATTTTTGTCGGCCAAGACAAATTCAAGCACAAAGTCGGGACTGCAGTTTGGATAGCTTCGGATCGGATCGGATCGGATCGGTTTGGGTATATGTATATCTTTATGGTACATGCAAGTGTGAACTCTTAAAGTTTAGCTGGGCGTCCGGTCCGGACCGTCCGGCTGACTTTTCTACAGACTGACCAACCGACCAACCGACCGACTTTCATTTTCCGTTCGGGGCGGTTTGGTCCGAGCTACGAAATCGAATTAGATTTCATAATTAATACTGCAGCACTTTCATTTTTCCTTAAGCCATAGCCATGACCAACAGAGAGAGAGCAATTTGTATGGCTTAACCGCAGAGCAGATCGGAGCAGCTCTAAGCAGAGCAGAGACCCGAGTAGGCAGCTTGATAAATAATGCAATTAAGTGATCTACGAATGCTTATTTGTCGCACCCCGATCCCATTTTGGCAGTGCGAACAAAATACTCAAACAGCAGCCGCCTCGGAGCTGTAATATTATTAATTAACAAAATGCTTGGCTTTTATGCAATCGCTCTGAGCACCGAACACTGAACACTGAGCACAACGACTTTTCACAACGATTAAGACCAGTTGGTCAATGGTTTTCCGCCGAGTCTTGTACTCATGTTTTTTTTGTGCCATATACGGGGCTGAAATAAAGGCACAAATATGTATGTGGCCGGAAAGCCGAGAGCCGAGAGCTGAAAGCGCTTTGGCAATATGTTGAAAGGGGCATAAATTATGAACTTAACACTTGAAAGGTTATTGCAAATGAAGATGAATCTCCTGTCCACGTTACTTTCGTTCCGCAAAATTTATAGATCCTTGTCCATTCATTGGGATTACGTAGAAATTTCATGACCTTTAGAGGCAATGTGTTAAAAAGTTCATAAATCATAGCATTAGGCGTGATGAGCTCTTAACAATATCATTGAGATATATCAGCCATCATAATTACTTAATCGCAAGCATAAATGTCAATGTCCTCGTTAAACAATTAAGTTATTACTTTATAATTTTAATGATCTTCAAGTAATTCAAGCAGCTAGAAATTAATTTATTATGATAATCTTAATAAAATGGGTTTCACATTAATATAGTTTTTCATATGCAAAGAGCATTGAACATCTATTACCAATTCTCAGGTATTCATTTCTTTATAACAATAAGAAATTAAATTTCACGTAAAGTTTCAAAAATAACAACCTTGCCGACCTTTATGTAATTTTTAAAGCAATTTAAACCCCCTCAAAATGTCGATTCATCTGTTTTTTGAAGTGAGAGAGAGTGGGATGGGCAAGAACTATTATGTTTTGTTTATCTGACAGCTACCACTCGTACCGGCAGATGAGTATGTGCTTTCTGGCCTAAAGAATACCATGTACAGCAGTTAATTGGGCTGGAGTTTCGTTCTGGAGTCATCATATCGGTCATCAACTCGTGGAGAGTGTGCTCTGGTGAATTGGTAACGCGGTCATTCAAGCGGTCACGTCTCTTGTCCGTCTAAACGCGAAAAATTTTTATTACGTTTAATCATGTGCGACAATTACAAGCGGTACTTTTTTTTTGTAGACGCATTTCACCGAGACTCGGCACTTTATTCTTGCAAAACGTATGGCAGTTGTTTCTGGTCTAGTTGCTAACTGCTCTCGAGTACGGCTTTAGTACAGTTCAAGAACGTTCAAACAATCGCAAGGCACTTAAAACTCGTTATTCTAATGAAAATTCCATAAACCGAAGGGAATGTGCTTTGTATGGCGAATACGATAGATACTTAGGTGGCGGAAAGATGGTTCGCTAGAAATCGAGAAACAGATCGAGACGGCTTTCGTTTTCTTAGCCCAAATTGCTGAAATTGGTAAGTACACTCATGGCCATTATACGGCGTGAAAGATGATAAAACCCTGACCGTAGCGCTGACACAAATGACAGCGGACATTAAACGGTGTTGAAATGACAGTGTAGACTCTTTGCACTCCCAATCAGAGGAGCTTCGCTCGGTTGCTGCTGTGCCCAGCAGTTGAGCAAATTGAGGGGCTACGACAGCATCCCAGCATCTGAACATCCCAGCATCCCGACATCCAGTGGCAATCTCGACTCAAAGAACCCAGATTGGAGGAAAATCATCCAGTGCAGCCTGCAGACACAGTAGCCAATGCCGAGGCGAATCATTCACCAAATCCTGGGACCATTCGCTGGCCACATTTGTTGGCCGCATTCGCTGGCCCTTAGCGTTCACGTGTGTGCTGCACGTAATTACAAAACTGGCCAAGAGACAGCAGTGGTGCACTCACAAAAATCAATAGGTTTTTTGAATTATGTTATATTATAAAAGTTTATTTTTAGGGATTTTGTACTAACAGTTAATGGTATGAATAGTGGCAGTTTTATTCTTTTAACTATCACTCGTTGATATTTTGTGTTTAAACAAGAACAATTTAAAAATTTTGAATAAAATATTTACAAAAATGTCTTTAGGGCTCAAAAGCCATGCCAAAATAAAACATTCTCATTGATGATATTTAAAATAATTTAAAAAATGTTCCAAAAACCGGCTAAGAAGTATTCAAGAATCTCAAATCTTTTCTCCAATTTAATTTCCAATTTATTTAGTTTGTTAAATTTTCTTTCTAGAACTCTNTTGAAATGACAGTGTAGACTCTTTGCACTCTCGCTCGGTTGCTGCTGTGCCCAGCAGTTGAGCAAATTGAGGGGCTACGACAGCATCCCAGCATCTGAACATCCCAACATCCCAGTATCCCAGCATCCCGACATCCAGTGGCAATCTCGACTCAAAGAACCCAGATTGGAGGAAAATCATCCAGTGCAGCCTGCAGACACAGTAGCCAATGCCGAGGCGAATCATTCACCAAATCCTGGGACCATTCGCTGGCCACATTTGTTGGCCGCATTCGCTGGCCCTTAGCGTTCACGTGTGTGCTGCACGTAATTACAAAACTGGCCAAGAGACAGCAGTGGTGCACTCACAAAAATCAAAAGGTTTTTTGAATTATGTTATATTATAAAAGTTTATTTTTAGGGATTTTGTACTAACAGTTAATGTTATGAATAATGGCGGTTTTATTGTTTTAACTATCACTCGTTGATATTTTGTGTTTAAACAAGAACAATTTATAAATTTTGAATAAAATTTTTACAAAAATGACTTTAAGGCTCAAAAGCCATGCCAAAATAAAACATTCTCATTAATGATATTTAAAATGATTAAAAAAATGTTCCAAAAACCGGCTAAGAAGTATTCAAGAATCTCAATTCTTTTCTATAAATTATTTTTTATTATTTTATTTTTCTGCAATATATTTTCTTTCTAGAACTCTTAATCCCTTTCTCTCTCTGCAGCAGCTCCTTGTGGCCCAAACCGTACCGAAAGCGAGGCTTTGGCTGCTTAAATTGCGAGCTCAGACTTTTTTGTGAGCTATTGCCAATCCGGTTTTTCGGTCCGTCCGTCTGCTGCCGTTTCGTGCTAGCTGTATTTGCCAATTTCCAGTTTGTGCAGCTGCATCTAAGTGGCATCGTCGAGTCCTTAGCCGCTGGAGCTGCACAGCCACATCCATAGCCACAACCACAGCCACATCCACAGCAGCAGCCACAAGCCAATGACCAGTTATGTCAGTCGGATCCCAGGCCAGGCAGCCAAGATCGGAGGCGAGGCTCAGCTCGGCTCTAGCCTGGCTTTGGCTCTGGCCTGGCTTTGGCTTTGGCCACCCGACACCCTCGCTTTTGGTCGCCAGCGTGTTGCAATATTTTCTGGCTGCCCGCATTTGGCTTAGAAAGGCCTCCACCGAACAGTTGGCCAGGCGAGACCAGACCAGACCAGACCAGGCCAGGCCACATAATGAATCTGTGTGCATGCAGGCTGGCAAATAAATGTGCGCCCGATAATGCATTCATTTGCCAGCAAGCGCCAGGCCCAGTTTAAAGTCCCCAAAAACCAATACCGAACCGAAGCCCAAACCAAAACCAAATCCGAATCCCGTTCCCGTGTCCGTGGAGGGGTGGGGAGGGGGTGCTCCTAGATTGCGCAACAATTGTAACACACGGCATACAATATTTTTGTGCCATTTGACCGAATTTCTCTTAACACATATACGAGAGAGCTGGATCTGAAATCCAAGTTGGAGCAGTCAGACAGCCAGCCTGGCCTGGCCAGATCTGGCCCAGCTACTGGCAATGAATGTGGAGCTGAAGCTGGAGCTGTAGCTGGAACTACAGCCAACGCCTCGATGTCTTGGCAGTTGCTATTTCTCTCGAGTCTATATATAGGATTAAACAATCGCTCACATAACGCCGCCTGCATTCAGGCAAGACCACATTTCTTCGCAGAAAGGAGTATGAGTCAGTTGAATTTATTACCACCCAAAATGGCTTAATTTGTGCTACTCAGAAGTGTTTATGAAATGAGGCAACACATGGGGCAGATGGCCAACAACGTCTGCTTCTTCAAATGTGACCTAAATTGAGTGTGGTTTCTGTGGCGGAACAATATCTTAAGAAAAAATGGTTGTAGGCCACAGTTTATTGATTTATGTTTTTTTGGCTCTAATGCATTTGTATATCTTTACGATTCACGTGACATAAAGATATAAGGAAATAGTTTAAAATTTAAGAATTTATGGCAAATATTGTGGCTCTAATTTGGTGCATTTGTAATGCAGAATATTATCGAAAAGTGGGTTAAATAAAAATCTTACTTAGTATTCCTCAAACAAAAATTACCTTTTTTTCATTCAATAATTTCAGAATTTATTTTTTCTTGCCATAGTAGTTTATATTTAAACTAGTAAAAGTGTTTTAATATCTTCTTAATTTCCCTTTTAATAAAAAATACTTTGCTTTCTCTATCATAACTAAAGTAGTCTCAAAGTGAAGGGTATGTAAACTTCGACCCGCTGCTAATGATCAATGCCTTCCTGCTGCTGCTGCTGCTGCTGGGCCAAGTCTGTGGTCTAGTCTCAGGTCTAGTCTCTGGTCTGCGCTCCCTGCTCCATGGCCCATGGTCTCAAGTCCCAAGTCTTTAGTCTGTAGTCTCTAGTCTGTAGTCCATAGTATTCCCACTCCATTGCGGGCGCGCCTCAGCTCGTGAGTTCACTCTGGAGCAAAACAAGATTTTGGGCGTTGTTCAATTTTTTGGGCTGGCTTGGCTTTGGCTCCGGTTCAAAATCCAACTCCAACTCCAGCTCCAGCTCCAACTGCAGCACGCAGCTTCGTGAGCTGTGCACTTTTTGTGCTTTTTTTAAGGTATGTTTTTTTTTAGTTCGTATTCGGATTCGGATTTGGATTCGGGCTGGGCTGCAACTGCAACTGCCTCTGAAACCGAAACTGGCTGAGTGGCTGCGGCTGCGCCGTGGTTGCACACAAGTACGGGTAGAATGAAAATTTGTGTTGCAAATAAAGTTGAACCTGATGGCAAACTAATCTGCTTCACGACAATAGAGCTCGCAGCCAGACAGCGGGCAGCAACTTTGTTGCACTCTGAGAAAAATATATTGAGCAGGAAATTAAATTGAATTCGGTTCGTTTCGAACACTGAAAATATATTTGCGGGAAAGTGAAACCCCTTTTTACGATTTGAAATGATTTATATTTTATTATGAGGAGAGAAAATGGTAACCCATCAAAGTTACCCCTTTTAAAATGTACTTTGAAGTTGTTAAACAAAATTGGTGTTAAATTTTATGAAAAGATTTAAGCCTGTAAAACTTAGTCTTCCATTAAGTAAATCCCAGGAAGAATGTGATTTCAATAAATTGGTCTGTGCATGTGGAAATTATGGGTAAATAGGAGGACAACAACCGGAGATTCGCTGCGCATCAAAAGGACTCCATAAAAGTGTACTAACAGCTATTTCGTGCCACAGAACATTAAAATAAAAATCATATTCCTATTGTAATTATGCCAATAATTGGAGTCATAAGACTTAGACTTAGAGGAAACTGTACCAAGTTCTTGGATTTTTTGCAAGTGCCTCAACCTCAACCGGCAGACGGCGAAGGCAGCTAGCAGCTAGCAGCTAGCCGCTAGCGGGCAGACTCGTAATCAACGTTTATTCGTGGTTCGTTCGTGTCCCCCATGCGACCGTCGACCGTCCTTCACCGGGCTAGAAGCCCCGTCTATCCTTTCCTGTTTCGGATTCCAGAGGTTGGGGGTTCGGGGCTGGGACTGGGAGCCGGGTTCGGGTTCGGGGCTGGGGCTGGGCTTAGCCTGGGTCTGGAGACCGCGACTGGGCCCGCTGGCCGTTCCTTTCCGTCTTTGGGGTTTTTTTTGTCTGTCCGTCTGGCTGTCTGTCTGTCAGCTCGTCAGCATACACACTTATATTTAATCATATATGTATATGTTTCGTTCAGTGTACGTACATATCTGCATCTATAAAGTTTTTTATTGCCGCAGCTGCGGGCGTGTTTCTGGGTGCGCCTGGTGCCTGGCTGGGTAAAAATAAGATACGCATAAAGGCAAACAACAGGGATAACTACTGCGGTCGGTCGGTGGAAAAAACTGCATCGTTTTTAATATATTATTCCTGCATTTTAATTGTGGCCCATAAAATGCTATAAACTTCCGCGGGATACCGGAGTTATAATATACAATTATTAAATTACAATATTGACGCTGTAACTTTGAAAGATTTTCGCAAATACTCCGCCAAGTTTTATTGTTCACACAATTTTTCTCTGACATCAACATTGGGCAGTAATTATAAGGCAATTCTAAATTTGTAGAGCAAAGTTGTGTTGTCTTGGTAGTAAATGAAGGCCATTGTTTATTTTTTTATATGTTAGAGTGGAGATCTTATCTCCGAAGGAATTTAGCTTTTCACTTGCAAATTCTATTAACATGACACAAATAAGAGCAAACTAATCATATAGTAAAGAGGGAAAATCTGTTATTTTGTTTTAGTTTAAAACAGTCTATAGATAATGAATGTTATAGTTTAGTCAGACAGCAATCGCTAATAAATTAAAGCACCGCCACTTATTAGTAATACCCGAGATTTCACAGTTCGTTCGTTTGTATTTTATTTTCCCTCGTCCAAGTTATGGTTGACTAAAAACAGTGTTTTGAACTATGGCCGTTTCCACAGATTTTCTAATTACCATCGCACTCGACTGTGATATTTTTTCTTTCATCTCAACAATTCCAAGCAGTTGGCTGACAACGTTTTTTTTTCTGCCTCCTCCCTTTGTATCTGTTAGTTTTCTATAATTAACAACGCATCGCGGCCTAGACATGGCTCAGCTGCAGGCTCTCTTGCACACAAAGAAAATCATTATCACTTTCAAAATAAAATACTTTTAAATATGTAGTGTTTTCTTCATATTTTTAACTAATTAAATCATATCAAATAAGTAGCTTACTTCAGTTAAAAATATTTATGAAATTAATATATCTTTAATGTATATTTTTCTCGGTGCCGTCTTGGCCTGCAGTTCACAGTCGATTGTAAATGAAGAGCACAAACAATGTTTCTGAATGCGCTGCTGCTGGGACTCGGATTCGGATTCAGATTGAACAACCACTTCGGATATAGCTGCAGACCACGGGGGCTGGACCACAGACTATTCGATTAGTCGGGGTGCCAACAACGCCAACGCCGACGTCTGCCTAGGCTCTGGCTCTGGCTATGGCTCTGCTGGGTTCGGATTGGTTTGGTTTGGCTTGGTTTGGTTTGGTTCCAGCTCGCCATCGCCATCGTCGTCTGATAAATATTGAGAAACCCCAAGATCCACACCGTCATCGCCCGCGCCTTCTTCTATCTCCCGGATTTGTTGTTCGTCTCGCCTGTCGGCTCTCGGCGTTTTTTTTTGTATTTTGCATCCGTCATGCTGCCGCTTTGTTTTGGGCGGCTGAGGAATCCTAGCCTACGATTCCTAGCCAAACGCATCGAACGAAACGAAGTGAAATAAAAGAAAAATAAAAATAAAAACTCGAAATAAAAGGCCCCAATGCATGCAATAACAGCAATCGCGGCGAGCAGCGTCATAAAATGGTGCGTGGGATTGACAGCGAAGACAGATACAGCTTTGGATCTGGCCCCGTCTTCGTCTTCGTCTTCCATTCCAAGCCATTCCAGAGGGGTCTGGCCTGGTTGGGTCTGTACTGTCCTGGCCTGGCCTGGCCTGGCCTGATACCCGGGGCACTGCGATTGGCGATCCTCCAGCCCGGCAGGCAGTGTGTCGAGTACTCAAATTGAATCTCGACTTTATCGGCACCACAGGCCTGTGGCGGACGCGAAATTAATTGGCTTAATTTATGTGAACTTTTATAAGAAAATGCACTCAGGCTGTTCGCAAAGTTGATTTACATTTATTTGCGCTTTGCCAACGCGGCTTAAGTACCCATCACGCCGTCTTCTAATGCTTGTTTGGATTGCAGTAAAACCCCATCAACTGGGCTCCTTCTTCCTCTCCTGCTCCTGCGCCTGCTCCTTCCTCGAGGAGCTGCGGCCATTCCATAGCGACTTATACATAAAAACGCCTTTGCCTTCAGTCTGCTGGATTACCAACCGTCAACGGATGAAGGAAGCCAGGCAGACGGCCAAGCAAAGACTGTGACTGATGGATGCCTGGCTGGCGGACCAAGAGGCCTGCGGCATTAATACACTGAGCGAAATGCAAGGAAGGGAAGTATTCTTCATCGAAAATGTTTTTTAATGTGAAATGTAAATTTAGTTGTTGTTCGGTATTAATACCTATTATAATTTGCAGCCACTGTTAAATCAATTTATTATTATAATTTAACAAAAAGTGTTAATTCAAAGCCATCCAAATATAATTATTTTGAATAATGTGCAAACTTTGAAGGAATCTTTTATATCTTCGAGTATATATATTTATATTGAATTCCAAATTTTCCCTATTTTCTTGGTGTAAAATACTTGAAGTGCGACTAAGATTTGGGTTGGGATTGGAGCTATGGCTAGGGTTGCGTTAAGGAACAGAAAATCTATTTGCAGATGTTGTAAGGGATCGGCGTGTCGTTGTATTCCATAATTGCTCTCCTCAATAAAGCATAAATTTATTTCCACTTGAGCCGAAGCATCGGCAAATGGGACGAGCTGAGAGTTTTTGGCCAAGAGTTTTGGCCAAGAGCAGAGCAGGGCCGGATGAGGCTGTGGCTGGGGCTGAGGCAGAGGCAGAGGCTGACGGAGCGGGTCGAAAGCGGGCCAGACTGCAACGGCGACATTGTGGGCGTCAAGCATAAATAAATGTCTTTATGTGCCTTCGCAGCAGTTATTGTTCTTCATTCTGCATGCGGTCGGTTTGAGGCTTCAGACTCCGAATTGTGTTTTCAAGACGCGGTTGAACGACACTTTAACGACTCCAGACTGTTGAGCAATAGTCGGTTAAGTCGAGAACTAGTCGCCATTACCAGTACGTGGACGTGGATGTGGATATGGATGTGGATGTGGATGGTTATATGAATGTGGATGGTTATATGAATGTGGATGGGGATGTGCGTCCCGTTGGCGGTAAGGCAAGCCCCGTGCCCGATGCCTCTGTCCGATGCCTGGCAGTAATCAAAAGACTGAAGCAACGAACGCGATGCCGGCGATGTAATTAACTTTAAACGACTCCGGGCATTGTTAATCGGGATGCAGCAATCGTAAGTGCTTTCCAGTAGTCTAATTTGGCCGTTTTAGGAGAGGCCAACAGCCTGCCCCCCAATTAATAAATACGACTCGGAGCGCTGCATAAAATAAATCACAGACCATCGACCCGACTGAACCCCTTGGCGCGCTCCGTGTCGGATTTTATAAATGGAAACTGCCGCGCGATGCCTGGGTAAAAGTTTCGAGAACAGTAAAACAGTAAACAGTAAACGAGTTGAGTCCGAGAGACACACGAACATATATATTATCGATGCTTAAGCACGCACGGGGACGAGCAATTATGGATAATTCTGCAGCATAAATTGTAAAATGCCGCAGAGCTGTCAATTTTGGCACTGCCCCGAGTAAAGTGGGTCAGGCAAGGTCGCTCCGGTGTTTTTGTTGCCACGCTCACAGTAAAAATAACAAGAAAATCCAGCGAAAAACCAACAAAAACAACATAAACAAAAAGTAAAAATAATAAAAACCAAACGGCGCAACGCACAAGTAGCCGTGTGTTTGCGTTGGCTGGGAGCCATGTTCGTATGTCTCGCCAGATATATATATATATATACCATATAGCTAGTCAAAGCTAGTTCCTGCAACTGACTGACTTGGCCGCAGATGAATGTACAGTGTACAGTGTACTCACTAGCATCGTTATGTAATCGATCAACATGGTTGAGGTTGAGCGATTTGATTAGGTCCACCATATGGTGCGCTGTCCTCTAAAAAGAGTTTATGTTGATGCTGATTACTGGATGTCGAGTCAACTAAAAATATTTCATTTGGCACAAATACTCGTAATTTGAAGTGATGTTCGGGTTGTTACAAGTCGAGATTGCTTTTGGCACTCTTTCCCCTTCCCCCACTTGAATGCCAAATTTGGTGTGATTTATTGTTGTCCTATTTCAAAAAAACAAAAAAGGTTGTCTTTAAAAGTAATGTGTTTTTCATGTACTATTTATAAAGTACCTAATGAGACATAACATCTGAAAGTTATTTACACATTTGTGCAACTTTCATCCGCGACCAGCGTGATTAATACTATTTTCCCCCCCATCACTCGGCGGACTAATTAAATATGTGCATACAAACTAGTTCAATTATATAGTATATATATACCTTTTGAATGGTTAAAAAAAAGTGCTGCGTTGGGAACTGCGGAGAAAAGTCGTCGTATCTTCACAGTCTGACTCTTAATTTTAACTTTCCATGTGGTCGCCCGGTTTATGCAACCCGAACTCGAGCACTCCACTGATTTTGTGTCTCGTTTGTAATCAAGTGATTGACATTTTTTCGAACCCGCACTGAATATTAATAGTCCAAAGCATCGCCGGCACATTGCTTCCCACTGAAAAAGCACATTTTTAAACGTTTTTTGTGCGTTTTTATTTTTTTTTAGAGCAGTTCGGTCCTTCCGCGTCCAGCACGTCTTCAATAAATTTCGTTTCGGAGACAGGGAAAAAACCGGAGACCGAAAATCAAAACCAAAACCGATCGCGATCGATGATCCGTGTTTTCTAAGCTGCTCAGATAACCAATTTGGAGTTTCGCTTGAATGGCCTGCGAACGACCTTGCCTTCGGATTAGATCAAAGTTGATCAGATCAGTTCAAATTAATGGGGATCCCGAGCAGCCCGACCTGTCACTCAGTGCGAGGAGACCATTTTTTGCGTAACTTAATATCGGAGCTGATTATGGCATAGTTTTTTTCTGTGTTTTCAGATTTTTTTTGGAACTCTGCGAATTTGTTAAACGTTCGTTCTTTGTTCGCTGGATGGCCGGCTAAAGTCTCGGATTGCACACTGAAAAGTATGTACACAGCGTCAACAAATTGCTGCAATTATATTGCCTGGCCAGCTCTCGTTTGGGTTTCAGCTTCAGCCTCAGCTACAGATTCCGATCCCGATTCCGATCTCGATCCCGATGGCAATTCCGACTCCGATTCGATCTGGGTTAGGTCGCGCCGATCCGGGTTTGGTTGTAAAGCGTGCAGCCGACGAAATGCTACTGACACTGCCAATGGTCCGGAAAGAGTGCCCCAGCTCTAGTGAAGCTTATCTTTGGAGAATTCTGCCGCAGAAAGCCGGTTTCAGCCAGCTGGAGAGAGTGACTCTCGAGAGACTCTCTCGCATTTGTGGGATCAGCAAACCCGTTTCGCTCGCCGGTAGGTAGTACCAGCTCCAGTACCAAAGCCAGTACCAGTACGAGTACCAATGAACCTTGATATATTCCCAATAATAAACAAGCCTGAGAACTATCGGAAGCGGGCTAGTCCGCAATTAATCCTGCAGCTCTCTTGTGGCTCTTGTGTTGTTCGGCTGCGTTCGCACATGCAAATGGCGTATTTTCTTTTCAATTATTTAACTATTGGCAACAAATTTGCACCGCTTATACAATAGGTAATTTGTTGCCTCTTTTCGTGACCATAAAACACTCAACGAGACGCCGAATTAACTCAAGACGCTTTTTTATTGCACCTTAAAGACACATTTCTGTTACCCAGATTTATTTTCGTTGCCTCTAAATGGGAACATTAAAATTATGTGTGCATTAACAGCAACTAAAAAACAAATTCGTTTTATATGTTCTTAAGGTGATTTATTTAACAAATATAATAGTTACAAGTCCAAAGTTGTTAAGATACATTTTCGTTCTATATAAAGAGACTTTAAATGGGATATTTTTTAAATTTTCAGTTAACTTGTATCAGTATAATTTACAAATCCATTTCAAAGGTCAGTGTGTGTAATCCCTGAAAAGTTCAATAATCCAGTGACTATGCTAATTCTCAAAACGGTCATGTTTTCGATTAATTACTTATGTCTGTTTAATTAAATTTGCCCCAAAACATTTCCGAGCAAATGAAAACATTTACAGCGTCTGTGTGTTTTTTTTTACTTTATTTATTAAGTTTTTTTTTAGGTTTGGTTTGGTTTGGTTCCTTGGCGTCGGCCGGCATACTGCTACACACGAAACTGCAGTAATTCGATCATGTTTTCAGCTTGTTCAATATGTGTAATCGTGTTCTGTGCTATTTATCTTGTGACCTGCATCTAATGCAGAGCCGGCAGAGCGGCAGACCAGCCAGCCAATGCCTATCGTAGGTACATTAAAATATTTCCACTGCCGCTGTCTCTAGGATATTTATACATGGGCCAAACAACAACAAAAAAACAAAAAAAAAAAACACAATGAGGGCGGCAACCTAAACGAGTTTACCGAATCCCAAGCCCAGAACTCTGTGCAGATGTTGAACCCATTTTTCATATTAACCTCCATGTGCTGGAGCCGGGAAAACTCGAGATTTGGCCAACGGGGGCCCACGTGGTGACACACTTTTCCAGGGGTTTTTTTTTTGTGTTGTTTCCCCCACAGTTAGTCACGTCTCGCGATGACGAAGCCAGGGCTTGAACTTCATCCTGGCTCCTCCATATCCTATACCCGAATAGGGTCAACCCAATAATGAGGACGGCGTACCGAGAGATGGCTTATCCAAATGCCAATAGGTTGGTAACGCCCTAAATCGAAGCCACAAGTTGGGCCGGATCGGATCGGATCGCTTCGTTAGCCATTCGATTAAGCCTTACCTTGAACACACACTGTATATAACCTTTTTGACCTACAGATATTAATGCTGATGATGGCGATGGCCTGACCTTGTGTCCAGGCGGCCAAAACAAATACAGACGGCCCCAAAGGAATCAAATCGAACACGTCAAAAATCCATTACCATACATATTTAAGTGTTTATATATAAGTACAGGTAGCGTGTACACACAATTTCAAGTGCAATCGAATCTTTAGCCTTATGACTCCTTATTCTATGGAATTACTTGTAGGAAAACCAATTATATTTACCTCATTTTGGTTAAGTTCCTCAGACAAATTCAGATTTGTTGCGCTCCATCACTTTATGCATTTTGCATTCACTCGATTTAATTTCAATTCAACAAACATTTCAACAAAACGGCATTCTAATAATCTTTTCACAAAATACAAGACAGCAGTAAAACAAATGTCATGTTGTTATTCTGAATTCAATATTTGCCGAAAACTTTTTCTGGCTTTCACTGTCATGTTCGGGTTTTTCCGCATGAAAATTCGAATGCACACATTTAAATTGAGCCCAAATCACGCGATGCACCTCCCTTTGACAGACTGCAACATGTGGCTTCCTCGTCGGGTTTTAACAATAGTCAAAGTCCCAGGGGTCTCTGCATCGAGGCAATTTCATTTAATGGCCTCTTATCAAAATGCTAGCCAAAGTACTCCCAGTTCTTGGGATCTAAAATAGTCGATGCAAAGAATCAACTAGGCAAAGCTACTTTAGAAGACCTTTTTACGATTAAACTCAACTAAACTTAATGAATTGAAAGTTTTCGCACGTACTCGCAGGCAAACAGCAGCGGTGAAAATAATAGTTCAACTGAAGTTCGATTTGGATTTGGATTCTAGCTAAATCTATCAAATATTTGTGGTCTTGTTTTAACATTAGGTTTTATTTGATTAAATTTTTGAATAACTACCACAAAGATCTTAAGTAATCTAAAGAAGTATACAAAATCCTAGAAAATTCATGTAATTTTGTTAGATATATAAAACAATTTCGTAATCCCTAATTTTAATTTCTTTAATCTTCACCATTTCCTATTTTGCTATTATCTTATATATATATGATAATATTCCTGCTTTTTATCACATGTTTTGAATATTTCAAAAAAATTCCTATTCCCCAATTTGAATTGATATTATCTTCACCGCAATTGTGCGTTTATAGACAGCCCTTGGTTGATGCTCCAGTTAGGAAGTCTGCTTGTAGCTCTTACCAGATCATCTCGTATGGCTTATCTGGGCTTACAGAGAACACCTTGGCAGAGTGCTGAAAATCAAATTTGGAGGTACAACAACCTCGGATCCGCCTTGGCACCCAGCAGTTATAGCACCGTCGCCACTTTCTTAAATTATTTTTAGGGTAATCAATAGAACGAGGCGGGGGAACTGGAGGGGACTGAGGAGAGAGTATACTCTATACTGCTGCCTGAAAATAATTAATCTGGCTTTTGTTGGAAATGTTCTTGGCCATGTGGCCGATTTTTCGCTCGTCTGACAGCCTTGTCGGATTTTTTCTCTTTTCCACCATCCGCCGAGTGAAGTTTATTGACCCAAAATAATTTCACATGTTTTGATTTAAATTGATATATTGGAAAAAATTAAACCGTGAATGATTAGAGGCATACATTCTTTTCGCACACTCGAGATGGGTTATCATTTAGCAAATTAAGCGTAAATTGGTTTGTAATTTTTTTCGCTGCATAATCGCTTAACACTTTTTCTATTCTTTTTTTTTATGTGTAACTAAATATAGAGGCGCGATTTGAATTGGGAAACGCGCGAGCGACCGTTAGGCTCGGAGTCTTGACCACGTCTAAAGGTCTTTGAATGTGATTTGCATGCGAAGGGCCCAAGCGGCAGGAACTACAACTTCACTGGAAAACTGGGGGCTGGACGAAAGTACAACCTTCGCCCCCCCGAGAATGTCCGAGTAATTTAATGAATTAAGACGCGATTTATTCGGAACCGACTCCCAAGTATATACTCTTACAAGGTGTTTCGGTGAATCGGTGAGCGGATCCCTTCGGCTGAAATGTGGCTCCGGAGAATGTCATTGGGACACCCTAATCCAATTTGCATACATATTCCCGAAGTGACCTCTCTCTATTTTCCACCGTCCACCGTCAAGTCTAACACCATGGTTACCGGCCATGGTCAAAACACGCTACTGGACTTTCCATTAATTTATACAACAGGATGAATGGTGGCATGAATCCCATCCATACACATTACCTCGTGCCCGTGCCTATATATACGTGTACGTATATATATATAGAACTTCAGGTGGTTGGAGCAGAGCTTGTGTCCAGCTCAAAGAACTTGAGGCCTGAGGCCTGAGACCCGAGACCCGAGGTCTGAGGACTGGGAGTACTGAGAGTTTTCCACACCCACACTTCCCCCAGGTACATATTCGCCATAGGTTTGCCTTTCACAAACTGAACGAAATGTTTGGGTTTCCGGTTTGACTTGTTGAGGTTTTATTTGCATGCGAGCTCCGAGCTCTGCTCAGTGCCCAACCACCGATTGCGGTGGGAATATTGGAATACTCAATTATTCCCTATTCCCTATACTACAGTTTTTATTCACGCAATCCACGCACTCCGGCCCTCGGATGGCAAATCAAATTTTTAGTTAATTGCCTTTTCCTTTCAGCGAGATTTCACTGGATTCACGTGCATCCCCCCCAAAAAAAAGTTGGGTGGAATTTTGAAAGTGCCCAATTGGGGTCAAATGGGTATACAAAGTTCCGTTTTCCTCCATAAAAAAAATGATTTATGAATTGCTTAGGAATTCTTAAAAAAAAAACCATGAAAAAAAGAGGCATAGATTAAGGGGTACACTTTATGGGAAGTATGACTAAGTCCTCTGTTTATCCTTCAAATGAATGGTACCTAACATTATGAAATTGTACCCCAAGGACAAATATAACGTGTTTAATTTTAATGGTTTTATAGTGCCCACTTCGTTTCAATAAACTATGGTAGTTTGCTTTTTATTTATTTATTTTTAATGGCTTGTTTGAGGCTTGCAATAAATGTTCTAAGCCATGTTAATGTAATTTATACATAATTTGTTATAATCTCAACATCCTCAAAAAATAACAATTGAATGTACATTTACATTTATTATAATATGGTTATTTTTATTGCCCATTTTATTTGATTATTAAATACTGAAAATATTTAAATAACATGCGAAATACTTTCCCTTTCATTTTGTACTCCCTCTGGGTCCTACATTAAATGGGTTTTAAATGTAGCTTTTGTACACCCATTTCCCCTGTATCTGGTCCCTCCAAAATCGTGCTTTATGTTAAAGCTGTTGGAGGTGCCAATGTCGCACGCCACATATTTCCCGGGCGATAATTTGAGTGGCTCATTCCGAAGGTAAAAACGCCAACACCAACCCCGCCCAAAAACAAAAAATCAACAATATTCGTTTACACTCACATTTACATATGGTACACAAATCTAAAGGCATTTGCATACCTGGGCCATTTTCGATTTATTCATGCGGGGAACAAGTGTGTGTTAAAGTATTTAAATTGTTGCACACTTGGGTGGGCTAATGGCACTCACCTCGAGGCTCGAGGACCGCCGATAGAAGCCTGTGATTCGCAGCATGGATGATGACCAGGAGCGTGGGACAACTATCCGCAGGACAGGGGATATAGAGCAGAGTGCGGATGGGACCGGAGATGGGGATATGGATTCCCGATTCGAAACACTCGCACTGAGAGCCCGGCGAGAAGTTGAAATCGAAATTGGCGAAGGGCGTCCGCATGGCGCGAATCCGATTTCCGATCGCTTGTTCAGTTCCTCGAACACTAACTCCTCCGATGCCGCCGATTCGATGCTCAAGTGCCGACTGTCAAAGCAAATAAAAATAACAAAATGGCCTCACCTGGCACCTGTATCCTGGCAACATTCATTAAAACACCTCCGAGCGGCGCTCGAGTTTCTGGGTTTTTATTTTTTTTTCCTCATTTTTTTGTTGTTTTTTTTTTTTGCGAGCTCTGTGTGCCGAATTTTGGCCTGGCTGGTCTTGGGATATATGTGGATATTAATCCCTTGGCAGTCGGGCGGCCCTGCAGCAGACAAATCGGGCAGCGGAACGGAACCGATTTCTCCCAATTTCTCCCAATTTCTCCCAATTTCTCCCAATTTCTCGGCCAGCCTGCGACGCTGCGAAACGAGCGCATTATTTAATAATACCGTTTGTTTATTGAATCGCAGTCAAAACTTTTGGCACAGACCCGGAAACCCAGCCAGCCCCCTTCTGGGCTCCTTTGACTAGTTCGCCGCAAGTTGGTGGGGCCAAGTTGGGTTTGGGTTGGGCTTTGGTTCTGGTTCTGCTTCTGGCCTGGCGCTGTTTCTGGCCTGGCCCGGTGCAGTCGTCGACGGCAACGGGAACGGCGAAAAGCAACGCCGGCATGTCTGTCACACCCCGAAAAGTGAAATAGCTTCTGTCAATATTCTGTCAATAGGCACATGTTTTCCGATGCCGGGTGGGTGGTCCTCCAACTGGGGATTGGGGACTTGGCGTTGTTGCGTTTTCCCTTTCGCCAGATATTTAATCGATCTCCTGGCAATGAATATCGATCAATATTGCGTCCGAAAGTACATTGTTGTTTTTTGGGGGCTCGACCCATTTTTGAGACGAAGTGGAACGTCTATTTGATATTAAAATAATAGTTGTTATAATTAGGGAAGTTAGTGTATAAAACAATTTGTTTATATATATAAATATCCCGTGATTTATTTAAAATGTTTAATTTATTTTAAAAAACTTTTTTTGTACCCATAATTTCCAAACATTTTAAAATGTTTTAATAAGACTTAATAATTTTGTAAAACAAGCATTTTTGCTTTGTAACTATATCTTTATTACCTAAAGCTAAATATTATTATGGAAGATATACATCGAAAAATCCATAATAATTGTATATAAAAGTAAATTATTCTTCTGGTTTTGTTATTATACCTCCATGACCTAAAGCTACATTTTATTATGGAAGATATAAATCGAGAATGGGATATATAAAGTTGCATATAAAACCAAAATAAATATGAATAAATATCATATGCATATATTTTAAAAGTGTATTCGATTTCCCTTAATTCCAATGCAATAAAGACATGTCCCAGCTTATCGGCTTGAACTGGCGATGCAAAGTATCCCATCGGACAAAGAAAGTTCGGACCGACTGTATCTGTGTAGGGTCAAGTAAGTACACTCGAGTGGGCTTGTATGTACATCTGTGCCGAGCCAGACAAGGATCTGAAATTGCAGAATTCAGCTGGCAAGAGGAGTCTGTTGTAGTTGTTGTTGTTGCTGTTGTTGTTGTTGCTGGATATATGGGAACCGGCAGCTCCAACACTTTTCTTTGGCCGCCGGCCATCGCATCCATGCACCATAATTTTCAATAGCTATTCAAATTCTTTGAAGTTCTCGAGGTCACCTAACGGATGCGAGGCATTGAAATTGATCCAGGCCATGAGCGGCGCAGTTTGGTTGCTGGGTTTTCGCCATTTTGGCCATTAAACCGGATGGCTAACATAGCTGGCTAACTGCGATAGACTCTTGAGTCCCTACAGCACCTCTTTGTTGGCTGCTGTTCGGAGTTCGGCACTCGTTGTTCGTTGTTCGAAGTTCGCGGTTTTCTGTTTTCCAGCGACCAGATGCATCATCCCATCATCAGATCGATGGAATCAGGCAGCCACCCAACCCGTTCATTTATCCGGCAAGCAATTCCATTTTCGTCTCTCCCAATCCTACTAATCAATTGGATTCAATTGCATCAAGATGCTTACTTCAAGCTCTGATTGAAATCCACAATAAAAAAAAAAACATTCAGAGTCTTCCGAAGATTAATTAATTTGACTCACTTAAGGTAGAATAAAAACGTTAATTTTACAACATCAATAAAATTTAGATCATTGCACTTAGCTCAACCCGAAAAACCACTCCTCCTAAAATAGGAAATAGCATTGGTGACGGTGTTTTGCATAGTTTGGGATCGAGTTACCACAAGACACCGGATTATATTCCTTCCTGAAAGTTAAATGGGAAATTAACTTTTAGTTACTCAATTACAAGGGATGTCAGCATCAGCTCTTAAGTATACGAAAAAAAAAATCCCGTAGGAAGTTTGTTTTTTGCCTGGCATTTAATTGAAACAATTACTTTGTTTATTATGTATACAAAAAAAAAAAGACTGGATTTCCTTATGAAATGCCTGCGTGCAATCAGTTTTTTAATGGAAACTTAAGTACGCAGATCAAGTTACGAGATTATGAGCTTAGGCCTGAGAAATAATGTTATCCTCGTCTCGGGTAATGGTGATGCCATCAAGGTAACGACCTTAACAGGAACAGATGTTGAGTCCGAGGAATTTGCATACTCGCACCAAAAACCAAAACCTACCCATTTAAAGCCCGGTGTTAAGTATGGCCACAAAAAAAAGTAAAACCGTAATGAACCAGTTCACCCATGGCTGCATATTAGCATCCTGCAAGTACTTCATTTGCGGCGCTGCCTAAGCTTCTTGGCAACAGCTTCTTGGCTCAAAGCCGAGATGCAAATGAAATATGCGCCGGCATTAAGAGCCAAATTACAAAATTTCCGAGGGGTGCAAGCGGCAACTGCTGCCGGCTATGTGCACTGCAAAAAATCGTAGCGGTTATTTGCATAAAAGTATGTATTATTTAAGGAGCCATTTCAGCTAATTAAGGGTTATTAATGGTCTTGCTTTGTGGGTATAATTTGGGTTTAAATATGTTTTCAATTACAGAGCTCAAAATATTTGGAATAAAATTTGAGAGCAATGAGGTTCATTTTAAATTTTAAATAAATATAAAGTAATTTGTTTATGAATCGGAAACTACAAATAAACAATACTGAAATATCTTACAAATTTATATATTGCTTAGATTAAAAATCGGAGTAACATATACATATAAGCAACCAATAATCCCAAAAAATTAACTTTCAGAAATAACAATTTATTTGGCAGCTTGACTGGAATTTTAAAAGATTCTTGTTTAATATTTTATTGCAAAAATAAACGAAAATAAAATATTAGAGACTAAAGTACATAATTATCCTTTTAGAATAATCCCTATTTGATTTAAATTTCTTGCGGTGCAGCGATCCGATGGCGCTCGCGATGTGGCGCTGCCTTCTGCACGGTGGCCATTTCCTGGCATTTTAACTGGTTTTGTTTGACGGTGGTTACAATTAGCGGCTATTTAAATTGCCACGCATGGGCCGCTATTAATTACGGAACGATGGCACCGCGGCCGAAACCAAGACGGGAAAAAGTTGTTTATGGACGGTATGCAGAAGACCAGAGCAGTGTGGATCCCAGCCAAACCAAAACCGTTAAACGGAAGCTCAAATGCCTTTCAAGTGCCCGAAGTTCACTCAAAGCAAGATCGAGAGTTGGGAGCCCAGGAAAATCTATCTGGCATTGACTCGGACTCAGACTCGGGGGAAGAACATCATTTTATCAAAGAGCAATTTGCACCTATCAGTCGATCGGTGTAGCTTTTGGTTCTGAGTTCTAAGCTCTGTGGCTTTTTATTTTCCCATGACACTCGTCGTTGCCGTCGTCGTCGTCGTCGCCGTCGTCGTCGCCGTCACTGGGCAATCACAACTAATGCACCGCGTATGGAGCCTCTAAATGTCGAATGAAGTCAGCGATAAATTCAGCTGGTTGATTAGCTGTTGGAGCAATAAATCCATCGCTTCACACCGCCACAAGTAATTGCCGACAAAGCGTCTTCGTCGCCGTCTTCATCTCCATTTCGACAAAAAAGCCAGGGTCCGTCTCAAGTCCATCTGTCGCATCCATCTATTCTTTGGAGCTCAGACTCGGACTCCGACTCGGACTCGGACTGGGACTCTGGAGATCGCAACTCAGCGAGTAAGAGTAAGAATGTGTGCTGGCCAATATTTTATCAAACCTGACATTTCCTCGTGTAGCTCCGATTATGGCCCGGGTTGCGACGAGGTCGCGCTTTCCAACTCCGAGAGCGGCTTTGATTGCCACTGCCTCAGCTTTAGCTTCAGCTTCGGCCTCAGTCTCAGTTTCAGCTCCAGCTTCAGCTTCAGCTCCGGTCTCTGGCAGAGCCACAGCCCGTGTGTATTTATTCCGCTGCTTATGTTTATGTTGACATTGACATATCTCGCGTCTTATCGGTTTGCAATAAGTGTACCCTGGCCTGGGCATTGGCCTCGCCATCGGCATCGGCTCATTTCTGCTCATTTCTGCCATGCCAATGCCAATGGCGATTCCGATGCCGATGCCGAAGCCAATGCCGAGGACGCTGGCGACAACTATCCAGCGCTTATTTTGAGCTTGGACTTGGATAGCGGCTTGGATCGCGGAGCGGGCCCTCTGGTCGGGTCCCAGCTGGCTCGCAGGTAAAATGGACAATGACCTGCCACAACAAACAAGCCGGACCATCGGCCATACAGTCTGTTATTTTGTTAGTTTTTTCCAAATTATAAAGGAATTCCTTCCG
This sequence comes from Drosophila setifemur, assembly GCA_021224005.1. Taxonomy (NCBI): domain Eukaryota; kingdom Metazoa; phylum Arthropoda; class Insecta; order Diptera; family Drosophilidae; genus Drosophila; species Drosophila setifemur. Next base: position 16,006,043 of record JAJJHY010008598.1, on the reverse strand, counting down.
TAGCATTTATTCACTTCTGAAATAATTCAAAAGAATTCTCTTCTCTAAGGACGGGGTTCTTTATTTTTTATTTGTACATATTTCCATTGCCATATTCGATGAGTAATGACTCCACTGATATGTATTATTTAACTGATAAATCTGTTCCTTTTTAATTTTTAAATGGTTGAAGGTTTTATGTATATTATAATGACCAGATATAATAAATATACATGTTTTGTGGGGAGTCGAATTTATTATCAATGAAGACATAAATATTTATTATATTTAGATTCAATTTAGCTAGAAATACTTTTTTGATTTGTTTAATAACAGCCTATTTTGTAAGTTTAGAATTAAGTACAATCGGTGGCCAATTTACTAATTATGAGCACAACAGGTCATCAAATAAAATAAAATTATTTACAACAATATTTAATGATAATTAATTAATTGCACCAAGTAGCATCGAATTGGCATTTGTTGTAGTACCAGCGGGTCAACCAAGCGTTCCTCTTCGTCATGTTTGCGGTGTCCTCCAACAGGTTGAACTTCTTTAAGTCCTGCTGAAAAATATATGTTTAAATTAGTAAATGTTTTGTGTTGACTTTACTACTAAATCCTACAATTGGCTGGGGGAGAATGCGCTTCATGTCAAGGCGGTGCAAGTGCTCCTGGTGAGCCCGCTGGAGGATGTCGTACTCCGTTCCGCTGAGGCAGGCCAGGCAGAGATCGCACTCTATCCTGTTGCAGGACTTATCACAGTCGTACTTGGCACATTTGTTCAAGTCCGTGGCCAAATTTTTGTCAGCTGTGAGCATTTCGCTGCTTTCGCCAAACCTGCAAGAGAAAAACCTAATTAAATAAAAGTATCTAAAAGATATAATTACGGTGCAACTTACAAAGTGCCACCTGTGGCTTGAAGTGGTCGAATTCCCACCATATTGAAAACACTATAAATAACTTGTTCGTACAAAAGGGAGTTCGGCTTGAAGTGCGCCGAGGAGAGATTGGGCGACATGTTGGCCTCCATGAGGGAAACCTTCAGATTCTCATCGATGAACAGATCGAATCGCATCAGATCGAAGAAGTTGTGGGTCCTGTAGTTGCGAAGAATGCCCATGATATCCTTCTCCTTGGCCGCTATCGTGGTGCGAACAATGTGCTCCACTTGTGGCCATATCTTGGAGGGATCCATTCCCTGATCCCGGACATAGGCTTCGAAAACGGTGCGCATGCTGCCCCCAAAGCGGTTGTAGTACTTCTTCAGAGAGGGCACCTCCCATGTAGGCAGATAGTCATCCCCCACAATGTACTTGTCCACGTTCTCCGGATCGAAGGGATAGTACTTCACCGGGCAATACCGGAACAGGACATCCCCCGTGTAGATGTAGGCTCTCAGGGGATTCACAGAGGTTATAACCACATAGACCCCGATATCGAACTTGTAGCCATCGACGAGGAAGGGTCGCTGCACGAACTCCTGGACAAAGGAGTCGTTGGAGCCAAAGGCAATCTCGCTGGGTGCTCGCACCTTGATGTGCCGGTGTTCGTTGTGCTTCTGGACAAAGAGTGCATCCGGATGATCCTTGGCATACTCCAGGAACTCCTCCCTCTCCGCCGGCAGCCGAAAGGCACGTGGCAGAAATGGCAGCTGGCTGGTACACAAGTCCACCTTGTTGGTGAGGAAACCGCAGCCGGGAAAGTGATTCACCACCTGATGCTGGCCCAGCTGCTTGAGGTGGCTCATCGAGGGGAAGGGGTAGTCGTGGGCCCACAACAGGTTCCAGCTCTCGTTGACCCCCACCCTCTGGTAGCCGAACCGCTCCAGCACAGTCACCACATGCACCAGGTGCTCCTCCGTGGGACTTCGGCCGAAGATCGCATATGTGGGCTGAACCTTCGACTGATCCTCTTTGGCATCCCCAGCATTCCATTGGAAGAACTGCTTGCCATGCGGCAGAATCTCAACTACCACGGCAGTTGTCACAGTGGCTGCTAGAAATATCATAACAGGCAGAAGACCAATACTGCCCATACATTGGGCAGTTGACTTTTCCCCATCCGACTTCGTCGGCTGAAAAAGAGAAAGTTTCGGGGTGTTGTATCTTGAAGATACTAGATATTTCTCTACTTTACTTACCTTGCCTTCAGTTTCTATTAGCTGGGGTACATTTTCCTCCTCACTGGCATCCATTTCCCACCTGAGTTCTATTTTAAAATGCTAATCAGAGCGACTTGTTTAAAACAACCTTTAAATCGCGATCTCCACGGCAACCAACAAAAATTACCCCTTTTTGCCATTCAAGTTCAACGCCAGCGGGACAGCTGTTGGAAAATTTCCCCACCATGGCGGGCTTTTGAAAGTTCCATCTCTAGGCCAAATAAAGAGGGAAATTTATTCAACGTCTAATTGAAGAAAACTGATTTTTAAATACAAACAATATGAGTAATTAATTAATTTCAAAACCAAGGTCAAAAATTTTATTTATTTTGTAATTGGCACATATCTGAAGATTTCTAACAGGGATATTTTTATTGTTTTCGAATTTTACAAACTACTTTCTGTTTTAGAACCCCTCCGCCAATATTTAAATATTTAATATTTATAGTTTTATTAAATTGAATTGTTTTTTTAATTACTTCTTTGGTATGTGCATAGTATTAGGTACGTGTCTATAGAAGTTGTAGCCAATTAGGGGGCGGGTGAAGGAATTGATGAGTGAAGCTCAAGAAAAACTGCAGACATACACTTTCAAAACAACTAATAAGCCTTTTTTTATTTTCAATATACATTTGTGTTCTAAGCTTATATCATTCGTATTTCCTTTTAAATTGAAATAGAATCATCATATTCTAATATACTTTGTGTGTACTTTGACATTCGGTATGGGCGAGGCTTTCTCCTTTAGGAATATCCTCATCCATTCTGGTCTCCCTCTATATCTGACGTATCACTTGCATCTTCCCCAGCAAAAGAGGCCTCCAGCTGGTGGTACACGTCCTGTGGTTCATCGGAATTCGCTGACTCTTTGGCTCTCTTTTTCGCCGAAGGTCCTGTTTCGGTTTCATATTGCTCCAGGCTAATTTCATCCTCGGGATCTTCATCTGAGCTGTCTACTATGTCATAGCCCAGAGGTGGCTTTGGCTCGTAGTTCACAAATATGCTGGGGAACTCCACAATGGTCTTTCCCGCCAGATTCTCGCCCAGGGATTTGGCAGCCTGCAGGGAATAACAGCTTCTGGAGCTGCGTCTTACGCCCTCGGCCCGCAGCCAGAAGCTCAGCTGGCCAATGCCCGCCGTCTGATGGTGAACCAGTAGCTTTCTCCGATCCCGTGCCGTCTCCTGTTCCAGATCAACGTATTTCCGGATGAGATCAGCCAGGCTGGTCTGCTCATCGCAGCGAGCATCCACCAGAGAGACTGTGCTTCGGGCCACCGGCTCCTGCTCCTGCTCCTCCTCTTTCGCCTTCTCCCCGGGAGTATTTACAAACAGCCACTCCACGCGCCAATGGAGCCTGAGCTGCTTCCAGTCCAGGAACGTGGTGTTCTCCCGGTGCCTGCTGAAGTGGGGCAGTAGCAATTGCAACCGAATGTTGCGCTTCTGGGCCGCGGTGCGCATGCGGAACTTGGGCAGGCGTCGGTTCTCGTGGGTGAACCTCTTGCCGGGATCCCTCTTCCGGTTCTCCGTAAAGCGGGTGGCCTCCTCCAAAAAGCAATAGTCGCTCATGAACTCCCTAGCCGTCATCTCGCTGAGAGGTACAAACTTGGTCCGATCCCTCTGCCCGTCGCATTGCAGTTCCTTTTTGTGAATTTGGACACAGGGTAGGCTGCAGGTCTTAACCTCGCACTTGGGACAGGCGTATCTGGCTTCCTTGTCAGCGCACACCTCGCACATGCCCAGGCGCAGCTCACTGCTTTTAGTTGAGGTTTCCGCCGACTTTTCCATTTCCTGATTTTGAATTTTACATCCGCGTTGAAAAACCATTGCTGCTTCTTCTTCTTCCCCGTTTGTTTACTTTTTACAGGTGACAGAGTTGCCAAAACAACATAAAACTATCGCCAAGTTTTCACAAGAATTTAAGTTCTGAATTACAAAAATGTTAATTAAAACTTTATAAATGTTATGGTTTTATTAAATGGAATGTGAATTACAAGGTTCTTAAACAATATATTCAATGGATTTGAAATACTATATGAACCAGGTGAAGGTTTTTAAGCTGGCTTAAATGAACAGAATTCGGGAAAAGTTTTTTTTTTTTTTTTTTNATGCACGTGAAAAATCGGACGTTAGTTGGTGTACTACGTTATAATCTGAGCAAAGTACTCTAAAGGGCTCATGCAGGACATAATTCGAACTACTATGGTTTAAAGCTAGTGGGATACAATTTCTTGTACGTCTACGGGGCACATTGAAGTTGATGCGTTCTAACAAGGCAGAGAACTATCAACCTCATTGTGTATTAGTTTGAGGATGAAAACTACACCAAGCATGGTTCTACGATTAGTAAGTGTGGGTAGGTTTAGAAGCATCAGTCTACTAGAGTAAGAGGGAAGTTGAAAGTTTGGTTCCCAGTTGAGGCCTCTAACCGCGTAAATAAGGATTTTTTTTTTGCACGGATTCAATTTTGTCTTGGTGAACTCCATACTGAGGACTCCAGACACATGATCCGTACTCAAGAATTGGCCGGACAAGCGAGTCGTCGAGCGACGTTTCATAAATCCATGTTGCATCCATGCATGGAGAAATAAAAGAGCTGCATAGGTGTTGCAATTGAGGGGTTATAAGTTTCTCGAAAAGCTTGGGGATAGCAGACAATTTAGAGATACCTCTGTAATTGCTTGCATCGCCTCGTTTACCTTTTTTATGGATAGGAATAACGTATGAATTTTAAGCTTATATCATTTTTATTTCATTTTAAATTGAAATAGAATCATCATATTCTAATATACTTTGTGTGTACTTTGACATAAACAGATAATGTCAGATTGATTTATGAAATTCAATATAATAAATTACCTATTTTGTTCAGTTCTAAAATTTAATTCTTCTGGGAATTTGAGGGGTTATCAATAAGTGCTCCCTGTATGGGGGTTGAATAAAGTCACTTTCAAATATATAAATTAATTGTTTTGCTTACAAATAAAATAAAACCGAATATGAAAATTAAACATATAGTAAATATAGCGTTCTCACGTCAATTTTATCGCACTTAGAGATGATAAGAAAATGAATTAGGTAAACTGCAACATTTGCGGCTCATGCCGAAATAAATGGGAAATACATAGCCCAGACACGCGATCTGTACCTATATCATTGTGTGTATTGGGAATTTGTTGCGTTTTGTTGTTGCTGTATTTGCGATTGCCTGTACCCACCAATTTAATCAGCAATAAACAACGTTAAGTCCTAATTCGATTCAATCAAAATGAATAACAAAATACCCGCCGCCCAAGTCCGTCACGTGCCAGCACCAGCTCCAGCACCAGCACCCAAAGTAACTATTCACTCAAATATAGGTTGGCCCAAAACAACACCCGCCTTGCTTTTCTTTTTGATTTTACTGTTTTTTTTCTGTATTTTTTTTCTGGGCTGTTGTGCCTGTTACTCCTCGTGCTGGCAATCTTTCAAAAACAGATGCACGCCAACATTACTAGTGCTACTATTCAGGTATAACTATGTATATAGAACCACGGCAGTGCCAATGTGCCCATTTCGATTGAGTCGCTGTTGGCTATTGAACGCTTCGCTTCCATTTGCAGCTTACTCCGAGCTACTGGTTTTGTATGGCTATGGTCTTGCAGCGATTCTCCAGCCATTCATGACCAAGATTTCGGAGGAGACGAAGCGGGCCCTCCAGGCACTGGACTACTTTGAATTCCTCGATGATGACCAGGCAAGTGGAGGCTGTAATTGTTATTGTTTTCGCCTCAAAAAAAAGAGCAATTTTAAATGAAATTTTCGTTTAACAAATAGCAAGAACAAATGAAATGAATATGTATATAAAATGATAGTCCCAAAAATATATTTTTGTTTAAGATAAATTTTTGTACTTTAAAAATTAATATTTAAAAGGAATTCTATTATTTTAATACTCTTTTTTTTTTGGTTTCCAAACTTTTTGAAACGCTTCAATCCACCGAATACAATATTAGGTACTGGAAGTTTTTGTGTTTTCTTGTTTTGAAATACCATTTTCCTTTAAAATATTTGTACCCTTTTCAGATCATCGAAGCCTGTCGGATTGGAACTCTTAAGCAGTACAATCCACTGGATACCATACACTTTGATGACAAGGTAGCCGTGCCCAATGTTCACTTCGTGCTCAGTGGGGAATGTCTTATATTGCAATGCCTAAACGTGGAGGTTGGTTCTATATATCACATATTCAAATAAAAAGTACAAATAATAAAATAGTATATTGCAGGTAAATTTGAAAAAGGGAAAAAAGACTTTTCAGCTGTCCAACGATGAAGATGATTCGACGAATAAGTTCAAATGTGCATTCAGACCCACGATGTCTGATCAAAAAGTACGGAAAAAGGAAACTAATTCCATTGATTCAGGTCTACAGATTCCTCAGCCAGAAGTTAGTTCCAGTTCTTCGGTTAATGAAAACAAAAAACAAACAAAAAGTAAACGTATGGTAAGTTCATTAAAAACCAATAAAATTATTATAAATAATAAATATTATTAATCTATTGAATTTATTGCAGACTCCTGGCTACGAAAGTCACTTCATTGATGTCGGAACACTGTCCTTTGGAGCTATTATCGGTTTGGCCGATACCATCAGGGATCGGGTGGTATTGGCCAGAACCACTGTTCAGTGCCTGGTCCTTCCCAGATCTTTTCTGCTGGAGAAAAACCAAAATCCCGGCAATATTTGGGGGCGCAGGGTGTTCTACCTTAATTCCATAATTCCGTCAAGGGATGAACTGTTTACCCATTTTCTCCAGTCCCGGAACTGGAAGAAATTTAAAACCGATTTTATTCGGAAGAGTGTAAGGCCTTCCCCCAGGAGCCATGCCTATATTGACGATGTGCCGATTATTTGCAAAATTGTGGAATCACCCAAGGATGTTCATTAATTCAGCACATTATGTGTTAATACATTTTCTGGTTAATTTACAAACTAATTCCAAATAATAATAGTTTAGCTGGAAAATGTAACAACAGCTCTTGGAGAGTTTTCATAGAAAGTTATAATTTCTAAGCAACAAATCTAGTCGATTTATAAGTACCAATTATAGGTTTCCGACTTTCCTTACCATATAAATAGAAGCCCCAAAATAAAACCATAATTATTGTTTAGACCATGTTATTATTATTGTGCAACTCTGTGGAAAGCAACAGGTTAAATCGACGTCAGCCGGTGAAATGTTTTGGCACCTGATGTGTTGACATGGCAACATATGTCAATCGAGGTTTCCAGGCACATAGGGCCTTTCCTCCTTGGTCAGTATTGATTCAACCTTTTCCTGCGGAATATCAAAATGACGGCAACGAGCTTACCGAGAGTTCCCGAGGGTCTAAGGGACCTCATGAAGGTGTACACCAAGGAAGTGCTGCGTGAGAAACCCTCCGACCTCTATGGTTTTTCTGCAAACTTTTTCAACCTGATTGTGGGCGATAAATCACACCAACCTGTGCGAAAATTCGAACCGGTGCAGACTTACGAAACCATCATGAAAAACCGTATCCGACAGCAGGTGCCCATTTCCATGGTGTTCAATATGATACCCGAGACACTCACCGATCTGATCAAGCAATTCATAAAGGCAGTGCTGAGGGAGAAACCGGAAAATATATATATATTCGCTCAGGAATATTTTCAAAGGCTTTCGAAGGAAAAGTCGGGTAGGGTGGAGTACACCAAATATGCGACTTACGAAAAGTCATTAAAGGACAAGGAAAACGTTGCCCCAGTATCGAAGGTAACCTGCGAGTGTGGGCGTATACTGAGTGCAAACACAAAGGGTGTGGATAGCTCCGTAACTTTGTCCAATACTTCTACATCAGATATTAATCAGAAGAATACATTAGGCAATGTTAACTACTTAAAATCCGTGTTGATTATTCAACGACAAATTCGCCGATATCTCAAGCGAAAGAAAATTTCTCGCAAGAAAGATAAATGTAATAGCTTGGAGTACATGACCTCGATTCTCCTGATTCAAAGGCAAGTCCGCCGGTATTTGGCCAAGAGACGGTTGGAGAAACTAAAAGTTTTACGTTCTCAACAACCAAAAGCTAAACTTGACACGGCCAACTATATGAAAGCCGTAATCGTCATTCAACGGCATTATCGTATTTATTTGAAAAAGAAGCAGGAGCAAAATCGATTGAAAAGCGGAACAGTTTCCCTGGCGACAGCGGCCATTATAATTCAGAAGGCCTTCCGAAGGATGGTGGCCCGGAATAGAGCCAAGAGGAATGCCTCGGCCAGCACAGATCAGGCGGAGGAGCTCAATGATAATGGCTCCGAGACGGGATCCTACACCTCCGTGTCCACGGCCCTCCTCTCAACGGAATCAACCGAGCTGGGGGGCTTGAATTACGAGGAACGAGTCCATCAAAAAATAATTCACGAGGACGAGGAAGTGGAGAACAATAATGTTGATGCCGGCCTTGAGAAGGAGTATTTCGCAAAAGCCATTACAGGCGGCGAAAAATCGATGCATTTAAGAAAGAGAGGTAATTACCATTTGCAAATGTTTTTTGATTCGAATGAAATAATATTTAATGACCTCTAGTTTTAACATAAGTAATTATTAGTTAACTTTAGTTCAAGAGAATTTAATTATTTGTTTTCTCTGCAGATATAGTCGAAGACATGCTTTCAAAAAGCAATAATGATTCCACCGAATCAGAAGTGGAGGTAAAGAAGCAACCGGAAACGGAAATAGAAGACGAATTTACAGCTAATAAAACTAAAAATGATATAAAGCTAGAAAATGATTCTGAACTTAAAGCCAATACAGATGCTCAACTGGAAAAGGAAGATAATCTTGAAGCTACTAAAGCCATGGATGATTCCAAATCGGAAAAGATACCCATTATCGAAACCAGCAAACCCATCGAAGAAAAGGAACTCAAAAATGCAGGGGACTTGGATTTAAAATCCGAAAAGGAGGCAGTAGTTAAGTCTGAACGAGCTGTGGACGACCCGGTATCGGAAGAGGCTTCAAAAATAATAATTAACCAAGTGGTGACTAAGGACGATGTTACTGAGGATTCTACAGCCAAAGAAAAAGAAGATTCCTCGGCCGAAAGTGGAAATGGGAAAAATGCGGAAATTTCTTCGTCAATAAACAATGAAGAAGTAAATGTGTCCGAAAAGAAGAATGATGATTTGGAGGAACCTATCTCCAAAAAAATAGAAGATTCTCCTGATGAAAGCGGAAAAGATGAAAAAGATCAAATCCCATCCAATGAAGTTATTCCTCTACCCAAAATAATAAATTCAGATAGTCAATTAGAAAAAGTACCAACTTTGAGTTTGGTCACCCCAACAATTTCCATAGAACACGTAGAAAATCTTCCCCAGGAGGAGGAGGAACAAATATTAACTCCATCGAATATCAATGGTAACTAAATATATATAATCAATTAAAGTTGTGTGACTAACATATTTCTTGAACAGCAGAATCTTTAAAAGATTCAACTGACGACAAGACGTTGCCCGAACAGACTGAAAGTGATAAAGCCGTGGAAATTGAAAGTCTTAAAACCGTCTTGGCAAATCATAATAAAGAAACTCTCGAGCAAGGTTATTAATAAATATTTTTTTTAATTATATGAAATCTTACAATAAATATTTACATTTTTAGACTCTACAAAAGATGCTTTAAGCGAAAAAGAATTAATAGAGTCAACGGACCCTGCAACCCCAACCTCAAGTCAAGATGAAGTTGTAATAAGTAAAAACAATTCTTTAGAGAAAAATCCTAGCGATTCCGAAGTTTCTCCTTCTACGGAAGAAGTTAAGACACCTGAAACCGATTCTTCAGAGAAAATTACAAAAGCTGCGGAAGTTTCTACTCTTTCTAGGGAAAAGAGAAGTCTTGAAGAACCTGAAACTGATTTAGACAAGTCAAATGAAAAGAGCATGACTGAGGACTTGGCAAAGCAGGAATCTATAAAGAAAGATGACGACACTGAAGATATACCTTTAACAAATTTAAATCAGCTCAGTCAGGAAGAAATTCAAGAAGGCAATGAAGAAAAATCTAAGTTGGAATTATCTAAAGCTGCTTCATTAGCGGAGGAAATTCCACAGGCCGATGTTAACATAGAGGAGTCAAGTAAACCCGAAATTAAAACAGATAATGCCCAAAAGGATATAGGATTGAGGGATATTAATGCTGCCAATTCACAAGATTCCAACAAACCAGAAGTTGTTAACAAGAATGAAACATCCTCCTCTGCGGAGGAAGTCTCCAAGCCATTAACCCTAGAAAGCGTAGTTGAGCAAGTAACTCATTTGGGTAGGAATCCATTTTAATTACATTATTTATTGGTAAATGAAGAAATATTAAACAAAAACTTTTTCAGGTGATGACATCGATTCTAAAGAAAATGTTTCGAAGAATGAGGATCTAACTAGTAGTAATATGGAACTAATTGAAGTTAGTGAAGAAACTGAAATTAAAAGTGAGAAAGCGGCTACCGATTCCGATTTGGGTAAGTTAATGACTAAACAAAATTATCCAAAAAATAATAAACAATCCTTACAGAAGCAGAGAAACGAGATGAACCAGTTGGATATATAGAAACAATTGAAAACGACAAAGAACTTTTAAGACAAGCTAATGCTGACGAAATTCTGGAGACTGGCCGAAGTAATGAAGAAGATTTAGTTAATCCAGACAGTAAGTAAATTACTAAGAATTATTTTGGTTTTTAGTAAAAACTTTTTTATTAAATCTAGAAAAATTATCAGTTGATAATGAAATCAGTAAAAGTTCACAACAAGACGTCTTACAAACTGAATCCGTGGTTTCGCCAATTGAAGAACCCGTAGTACTTGAAAGTAGTCCCCCAGTACCGAAAGTTGAAGACTGTAATTATTGGCATTTTGATTATTTTCGTATAATATTTTTTTAATTTATGTTTTTTTTTTTATCAAGTGGAAGAAACTTTGGAACAGAAAACCTTACATGAGAACCAAATTCAAGAGGTTAAAAATGGTAAGGAATATTAATTCACAGAAATTATGTAATTATCGGTTAACCTTTTCAATAGATGAAGCCATAAATAAAACTTCTTTTGAAGACATTTCTGCCAAAGAACCCGAATCGAAAAATTCTTCAATTGAAATGGGTGGTAAATTTTATATAATTATTTCCACAAACCATATTTTAAATAAACTTTTTTTGAAGGAGGATCAACATCTAATGAAGAGATACTCCCACCCGTCATTCCCGAATTAAGCGGTTAGTAAACTTACAGATATATTTTAAATTACATTAAATAAATACATTTTTTAACTAGACGACGACAAGGTTACCGAAAATGAAAAAATTGATGATGTGACAGCTGCAGAAGAGGAAATAAAGATACCCGAAGCAAGTGATCCCTCCCAGATTATGGAAGATCAAGAAACCACCATTGATGCTTGTAAGTTTGTAGTAATTAAAAAAAAAAGTTTAATAATAAATTTTGATTTCCCCCCTTCGAAGCCCCGACAGAAGAAACTGAACCTTCCAAAGCAGAAGACACTTTGCTGAATCAAACAACTATACCTGTAGAATCAGAAGCTTTACAGGTTGAAGTCAATAAGGAGGAGTCTCCGGAACTTTTAAATAATGCTTCAATTTCTGAGAGGGAAGAAGGTAATTTCTGAAATTAAACTAATTTTCACCTATACTTAGCTAAGATTTTGTTTTCCATTAAAGCATTACCTACAATGGGAATCAGCAAATCGGCTTCAAAATCTGAAGAAGGTAGTATTCGACAAACAAATTTGATTTTTAAGCATCCAATTTTTTTTTAAATTCAAAAAAATTTCTGCCAGATGAATTATTAACAAATGCAAAAGAAGAGGAACCATCAGATTCAATCGTGGAAAAACCTTTAATTGAAAGAAATGACAGTAAAATAACCATTGAACAAGAAGTTGATGAAGAAAAGCTATCTGAGGATAAAGAAATTGCCATGGCAAACACTGAAATTCCAATTGGTTAGTGGCTTATTTAATTGTTAAGATACGATTATTTAAAAAACTGTTCTAGAAGCTGAATCTCCAGCTGAAGGCACAATAGATTCTGCACTGACACGGTCAAAAGGAGAGGATAATTCTATCGAAAAGTCTGCAGTGCGACCTTATAAAAGAGATGTTCCTGATGGAGAAGAAAGTAATATTTTCAAATTAATTATTTTTATATTTATTCCATAAATCATTTTTTTTAAGCAGTTCCACAAGGCAAAGATGAAAAACCTGTTTCCCTACTTGATCCCAATGAAAGCCAAGATGCAAAAAGTTAGTTCGAATTTCAACTTATATCAGAAATGTTTAGTTAATATAATGTGGTTTTCCTTAGACCCAGAATCTGATTTAGAGAAAGAGGAGTCAGTTGAAGGAATCGAAGCGTCGAAGGTTAGTAATGATCAACCGGACCCACCGATGGAATTTGAAATATTACAAGAAGCAACTGAAGGATCGACTGCCATCGAAGATAGTTGTACTGCATCCAAGGAGGAAGACAGTATGTTAATTCATATTAAATATTTTTTTTTTTTTAATGGTTCATTTTAAAATAAAGCTACCGATTTAAACAACAAGAAGGAGGCATCCCCCTCTACAAATTCTGAAGTAAATACTGGTAAGAAGTCCAAATCGAAACGTTCTTAAATTTGTTTTTAAATTAGCAGAAAAACTCTTCATTGCTTGTATCTAATCAATTAATTGGCACCCAAAATTTACCTACTAACCATATTGAGATTGAAAAGACCACCAAGAAGTACTCTAGCGGTAATGTTAGAGAAATTGGCACAGTATCATCGGGTCGTCTGGTACCCACACCCATTGCTGAACTGCAGCTCAAGTCTTTCAAAACTCCCAACGACGATGGCGCCTGGTATGATATTTATGTGGAGCCCCAGTCCACTTCTGACAAGGATATAGAGATTAATGCAGCAACGGTTGAAGGTGGTAAACCTGAAATGGATCAACCTAAAGAGGTTGTTGAAGAACCTATTACTGTCCTGGAAAGAGTTCCCAGTTACTATACCCCAAAGGAAATGGTACAACCCGAGGAACCAAAACCTAAAAACTCAATTTCCTTTTACGTTTCCTTTGATTCGGACGATGACAAACCCAAATATAAAATACCAAAAAGGTTTCGGAATGACCCCAAGAAAGATTCAGTTAAGACTAAGGAAATTGATGTAAAAAACTCAAATGAATCGGAAGCTCTGACTGCTGATTCTGATGCTGACATTAATGATGAGGACATTGAAATGATTGATGTTGTGGAGGGAGATCTGGAATACCAACAGGTGGGATCGAAACTGCAAACCATTATAGAATTAAATGAAAATGAACAACCTACCGAAATAGGAGCTTTGCAACCGGACATTGGTGCATCAGCAGATGATGTTAAAGAAGAAGGCGATAAAGAAAGTAATTTAGAAAGTCTCCTGGCTATTAAAACTGTCACGGAAAATTCCTCAGATGGTGGCGATAAAAAACCACTTTCGAAAAATCCAAGAGCAGATATCAATCATTATGAATCAACTTATAAAACCGATATTTTAAAACTGACAAGATCCGTTGAGATCATAGAAAGGGCTTACAGAAGATTCCAGAATCGAAAATCCCAAAGGGAAATAAATGAATCACCATCTAAAAATATTGGTAATGACGAAAGTAATTCGGTAGTTGCTAGTTCTACACGTGGTAAATCGATTTACGATAGTGATATTATAAAATATACAAAATGTGTTGTGATTATAGAAAGGGCATACAGAAGATTCAAGAATCGAAAATCCCTAACTAAGAACCAATCTAAAGAACCAAAACTGGATGAATCATTATCTAAAATAAATGGTAATAAGGAAAGTGTTTCAATTATTACTAAAGAATCGCAGAACCTTTCTGAAAATGGCAGTGCAGAACCTTTAACTAAATCTAATGGAAAAGATGATTATGAATCAATCTATAAAACAGATATTACAAAGCTTACAAGATCCGTTGCGATCATAGAAAGGGCTTACAGAAAATTCCAGAATCGAAAATCCCAGGGGGAAATAAATGAATCAACATCTAGAAATATTGGTAATGACGAAAGTGATGCGGTAGTTGCTAGTTCTACATCTGGTAAATCGATTTACGATAGTGATATTATAAAATATACAAAATGTGTTGTGATTATAGAAAGGGCATACAGAAGATTCAAGAATCGCAAGTCCCTAACAAATAACCAATCTAAAGAACCAAAACTGAATGAATCATCACCTGAAATTATTGGTAATGAGGAAAGTGTTTTAATGATTGTTAAAGAATCGCAAAATATATCTGAAAATGGCAGTGCAAATTCGTTATCTAAGTCTATTGGAAAAGATGATTATGAATCAATGTATAAAACTGATATTTTAAATCTGACTAGATCCGTTGCGATCATAGAAAGACCTTATAGAAGATTCAAAAATCTGAAGTCCCTTAAAGTTAACCAGAGTATAGAAGAGGATAATGAAAAGCAAATAAGTGCTGCTAAATTAATACAAAATTGGGTACGGAATATTATAAAGAAAAACCGTGCGACAGTTCCCAATGATATTGATGAAGAAAAAAATAAAAGCCTAGCTGCACAGAAAATTCAAAGGGCATATCGAAGATATGTATTGAAATCCAAGGAGGTTGATACTGCAAAAGAAATTCTTGGTCAAGAAGAGGCAGCAAACGAAAAAAATAATGAAAGAGCAGCTCTTATTATTCAAAAAGCATTTAAGCAATATTCTCAAAGAAATAATCTTAAGCAAAATAAGTTAAAGGCAGACTTTAAGCAAAACCAAGCAGCTAGAAAAATTCAAAGAGCCTACAGAAGGTATTTAAATGCAGCTAAAAACTCAGAAAAGGTAAAAGAATCCAAGACAGATGAAATTACAGTCCCAGTGAGATCTTCGGAATTAAATTCAGTACCATTGCAACCTTTTAAAGATGATCTTGAGGGAAAAGTAAGGGCTGTTCTTATTATTCAAAGAGCATTCCGACAATATATGGAACGAAAGAAACAAGAGTACCTGGAAGAGAGCTCAGTGGCTTCTATTACCAGCTCCCGAATAACAGCAATTGAAAACACAAATTTTCCAACTGAGGAAACTCCAACCGATAGCTTGATTCAGGATGCCTCCGAAATCTCAAACGAAGAAGCTTCCAAGATTAGCCCGAAGTCGGAATGGTTTGTGGGATCAACACGGATAGTACCAAGCCAGGGAGTCGTTGAAGAACCTCTTGAGTTGGACACCGAACCGGATCCAACAGCAATCACACGTAAAACTGAGCCCGACACCAGCACGCAAGTAGAATCAGTTGATACAGTAGATAGATCGCATGGCTCGCTTGAATCAAAATTAAATTCTGGTAACATTGTGGAGAGGTTGGGCAGTTCAACTGAAAAGGATAATGCAC
Organism: Drosophila setifemur; assembly: GCA_021224005.1. Classification (NCBI taxonomy): domain Eukaryota; kingdom Metazoa; phylum Arthropoda; class Insecta; order Diptera; family Drosophilidae; genus Drosophila; species Drosophila setifemur. Next base: position 15,990,429 of record JAJJHY010008598.1, on the reverse strand, counting down.
TCTCTTATGGTTTAGCAGGTTTGCAGGATAAAGCTAAAGCTGAATTCGGTCCAATCGAAGATTCGGTTCTGTTGTCACAATCGGAATTTGCTGGAGTCGTGATGGGTAAGAAAACTAGTTACCCAAAAAAAAAACGAATATACCAAATATTTCCTCCTAAATTTTAGATGCTGTGTCCACCCAAGAGCTAGTGAGTAATTTCCTAGAGCGAGAGATTGAATATTCATCCGCGCAAAACCCATTTTCAAATGGAAACCCACTACAAGAAGTTGTCGAGGAACCTTGCATTAAAAAATCAGCTTCGCTGGTTAATTTATCTGAAGGGGAAACAGAGCCCGAAGTATCTGGCAAAGAGCGTACGGATTCCTCTTTATCCGAGACCACAGGTCTAGATACTCTATCTGCAGATACAATAGACAAGGCGACCATGAAGTTGTCCAAGCCCGAGGAAATGATTGAGAAAATGTCCCAAATGCGGGAATCAAAGTCTCAGGAGAGGATCAAATCCGCAGATCCCAGTTTTGATGAGCCCGTTGTGCGAACCATGAGCCTTCTGCAGGAGCAAGCGAGCCTTGACATCGAGGATGGAGATCTTATAGTATACAAACGGCTGCAAAGGGATGAAACGCGCGAAAGCTCTGCCCAGAGTGATTCCGTAGTCTTTGGCGATCCGGAAACAGAAACCGAAAACATCCAGGAAAGGGATCTGGGAAATGAAGAGGAGTCGAGTAGGGTGCATCTTATGAGGCATTACACTATAGCCGGCGATGATCCGCGGGGTCTATTTAGATCTGTGACCATTGATGATGCCCTGAATTATACCGAAGACCTGGAGTCGGGTCGGGGCATTAACAGTACCAGTAGCTTTTACCTGGACGATGAAACGTCGGAGAACATTCGCAAGAAGATGATGGCCTATTCCTTGTCCGAAACCGACTCCGATTACTTTGACCCCAAAAAGCTGAGCGATGAGGACTTCGACATTGACACGGCTATGGCAGATGCCATGGGAACCTCCACGGAAACCGAGTCCACTATTGTGTCGGCGGCCACCAAAATTCAGGCAGGAGCCCGCGGCTTCCTCACCCGGCGAAGATTGCGCCGGGCAAGTGCGGGCACAAAGTCCTCCACCCAGGACACCAAGGCTTCGTTCGGCAATGATGCCATTAGCGAATCCCTAGAACGATTTATTGAGGAGGAAGCTGCGAAAAAGATACAGGCCGCCTACCGGATACACACCCGCAAGCGCAGGGGGCACAACCGGAAAATGGAGGGCATTAGCCTGGAGAGCAATCTGGCGGCGAGACGACAAAAGCTGCAACGTGGGGATGCACTCCGGAATGATTCTACCCCCGATGATGAAAACAGTGTCAGCACCAATGGGGGACAGACCCAGAAAACACCCAAGACCCAGCGCAGCAAAACACTTGGTAAGTTGGTTATTAAAGACAGCTAAACTAAATCTTTTTTATTGGATAATCAATGTTCACCAGGTGAAACCAAGTCCAGAGCTGCCATAGAATTAAAGTGGTTGACTATGAGACAGAACTCAATGCCCGTTCAAATTGATTGTGAGGTTTTCCGAGTTATACCCAAGCATATGAGGAAACGCATAAAGAGTGCCGATTCCAACAAAAGGAAATAAAATGTGGCAAGGGGAAAATATAAACAAATATGTGCGCTGAATTATACCAAAATAAAATATATACTTAATCGAAAATGTTTTTGTTATCAAACAAACGGAAAAATGCTTCCGGGCCTGAATCATGTTGTTTTTCTAAATTTAAATTAAATTTATTCAAGTTGAGTGGCGATGGGCGGATGTTTTGGGTGGCAAATTGCTGGCAGCTTGTATCTAAAAGTGAAATGGATTTGACAGCTTTATGAGCTGGGTGTGCACCATGGGTCAATGCACTAGATCCGATGGATACCGTCCGTCAATGTTTAATTAAACGGATTCGGGCAAATGCGATTAATTAATTCGTGGCGTAAATATTTATCCTTCAAACTAGACATTTTTCCGAAGCGGAAAAATTCCAATCCCCATCTACGCAATCTGTTTGTTAAATAAAATGTTTATTCACTGTATTTGATGCACATAACATACACATTCGTACACTATAACCCGAAAATAGGTCTACGGAAAATACAAACAAATGGATATATCTTTAATGGATAATGTTGTCTTTCAAGATTGCGGTTTCTTGAGTGAGAGTATTTTATTCTTGTGGAAGCTATCAGTTAATATTAAACTATTTACACGACACATATTGAACTAGACGGTAGGCATTTGAATACGCATATTTGTATGTACAGTAGAAATCGGATTTAAAGAACATCGCATCGCCCCAGACACTATGCGATCGGGTCACATTGTTTGAGTTCTTTGCGAGCCTTGAATCCTCGAAAGCCCGCCTGGATTTTCACCGCCGCATCCTTGGCGATTTTCTGCTGTTTTCGCACCAGGAATCCACGGAAGCCCGCCTGGATTTTGGTGGCAGAGCGATCTTCCACAGTTTTTCCGCCATTTTCCACACCCTTCGCCTTCGGATCGCCGCCATTGGGGCGGGGGCCATTTCCCTGGTTTTCCATGAGGGCGTTGTTCTGCGGACGCTGGCGCTGATTCCTCCTGCTGGACGAGCTCTGGGTGGACTTGCTGGACTTGGTGGACTTGTGGATCTGCTTGCGAACGCGATAGCCGCGGAACCCGGCCTGGATCTTGATGGCAGCACTCTCTTCGGACTGCAAGGACGATGCTGATTCCGGGGAGCTCGGGTAAATGTACATGATCTTCTGCTGCACGGCGACGAAATTGAGGTTTCCCTTGGGTATCTGGATCCGCTTCTGCTCCCAAAATCAATCAACTGGCATCGGTTGTATCTATCTTTCTGCTCCAGACGAACGTGCTCGCCCGAGATCTAAAAGTGTACTGACGTGCAACAGATGCTGGCTTGGCATATGTACGGCGAGAATTTTCATTTTCATTCACAAAACAAAGGCCCCACTCAGTGTTTTTGCTCTTTTCCCCCAGAAAGTATCTTACATGCTCACACTCACACGTGCCGCAGCGACGTCCGTGCTGGTGCCTTTTGTATCTACACCACATTGTTGCATACACGTATCCATCGGATACATGTAGTTGGGAGCTCTCTCTCGAAAATGGGATGCCGATGACGTTAAAGAATTTTTATTTTTGAGAAAATGTTGAAGCATGTTGGAAACAATTATCTAATTCATTCGCCGATCCCAATAATTTGCAGTCCAATTAAAAACAAAATAATAACGCCGATCATTGGGTAACTGGGCTCGCTAACCGTTTTCTGCTCTTCGAATCGGTATCCGAGTCGTTTGGGAAAACAACGCATCACTACTCTGGACAACACCGAGATTGTTTACCGCAGTTGGGGCCAAAAGTAGCGGGTGGCGGGAATAAATAGAGTAAATTGGTTTAGGTGAAAAGCGAGCCAATGGATACACACATATCCGTACCCACAGATTCGAGTGCAATGAAAAGAACATCGAATGCATCGCTTTATTAATGGAACTGATGAACATTCCCAGGCAGAGGTAATTGGAAAATATGCACACACATGGGCATAAATATCGGAATATGAATTTCAATTAAACTTTTATTGTTTAATGTTCGAATCATCTTGACCCTGGGTTGGGGGCAAAGGGCAAAGTACCACAAGGCTTATAAATTAAAGCAGTGAATGTGTTTTTTCACACAAGAATTTTAACAAAATGATATATGTTCCTTTTAAGAATCTTAGTCCAAATAGAGAATAGAGAATCCGTCTTAAAATTAAAAGATACAAATATATTGTTTTGACTCTATGATTTTCTGGAATCTTTTTAAATGTCTAAAAATCGAAAATTTCCCACAGACAATTTGATCCATAAATTATAGAACAACTTGACGTCATTCGGACCTTTAAACGCAACAAAAATGGCGTCATTAGATTGAAATGTATCTGAAATAAATATTATTGTTACGAAGCTTGAAATAATAAAGACATTCGCATATATGTTTTGTGGTAAACAAGAATGTAAAGATTTCCTTCCGGAAATTCATAAATATTGAAATGCTTATATTTGCCATTGTCCACGAATTTAAATGCCTCGGGGCGTACGTAACGCTTACGTACTCGGATTTTTGAAAATTTCTGCACATATTGAGTACATTTCGGCGTGCACATGTACTATACTCGTACATATGTTTGTGGCTGTGCATGCGCAAATACATATACTAATTGAGTTTGGTATAAAAGGAAGTAATAAACGTTCTCAAACAGAGGAAAGAATATTTTTAAAAATTTGGCAAAAGGCCAAGGTAATATGATTGGTTTTTGTGATTTGTCCGAATGACGTAGGCATTCAAAACACACCCGAATCTAGAGCGAAATTGTCGGTTTGCGCCGACCCTTCCACGAATGTATCTATGTCTGGGCTGCCGCTCAGCAGGCACCATCAACAAACAAAATTAAGATCGTGCTTATAATCTCATTTTTTAATGTAAACAAACTTGGATATTTATGTAACACATAAGCAGCCGGCCGACTGGGTTATGCACTTCAAAAACCCAGGATTTCCCTCTATCAAATATTTTCGATAAACATCACTCAGTTATAAGTAGTTTCCAAATTTATTAATGCATAGTTGAGGGCTGAAATGTAAATATCTGAAAGAAAAGTAATTTTAATAGAATTTATACTTTCAGTTTTAGTTATTTTCTTCAACAATTGTTAAGTTTATCATCTTTCGCACTTTTCCAGAAGTTCATAACGAATCCCAGATAAAATTGAACGTTTTAGCATTTTTATTCTCATAAATGGAAAGAATTTATTAGTTTTGCTTAATACTAAAAATGGTGATACAATTAAAATGACAAAGTATGGATTGGGCAACATGAAACGATGGATAAATAATGATTGTAATAACATTGATTAGCAAATGCGATACAGCATCTTGCGCTGCATCCTGTGCTGAAGTTCACCGCGTCGGATCATGGTGTGGACAACCTTCATGACAGTGCGCTCCTCGTACTTCTGGCGCAAGAAGTCCTAAATAAAAATAATCAAAATTAGTAATCAAATATTGAGAGAAATCATAAATCAACAAATAAATTACCTGCAAGATGTTCTGCTCGGAGACTTGGGATCCAATAGCAAAGCGGCGCTTCAATTGCTTCTCGATGCGGTTCAGGGTCTCCTGGTCCTCCTCCGTGGTGAATCCTTCAGCTCCGGCCAAACTGCCCGTCATTGCAGCATCCAGAGTCGAGACTTGGAAGAGACGAAGTGACTCGTTCACATGCTCATCGTTGACGAACGGCATTAGGCGAATTTTCGCCAGCGACTCCGCTATGCGGATCACAGCCTCCAGCTGACGAACGGTAATGGGAATGCTAAGCCTCTTGTCGGAGTTCCTCTCCTGCTGACCGGCTCCGCTGCGCATGAGGACGTAGCGGCTCTTCAGCTTCTCACCTGCTGCCTCGCTCAGACGCGGACCACAGTGGGTGCGGCAGTAGTGAATGTACTTCTTGAACGTCGACAGTGATATCTCACCCTCGGCGGGCTCACTTGGTGCCGATTTGTTTGAGCTGAGATGCACGTTGATGATATGCTTGGCCAGGATGATATCCCTCCCCTCGTCGTGCACATCCTTGACAATAAAGATCATGTCGAAACGGGACAGGATCGTGGGCATAAAATCGATGTTCTCCTCGCCCTTAGTGTCGTCCCATCGCCCGAAAATGGAGTTGGCAGCCGCCAGAACTGAGCAGCGCGAGTTCAAAGTGGTTGTGATGCCGGCCTTGGCAATGGAAATGGTCTGCTGCTCCATGGCCTCGTGAATGGCCACTCGATCGTCTTCACGCATCTTGTCGAACTCATCGATGCAAACCACTCCGCCATCTGCCAGGACCATGGCTCCACCCTCCATAACGAAGTTACGCTGAGGGGCGATTACAGTAGAGCGATTAGAATACCTTCTGCAAGGGCATGGAAATTAAACTCACCGTCTGAGGATCCTTCATAACCGAAGCGGTCAAACCAGCCGCACTGGATCCCTTGCCCGAGGTGTACACTGCAATAGGTGCCACCCTCTCCACGAATTTTAGAAGCTGCGACTTGGCTGTACCAGGATCGCCCAGGAGTAGGACGTTGATGTCACCACGTCGGCAAAGTCCGTCCGGCAGGCGCTTTCGAGAGCCGCCGAAGAGCATGCAAGTAATGGCCTTCTTTATGTCCTGGAAGCCGAAGATGCTCGGAGCCAGCGACTTCGAGAGACGATCGTAGATATCTCCGGAAGCGGCCAAGCGGCGGAAGTGCTCCTCTTCGTCCGTGGTAATGTTGCTGTAGCGGGAGATGGCGCCCGCACCCTCCGAGTCGACTTTAATGCCCACCACTCGCATGTAGGGAGCACGTACGCCGACAACGGCCTTTTCGCGTCCATCCTGGCGCGAAGGTTTGCCTATCTTACGGATCGAGAAGATGCCCTGGATGAGCACCCGGTTCCCTGGCACCACCCGCTCGCAAAGCGACCGATCACAGAAGAGCTGCAAATGCCGGGGAATCTCACCCTGGGGTACAAAGTCGGGCAGCTCCTGCAGCTTGAGGGTCTGGAAATCGACGCACTTGCACTTGTCCGGCATTATGAAGAAGGGATCCAGAGGACACTTTGGGCGACCCGCCTGCTCTGTGTTACACCTCCTGGGCAGGGCATATCCCTCCAAACCAGGATTTACCTTGAGGTTCGGAATGATGGTGCTGCAAGACAAGCACATGATGGACATTCGCGTAGCCTTGGCACTGATTCCGGAAGCAGACGTAATAATGCCGGCTATTTTGACCAACTTGGACACGGAGTCCGACTTTAGCTCGCGGATATTCGTGGGATTGGAATTGGAGGTCAACAAGATCTGAATGTCGTGCATGTTCTCCTCGTGCTCCGGCCGAGGAGCTGTGATCTCGTCAGCCACCTCCCGGGCGGCCTCCTCGAAGATCTGCAGATGCTCCGTGGGCTGCTTGTTCAGCTTGTCCGCCAGAGTCTCGTCAAAGCCCACCAGGTCCTCCATCTCGATTTCCAGGAAGTAGCGGCCATTCAAATAGTTTCTCTTCAAGGTATCGCTGGATGGGGATTATCTTTAAAGCTGTTTTTGATTATAAAGGCTCTGCACTCACCGGTATTTGTAAAAGAAGTTATCCTCGTTGAAGGTGCGAATGAACTCCTTGTACTTCTTCTTCACCGCCTGCAGATTGATCTGGGCATCCTGCTGGTGGTGGTCGTTGCCAAAATTATCCGAGAAGAACACTCCTGCATCGTCGAAGCCCTCCATGTTGTGCGTTAAATATAATTAATAGGGGATACTTTAACTAACAAATTCAGCTTTGTGGCTTGCTATTTGTGTTTGATGCCTCGATGTGCGATTATTTTGCCGCCAAAATTGCCAAGCCGGCGGTGTGCCCGCATACTGATCGCAAAAATATCCCAAATAGTACCAGAAAATGAATTGGCAGTATTAAGTACTTCCTGGGTCGCAGTAGCAATCACTATAATAGTCGCAGATGCCAAGTCTGGCTTATCCCTTATCCACATATCAAGTTTTTATATTTCATCCCTTAAATGGCATTATTCGGGAATATTATACTGTTGGGCAAAATATTACCCTTCTTCTAGGCATTCAGTCTGTGTATGGATATAAGTTTGTTTTAAATAATCAAGAATATGTCCACATAATTAAACTAAAGTTAGCTATTTGTAGTTTTGAAAGCAAAACCCTTTATTTGAGGCGTTTCAATTAATCATTGAAACCTTTTCAAAATCCCCTACAAATACAGTGACAGTGACTGCTGCTTAAAAATCCCGCGGTTTCCACGGGAAAAATACCAACTTCGAAATTTCGCACGCCGCGACATCGACAGTGTTGGAAAACCATTAAGCAAACTAGCGTGCTGTAGCAATAGTCCATTTTTTAGTCGCTACCTTTTTTCGACGTGAAAAACCAAAGAGACGCCGAAAAGTAGAAATGGTAAGTCCGGAGCACGCTTTCCGGGGATTAGCCTTCAGAGATGACTGACGCATCCGTTCCGCAGGCCAGCACAGACATCCCGATGGAGGCAGCTGTGGAAAACGCGACCGGCCCCATTTCAAACAATGTGCTGAAGAAGCTGCCCGCCAGCGTTGTGGGCTCTGGTGAGGAGTCTGCCGGAACCAACAACGCGAACGCCAATGAAAATCCCAATGCCAAAGCCGACGAGATGACGTCGCGGGATTACTACTTCGACTCGTACGCCCATTTCGGCATCCACGAGGAGATGCTGAAGGACGAGGTGCGCACCGTCACATACCGCAACGCCATGTACCACAATAAGCATCTGTTCCAGGGCAAGGTAGGGTCACCTTTGGGGTTATGCCATCGTTTTCTGAAAGGGGGTTCCCCTCTTTGCAGGTTGTGCTAGACGTGGGCTGCGGCACGGGTATACTTTCAATGTTTGCCGCAAAAGCCGGCGCTGCTCGGGTCATCGCCGTGGACTGCTCCAACATTATTGAGTTCGCCCGCCAAGTGGTGATAGATAACAATCTGCAGGAGGTGATCACGGTGGTCAAGGGCAAGATAGAGGAAATCGAGTTGCCGAATGGCATTGAGAAAGTGGACATCATCATCTCTGAGTGGATGGGGTAGGTTTCGCTAAGTGCAGCTAAAAATGGTGTTCTCATTGATCTGCTCCCATAGTTACTGCCTCTTTTACGAGTCCATGCTCGATACAGTGCTGTACGCTCGGGACAAGTGGCTGAAGAGCACTGGGATGATGTTCCCGGACAGAGGCACGCTGTACATTACCGCCATCGAGGATCGACAGTACAAGGACGAGAAAATAAACTGGTGGGATGATGTGTACGGCTTTGATATGAGCTGCATCCGCAAGGTGGCCGTAACAGAGCCATTGGTCGACGTGGTAGACCCCAAGCAGGTGGTGTCCACGTCCTGCATGGTCAAGGAAGTTGATCTTTACACCGTGCAGAAGGCTGACCTCAACTTCGCGTCCAAGTTCAGCCTGAATATCAAGCGCAACGACTTTGTGCAGGCGCTGGTCACCTACTTCAACATCGAGTTCACCAAGTGCCACAAGAGGCTCGGTTTCAGCACGTCCCCAGACTCTACATATACGCACTGGAAGCAGACAGTCTTCTACCTGGACGATCACATGACGGCCAAGAAGAACGAGGAGATCACCGGCACGTTCCAAATGAAGCCCAACGAGCGGAACAACCGCGACTTGGACTTTGTGATCGACATTCACTTTAAGGGCGAGCTGTCGGAGATACACGAATCGAATACATACCGCATGCGCTAGAATACATTAGATAGCCATCAGCACTCCGATCAGCATTGTGAACTGGGGCTCAGAGCCCCCAGACCAGACAGGATACAAACAATGACTAGACGTAAGCTATATTCCAGTGCGAAATGTGCAACGAATTGTGTTGCGTCTTCTCTTAAGTTTAAAGTGTACCTTCGTTAGTATACCGAGTAATTTTACACTTGTGTGCGCCTGTTTAAATTATAATTCGAACATATTCTAAGGAAAGTTGTACAGTAGCACGTCAATTCTCTCATAATAAACTGTGCATTGAGCACGCTGCCCTTTTGCTGGAAACGAAATCGTTTTCATTTCTTAAACTGCTTCTTTATTTGATAAAAATAAAAGGAATTTCAGAATTTATCGAAAAGTTTCTATTGTCATTGGATGTGAATCTACTTACGTCGCAATCAATGTGGGCACTTCCCCTTACGAACGTTCGATTGCGACACCTCCTAAATGATATTCTCCTGGAAATTTATTGTAGTTTAATGGCGGTCGCGGGAGTCCGAGCGGCTTCGGCGATCGCGCGAAAAGCTGCGACTGCGGGGCGATCGAGAGCGGCGAGGGGAGCGGGATCTGAAATGGTAGGGATTCAAAAGGTAAGATTACTTTGGAATCAAGTTCAAGTAGTTTTTGGAGCAAGCTACGAAAGTAAAGAAAGTAGTGGAGTGCATGTACATACGCCTTACAAGGTGCTGAAAATGAAATAATTCTCTAAAATTTCAATTTCTGTTCTGCACTTTTCATTAACTAACTTACTTAAGACACCAAATGCAAGCCTGGCATTTATAATCAACAAATATAAGCAATGCTTTCGGAAGCAGACTGATAGGTTAAACTTTTCAAGAATTCGTATCTAATTCTTATTAATATAGTGAATTTAAATTGATATAAATTGTATTAATTTTAGGAAAAGCTAGGCCTTAGATCTCAGAAGTCTATTTTTTAAAGTCTGAATTATGTCAATGATTATTTTAGAACTTAATTTATAGCAATAAAGCGTCAAGAATCGCTGAATTGAAATGAAAAAAGAATTTTAAGCAAAAGTTGGACGGATACGCAGGATAACTTCATTAGTAGAACTCTTTGGCGACTGCAATGCTTCTTCTACGATGAAGTCGTTTGGGTTCCTAATTGCGCAGAACTTGATAATTTTAGAGTTGAAAGTTGAAGGTTGCTGGCTGTGGCTGTGAAGATGGTTGGCTGTTGGAGGTTGTTGATGTTGTAGAAGGAAGAAGTAGCAGTGGAAGTAGTTCTAGCCGAAGGAGTTATCCTGAAAAAGTGTCGATAACTCTTATTTAACAACGACCAAACGCTTCAATCGTAAATTCGTAAAAATATATGTATGCTAGGAGTACCCGTTTGTGCGTTATGTCTGGGTTCGGTTCAAAGTTGCATTAATAAAATAAACATTTTACATGAGAAATTCCAGTCGGAAATATGAAGCGAAAAGTCATGAAGCTTTTCACGCTATTGCGAATAAATGAGTTGAGTTCAAATTGGACTCAATGTGATAATGATTGTGATTGGTTTACAGGGGCGAAAGTGTTGCCCGTTGGCATGCGTCCTCGGTTTCGACGGACAGGTAGATCAAGTTTAGAACTAAACCCACGGGTTTGATTTTTCGGTAGTGTTATTTTTACCTATAGCGCCCGGATCCAAACCGTCCACCACTGCTGCTACTGCTGCCCTCAGCACCGCCGCGACGGCGGTCCCGCGATCTGCCCGATGACATTTCCACGCGGATGCGCGTGCCACAGCAACGGGTGCCGTCTAGCGCCCGGGTTGCGTCCTCCGCATCCCGCCGGTCCTCGAACTCCACGAAGGCGAAGCCAGGAGGATTGCGGGCCACCCAAACGTTCTTCAGGGGACCGTACTTGCCAAAGGCGTTCTCGATCTCGTACTTGGACGCCGAAGAGCCCAGGTTTCCCACGTACACCTTGCAGGCGAGGTCCCACTCCCTGTATCGCGGCATGGCTTTGGGTGTCGTAATATTTGCGGTGAAAAAGGGGTCTAAAAGACTGATTAAACAATGATTTACATATGCGGTGACTACAGATGGGGTCTCGGGATATAATTTGCGCACTTACCTCTCCTTATTTGCAGTTTAATTTAAGGTTTTCTCACGAAAACCTTTTGGCAAGTTCTTTATTTATCACAATCACCCAAAGTGTGACCGTAGCCAAAAAGTAGTGGGGACAACACCTCGATAGTTTTCGCGCGTTTTTTTTATGACACGCGATAGGTGCGAAACCCATAATAGTATGGTAGCCAAATAAATTAAATTATTAACTATATGCCCAGTAAAATCATTGATCCATAATATTGGTTTAAATTTGTTTAGATATCAAAAGAAAAAAATATGTTTCGTCAGGTTATTTCTTTAATAAAAAAGTGTTTTTCAAGTTTAAGTTATTTCATAATTTAAGATAATTGCAATACGAGGACTATCTAATTCACATTATCAACTAAATTGTTATGTGAGCATACGATTGTTTTGTGAAAATAACCGTGACTGCAAATGACCCATCCCTAATGGGCATTTCATAACCAGAACGCCCGGCTCCGATTCCTTAGGAGAAAACATTAGCTAAATCCTAACTGAAATGAGGCTGACCAATAAACTATGTGCCCAGCACATTGGCTGGCACTTCAAGAAGCACTGGCTGGTTCAGGGCAAGCGAGTGCCCAAGGAGACCGGAGCCGCTGCCGAGCTTCTGAAACTGGGAATAGTCGTCAAGTCTCCGGAGGACATTCTAAACCCCAAATTGGAGAAGAAAAGGTGTGTAGCAATAACATTCCATTAACAAATGTAATAAATCTTTAATTTCCTCCAGAGTACGCATCGTTGGGCCCCGGGAGAGTGCTATTCCTGAGGATAGTGCGCACCCCAACTGGCACTCGAAAGTTTGCCATTCGATCTCCGACAACAGTGTGCTGATTGGAGGTTTGCCGCAGGCCCAGGTGCTGACCAACTCCATCGAGTTGCAGACGTTTCCCAAGCAGATCGAGGATGCTATTGCCAACCAACAGCTGTCCAATGCCATAGACAAGAATGTTCGCAACGCTATTTTGGCTGCCCACGTGCTCGATGCGGAGCAAGTGAAGCTACCCAAGGTTAGGCTTCCGGAACGTCCGGCTTTCAATTTGCCCCGCACCTATGGCATATCCCATGAAAGAGTCAAGTAAGAAATTCTTTTATTCTAGCTATTTTTTGTGTTAAATAACTTGTATTTATATTACAGTCGCCTTCTGATAAACAAGCTTCTGCATGAGATCGAAAAGTTAGCCGGCCGCTCGGTTTCGGTGCGTCGAAAGATGATCGACAACGCCTTCTTCAAGGCTTCGCTAACCAAAGACGGTGATCTGTATGGCTTTGCACTCACTGCGGAGAAAGTGGTATTCGCAAATCGTGCAATAGAAGCTATTAAGGGAAAGTTTGAGGGGAGCCTTCCCGATCTTTACCCCATGAAGAGTACCATTTCGATTCCGAAGCAGCATATTTACCTTACCGACAACTTATACCGTGGGTTTCAATAATCTTTAAATATCTTCCGATTTTAATAGTCTTTCCACTTACAGCTCTGCGCACAGATATAAACTGCTCTCATCCGCACACGATTTTCTCGGTCTTCAACAAGAACCTGGTCAACAATGTCCACAAATCCGATGTCACGACTTCCCAACTGCAGGCGAGGACCCTGCTGAAAGCATTCGCTGTGGCTGCGGCGCGAGCCAAACAATTGCACGGAGAATCCCTGGAAGGTGTTCTTCCCAAACCTATTGTGGTGCAAAGTGTCCAGACCGATGGAAGAACCTTCCACTTCGGAGTGCTGCAGCTAAATACCCTCGACCTTGGCGCTAACAGCACGGCCAAGAACTATTGGTTCCATAGGCCAGCCTACGATCTGTTTTCCGAATGCGGTTACCAAGTGGGCAGGACGAGCTTGGAGAATTACAATGGCGATGTTTTCCGCATACTTAATGCATTTTATAACAACTCTTGAAATATAAATGCAATTATAAAATAAATTCAGTTTTTGTTATGTCCATGTAAGACGAACTATTATGTTGTGCAGCAAGGAAATTGTTTATATATTTAAATTGTCGAATATGTAGTTACCTAGAATCCGCATTTCCTTAATCTAACCAAGGTGTGAATTGGTAAATTACTTCCTTTACAGCTCAGCCTTATTATCCTTTGGTCGATAACCGAACTTCCATTCCCCACTCCATGAATTATCGCCATGACAACGCGGATGCACAGGACATTGTTTATGCATCGATGTATTGACTGCTGATAGAGGCTTTCGCAGAGTTACTTCACCCACACACATTTAAAGTTTAAAAAGTAAAAAAAATCGCTATCATGAACAGGCTAAAACCCAGCACCAGCTCCAACAACAGTGGCACATCATCGGAAACCAGCGAGACGCAAAGTGTGGATGACCAGCAGAGCGCTTCGCCTTCGTTAGCTCGTACAGGCAGTGCATCATTAAGTAGGTAAGAAATAAGTAAATGTTTTAAAATAACTAAATTACTAATAGTTAATCATTTTCAGAGCCAAAAACAGTTGGAGGCGCATGAAAGAGCTGGCTGCCGAGAAGGAAAAGGACAATGAGGCCAAGCGCCCCCCATGGCGCGCAGTTAGCGTTTCAACGCTCACCAAGCCGGATAAAAGTGCTTTACTGCGGGCCAAGCTACTGGATGCCTCAAGGTTCTCAAGTTTATTTATATCCATTGGTTGGGGTTAAATATTGTCCCTTATAGACGGCTCAGAGCTGGCAAAGCCAATGTGGCCCTGCAAACGGACTTTGTGCCCACGAAGCTTATGAAAGAGGTCAGCTTCGGGGTGCAAGATGATCTCATCCTGCACAAGGACATTGGCATACTAACTGATGGGCAGTATTCCAAAAAGAAGGATGGCCCCCAGCAGTGTAAGCTTTGAACTAGGAATAACGTAAAATTATTCATATCTAATCCGAACAATTTTAGATGTTTTAACATATTCCATGTCCCAAATGACCGACAGTGTGCCTACAGTTTCGCGTCAAACCCAAACTCTTCTGCCCAAAGCCTACAACAAGGATCTGGTCAATGCCTACCTAACCAAATCGGATGAAGATGACATCGACATTATCTCCGATGTGGAGAAGAGGCTTAGCGACCAAATTTCCAAGATACGGAAGCTGAATTTCAACGAGTCCCATCAGTCGCGGCAGAGTGTGGCTAAAGCCAACTTGGCTCCCACCCTTGCCTCCTGGCACTTCGAGGATGATGCAGTGGAAATGGATTCGGAGCGACACTTTATACCCTATACCATCGAGTCCTATAAGCCCTGGCGCAGCTTTGTGCCCTTTCCCTTTCGGCTGAGGGGCAACTCCCTTATCGGTACCCAAAAGATTGATTGGTATGCCTTGCTGCAGTCCATCGATGACTTGATCAAAGAGTCCAACAATCTGGTGGACAAGCTGGAGCAGATAATGCTCGAGAATCGAGTGCATCGCAAGACCGTGCTAAACAATTTGGGTAAAATCCCGAGATTCGAATCCAGCAACTTCACACCGCCCTCAGAACAATGGTTGCCCCTCATTGAACAGCAGGAAAGGCAGCTTCAAATTATTTTAAATACCAGCGAGACTAATTCCCAGATCTCTGATTAGTCAGGGAATTTTGGATGGTGTAAGGATTTATCTTTGATATTCAAATGAGTGCAGTTGGTTGGCATATGTAGTTGAAAAGCCTTAGGCTTAAAAAGAAAAACATAATCACAGCTTAAAAGCACATGAAAATTATCCACAACCAGTTTGTTAAATAAAGGTAACACAAGGAAGTTTATTGAATTGTTGAATAATATTTGGGTGTGTGAACAATCTTATTAAATCGGTAACGAAACTCAGGGCCTATCTATGCCTTCTTTTCTCGAGGAATTCCAGATGATTTGCCCTTGCCTTGGGTGTTTTTCTTTGGCATTAGCTTCATGATAATTTCCGTTGCTGATTTGCTATCTAAAGGGCAATTAGAGTAGACTTCTTCACAAGGTCTTTCGTTTCCCCGCTTCCCATGCTCTAATGCCTCTTTAATTGCCGTCCCATCTAGGAGGTAATCCACCAAAGAGTTTCTGAATACATACAAGAGAAATAAATATTAATATAATATCTGTTAAATCTAGAAGCATCTATAATTGCATATAGTTTTGTTACTTACTCTGACAGCATATGAATAAACTCATCCATCTGATCGGAAGAACCTATCTTCATATTATACTCCGTGGAGCGAACATATCCACAGACCGCCCTTTGCATGCAACTCGTCGAGTCAATATTATTCTGACCCAGGACGTCGTCGATTTTGTTTATCATGCTGCTCAGAGGTGTGAGATCACCGTCCTCACCTGGAAATATTCGTTAAATGAATGTATTATAAACAAGTATTTATTTAATATATAAAGTACTTCTTCCGTATCCTCCATAGCCTCCATGGAATGCTGAAAGAATTTTGGGAATCAGAATAATGGCTCCAATGCCCACGAGGGTTCCCAACACCACGCCACCCAAGTCCAGCTTTATGGGATTGTAGGCGGAGAGCCCGGTACTGCCAGGATATCCCTAAGGGAGGAAGTGATTTGGTTAGAGTTTATTTTTAGCTACTTTAGTTTAAGCCCACATTTAGAGATCCATAGCCGGTGGTGTATCCCAGTCGCTCCAGCCTGTCTTTTGTGGAAGCTGTCTGCGGTTCACTGGGTTGGGTTTTGTTTTCATTGTAGTACAACCGATCCCTTTGGGCCTTGTCCGCATAGAACCTGAATACGAAAAGTTTATAATATTTTGTTTTATATATATAAATCAATATTACTTATGGCTTTCCTCATATTTGGGAATTGCACTGGTATAGCTTAGCGCCAGCAAAATGCCCAGCAGCTGCAACGTGAAAATCCAACTTATATTCATCATGATGTGTAGAAGTATCCTTTGGTATCCTTTTAATGTATAATGGTTGTTGCTCTGCTTCCAACTCCAAGTTCGCTCTGCTCAAAACTAATATGACGAGTGGCACCAACTCCACTATTTATAGGAGTACCATATCCCAAAAAAATGTAAGCAATTTATCAAATTACAAAATGTCAAGCAATGTGCAGATCTGAATGCCGTTTAAGCCGCGTATTTGGGAAAAGTGAGGAAAGAAAACCATTCTAGCAAGACGACTGAGCAGGTGTTTGTAACCATATAGGCACTTATTCGTGTACAAATGCGGAGTTGGAGCATCTTTGTATTTATGTCGCTGTAATGCGCAATTTTCATTGCATACTCAATTATTTAACGAAATTATCGCAGCCACGAAAAGCACGCTTTGTGGGCGGACAAATTGAGCGCCCATGCAGTTGGAGCTATAAGAAAACATATATTAAGTATACATATATGCCACCCGATGTATCAAAATCGCGACTGGAGTCACATGGAAGTGTTTGCACCTGCGAGACTTGCATCATTATGGGAAGCACCCGACCAAAAGATTTCTGGTATTAAGTCACTGACTTTTTGTCGCTCGTTTTTGCTGTAAACAGCCTCAAAATTTATGGGCTTCCATTTTTTACCCCAACGATTTTCCTAAGAGCCCTTGAGAGATTTCAGTATGTTTTCAAAGTTTGTTGGCAGAACATTCATTTAAAAATAATTTTGAACGCGTAACGTAATAAATTTATAAAATGAATGCTTCAATAAGTGAGAAAATAATTCAACAAACTAAGTTCTCTAAAATTGGTAAACGTTTTAAATATATATTATAAAAATACAAATACATTTCCATGTTTTTATAAATTTATTTTTATTCAAATAACAGTCAGAACTTAAAAAAAAATTATATTTCCAAATTCAAATTTACTCCATCGGTGCATTGAGGCTCGATTCCCAAGGTATTTTTGTAATTTTTTTCTCATTGGGGATATTTTAAAATGAATAGGCTAATTCCACGTTGTTTTTGATCTTCGATTATACTTCAGTAAATCTTCAAGAAATGATAAGCCAAAAATTAAATAAAACAAGAAAAGAAGGCTAGCTTCGGGGTCCGAAGCTTAGAATACCCTTGCAAAACAGTTATATAGCCGATTTTTATAAATCGGCTCTAGTGCCTATGAAAAGTATGTCAAAGTTGAGCTCAATGATTAAATGAATAATTAAATTTATAGTTTATAGTTTATATAGTTTATAGTATAGCTAATAGTATAGTTTAGAGTATACTTTATAGTATAGTTTATAGTATAGTTTATAGTATAGCTTATAGCCTACAACTTTTCTAAAATAAATGAGATTTCTACGATCTTGTAAATGTCGATTTTAATTTAATTAAAATTTATTTTTAAGCATGGGTTGTGTTCTGGTGCCCTGGCTCAAATTTGTCAACTTTGTACGGGATTTCAGCAAGCAAGTACCAGGCGAACAGAAAACACAGCAAGCTGACCTCCGTCATTTATTGATTCTCATCCATGCAGAATTGGGAAACCGTTGTTCTCCATAGGGCTCTCTTCATATTGAGCATGAGTAAAGAGAATAAATTAAAAAAAAAAACGTTGGTCACCGTTGGGCTCTCTCCCTACAGAACATGGCTAAAGAGAATAGATTTGGAAAAAACCGCTAATTGCTTTGGGAGAACATTGCGTGGGAGTAGTTGGGTACTTGCTGACTTGCTACTTTTTCTGTTCGCCTGGTACATTAAATAAAGGAAACACTCCGTTCAGTGACGTAGATTATTTCCGCTACAACAAATTACAACAAATCGATGGCTGAAATTTGTCAACTTTGTATGGGTTTTCAGAAAGCAAGTACCAGGCGTACAGAAAAAACAGTAGGCTATTTTTGATCATTTATTTGTTTCCGTTTATGGAGGAGGGGAAAGGCCGTTGGTAGAGAGAAGAGATTTTGAAACAACCGTTAAGCACAAAGAGGGAAAGAATTAAGGGGAAGCAGTTGGGAACTTTCATTACATTAACAGAAAGCTTCAGAAGGTAAACAAAAATTATTTCATTCAATTAAAAAAATGCAACATACTTTTGGGGCTATATTAATATTCGCTCTTGGGTAGTTTTGAAAAAAAAAGTTGCATCTTTTGGGGATACTTAAAATGAATTCAGCTTTTATGGTCGACCTTCTGTAACTTTATGTTCGCCTGGTACTTGCTTTCTGAAATCCCATACAATGTTATCAAATTTGAAACATTAAGTTGGAATTTGTTGTAACGGAAATTTGAACTAATTAACAGAATGGGCGTTGTCTTTGATTTAATGTACCAAAATGTTACAAAAATCGTTTAAAACTGTAGCATACTTTTGGGGCGATAATAAATTCGCTCTTGGGTAGTTTGGTAAAAAAAATTTGCATCTTTTGGGGATACTTAAAAATGAGTTGAGTAATTATTGTCATTAACAATAGGAAGAGAGCCGCATGGAGAACAACTATTACCCAAGTCTCCATAGATGAGAATCAATAAGTAATGGAGAGATCAGCCTGCTGTTTTTTCTGTTCGCCTGGTACTTGCTTTCTGAAGTCCCATACAAAGTAGACAAATTTGAACCATAAATTTGAGTAATTTGTTGTAACGGATTAGTTAATATTTCCGTAACAACAAAATACAAAGCAATGTTGCATCTTTTAAGGGTAGTTAAAAATGTGTGATGTAATTGATTTCGTAATTGATTTCCTTCTAGAGATAATTACAGTATATATATGTAACTTATATAACTTTCTGGTCAAAATTAAAGGGTATAAAAGTAAAAAAAAATCTTTAATTTTAATAATAATCAATATTTTGGGAAATATATTTATTAATTGGAACAGACAGACGGACATGGCTAGATCGACTCGGCTGGTGATGCTGATCAAGAATATATATACTTTATAGGGTCGGAGATGTCTCCTTCACTGCGTTACAAACTTGTGGTCAAAATTATAATACCCTCTGCAAGGGTATAATAATGGGTATTAAACGATATTAGCTAACCTCTCAGTTGGTAGAGCCTCCCATTGCAGCTCCCTTCAAAGTATGCAGGGTTTTGGTTAAGATAATTTCTCACAATGCAACGACAAATTTTCTTTAGTGAAGAATATGTATGATCATTAAGGCACAAAGGTCCACGGCAATAGCCGCAACAACAAGGTTCATCCGGAATTTTTAGGTTGCAAACTTTCTTTGGACTTGACGGGCTAAAATAATGTTATAATTTACTTAGAAGCAACATTTCCTTTTAGGCCAACTTACCACTTTCCGAAACTAGGAGAATTTGACATTTTTAATATAATTTTTATTTTAAATTTTGAGCAAATATTTTTGGTCCGAATATGGTAAAAACTGAAGCTTAAAGCTATGCTAAGGGTTACAAATAATATTGATTTTGAAATATTTGTTTCAAATCGTACTGCCTATTATATAAAAGGAAATAATAAAATACGTTTCTTTGGGAGCTATAAACTTTATTTATTTTTTCTATATTGTTACATTTATATAGAGACACAAGATCGATCAATTTGGCTATTGATTCCGATCAACAATATAAGAACAACAAGCAAAACATATGTTTTATTTGACGAGACATATTGCTGGGCGTTAAACGTCCCCTTTTTTATTTGTTAGATAAATTAGAGTATCAAAATTATTTTTTTGGTTGAAAATATGAATATTTTAATAAAATGGTTTTAGACTTAGAGTACATCTGTTGCAACCCGGCATCAAGGTATGTAGTCAACAAGTCAATCCCACAATAATTGATAATTTCTGTGTGTGACAGTTCGTCAAGTTCATCGAAAATATTCTGTGACAAGGAAAACCGTTGCAGTCCCTGCCAATGTACACGCTGCTGCAGAGGTTCTTTCCTAAATGATCACTCCTATTCGATATTGAAGAGGATATGCCACAAGATAATAAAGAACTACAACCGACAGCGATGTCGCGAGAACTACTCAGTCTTTGATGGTGGCAATAGTACAAATCTTCGCCAGCTGATCGAAGAACAAAGATGTAAAACTAACTCAAAGATTTTTTTTATTATTTGACCAGTTTATTAATTTTGTATTTGCCTAAGATGCGTACAACGCCAATGGCGACGGAAGGCACGGGAAAACAGATGCGTTCGCAAACTGTCGGAAGACATGTCGAGGTCGAGAAGATATGGGTCAGGACGGTAACGGAGATGACTCTATGAGGCATCAGAAAGACCCAGGCCGAAGCGGAAAAGATGGAAGGGGACTTGATGGCTATGATGGCTATGATGGAGCCAAGGGCCAAGGGTTTGGAAACGGCAAAGGCTCAGGCCGAGGCGGAAAAGATGGAACGGGAAAGGATGGATCGGGTAAAAATGGCAATGATCCAGATGGTTCCAGGCAAGGACCCGGAAAGGGCAAAGGTCGTAACGGCAGAAACGACGAGTTGGATGCAGATGGTTCTAAGAAATCTAAAAAGGGTAAAGGTCAGGGTGGTGCTAAAGACGACGATGAGGGTGAAGAAGGATCCACTAAAAAGGGAAAGGGTAAAGGCAAGGCAGGGAAGACCGACGGCGTAGAAGGTGATGGATCGAAAAAAGCAAAAGCCCTAAATCGAGGTGGCAAGGATGATGAAAAAGATGGAGATGGAGATGGGTCAAAAAAGGGAGGCAAAGGCAAAAAGAACCGAGGATCAAAGGATGGTGAGGAAGATGGTGACAAATCCAAAAAAGGAGCAAAAGGTCGGAAAGATGGCGATGGTGAGGGAGATGGCGACAAATCCAAAAAAGGAGCAAAAGGTCGAAAAGATGGCGATGGTGAGGAAGATGGTGACAAATCCAAAAAAGGAGCAAAAGGTCGAAAAGATGGCGATGGTGATGCAGAAACAGGGAAGGGCAAAAGAAAGACTGCCGATGGTTCTGCAGAAGCAGGAAAGGGTAAAGGAAATGCGGCAGTTGCTCCTGCAGAAAAAGGAAAGGGCAAAGGAAAGGCTGGTGATGGAAGAGACGATGAGGCTGCTGACAAGGGAAAGTCCAAGAAGAAGGGAGACACCGATCTCGATGACCAAAAGGGCAAAGATAAGGGAAAGCGCAAATCAGGTCCAGATGCGGCTGGTGCAGGTGATGCAGCTGCAAAGGCCAAAGGCGGCCAGTCTGGTCTGGACAAGGATGCCGACAAATCGAAATCGAAGAAGGGCAGAGACTCCACTGGTAGCGACGGCGGAGGAAGAAAGGGTTCGTCCAGCAAGGGCATGAAATCTGGTGCCGCTGGTGGACGAGGTGGACGGGGTGGAAGAGGAAGTGGTCAAGGTGGTAGGAGAAGCTCTTCGTACAAGGACGGAAATCGCAGGGATGGAAGAAGAGTTTCGGCACGGCAGGACTCTGTACGGATGACGGGGCGAAACGTCCAAACCTGCGATGTCCTCCGCGTGCATCTGGAGCAGCTGGATATGTCCAGATGGTAAGTATTCGATGAAAGAAATATTATATATATTTTTTTTGTAATATCTGCGCTTTTTCAGTTATTCGTCGAGCTGCCGACCACCATGCTGTTCCTGTATGCCCTATCCCTGTTGCTCACCTTGCGCGATGTAGATGTCGATCAAGACAATAGCCAAAACCCCATCAAAAGGTATTTCTTGGTCAATTATCTATTTGCTAATTAACCGACCACAATTTGTTGCATTCATCGCCGTGTGAACTGTGAAATACATCATTTAGTGGATCCTTCATGTGGCGCTTCATTTTCCCCTTTTTCGATTCGCTGTCAATACTACAATGTGCATTTACACTTATGGTAATTGGTATAATCTTTATATCATTCGCATGAGGAATGTCCTAGTTGACACAAAATTCTCACATATTTTGGTTGTCCGATTAGTATGATTTTGGCAGCCTTGAAATTACGAGTCATTCATTGCCTCTCGTTAAGGTTAATGTCATAAAGAATTTGCTTTTTCGAATTTCTGCCATGGTTTTGTTTATGTACAGCAGACACCTACACGCGATTTAATCTGCGGGTATGCGATGATGTGCAGTTTATTTATATGTTCACACAGATACACAGATACATGTTTGCCATCATATCGTGAGCATGTATGAGTAATCACGGCCTCAAATTGTTGGAAAACAAAATGTATTTTTATCTCATTTTCACGTTTGTTTTTGTGAATTATTAATTTCCAGATATATGTATGTCTGCGAATCACTGTGTCCGTTCCACAGGTGATGCTGAATACCAATTATTCTTAGGCCTTTCGTTTAGAGGTCCATTAATTTGATTAGTAAGCCAGAAGCTTATATTTATCAGAGAGCCAAAAGATAATTTAGTGTGTATGCGAATTCGAATGTTATTCTTTGAATGAATACTTTTGACCAACATATGTTTGATGACTTTTAAAAACAAATATTTTTATATGCAATATTCAATCAATTTTAATCAAACATAGAAATTTTTAAAGTATTTTTATGAGCCAAATTACCTTTTGAAGCTCCTTTGATGTTTGGATAAGTGCAAAAAGGGTTTATTCAAGTAATTGGTCATCGAAAAAGTTCATAATTTCTAGTATGTTACAATTAAAAGGCAAATTTAATTTTATAATTACCAATAAAAGTGTAATTCACACCATTGAACCCTCTGCCTTCTCTAGAACAAGGGCCACTTCGCACTATCAATAACATATTTATAACAACCATCCTATTTTAATTTTCATTTAAATAAAATCATGACTAATGATGCAAATCTTCTGGAAAACAATCCAAAATAGATTGTTTTGAAAAAAAGGGCCATCTTATCCTTTGGACGGAAAACAATATATATACATAGGCTTTCTCCCAACACAAATGTGTGCAAATGTGTGTATGAAAATTGCTGGTTTTATGTAAACAGAAATTGCTCGCTCTTCGCGTCGAGAGATGTCAATGTTTCTTAATTCCAAAAATAAGTTTATTTGGGAGATGGATAGAAAAAGAGGTGTAGACTGAGCGAGAGAGGGAGCGAGAAAGAGAGAGACAGAGAGGGCGACAGAGGCCGAAGGCTGTGAAAATTTTGAAAATCAAAAAATTATAAGCAAGTGCTCCGTGCGATTCTCGGGCAGATCAACTCGAACGGGCGTCAAGTGAACAACACGCAACGACGATATATCCGAACCAAAATCAAACGAACAATTCATTAATAAATCTCCATCAAAAAATCTCCAACCAAAAAATCTCAAAATGGTTTACGAAAGTGGATTTACTACTCGCAGAACGTACTCCTCGAGGCCGGTGACGACTTCTTATGCCGTTACGGTAAGCCTTTCCGACTCAAACTTAAGTTACTTGACATACGGTAGTGTGGTTTTCCTCGATTTAAATCTGTGAAATATATCTGTGCGTTGAAATTCCAAATTCAAAATTCCAAATTCAAAATTCCAAATTGATGTGCCCAACGAAAGGGAGAACTTTCCCAAAACGCTGCGGATAAATTTGACAAATTTAAAAAGCAGTCAGCTAATCAAATACTTAGAAAACGATTTCTGTTTTAAGCGCTTGTGTCCCACTTGCTGTACTCCACGGTTTCACACTGACAAGCGAACAGTATTTTGAGAAATTGAAACAAGTTTGAATGTATCTCGTGTCTACCAACTATGAATATCGTATCGAAATATTTATTTAATTTTTGAAATGTTCTCGAATAATGTTTGACAATAATTTTGAGGGAGGATATACTTGAATTTTCAGGTTGAGTGCAAAACATTTGTGTAGAAAATCATACATACATGCACTTATTTCTAACAATTTAATCACTTTCATAATGGTTTTTACGTATTGTAAATATTATATGTGATATATATATGTATGTGCGTTTGCAGCCTAACCATAATATAGTAAAAGCAGGCCAAAATTAAAAATATATGACAGCATAAGGTGAGTGCGAAAGCATAACGCCTTTCTTCTCGCATGAGGTCGTGGGAATTCAATTTTTGTTCCCCAAATTTATTGCACACGATGATCTTCATATCTCTTTCGGATATTCGTGTTTACTCATCGCCCGAATATATATGTACCTATCTGGCGAATACATTTTAAGACATCCGCGGAGGCCGAGCATTTTCTTCTAGATCTATTTAATTATTATTTACAAAAACGTTGAGGTCCGTCCGGTCCGGTGCCCAAAAATGCTTAGGATATATAGTATAGCGCAGAGGCAGAGGCAGACCCATAGCCGAGTGGAATTCCAAACACATGCGAATTCCCGATGAAACGTACACAAACGCATTTCTCTCGATAATTTGTTTTTGTACGGGCCGTGGTTCTGCTTTTTGTATGTGTAATACTATATGCGCGCGCATTTCGCTCTTCGCTGGTCCTAAAAATATCTTTCCGATTTCCATAATATATTCAAATAAAGCGAAGCCATGGCAGAAACCAACAATAAAATAACGGCAACATTTTTCGAAAATTGGAAGCTAAATGCTGGCGAAAAAGAAAATATACAAAAGAGCCATTTTTCAGCCTGTATTAATGAGTCTTATAATAATCCCAGAGCAAGGATATACATATATGTGACAACATAAATAGAGCAAAATCCACTAGAGACCATCAAATCTCTTCGGATTTTTCGGTTTTCATTGTTTGCATAGATTCATATTTATTGAAGGCCTTGGGGAGTGTATTATGTACTTTTTTATGCAGTTGTGATTCTAGCTGTTTAAATTGCTTAAATAAATATTAATTTTGTACATATTTTTGTATATAAATATATGTTTACTGTTTGTGTTACGTCTAATGCTGCTGGTCTATCCATAATGCTACCACTTTACATTACTTACAACCACACTACGTCGTATCAATATGCATATGTACCTATGTATGTGATTTTGTAGACTAGGGTGGACCTCTGGAAGATCATATATAAAAAATGATTCTATTTAATAGTTATTATAAGTTCAAATATAACAAACTCTTTGGAATTTGCTAATAAAGTAGAAGAATTAGAAAAGTCAGTGGCAACACTGCGTATGAGTGATGAAAGAACTCAATTTTTATACCAGAAGTCCACTCTATTCGTCTCCTGCATACGTACACCTGCAGTTTGCGTCATAATGTAAGGACTGTCGAATATTGGATATATAGCTTGACCCACCCAGCCACTGATCTCAGCAACCACTCTGCCCAATCGAAGCTGTATATAAATGCCCCACCCATAAACATCAAATGCAACCACCACCAACCAGGCTTGTCAACTATATAGTTGAGTGTACATATATATACGAGTTCCCAGCCGATCCGCCAACGCCAACGCCCACGCCCAAGTTGTTGTCTGCACATCCTAACCAAAGTAACCCCGCCGGCTCTCTGTCCCAGAGATTAAACCAAAACATATTTGTGGAATTTTGGGATTTGCAGAGACCGAAGCGAACACCAATTGACTGGGAGAAAGTTCCGTTCGTGCCTCGGCCCTCGCTCATCTCCGACCCGGTGACGGCCTTCGGAGTGCGTCGGCCCGAGGTCGAACAGCGCAAGACCTCGATCCTAGACCCGATCAATCGGGCTGCGATCAAGCCCAACTACAAGCTGGCCTACGAGCCGATCGAGCCGTATGTGTCCACCCGGGACAAGAACCGGGATCGCATCCTCAGCATGGTGCGCCACCACATCGACACCGTCGAGGCCGGAGGCACCACCGCCGCCCGCACCTACCGCGACAGCCTCGATGCCCAGTTGCCCCGCCTGCACCGGGCTGTCTCCGATAGCCTGCCGGTGCGCAGGGAGACCTACCGCAACGAAAAGTCGGGCGCGATGGTCACCAAGTACTCCTATTAGGGACACCCATAACCGATAGATAACCGATAACCCGAACCATTACGAAGTTAGCCGAACGAATCTAAATTTTGTTTAATAAGTACACTATGCATAACAAAATTAAAACCACAACAAAAAAAGCGAAAAATTATGATAGACCTACACATATATAGCATATCCATAGATGATACGTCCTTGTGTTAACCCACTAAACATTTGTTACACACAAAGAAAAACAATACCCAAGATTGCTCTAAATTTTGTATTCTCAAAAATATAATTTTTGTTAAAAATTTGTATTTAAATTCGGATCACATAGTTTGTTTTTGAATTGCAAACACATTTAGAGCATGCCATTTTCTCTGTGTACCCGTGTATCTAACTCCATAGAATCACCACATTTTGTGCATAGATGGTTGCCTTAAGCTCGAAAGTTAAAGCAGTTCGAACATGTTTCAATTTCCCCCTGTTTGAGTCGCATTTGCATATATAGTTTGTGTTGGAGCAGCAAGTCGGCCCTACCTTTAAATGATGCTTGTGTTGAGTTGCCCATGCCAAACCAAACATTTTCAATATATCAATATCAAATCGGAATTTATAGACTCCACGCTTAGACCTGTGCACGGACAGACCTGGCTCGCACCGCAGCCGCGCCTCCTCGGACTACTCGTACACCTCGAAGTCGTCCGTGGAAAAGAGCAGCTACGACTCGAGCAACCCGCACTCGTACCGCCCGGAGCGCTCCACGTACTCGTCGACCGTGGAGAAGACGTCGCGCAGCGGTCCCGGCGGTGCGTACAACTACAGCACTGAGCGGACCAGCACCACTGGCGCCGGACCCGGGGGCTACAGCTACAGCTCGACCACCTCCGGCAACCTGCCCGGGGGCACTAAGTACCGCCACTTCTCCTACCACGTTTAGGATGCTCCAGGCGAGCGCTGGCCACGGCTTTGAATGTTCTGGTGCCCACTAATACGTCATTGTTTCGACTCTGTTTACATATATATTTACCTGATTAATCCACCCACTTAACCCGCTAACCTTGAGTGCCTATATGTATATGATGTTTCCGATGCTCGATGCTCGTATTCAAATGATGTAATTGTTTTGACTTGGACTAATCCCCCACTAACGAGTAATGACCAAATAGTTTCGCATACAGACTAGATATATACTGCAGCAACCATATTTCTATGTATTCGCCAACCTTCAAGCAGTCATGTTAAAACATATTTGTGATACAATAAAATAAAACACGGTCTTATCGAAAAAAAACATACAACCTAGCATTACTTTACTCTGGTTGAACTCGAACTCGAACTCGGTCGATAGATACGATATTCATATGGAAGACACAAGTTAGGAAAATATTCTCATAGAGCCAGCACCGTTTTGTCAAGAATTGTGAGATACATTTTTCAATTGAAACATCGAATGCCCTATTTTTAAATTACTTGCAGTATCCGTCGGTCCAGAAAGTGACTCGAGTAAGTATTTGCTTTTCATTATTGTCTCAATCAGCGCTTGTCATCCATCTTTCTATGGTTTTACTATTCTTTTCTATTGATCTATAATCACACTGTTCAATCACCTCCATCACATCACCGTCACCGGAAGTCGCCTCGGTTAGTAGTAAGCTCAAAGCTAACAAATAAGTAGTCTTACTTAGAAAATATAGTGTAAGATCCCACTGAAAACAAAACAAAATATTGATTTCCTAAGCTTACCAGAATTGAAATTAGTTTAATATTTGGTAATAATACTTACTTAAAATGGCTTGAACAAAAAATTTATTTTTTTATTAAATTGAAAGGCAGACAGCATCATAATCCATCCTTAATTCATTATAAAAACCTCTCCTAAGGGGAACCCCATTAAGTTCTGTTTTTGTTTCTCTTGTTCTTTGATCAAATTCAACTTCTTTTCGTCACTTTTTTCTATTCACTCATGAATGCAATCTTCTAATTCACATTTTAATTGCACATTGAAAGTTATGTTAATTTCTGGAACACCCTTGCCAAACAGGTGTACAAGTCGAGTTACCCGATCTACTCGAGCTACTCGGTGCCCAGGTACGGCGGCACCCGGGTCATTACATCGCCCATCCGAGTCGTAACCTCCCCCGCCCGCGTGGTGTCGTCCCGCGTCATACACTCTCCATCGCCTGTTCGCGTTGTCCGCACGACGACCCGAGTGATTTCATCGCCGGAGCGCATCAGCTCGTACTCCTACTCCTCGCCATCGACCTACTACAGCCCCTCCACCTATCTGCCATCGACCTACTACTCTTCGACCCTGTCCCCGACATCGTACACCACGTACACGCCGTCGTACTACTACAACCCCACGACGATCACCCGGGTGTACGCCCCCGCCCGTTCGTTGTCCCCGCTGAGGATCACCACCTCTCCGGTTAGGATCACACGTACCCCGGTCCGCGAAGTGCCCTCCTACCTGAAGAGGCTGCCGCCAGGATATGGCGCCCGGGCCCTGACCAATTACCTCAATACCGAACCCTTCACCGTAAGTTGGTCACACGTTGGTTCCTAACAATGTTTTGCCTCGCTGTACAGAGTCTAGAGTCTAGAGTGCTTTTTGTGCCTGTTTTGGATTGCAACTTGTCGGAGAATTGGGAGTTTATTAACATGGCGTAATCCTTACAGACCTTCACTGAGGAAACAAACCGGATTCGCCACCGTGCGCAATCCCTTATTCGTGACTTGCACACCCCTGTGGTGCGTCGTGCCCGCAGCTGCACTCCCTTCCCAGTCTCCGGGTAAGTAGCCACGGAAAACTTTTACTTTTCCACATAGATTGCGAATAAATTTAGGACATTTTCTCTGAAAATTCGAATTAGTCATCTTGCGTTAGGAATACTAGAAATAATTATTTTAATTGAGTATGGTTATATTATGTGCGGAATTTTTCTAAAATATATTTTACATGTCTTTTAATGACATATCCCATTAATTTTGCGAGCAGACAAATAATGTTATGGCCCACATGGCGTATGCGCAATTTGTGCTTGAACAAATATATTACTCATACGACCCGTGTAACATATAAAATTTTTCAAATTTATTCATTTATTATATCGTAAATTTAAAAAAAAGCAACTTGAAAGATTCTAGCAATTTGAATTCAGAATAGATACTTTTTAAAATTTAAAAGTGCTTTGAGATACTTATTTTCATATCGTTTATAGTTACGCCAATGGGCCGACATCGCAACTTGCCTTAGATGCTTATGTGGCCCGTGTCACTAATCCCGTCCGTCATATTGCCAAGGAGGTTCACAATATTTCGCACTACCCCCAGCCAGCTGTTAAATATGTTGGTAAGTAACCTCATTAGATAACCTAATATGTAATTTTATTCAGTTTACAACTATGGTTAGATATGATAATTAATTGCATAGTGAATGGTTATTAAATCCCATTTTTTAAATAATTAAATAACAAAAGGTAAAAGTCATCTTGC
Source organism: Drosophila setifemur (assembly GCA_021224005.1). Classification (NCBI taxonomy): domain Eukaryota; kingdom Metazoa; phylum Arthropoda; class Insecta; order Diptera; family Drosophilidae; genus Drosophila; species Drosophila setifemur. The sequence continues at coordinate 15,960,831 of JAJJHY010008598.1, read as the reverse complement.
ATCAGTAAGGATTTGCGGTGACAGGGCCTATAATGTTAGAAGGCCAATGTACGATTCGGACAAAGTTCGAAATGATATTAACCTCTTGTCCTGGTACCTTAGACATCCGACTTGGAAGAATGATAAGCAATCCAATGTTTCTCGGAAGGAAGGTAAGTACTATTGATTCTGTTACATGTTGCTTGAAAACGACACCTGTATATAAATCATTCAAGCATATATGTATTCGATGTTGCCGCCAAAACCGATTGCCATTAATCAAAAGAAGTCAAATTAAGAGAATATTTTTTTGTTTCGGTCTTTCAAAGGCAAAATTTCCCTATTTCAATGAATTAATTTATGAATAATTATTATGCATTTATTAATGTTTTTTAAGTCCTTAAGTCCTAAAATTGACACTCTCATGTATTTCATATTCCATCAAGCAAATATTCTTTCATCATAATCTACAAATTTTCATGTAACCATACATGATATATCATTAATGAATATTCAATAGGTTTCCTATTATAAAAAGCACCCACGGCTTGGACTAAAAAAGATTCCAGAAGATTATTGATTAAACTACAAAGTTCCCCTAAGGAAGCAAATCAAATTCGATATAAATATCCCTGAAATATTTTACCCAAAGATATTTTATATATCTTTGAACTTAGACTGTTCATTTGTAACTAACTTACATATTTGGTTGCTGCATCCTGATTTGTTCCGTTCATTGTATTTCACTAACGTTATACGTTTTATGATTGATTGATTCTTTCCAGTTGAAGCTGTTGAAGTTGAGGCCTAAATGATAACATGCCTGATTTTTGTATGGACATACACTTCTATTTCTTAAATAAACCAATCTAAAAGACTTTCTTTTGCGTGGTAGACAATTAGCCGATATCTACAAGAAGAACAAATGATATCGACACACTCTGGCGCTTTCACTACTCAGACTAATCTTTAATTACACGAATCTGATCAGAACAGCTTAAAAGATCGAATAAAAAAAAAAATTAAAACAATTACAAATTCAGCGCATCACTTGTGATACTAACATTTTTCATATGACTTACCAAAATGTAGATACTTTTTCATTATCTTTCGATTCTCTCTGTAACTTAGGTAAATACAAGCCGATTATTTTCTGTTTTCATTGTCATCCAATAAATTATATATTCAAATATTTCATGTGCATAATTTCTGGCATTTAAGATATGGACGTTACCGCGAAATTTTGTTAATCAATGTTATGTTCATGCATATGTAAACTCCATTTTAGGGATATTTACTTACACATATATGTACCAATATATTTATTTGTAAATACTGATCCAAAACCAATCTCTTTTTTTATGGGTTCAAAGAGTCTTAATTTTAAATGGTAACTTTTAGGAGCCAATTACTTGGTTTTTGGATTTGGAGAGGCTTAAATCACGACGAACGGATTCCAGCAGAGGAAGTCTATAAATTAAATAGAGTGGTTTTATGTAAATAACATTTTTTGTTGAATTTACACACACCCCATTTGAGATAGCCATACAGTCAAAAATCTCGAGTTCTCAGCTTGATTTTTGTACAATTTTTGCATTTTGAGATGTATATATGTATATTTATGCTTAACCCATTAACCACATTTTGGTTAAGTTCTCCACAACCAGAACTTCTTTAAAATTTCCCATTAATGCCACACAATACTCTAAACCATTGGCGTCTACTGTATCTGCAATTTTACCTTGCCTCGACTATAATCACAACACCCACCGATCGACGTTCCGAATTGTAAGTATTAGCCGTACACGATAATGTAACTGATAGATGTGGGCCAAGAACCAACTTCAGGAGATATAGTATAAAGAAAACAGAATAAACCCAAACAGTGGCTGAGCTGGTGATAACAAGCCTTTAATTTCAGATGCCGAGTTGGATCCTAACCGTCCATCTAGAAAATTTTCTGCCCCTAGGCCTCTGGAGGATCCTGTCGATGTCGAGTCGAAGGAGAAGCAGCGCCTGCGCCAGGAGCGTCTTCTCACCGTGAACGAGGAGGCTCTGGACGAGGTCGATCTGGAGAAGAAGAAGGCCCAGAAAGCCGACGAAGCCAAGCGTCGGGAGGAGAGGTGAGCAGCTCACTTGGTTTGAGTCTCAGGAGATTCTAAAGTATTTTCAAACTACATTTTAGGGCTCTGAAGGAGGAGCGCGATCGCCTGTCCGCTGAGGCCGAGGCCAAGGCTGCTGCCAAGGCCAAGAAGGCCGCCGAGGAGTCTGCCCAGAGGGCCGCTGAGGAGGCCCGTCTGGCTGAAGAAGCCGCCCAAAAGGCTGCCGAGGAAGCCTCCCAGAAGGCTGCCGAAGAGGCTGCCCAAAAGGCTGCGGATGAAGCTGCCCAAAAGGCTGCGGAAGCAGCTGCCCAAAAAGCTGCCGAAGAAGCTGCCCAAAAGGCTGCCCAGAAGGCTGCCGAAGAAGCTGCCAAGAAGGCCGCTGAGGAGGCTCGCCTAGCCGAGGAAGCCTCCCAGAAGGCCGCCGAAGAGGCTCGCCTGGCCGAGGAGGCCGCCCAAAAGGCCGCCGAGGAAGCTGCCCAAAAGGCCGCCGAAGAGGCTGCCCTGAAGGCCGTCGAAGAGGCTAGGGCCCAGGAGGAGGCCCGCATAGAGGAGGAGCAACGTCAGCGGGTGCTGGAGCTGGAGCGCCTGGCGGAGCTCGAGAAGGAGAGCGAGGGCGAACTGGCCCGCCAGGCCGCCGAGCTGGCCGAGCTCGCCCGCCAGGAGTCCGAGCTGGCTGCCCAGGAGCTCCAGGCCATTCAGAAGAATGACAGCGAGGCCAACGAGCCTTTGATTGAGGAGCCGGTCACGCCCCTCGAGGAGCTGGAGCAGCCTGTCATCGATCTGAACTCCAATGTTGAGGATGCCCCCACCGGTGGCAACAGCTACGAGGAGGAGGAGGTCGATGACGAGGAAGAGGAGGAGGACGAGGAGGAGGAATAGATTCTAGACAACCAACAAAAAAGCTGTCATTAAAAATCACAAAAAAAAACACAAAAACAAAAAATTAAAAAATAATATAAAACTAATTGGCTGTGTGAAACATTTCTGTTCGCTTCAGGTTTTATTGGGTCAAAGGGTTATTAATTAATATTTAATTAATAAAAATTGTAAATCAAACAATACTAAATCGAAGGCAAGTAGAAAACAACTTAAGCAGAGTTGCGTATGGGCAGATAATGCACGACTACAATGCAAACTGAAATTGAGGTATTACATTAATTAGAGAATATATTTTAATTTAAAAACTCACCCATTAGAGTAATGGTAAACATGGCAAAAGTTGTGTTGCAATAAGGCTGCAGCATCACTCCCATCAAATTAGCGGCTGCAATAATTCCAAGTCTGCCCAACGACATGCAAAAGCTTACTGCCTTGGATCTGTTTAAATATATATTAAAATTTAATAATCGGAATAGTAACAGGTTCTATCTCATACCTCAAATTCGTGGGCACTAAATCCACGATAGCCCCAATCATAATGGATATCGAGAGTCCTGGTAAAAGTATGTAAAGGCAAAACAATATAAGAACCCCCGTGGGATTTCCAATGAAGTGCAGGAAGATTCCACTTAAAACTGCAACTGCAAGGGCAGCCAAAAGGACATTCTTTCTGCCCAAGGGATTCAGTAAAGTGCCCTGAATGGAGAAGCCAATTAAAAATGCAAAGCCAACAATCAAGTTATCAATGTAGGTTTTGTTAGATATGGGATTTGAGCAGTCCTTAAAAATAGGAAACATTTTAAAAACATAACATTTAAAAAAAAATTACTGATTATTCACCATTTCTTCTGTCATATTTTGAGGATTCTCGAGGGGCACACTTAATATTTCGCAAACTGTGGATGAGTTATTTTCGGCACCAGATGAGCGATTGACAATTTCTGGAAACCAAAGTTGCATTCCATTCGAGCTATAAATTAAATACAAGTTAATTTATAATATATTTATTAAACTCATATATGCATTACCTGAAGAACATGCCAAACACTGCCAAATTGCAGAGTATGAAATGGAAGCCGTGGGGCTTGTGGAAAAGTGGAACTGTTGCTCGGGCAATCTTTGATAAAATGCCAATACCACATCCTTGGCCATTCGCCAATAAATTCTCCCCAGCAGGATCTTCCGATTGCAGCGTAAATTCATTAGTATTTAAAACATGATGAATGGACTTTCCTCGATTGAATTCGCTTATCCAACCGACAGCCTCAATGGCCTCTTTGTTCTTATTTTGTGAGAGCAAAAACTTCGGGCTCTCGGGATAATATAATAAAACCAATCCGCCAATTAGTCCAGGCAGCAGACTGACCAGCAATATCAATCGCCATGGCCGAAAAATGAAGTCCCCCACGGAGATTGACCAGTCGGAGGAGAGGACAAGCCATGCAGTTGCTACAAAGAATGAAATGTTCAACTCAGCTACAGATATCCGCCATCTGTTAATGCCCATTGTTACCTGGAACATAAATCGCAGTCACACTCACAAACATGGTGGAATAATTAATCGCCACGGCCCGGTGTCGGGGTATGTTAAATTCACTTAAATATGCATACAATGCAGCTGAAACGCCACCCATACTGCATTCCCGATTCGAGTTTATCCGAAACAAAGTGCACAATTAAATTATCAAATTCGAGCTAGGAGAATATTAAACAAGAAATTAAGACTGCTTACCTTATTCCCACCAACAGATTAATAATGTTAAATAGCCAAACACTAGTCACAAACATGAGCACGAACTGCAGGGCGTTGGAGGAGAATATACCATAAAGTAGCACTTTACGACGCCCTATATCATCGCTGATGTAGCCCCATATATAGGTTGATAAGAAGATGCCTGGCGTCAACATTGAAATATTCCATTGTTATTTGCAAGATACATATGCGATTCCCACCGCTCGACTCACCTGTTACACTGGCCGCCATCATCACGCCCTTCTCCGCCTGTGTGGTTTCGAATTCGCAGTGCGAGGCGATGACAATAATACTCATTGCCTGTTGGGCGGCCACCGAAGTGATGGTCAGCAAACCACTCACAATCAGGAGTATCCACTGTGTTTTCCCATAGCCTAAATTGAATTATTTACCAATTAATCAGGTAAAGAATTTAATCAAGATTGAGTGAGTAATTACCGATCTTTTCCAGTATCATATCATAATCCCACACATTCGGGCCGAGGGTGTTGCTCTCCATTGAGCTGTGCATCTTGACATAACTCAGATACTTGGCGACTGGACACTGGGCTGGTGCTGCACCAGCTTTTAAGCATTGTATTCTAATAAGGCTGTAGAACCGAGAGCGTTCTACATGTGAACCGCAAAACCCGTTTTGAGACTCGGAGAATCAGTCATTTGGGGGTTTTGTTTCAATTTACTGCATGTTTGTATCTCTGAGTTTGAGTTTTAAAGCACATCAATGAATTAGGTTTTATATGCAAACTGGTCGAGAGAGCATCCGAAAATGCTCTGTTTATAATCAAAGCACTGTGGGGGTAGTTTGTTTAGTAATTATTTGTTTAACCAATAATTTATGATCCGAATTTCAAGTCGGGTAAATTTAGAAATTTTTAAACATTCCAAAAATCTTACAGTGAGTTTTGGCCAACTTGCAAAAGCAAAACCCATGACCTTATTTGCCTCATATTAATTTGAAAACCAGTCTTTTAATTGCAAATTGGATTTTCTGTAAATTTTATTACCAAGAACAGGGCAGCATAAACGTGGCCTTCAGCGATTTATTTGAATTAAGAAAACAGAAATGTGGGAAAGGGAAAGCCAAAGTACATTATTTATTATCTTTTACTTTTGCATTTCAAAAACCACGAAAATATGTTAAATAAAAATCAAATATCATATTTATAAAATTTGTATTCATTTATTTATAACAATAAAATATATAAAATTAAATTAAACTACCTAACTACGAACTAAAATCTCATATGGGTAAAAGTAATGTTAGGCCCGCGCAAACTGTGAAGAAAAGAACAAGTATTAATATAAACTATAAATAATATATATATTATTACTCACTTAAAACGAATCCAGAGAAAACCCCGAAGGTAGCAGTGCAGTAGGCATCCAGGAGGATACCTATGAGATTGCTTCCAAAAACGCTTCCCGTTCGTCCCAGCATCAGGCAAATGCACACCGCCTTTCCTCGCAGATTCGTGGGTACAAGATCCACAACAGCTCCACTTACAATGGATATACAAAGTCCTGGCAGGACCAAGTACAAGCAGAAGCAGACCACAATGGCCACGTCGTCCTTGATAAAGATCAAGGCGATGGCACATGCTCCAGCTAGTGTTAGGCCCAGGAAAATCGATGCCTTGCGTCCAATTTTATTTAAAATCAATCCCATTAGTAGATAGCCAACAGTCAAGGCCGATCCATAGGTGATCGTATCTATATAGCTTTTGGTGTTTATGTGGTCATCGCAAATCTGTACATAAATTGAAGATGAAGAAAGTGAACCTTTAGTTAATATTTATGTTTAAGTTTGCATCTAAGAAGATATATATACTATCAATTATAAAAATGTATTATTGAATATTGATTAAATGTTTTAATAATATACTTACTTTATTAGTTATATTAGCTTGCATTTGATCAATGGAAGCATCGATAACGTTGCAAACTGTTAAATTGTCAGAGTCAGATTGGCCCAATCGGTTCTGTATTTCCGGATACCAAAGGCCCATTCCCGAAGAACTGTTTATGATAAATTTAATTATAGTTAAGTATATTTAATTAATTCCAAATTAAATCACTCACCTGAAGAACAGACCACACATTATAGTGCAGCTTATGGCAAAGTTCACCAGATGCGGCCTCTTGAGCAGGGGCATAGTTTCCTTCCACATCTTCTTGATAGTGGCAATTCTAAAGGCAAACTAGTTATTTTCCATCCAACTGTTTGCATAACAATGTAAACTTACGCTGATTTAGATATGAGTAGTATATTTTCCCCATCACAGCTGGCTTCAGCTTTCAGTTTTTGAACCTTGAATTCATGCAAATGTTTACCAGAATTTTTCACTGCTATCCAATCTACTACGGCGAAGGCTTCTTCAGTTTTGTGCAATGACATAAGGATCTTGGGACTTTCAGGAAGAGTCCACAACAGGATAGTTCCTATCACACCGGGTAGCATATAGCAAATTGTGAGCAACCGCCAAGGTCGGAAGGCAAAGTCATCTGTGACATTCACACTCCAATCCATGGATAGTATCAGCCAGGCAGTGGCTATAAAAGATATTCTTTTAATCTTTAATATTTATATTAACTTATTATGAATAATTACCAGGCACGTAAATGGTGGAAATTCCCACAAAAAGACTAGCATAGTTAATTGCGATGGGACGATGGCGCGGAGTAAAGAATTCACCCAGATATGCATATGTTGTAGATGAAGCTCCTGCTATGCTGATTGTTTAAGTAAATAAATATAATAAAATAACATTAAAATATACTTTATGCTTTCACACTTAAATCGTTTCATTTTTGGGGTCATAAAGTTGAGAAGTGTGAAAGTGCTGGTGATTTATTGGGCCAATTTAAAAAACCAAGACATAAACTAATAAGCTTCAAGACTATGGGATTTTCTAGCAGTTTGTTTAACAAATACCAAAATTTAATTAAGTTTAAATAGGTTTCCAAGATAATAGGTTAAATATTTAAAGTAGCCTAGAATACTCACAAAAATCCAACTCCAAAACGGATGAACACATAAAACCAGTAGTTTGGAATAAAAATGGAGCATAATGACAACACATTCCCGGCAATCGTGGTATATATCAATACCGGCCTCCGACCGACCGTATCACTCAAATAACCCCAGAAGTAGGACGAAAAGAAGATCCCTAAAAAGATAGTGAAGAGCACGCGTGAAATATACAGTCTGGGAAACGTGAAAGATAAAGCTGAATTCCGCAGATTAACAACAATTTATTTCACGTGAATGAGAACTGGAGAAAAAACTGCGCACTCACCCACAAAACTGGCGGCACTCATGATTGCCTTGTCCATGGAGTTCGTTTCGAAATCACACTGGGAAACGATCGTTATGTAAGACATGCCCATGGTCTCGTTTATGACCATCATCAGGAGAAGTCCTGCCGCCAAAAGGACGATCCATTGCACTCGCCCAAAGCCTTGGATAGATTTGTTGAGTTGACATGTTAATTAGTTGATTTTTTATTTTAAAGAATCCTTGCACTACCGATTAATTGCAGCACATCCTCGTATTCGTGTCCTGCATTCTGGTCTTCACTTGCATTTTTTGAGCTGGCCGGCGTGTTCTTTGATTCCACATCTTGCTGATCCAATTGCGAACGCATCTTTAAGATTGATTTTTAACTTTCTGGCATTCCCGAACCTGCGACAAACTAAAACTGAAGACCTCTCCGCTCGGTTGTGTCTATATAAAAGCGGTGGCAAAATTTGATTAGAGTAGGGCATCCACAGAGGTTGGGCTATCAGAGATAGCAATAAAGATAATTGGGGGTCTAGATGATATTCTGTTTATTTATCAAATGTGTATCACTCACTTGCTACGACTGTGAATCTTCACAAAAAGAACGCAAACGAGTGTCTCGTTTATTCCGTTTTTCCAATTCATTAGAGCAAATAATGCAAAGGTGGTCTTCACTCGTCAGAGTCTCGGAGTTCCAGGTGGGAAGGCATAGTCACTAGCTTGAATATAATCTCGGACAATGACACTCCCAAACAAATTTTGTGCATCTGCAAAATATATATACTTAAACATTTACATTTTCTGAAGCGCATTTGATGACTAATCAAAAAATTCGTCTTTCTATTAATAAATGCTAAAGATAATATTCATCTTCACAAATTTAGCCTTGCACCTTAAGTTAAAGAAGCATCTACCTTAAAAATTAGTTTTTAGGATCACGCATTATATTGTATTCCCCAAAGGGATTTTCCATGTTAAATAGTGCAATTGTAATTAAAGTATGCCATTAATTGTGGGCCTACTAACGGTGGCAACAGTTCCCTAACAAATTTGTTTTACTTCTAATGTTTGCGGCAATAAAAAGTGTGAAGCGGAATGCCACATGGGGATTACGGATATAAATCCGGACGATGCCGCATGTCGACATATCAGAGGAAGTTGACGTAAGACATAACACCTTCAAGCGACCCCTTTGACACCGACCTAAACCTAGCCTCGAACTAATTTAGTAGTTTTTTGAATTTATAAAATAATAGAAATGTTATTTTATTCATAATTAAAAAACATAATAAACATTGTAAATAAAACATCTAGTATATATGGGGCTCTGAAAATAATTAATGTGTGAAGGTACATTTTGGATTGATGGAAATAATTTTTAAAATATAAAATCAAAATGTAAATATTTACAATCATCAGGGTAATATTTAAAAACATGTACAAAATATAAAACAATATTTTTATATTTATAAAACCTATTTGGTTTAGTTTTCATAATTTTGAATTTTAATCATATATGTCTTTCCAAAACTGTTATTCATTGTTTAAATAATAAGGAATCAATTGAAATTTAAGAACTTCCTTTATTTGATACTAACCAATAAATTAAAATTGTGTTAAATTTTGTATTGCTTAAATTAGTATGGAAAAAAATATTGCGAAGTATCAACAAGTTGAATCTATTATCTTTAGGAGTACCATAATTTTTTGTTTAAATATCGATAGCTGGAATCTGGTCTCTCAGCTATATATCGATAAATCAAACTACTTTTCGGACTATATATCGGAACGTTGTTGACACGTCCAGCTCCGTATGTTTATATTTTGGCAAAATTAATTTAGCAAAAATTGATGGCTGATTTTCAAGAGCAGCTGCGAAATTATCGCCTTCAGAAAAAGAGGCAGGAAACGGTTGACAATTTCAAGGCGAAATTCCGGAGATTCTGGATGTTGGGCACCGGAGCTAACAAAGATACAACCATCGAGGTACAACAGGTAAGTAACAAAAGATTGCCTTCGTATTTATATTATTAAAAGGAGGATTCTTTATTAATAATTATTAGGAACCTTCGACATCGACAACAAAATTGGAGAAAATCTCTGAAGATGAGGCAGCCTTGTCCAGTGAGAATGAATTGTGGCCAGAGGAAAATGTTGCCACCAACACAGATCATCATCACAAGGAGAACAACACCCTAAAGTACATCCTCTGGGGTGTGTACTTTCTGTTCTGGGTAACCCTCTATGTGATAGCCATTGAGCTGAAGTTCGGCTTGGTGTTCCTCATGTTCTCCGCCCTGTTTGGCATATACTTCAATACCCGGACTGGCCCCAAGAAGGGGAAGGAGTTGAGTGCCTACAGTGTATTCAACAAGAATTGCGAGAGCATCGACGGAACCCTCAAAGCCGAGCAATTCGAGAGGGAAATCCGGTATGGATCTGGTAGTGTAAGATAGAAAAATCTGAAGAGTATAGAAAACGTGCTAGTTGCAAAAACACATGTATCAATCTATGAAACTTGGAAATTCCCGGAAGGTTGACGAAATGGATTACGTGTACTTGAAAGTATCTATCAGCTAAATAGCGATACTAAAGATACTTTGTGTTTATCCCTCACAAATAGGTTTACATATTCATATATAATAAAATAAAACAAGTAAACGTTTTATTTGAAAACTATAAATGTATCTTTATTTATATTTTCGAACATTTTTCTTCCAACGAAAATTCAATGGTCTCAATTTGCATATCATTAAATTGATATTTTTAAATTAGTGCTTTAGGTTTGTAGGATATCTTCTAGTTATTAACTAATCTTACAGTCTGCGATTTATCTAACAACAAATACAGTATGTACACGATCAACTCTATTTAATATATATATTTCCATGCGAGCATTTCATTAAATTTAGTAAGGCTTTTGGAATAGTTTCTAAATTATAACAGATTCATAGTAGGCCTTAGTGCAAGTTTTTGTTAAGTGTATAGAAACGTTAAGTTAGAGGACAGGCAATCAAGTATCTGTATCTTTGTGTTTATCCGTGCATCCGTTTAGTGAACATTCAGTGCTCAGTGGATCAATTCCATGACCTACTCCTATGAGTATTTATTATTTACAAACTAAAGGATAGTGTTCTAGGAAGTATTCCAGTTTAGGTCCTGTAGGTTCTATGAGTCAGCGAAATCCTCAGAGGGAACAAAGCCAGGCCAGGGCCATCTCACATGTAGAACTCCTGCTCTGCCAGGAGGAGCTCCCTGCCCTGGGAAGCGTACTCCGCCTGCTAGCACTTCGGCAAGAAGGACTTGCGGGAGGGCAGCAGGCACAGGATGCTCAAAGCCATCACCATGTGCCAGATGGAGTGCACGATGTGGTAGTTCTGCTTCGTCTGCAGGAAAGCGTAACACACGAGTCCGGCCACCACCAGTGTCAGGCCGAAGGGCATCCAAACGGAGAGGTATCTCCGCGAGGGGAACAGCTTTCGGCTCTTAGCACACCTCAATCCCCAGCTGGTCGAGATCAAGCAGATCCCTGTGAGGGCCGGGGCCAGGAAGACCCACAAACTCTGCTTGTTCAGCTCCGTTCCGAAGGCCAGCAATATCGCTCCGAACATGTGCAGCAGCGAGACGAACTCCTGCCGGACATGGGCCATCGCGACCAATGTCACCCAGATGCTGAGGAGGCCGCAGTAGAAGTCGCAGAACTGCAGCACCCCGATCTTCACCAGGCAGAAGCTGTACTCATCCTCGCCAGCATCGCAGGCGTGGTAGAATATCGAGAAGAACATGGCAAAGAAGTAAATGACGCCCTCGGTGTAGTAGCGCCTCTTGATCGCCATGTAGATGCTGGGGAAGAAGAGGAGGTTGCTCAGCGTGAGCAGCAGCGTGGCCATCAGGATGGACATGTTGGTCGGCACCTGCGAGTCCTCTGTGCAGTCCCATCCCCTGTAGCCCTTCGAGCAGACGCACGTGGAGAAGACAAACCCACCGGACATGTAGTGGTAGCAACGTCCGAAGCGTCCACATCTCCCCGCCACACAGGGACTGGAGGACACGGAGAATACCACTGAGGTGTTGCAGTTATCCAGGGCCACATGCTGCTCCATCGCCGCCCGGTGGTGTTCCTCGAAGCGACGCGTCATTGCCTTGAAATCGTCGGTGCACTTGTAGTCCATCATGCACTCCTTCACCTTGAGGGTGTCAGATTCGTTCATCCCCGCCAGACACACTGGTGATCTCAGGCACTCCGAGTACCGCAGAGTGTCCTCCGCACACTCGCAAGGGGATCGCATCTCCTTCAGCAGCAACTGATACTTGCTGATGAACTCCTTGACGCTCTCGATGATGGACACCCGAGCTGTTTCCGCTCCATGACAGAACAGACCCATGGTCACGTACCTGAATGGGTTAAGCTAAGTTAGAAGGGGAAATCAGAATCGCAGATTTTAATGGACTCACCAGCGTCCGCTCTCGGGGAAGGGGACATGGACCAGGCCCATGCTCTCCGTATGGTTGACAATCACGGAGGCCAGCTTCTCCCTCTGCCCATAGCGACACTTGTCCGGATATTTGGGCTCCCCGGGTTCACCCAGCTGCATACAGACGACAATCTGCATGCTCTGGTTGGCCGCCTTTGGGTCCAGAGCCTTGGCCGATGGGAGCAGTTCCACCTCCTTGGGATCTCCTATAAGTCTTTCGGCGAGGATGCCACCCAAATCGGAACCAGGGGATTGGGTGGGCAATGACATCTTCAGACTCGCCCGAAGCGCCTCCTTCATGGATATGACAAATGTGAGGGTGCCGCCAATGTCGGAGACCTCGCCCAGGTCGAAGGCGAATCCCGAGTGGGTCTGGGCAGTGAGATTGAGCACCTCTGGAACGGTTCCATTTTCATCCGGCCGCAGATCGTAGTCGAACATGAAGAACTCGCGATACGTTTGCCTCAGCAGGGAGTAGAAGTTCATTTGGCGGAATTTGATTGGCGCCCAGGGACTGGGAGTGGAGCTGTTGGAGCTTGTGTTATCCGAGCTCTTTGGCTTTGGCAACAGGTCTGCCGGCTCCGGCTCCGGCAGAACGAAATCGATTTGCAGGGCGAACGAAATGGTGTGATTTGCATCGCTTTCCGATTCATCATCCCCCTCAACGAAACCCAAACTGGCGTAGTGCCATGTGTTGGGTTGCACGCCGAATGGAATTGAGATTTCCTCCGTCTGATTTGGCCGGATGATGGAGCCGTGACCGTGGTTGGGCTCCGACCCACCCAATGGGTAGCCGTTCGCCCGTACATGGAACCCCACCGCCGGACAATCCCCGCACACCCGGTCGAATGTGATCCGGGCCGCAGCATCGCCAATGTCGTCGGGCACATAGAATCTGTAAATGATTTCATTGTTGTCTGCGGTCTCCGTGCTGTTGCGGCTTTCCGACCCTGTGAAGTTATCCATTTGAGCTTTCCCCGCTTTCCCCACTTTCCCACTGCCATCAGATAAGTTTTCCGCCGGCTGTTTTGGCTTCTGCTGTTTGGGCGGCAGGGAGCGGTGGAGTCTGGAGGTGCCATTTCCATTGGCGACATCTGTTCCGTTGGCTGCGAGTAGTAGTTGCTCCGGAAGGACATTGCTCGTTAGATTGTCCTCGTGCAATTCGCCGCTGTTTATGATTATCGGATGGAAGCGGGTGACTGACATCTCAGCAAACAGCAACGTGTCGCAGGAGGCTGCGAGTCCTGGAGAGGTAAGGAGATATTTTAATAACCCAGGTTGGAACTATTAAAAATAGTAGCTACTAAATGTCTTTCAAGTATTTAATTTTTGAGAAATCTGTTTAATTTTAAATAACAAATTTATAAAAAATTTGTTAAAGGTATATAATATTATATATGTATATAAATATACTAGTACTCCAAATGAAGACCCTTACCTTGTTGCTCAATGCGATCATTATTGGGATCCGACCAACTGACAAAGGCCACAGCAAACCAGCTGCCAATGTGAGGCCCCTGAATCGTGATGCGGTGTTGTTGCTCATCCGAGAGAAACTGCAAGTCATATACCTTGAATCTTAAAGAAATTCGGATGATTAAATCATTGTATTGTCCATCGCCAGTGCTCCATTTAGTTACCTCTGCTCAGGGCCAAAGAAGTTCTTTGGGAATGTGATGTTTTCTGGACTTATCACCGGAAAGCTACTGGCCTTCAGATGCAGGGTGACATCCTTGGGCTTGCACTTTCTTTCTGCAAATGAATATAGGAGAATTATTATGGACTTCAGTTCCCATTTTGGACTGTACTAACGAAAGGCACTTTTGGATTCCTCGAAGGCTTTGAAGGTGAAGTAAGCGGTCCGGGAATCGGGCGGAACATTAAAGTGTAAAATGGACACATCCTTGTAGGAGGTATATTTGAGCAGTGAGTTTGACGGCAGTCGGACAACCAGCTCTTGATCCTCTGGTATTTTTGTGACCTCCAGTATCTCGTGGAATGAGTCATATTCCGGGAATATGCCATCCGACAGCTTTTGCAGTACTTCGACACTCGAATCCACGCAAATTAATCGCTGATCGATTAAGAGTAGAATAAAAACCACTATCAAACTGCAACTGAGGCGCTGTTTCAGTGTCTCAAGCATTGTGGCATGAATATTCCTTATCAGTCTAAAAATCCTCCAAATTCACAAGAAGTCTACTTTTCTGAAATAATATACATAAATTTAAATAAAGTTAATTTAAAGGTTTCAAGCGTTGCGTATTTTATTTAAGCATGCATAACTAATTGCATCCATTTGGCAAAAAGCACATCTGCTTTGTATATGATTTAATATTGATAGATACACGGCATTTAAAGTGCCTGCCTCAGTAATTTGTATTTGTTTGATATATCTATTTCGGTGAGCAACTGGGGAGCCGGCTGCCGGTCCAACTGGAATGCACTTTATAGGGGCTTTGGTTTTGAATCCAGCGTCAAACACTTACATGGCCCGGCTCATGGATAATACATATATATATATATATAGGTGTATCTATATGTGTATGTGCGGGCATCTATCCCGCTTTCTAAAAGTTTTTGTTCACCAGACAGACGGGGAGACAGAAAGACTTTATGTATGCTTGTGCGAGTAAATTGCACCGTTGCAAAAATGCCAAATTCCGGCCCATTTATGTGGCGCGACCGAAACCAATGTTGGAGTCCGACCCATGAAAATTGTCCAACAAAACGAAAATAACACAAAAAAAAGAAAACTTTTGCTTTGGCCGGGTCTGAGCCCTGCTGCATTGTTGGCTAACACCTACTATAATTTACGGCTGAATCTTGCAGGCCGAACCACTCGAGAGCTATCTCCACGCGACCGTAGATATGCAAAATGAAAAGAATTTCCTCTTTATTGCAAGGGGTTCATATTCAGATACGTATTTGAAATATTTAAGTCGCCGACAAACACGTTTTTATTATTATTTCACTATCAAGGTTTTTTGTTTGTTGTCGTCGTCGAACTTGAAAAGAACTTTGTGGGTTACAAATGCCACCGAATACTATATTTAGGTTTCGACGCGGCTTTTTATTCGCAAGTGCAGAGAATCACATCAAGTTATCTGGGCGAGAGACGCTAGCCAACTGGGGCGCGGGTTGTTTTGGTTTGTAAAATTCGTGTTTGACCTGAAATCTTATCAGTGCCATTCAATTCCAATGAATAGCTATGAAAAGCGCTCTTATCAAGCGTTTCAAGAGCTTATCGGTTGTCTTATCAACAAATTGAACGGCTCATCATTTTTGATAAAGCCATTATTATTATTAAAAACATATCGCCCTGGGTCACTAAAAATTGGGAAATCCAAAAACACTTTCCTAATTTTTTTTTTGATTTTTAGGAGAAGAGAAAATGTACATTTAAAATATGGGAGGAAGATTCATTGGTTGCCCCAAATCTGGCACGAACCTAGAAACTAAAACAATGCGCTTTTGCTTTTTTTTTGTGAGGGGGTTGAGTGCAATTGATAGGTGATGAAACCGGAGCACATATAGTACATTCACACCCGACAATTGGCGAGTGATGGTAGTGCCGTGGCTGCTTTTATGGAAAGTGAATCATAGATGCATATATGCATCATATGCATCTCAATATCATGCCTCTTACCTCGCAGGGCTAGTGACCATTTGGGGAGCAGAGCAGAGCAGAGCAGAGCCGAGTTATTTGATTACGGAATCTTCTTCAATTACATAAATATTGTCATGTACTCAATCCGGCTGCACTTAAATTAAATTAAAATACTTATTACTCGGCCTGGGGTTGACATCCCAGTTTGCCGTCCACCAATAGACTGGCAGCCTGAGCTCGGCTTACCTGATTCTGTTTGTTTATATTTATCACTCTTTTTGTGTGCCTTTTTTGCCAGTTTTGAAATGGCTAAAACTTGTGAATGGGTCTCGCAAGAGGTCTTATACTTTTTGGGCAATTCTGCTTAGCTGGTGAGCTGCTGAGCTTGGGAAATCCGCATGACGCACTCAATGCTAGCGTTGCATTTAGGTAAACAACCAATGGGGGCTGCAATTAAGTAAATAAGCTGTCCGGCGAGAGCTTTCCCATTTGTTTTGGAGCTCGCATTCCGTTGTCGTGGGCGACGCTGCTACTGCAATCGATCGCGATGCCATCGGATTGTCGTCAGACAGATAACTCCTTTGATTGGTAAATCGGTTTAGCCCACAAAGCTCTTTTGTCCGTGGAAAATGGGAAAATCCCGCAACAAATGCCCAAAGCGCTTTGTTTTGGGGGTCAACTCAAAACGCTGGTCTTTTGTGTGATTCGACATATTGACCATTTATGCGTAGTCAGTGGGAAAAATTGATATTCCAAACTTGAAACCTGTATTTTACAGATAAGAATTGTATTTGAAGTTTGACACATTGCTACATGAATTTATAGTTGTTGATTGTTATTAATTAAGTATAAGAAAGTGTTATCTGTTTCAATACTGGTTTAAACTGATTTTCTTATCGTTCCATCATTTTCATTCATCTTTATTTTTATAGTCTGAACTAATAATAATGAGCTAATTATTGTTAATTGCAGAACATTTTTAAAATTTTATTTCCTCCATAAACCACATTATTTTTTACGAATCACACTTATATATAATTAATGAATAATCTATTCTATTCTATTTGAGTTACAAAATAAATAGGGTTGAAGCAATAAAATACTATTAACACAGTTTTTTCGCACTATCGAACAATTTGATTTGCAATCCTATTAAAAAGATGAGTGGGCCAAAGGGTTCACACCATCTTAAAGTCATCGAGATCTAGTATCTTATATGAATGGATGGATAGACAGGCAAGCGGATCGACGATTAAAATAACAATATACTTTACTTTATGGGGTCATAAACACTTCCTCATCCCTAATACAAATATTGTAGAGAACACAATACACGCTTTCGATCCACTTTGGTATTAAGCATTAAAATCAACATCTTAAATAAAATAACGTAATACGAGGAAAGGTAATACTTTTCGCTCTCAGTTTACAACCGAGTTGATGCTAATAAAGAACGAACTGAGCGCGCATTATCAGCGGCCACTGATAATTCAATTAGTTGTAAAACTCACAATCCACAAACATTGCGAGGGAGAGAGATCGCGTGTGGAACGCAAGAGAGCGTCTGGGTGGGTGAGAGTAAGTTCAAGTTCGCTGCTTTTGGGAGCCAAACAAGTTATTCGATTGCGAGAGAGCGAGGGAGTGTAAGAGAGAGCCGCTCAGAGAGGAGTTCAGGAGGCCTTTCTGGACGTGAATGGACTGGGCTGGGTAAGCCGAGACTTCAGTTATCTCAGTTACCAGTCCGCCGAGGGGACAAACGCATCGTCCGCTCAAGTCCCGCTTGGGGATCGCCCGTCACGCACCGTCCGTGAAAGTTTGTGGATACCAGTTCCAGTGGCTTTGTGCACAATCTATATATGTGAAATCCATCGCAAAAATCCCACCCCAGATAAATGTAATGAAAACGAGTATATTAACCTATTCAAAGCCCTTCCAAAATGCGCGTTGTGATGATTCATAGCCCCTAAAATAGAGGCTTGTGAACCAAATCGTTAGCACATTCGAATGGCCTCTTTTAACCGAAGTTAAACTGCCAAATTTATATAATTCAGCTGTTAATTTCGTCGCCTGTGAGTGGGTTAATACGTCTTGATAACTTGCAAATACAAAGCTGGAGATGAAGTATTTCCCAAGCCTCCAAATAAATTATTTAAATACACAGAAGACAGCTCCCTCTCTCTTTTGCCCCCCACCCCGCGATCTTCTACTATGTGTGTGTGTGTACATATATACGAGTATATATATTTCTATATGTTTATATTGGGGCTGTGCTCGGTTGCCCAGTTTGTTTTGCTATTGCGCCATGCCATGCACCCGATGTGCCTTATACGTCAAAAAGAGAAATCGCCGACCCGCTTCATGACGTGCGGCGTCTTAAGTTGTATTTTCTTTTAGTTGAGTGCGAGTGTGCGAGTGTGCGAGTGTGCCTGCCCTTCACTCAAATTTTGTTGCAAACACATCCTGGTTCACTGCATCTCGTGGAACTTTGCTTAAAGTCAGCTTGAAGTGGCATGCTAGTTATCGTATTTCCGGATACGTTCCTTGTTCCTTTTTCCATTCATGATAAAACAACACCAGCTAAAGTTAATTTAATAACCGACCAAAAATTCTTTAACTACACCCCCGTGGGCGGAGTTTATGGAATCGGTTTGTCCGCGTTTTCCCCACTCATGTATATGTCACATCGTTTCCATTTCACCACAGTGCGCATCCATTTTTAATTAAAATTTCATCACCTTGTCTCAGTCCTCGGACATCTGGCAGGCTGCCGTTTAGGCGGTTGATTGCGCAATGGTTTATCACCATCACCACCACGACAGTCGGATAATACACTGCAGAAAACAATTAATTACATGGCGGAGGAAAAGCTGGCTGATGGCCATCGTTGTGGTTGCAGCCGCAGTGGTCTCGCTGATTTCCCAGGAAGGTAAGATATAAGCGAAGCATATTGATTGCTTTTAATTACGGAAAAATTAATTAGTGATGAAAACATTAATAAGAAGATATCTAGATAGATATAGATAATATCTAGGATACCCCACTAACCCCCAATTAACTAGAGTAATGCCTCCCTCCGATGTGAATGCACCTTTGGGTCAACAGTCTCCGCCTATCTTGATGACAAAACAACTTAATGACCACATCACAAAATGCGTAATTGGTACCCGAAACAATGCGAATTGCTCTTGAAGTCCCACAGTAATAGTAATCCAACGTAAATGTCCCCGTGGGCGAGAAAAACAAATGGAGCTCAGCTCCAGTCTTCAGTCTTCAGTCAGCCTTGACCGTGAATGAATGCTTTGCTCAGCTCCAGATAAATCTATGAATAGTGTCATTCCAACGAAGGCGTTTGAATCACGGAGTTTGAACTTTTAAACCAACTAATTATCAGGAAATGGATTTGAATCACATCAGTGTATATCTCTTTTTGTAAGCTTATTGATTGGGGTCTTCGAAATAACACGAATTGTTGTTATTTCAATCAATTCAATCAATTCTCTTTGTGGCTGTATCAAATTGTTTGTTAAAACTTTAGAAGAAATAACTGGTTGTTCTGTCGGTTAAAAAAAAATCTAAAACAATTTATGGTCTCGGTTTGATATAGATTTTCTTGTTTTTTTGAGTTATGTGGAATTTAATAAGTTTTGCTAAGCTTTGTTGCGAAATTTGTTCAAATTCCGCGAACATTTTTTGTGCATTTTCGGGAATATTTTGGATACCGTTTTCGCACGTGTCGCAACAGCATATTGTGCAATATTTAAATGAAACGGAACTCTTTTTCGGGCAGTCGTAATAATGTATGGCAGTCATATTTATCTGGATGAGCTTACATGCGGACAAAGTTAAATCCGCCCGAGAGCATGTCGCAAACCTGTTTCGGCGGCAAAAAACATTCTTCTCGCTGCTCACTTAAGCCGAGCCGTCAGATACGCTCTTGGCTGTTGGCGAAAAGGCTACAAAAATACGAAAAAAAAATAAAAAGAAATACAAAATAACAAAAAATAACAGAAAACTGAAAAAACACTCTCCTTTCGATGCTGGTTCTCCCGTCCACAGACGCACATATCACGTATACGTATTCGTTACATGTGTGCACATTTGTATCTGAAGGTCGTGCGCCAAGCAGAGGCAGAAAACAGCAAGATACAAGTGCAAACATCCCAACCGGTTATCACGTCACGTCGCTTAGGTCCATTGAATGATGCTTGACTTATGAGGCGCAAAGAAATCAACTCGATGTGCGAATATTTCATGGACATTCGCAGTGTACAATGAACCGATTGGATAGTTGGGGGGAAAACCCTTTTTCCAAGATGTTGCAATCCGCTGGCCTCCTCCCAAAAGCATCTTTTGTGCGCGCTTGGCACTTGTTCAATGCTCAATGTTCAATGCCACAAATAATGCTGCCTGCCCGCTGCAAGTGGGAGCGACATCCGGGTCAATAGCTGGCCACTCGGCCACTTGGCTAACTGGCCAACTGTTGGCCCTTGAAAATCTGAAATGCATGCAAAGTCGATGAAGAGCTCCGACGCATTAGCCAATTAACACCGCTGTCGTCATCGGATTCGGATTGGGATTCGGATTCGATGGCGCAGGCTCGATTTCAATCGAAGTTTCTGAGAAACAACGAAACAGGTTGCACTCTTAATATCACGTATGCAGGTCGGGTTTTCCAGGGGATATATATAAATGTAAACATTTTATTTACAAATGGGTTCATTGGGTTATAAAAAGGATTTCGTAATATTCCGTTTTAGTTAATAGAGCATAAATAGTTGTTTAGTGTTTGCTAACTTGTCTGTGGTAATTGGTTGTAAGAGACATCCAAACTTATGGTGAAGTTTAAGGAATCTAAGGAGATTATGTTAAAAACTAAATAAATAGAAATATAATGTGTTAAAAAAAAAAATAAATAAATGCTTCTAGTTTTATGTTTTCAGTTGGGTGGAATCTAGTTAATACAATATAAAGTATTTATATAACCGGTATTGTTGCATTAGCAATACAAAAAAGTAAACTTAACAACCAACAATTAAAAGGTATTAAAAACCATTAATTTATAATTTATTTATACACTTTCAGTCGAGGCCCACGATCAAAATGCTCCTCCCATTCTATATGTGCGAGAGCGCAACTGGCGCATTCCGGAAACCGAGAAGGTTGGCCAGTTTATTGATCAGGTCCGCGCGGAGGATCCCGATGGGGATGACTTAATTTTCGGAATCGAGCCGCGCTTCTCACCGATACCAGGCAGTGGAGATGCCCCGGAAAAACTACCATTTCATATTGATCAAGAAACCGGAGTGGTTTCCCTCAACGAGAGCCTGGCGGGCAGGGTAAGGGAAAAGCCAAAAGCAAAAATCGAAAAATCTAATATCCTGAACTTTTGAACTACAAATATTTGATGAATTTTGCAGGCGGGTCAGAATTTCCTCATCTATATAACCGTGACCGATGGCAGCTATACGGCGAAAAACGAAGTATTTATTAATATATTGGGCGAGAGGGAGAAGATTGGCTACCGACCGCAGACATCCATTTCGAACGTGGTGCACAACATATCGCAGTTCCTGCCCCGGTTCGACCAGCTGCCCGGTGTGCAGTCCATCCGAAATGGACTGCCAAATAACCGGCCCAATATTCAATACCCACCGGTGCCCCAGAATCCGGGCGGGGGATTTTTCAACTCACCGCCATTCGGAAACTTCTACCCGCCGCCGCTTTCGCTGCCACAGCCGAAACCGCATCCTCAGCCCACAGAGGCCAGTGGCGAGGACATTGATGGGGACAGGGAAGTGACACCAACACCTCCTCCCAAGACGAGCAGCTCGACAACGCAGAAGAGTCGCACCAAACTGACACCGATAACTGCCAATAATTCGACGAGGGTCGAACCAAGTCCAACGGAGACGGCGGCGCCTCCGAATGGCAATAGCACCATCACCGTCTTCTCCATCAAGTCCGGCACTATTCCCATTGTGGTGACCATTGGCGGCTTCTTCGCCGCCATCGCCGCCTTCCTCGCCTATTTGTGCCGCCGTCGGCTGTGCCTCATCAGCAAGAACCTCAAGCAGTCCAAGGAGAAGGAGGAGCTGGCCAAGAAGTCCAACCAGAGCCAGCTGAGCAGCACCCTGACCGACGACAGCCGCAACTCGATGGTCATGCAGCAGTGGCAAGGACCGGTGGCATTTGCCAATCGCTATGTGCCCTGGGAGCGGGATCAGCAGATGGGCATCGTGAGTAATATCCAACGAGAATCAGTTCATAAAACTCATCAAAACGGGCTTAGAAATCGGCTTATTTCCCAAGAAGTCAAGCATATTAATTTCAGGATTTCATATCTCTTTTGTGTTTGTCAAGAGATTTAATTATTATCTCCCAAGCAATTCTCTTTAGAAATGAAGACAAAATCTAGTTTCAACTAAAGATAAATGCAATTTCCTTTAACTAATAGCTAAAGTCAGATAAATTCTGGAAATAATGGCCCCATCAAAATTGATAGCTAAGGATAGCTAAAGATAGCAAATGCAGTGAGTCGTAGGGTTACAAAGGGTTTTGTTAAATCCATTTCCGCATCCTCAGAGGAGTTGCGGCTTGGAGCTCTAATCGACAGATTTCAGCTCCAGTCCCACTTAACGCCTCCACTGAGCCGTTGTCGTCCTGTCATCCATTGTGCCCACATTCACCGTGTAATTGACAGGAAAAAGTAGCTGAACGTCAGCTCATCGAAGTCTGTCTTGTGGAAATGCATCTAAAAGTGACGTCCTTTCATCCTATTTCCATTCATTGACAGCGGATGCATGAGCTTTGTGCATTTCCTACCCGCTTTTCATGACACAACCACACAAATATTTCGCGGGAAATCAACTATTTTCTGTGATGCCGAAGGGGAGGGGCTATTGAATATTCAAAGCCGCCTTTGGGAATTCGAAATTTAGTTTTTTTTCCGGTGTAAATGATGCTTTGAATGTTCGACAACTACATTTTTTAAAAGATATAGAGGTCTTGAAGATTTATAGTAAACTAAAGGTGCCACTAAAAATTTAATAGAATTAATATTGGGTTCACACAATTTTAAGTGCCAATAATTTATTTGAAAGAAATTTAACAGATTCTAAAGATTTCCAAATTAAATTTATATTGGAGTTTCATAGAAACATTAAAAATTATATACCCTAAACCTTTCTGTGTATTTAAGTTTAAAATTGTAAAAGTGAATTTATTTTGAAAGGCAGTTGGAATAGTTAGCCATAGCATCTTTTTAAATTCATACAAATCCAAACCAATCTCCTAATCTCTAGAGATTTCTGATTATTTAGAAAACCCATCTGAGCATTTCATTTTTCTAGAACTACATTTGAATTATATTTCTGACTACTCCAGATCGACCTATAAAAATCCAAGCTAATCAGAACTTTTCTCCCTGTTTTCCGGTATCGCTCGTACCTGTCGTGTTCCTTAAATCAACATCGACGGCATATCCGTTCGCTGCGATGTTGGCGTACTGCGTATCATCGATGGCACTGTTGACGTTAACCCACAATGCTGTCGCTCAAAATGCCAATCTAACGCTGGGACTCGAAGGCAACTTCCCAGCTATCAACAGGTGTCACTGGCGCCGGAGATCCCACTTCAGCGACAGCGCCCAGTGGCGGGGCAGGTGAGCCGGGAATCCACCCGAGGCCGGGTGGAGGCCTCATGCCCGGTGGGATGGGGGCATCCGGAGCGCCGGAAAACGCTTTGGCCGGAGAGGCCAACGGCGACCTCTGGGAATTCCCCAGGTACAGATTGAAGTTCTTCAACATCCTGGGCGAAGGAGCCTTCGGGCAGGTGTGGCGTTGCGAGGCAACCAACATAAATGGTGAGTGTATCTCAGATAAGAAAACGCAAAAGAATCTTTGTTCACGGATTTGCTCACAAGTTTCACAAGAAAACTGAAATTTACTGAAATATGTATCTTATTTTAAGAACTTACCTTTGCCACCTCAATTTCTCTTATACGAGTATCTCAGTTATGGCTCTGCCTAAAATTATTTATTGATTCGCTTTCAATTATTAATACCCAAGCACATTCGAAGAGGCAAAAGAGCTGCGAGAATTTTCATTTATTTTTCCGGCATAGCATAACGAGGAAACGAATTTAAAATGGGGCAGATTGTACATTCAATCAGCGGGGATTCGCAAACTGCAGACTCGTGTTATCCAGCAGTTGTTCCACCGCAGTTAAGTACTCATACTCAGGTGGTGAAAACGGTGCATGTGCATGTGGGATCCCGAGCAAGCCACCAACAGCCCCACCAGCCCACTGAGCCACCAACCCACCCACACAATATACCACATTCCGGTGCTACGGTGCTCCGGTGCTCTGGTGCTCGGGTGCTCCGAGTGCTGAGCTCTTTTTATGAGCACGTAGAATGGACATGCAAACGGAAAGACAAGTGACTTTTGGATATATGTTTATGGAACCCGGGGCAGGAAAACATAACCAGTATGCCAACAGGAGCATACAGAGGCAGGATTAACTAAATTTACCGAATTTCGCACGAGTAGATAAACTTTCCAATTTATATTTATTATTCGGGATAAATAAAAGTTGTTGCCTAATTAAATAACTGAATGTTCGGGATGTGTTTGCATTCAACAAATACACAAGATCGTACATTTAAAATGAAAACATTTTCCCCAAGCTGAGTAAATAATATGGAATAAACTTTAATTATTTTCAAAAATTACCTGTTTGCAGGCTCTGAAGGCATCTCAACAGTGGCTGTGAAGACTCTCAAGGAGAGTGCCACCGAAGTGGACCGCAAGGACCTGCTGTCCGAGTTAGAGGTAAGTGATGGGGAAAAATCCACAAATTATTGTAAATTAGCATTTACAATGTTCTAAATCCCCCTCGGACCGGCAAAAATGGTTACACGGAAAACTTGGCCAACTGACGACTTGCTGAGCACAATTTCTCGGCTGCCTTTCACTCTGCCACTTTTCATTCAATTGGTTACCATTTCCACTCCCAATCCCGATCCCTCTCGCTATCCTATTCCATTTCCATTGCCACCCGAATGCCTGAGTGACTCCGGGTAACTTGACTACCCAGGGCTCTGCTCTGCTGGGCTGCCGGGCAAATCTTGCCAGTTGGTTTTTCTGGTTAGATGGAAAAGTTTTGTAAATTGAAAATTAACGATGCTGAAAAGTTTTAAAAGAATTCCTACTTCTCCACATCCCGACATCTCCACTCCTGGCGGACTTCAGCCGAGCAGCAGGAGCGGTCCTCCAGCTTGGATTTAATGTTTGCCTTTTTAATGAAAACGTAAAGGAGTCTGCTTATGTGTCTCTCCTTGAAGTTGGAAAACGTTTGAGTACATTCCATTGAAGCAATATTCAAAGAAAATCAAGAAAAGTCTTGCCCAACTACGTAATTTTATGGCAACTTGTCAAAGTATATATAATATTTATATGTCCATAATTTGCGATAGGAGCCTCCTTGTCAAAGGGTGCTCCTTCCTCCCATCAGAGAGTTTTCCAATTTAAAGTTTGACCCTTCTTATTCTGTCCCCCATGCCCAGTAATTTCCTTCCTTGTTCTTCTGCTTATTAAATTTGTTGTTTGTTAATTAGCCGTGTTTTGTGCCATTTGCACGGAAAAACTGCCGTGTCCTTTTACTGTCCCGAATTAAATTCAAATCCAATTGGACTGATGCTCTCTAAAAAAGCATTTTTTAACTCATCTGACACGCATTCATGTGTGCCAAATGTCATTTCGAATGTTGTCGCGGCTTGTTGCATATTCATGCTGGCCAAAAAATCCTGCGACAAAATTATTAATTTATATCCGTAGGAATGGCGCTGTCAGACGTGCATATTAAATGTGCTGAATCTTGACAGTAGTGGTAGCTGACACATGTTAACTTTGGATAGTAGAACTAGCTTTAAACTGGCACTTTGATTTAAAATAAAAAAAAAACGAAGTCAATTCATGTAAATCAAATGGTCCGCAATGAGTGGAACACAAAAACCCTCCGCGCGGCTTACTGAATATATCCACTTTTGCGGGGAATCAATAAATTCGACTGCGGCGACTGCACAATTACCGCACGGCTTTTGTTGTGGCAGCATTTATGGTCCTTTAATGCCCCCCAGCACTCTCAACTCTCAACTCACAACTCCCAACAATTTGCATTCGCGCACTTGCCACGCAATCGAGGGGAGTGTTGTCATGACAATCGAACCACCGACGACAACATGTTTATTAAGAGCAATTTTGGATTGCTGCTGCTGGGCAGGATTGCCCAAAAATCGCAGTCCCTGTACCAGTCCCAATCCCAGACCCAGACCCACTCCCGTAATGATAGTGACACAAGAGTCAGGGCCATTTCCCATATCGATTAGCATTTACATACACCTAAAAAGTGGCATTATTACCTCTCCAATCGCAGAACTCGCTGGCCAGCTAATAAGACAATCACCAGCATTGGGCCCAAACACACGCAGCTGCAATTCGGCAAATCATTGGGTTTGTAAACATTGGGATATCCAACTGGTCGGAGTCGGTGCAAATCGGTTTTGGTTCTGGTTTTGCTTGTGGTCCACAGCACAGAACAGAACAGCGCGACAAAAAACGAATCCGGCAGATAGATTTTCCGTTGTGGAACCGCGCGCTCCGACGCCTCGAAACAAACTGATTCCTGTTGCTCTGTTCAGAACTGATAAATGTGTGGCCGAGACCGCAGCATCCTCTCGGCTGCAGGGCACTTTACTACTTTAGATCCGACCCACGACCATATCCTCTCGACCTGCGCACTGACACTTTTCGGAGTTCGAGACCTTGCCCCCTGCAATCTGAATCTGAAACTGAATCTGAAACTGGAGGAATCTGGAGAGCTACTCTACTCTAGGGTTGTCCTCAGATGGCGCTGGCTGGGCCACTGGGTTCCTGCGTTGCTGCGATGCTGCGATGCTGGGTTGCCGTTCAGGTCGCGTCCTTCATCATTAAAGTCGCATTTGTAGGATGGCAGGCCGACTGGCTGACTTGCTGGCTGGTTGGCTTTGGCTGGTTGGCTGGTTCTCTGCCTGAATGGGAAACACCGGCAGCGATGTGCGGCGGCTGTATATCATGTTTTGCGGATTACCCCAGAAACGAGAATAATTGCACTTTAATTTTAGAACAATGAAAAATTATGAATGCCCTCGGCTGGGTTTCAGACTCATTCCGTCAGCCTCCTCCCTTTTGTGTAGGCGTTCGGGACCTGGGAAAAGTAGATGACTTAAAGTAAGCAATTGAATTAGGAGGGGGAGCGGGGGAAAGGAACAACTTATTAACAGAAACAAATAGCTGCTACTTCGAGCAAATCCATACAGATAAATGCTCGAATTTATTACCGCTCTGCAAAATAGGGGTTCAAAAGTAATAAATTAAAAAGTTGGTTAACTTTACCCTCACCATTCCAAAAGGACATTACCGAAATTAATCTAATCTTTAATAAATTTTATGACCACAAACTTTGTGCCAACAGGTAATGAAGTCATTGGAGCCCCATGTTAACGTGGTCCGGTTGCTGGGCTGCTGCACGGACAAAGATCCCACTTTTGTGATTCTGGAGTTCGTGAATCGAGGGAAGTTGCAAACTTATCTGCGCAGTTCCCGCGCCGAAAGGTAGGCAAATTAGTTGGCATTTATAATGCATACTTACTGATAATATTTTGATTATAGGCACTATGGAAATACTCATGGTAAATCCAATGTCCTGACCTCCTGCAACCTAACATCCTTTATGTACCAAGTGGCCAAGGGCATGGACTACTTGACATCACGTGGTGTGAGTTGAGATCAACAAATATATTTATTTTGAGTACTTATAATTTTCTGTATTCTTCAGATAATCCATCGTGATTTGGCTGCTCGCAATATCCTCATTTCCGATGATCATACTTGCAAAGTGGCGGACTTTGGCTTCGCTCGAGATGTAATTACATCGAAGATCTACGAAAGGAAAAGCGAGGGCAAGCTGCCCATAAGGTAATCAAAACGTTAATTTTAAATTAATATATAACTATAATATATAACATTGATTCAGATGGATGGCTACAGAATCGCTTTACGACAACATATTCTCCGTAAAGTCGGATATCTGGAGCTTTGGCATTCTCATGTGGGAGATTGTAACTCTCGGATCCACGCCTTATCCTGGCATATCAGCAGCAGATGTTATGCGAAAGGTTTGTATAAATAAATTCAAACAATTAAGAACATTTTTAATAACTCCAATTTATTCACAGGTGCGGGATGGCTATCGCCTGGAGAAGCCGGAGCATTGTCGTCGGGAGCTGTACAATATCATGTATTATTGCTGGTCACACGATCCCCAGGAGCGGCCTATGTTCGCGGAAATAATCCAGATGCTGGATAAACTCCTTCACACCGAAATGGACTACATTGAGTTGGAACGATTCCCCGATCACAATTACTACAATATCGTTAGTCTGAGTGGTGAGAAGTTGTAGGTAGCTCTGCCCTCCCAGCACTGATCCCCAAGAGCTTTATTACCTCCAAAAGACTCCTATCGAGTCTTGGTTCAGTCATTTTACTGAAATGTAAAAGGAAAGCAGATGGAAAGGGGTTTACTGCCATTGCACTCTAAGCGGAATTTCCCGGGCACCAGTTGGATTTTTAATACCAAATTGTGAAGATATATTCACGATATTCTGGTGGGAATTCAAACTCGGGTTATTTTCGTCTGAAAATCCTCTTTAATTGTAAGATCTGTATGTA
Source organism: Drosophila setifemur (assembly GCA_021224005.1). Lineage (NCBI taxonomy): Eukaryota > Metazoa > Arthropoda > Insecta > Diptera > Drosophilidae > Drosophila > Drosophila setifemur. The sequence goes on along the minus strand of JAJJHY010008598.1, from coordinate 15,931,985 downwards.
TGTGTTCCCGTTTTATTTATTTTATTTGTATTATGTATTCTAATTTATCAATCGTGTATAGAGTTATAAATGTGTATTGCATTAAAGTTAAAACAAAATTTACAACAAATGGAATCTTTCTGCTCTGTGGATTCGATGCAACTTTAAGTTGCAGATTAATTACCTTTCCTTTTAAAACTTTTCCAAGTGCCCAAATATTTTGCTTTCGCTCAAGTCAAGCCAAAGCAAAGACGCAAATCTTGTGCCGTCGAATTTTGTTATTTTCAAAAAATATTTCCCTATGATGGAAGGCAATCTGGAGTGACAAACTTAATGCAAGGCAGCAAACTGAAGTTTGCAGCCCCAGCAAACAGAGTACGTGCATAAATGATGCCAGGAGCGCCAAAAAACTGGCGAGGCTGATACCTAAAAGTCCTACTACGTGATGTGCATTACAAAATATTCCATACTGCCGTTGAATATATCGATTGCTGTCTGTAACCAAAGTATAGATGAATAATTTTGGGGGGGAATTAGATGGGGAAATCAAACTATTACCAATAGATCAAGTTCTTGGAGTACTAGAAAACTAACTTTTGATAATTATTATGTGCAACAAGTGGGCAGCAAAATACAATAATACAAAAAAATGTGTACTTTATTGAATGGAATGCCCATCAAAATATATAATTATATCTTTAAAAGATCTCTGACCAACTGACAACCTCAAAAGGCCAAGTAATTGTGTGTTTAAGCCGAGCCATTCTTAAATTTCCACAAAGAACTCATTGTACAACAGGGCGCATGAGTGTGCTCAATGGGAGCACGTGTTTATGTTGTTGGGGGGCAGATATATCTGTTGTGATATCATATGTCTGGTGTTATAGCAATGTTTGTTGTCATGTGGCAAAAGAGAGAAAGTAGTTACGAGCGAGGGGGGAGAACAATCAGCTGATTTATATAATGCTAAACCAATTGAATGCAGAACACTCAAATAAATGCTTTGAAGGTAATATTTGTATTGTTGTTAATATTTTAGCACCTAAAAAAGTAAAAAAAAAACACCAAAGTTATTATTGTTATTAATTAAAATATCTGTTTACAATTACTCCGACAAAAGAGCTTTTCCCAAATGAGAGGACATGCGCAGGACAATTTATTGGCAGAGCTTTTTGGCCAGTTTCAAATATGAACTTCAGGATTTCTCCGAAATTCTACACACTTTAGAAATAAATACTCTTGAAAAGATTTAAAATTTCAATTTCTTATAAACTTTATTGCTTATTTTCGTTTTGAAAAAATTACCAAAGTAGGTTTTAGTTAAATAAATAAAATAATTCTTAGCATAGTTCTGGCATAAATAACTAGTTTAGCCTTAAAATATGTTCAATGCCAGCATATGAACCCCAATTGCACAGCCCACTTTCCCTTGTTCCAATCCAAAGGATTTGAGACTTCAGATGAAGTCATCGTCGTTGGAGCCGTGCAACTTGGTTTCCTCACTCTCCCGCTCCCACTCGTTCATCTTGGCCTGCATGATCAGGTCCTGGAAGGATCCGTACTCCGAATTCTGACGCGCCATGGCCGTCAGTCCCACATCGCCCTCGTCCTCGAGGATGTTGTCGAAGGGGTAATCCGTGTCCGCATCAATGTCCGAGGAGTAGCCCTTGGGCATTCCCATCTCGGGATAATCATTGTCATCGCTGTCCTCCTGGTTGTTCCTGGGAATTCCGTGTTGCATATAAAACACATTGAGCAGGTCGTCGATCTTCCAGGAGGGCATATCGGAGACCATCCGCACAGCGATCTTCCGGCGGGGTCTCTTCAGGGCTTTCTGTGACCTGTCAGCCAGTTCCACGTTCAGAGAGGTCTTCAGCATTCTCTTGGATCCCTTTAGCTTCTTGAGCAAGGATCGGTAGAGGGTCAGAAAGTGGTCGGGTTTGATCTTTTGCTGAGGCAGGGCCTTGGGGTTTTCCAGTATGAAACGGTTCAGCAGCTCCTTGGTGCCTTTCTGATCCTTTTGCGACTTGAGCAGATCAACTATAAAAATAAAAAATATTCAAAATTAGTTAAAAGCTCAAAGGGTTGAGTTCTGTGAGAGAGGTTACACACCTTTATGCTGGCTTAGTCCCAGGGTGTTCTTGAAGACTCCCCAATCGTCCTTTTGATCAGCCCTAACTGGCTTGTTCTCCACGCTCTTGATCACGTACAAGATTGTGAGGAGAAGGATTAAAATATGTCCCAACTGCATCTTGAAGTTCTCTTTCTGCGCTGAGAGGGTTGTGTTAGTCGCTTGATGTCTGCGGCGAGAGTGATGTTCTGGGCTGCGAAGGACCTCCGTTTTATACCCTCCCCGAGGCCTGATCCCCGCTAATTGAGCATGCATAACCACACATAAGCATTGCGTGTTGCACGGACGACAGTCAGACAAAAGGCTTGACACTCGAGACATCCGGGGCGCAGGCGCCCGGAGTCAACACACCGGACGCGGACTGGGATCTGGCACTGCGACTGGGACCAGGACCAGGACTCCTACTCGGACGACATGTGCTTGATTGAGCGTTGATTGCTGAACGCCGCGCAGCGATGTCCTTTGTTTTTCTAGGGAACACTTAGCGCGAGCCGCGGCAATTAAACGGCAAACCGAGCGAGCACACAAAAATTAGTGCTTACGCATCTTGCCTCAGACGCATTACAGGTAGCGAGCGCATCCTGGCCAAAGGACATTGGACACTCGCCGGCGACTGCGACTTGGCCGGCTGACGAATGTGGGAATCAAAGTGCCGTAATTGAGTCGCTTAAAGCGATGAGATCTGGCCAAATGGTTTCATGAATGTAGCAGCTACTAGCTGGACGGGGACCAGGTAGACGCTCGCCTCTCAAATGCGAAAGGAAGTACAAATAAATCCTAGCGCCAGCCATAAACGGATCAACTGCGCCGATCTCAATCCGCTGGTCTCGGTCGACAAGTTTGGTCGCTAATTATTCCTGAATGCCGGTTTTATTGATGCAATATAAATAATGCAAATGCCATTTGCGGTCCAAGAGACACACACGGTGGCTAAACATCCCTGTGTGATGATCCCTTCAACAAAAAATCGGTGCCACAATAACCAGCTGTCCAACTCCGAGTTTTAATTGCATACCGACGCATAATTATGCAAGGTAATATGGACTTTCGGGTCATATTTAACTAAACCTATTGATTGACTAAAGGCGCAGACTAATATTAAAGAATTGATAAATAATAAATTAATTATTTGTATATTATTATTTGTGGTATTAATGTAAATTAATCTAATTAATAACTACATATTAATGTAATCAATAGGAATTACTTCAGTGACTAAAAATTACATTATTTATTAAATTTAGTTTATGCAATAGATTTTCTTTATTTATATTATGTTTGTTTAAATCTACAAATTACTTTTGCATTTCAAAAATTGTAAACTTGCAAGAAATTGGTTTGTAGTTTAATAACTAGAACCAAAATTAACAACATTCTTAAAAATTCATGTAAGGTTCCCGAAGCTAAGAATACCCTTGCAGAGCAGTTGCCTTAAAACTGTTTGATAATTTGTATGGCAACTATAGGATATATAGTGATCCAATTTTTGGTTTTTAATTTTCTTAAACGGCTTTATTGTCTATAGAAAATGTATTTCGCAAGAATGAATTAATTTTCTTGAAAAACACCAGAGCTATGGTCAATGACCCATTTTCTCCCATCGTTCCTATGGCAGCTATAAGATACAGTGGTCCGATGCTGATCAAGAATATATATACTTTATAGGGTCGGAGACGTCTCCTTCACTGCATTACAAAGTTCTGGTCAAAATTTAATACAAGGGTATAAAATTGTTGCAATTAAATTAACCAAGTCCGTTAATTTTAAATTTTAATGTTTGTTGCCTGGGGATCCTAAGCAGTGGCTCAGTTTAAATTTCCGTTAAACAAATTACAGCAACGTTATGGTTAAAATATGTTAATTTGTATGGGATTTCAGAAAGCAAGTACCAGGCGAACAGAAAAAACAGCAGGCTGATCTCCATTACTTATTGATTCTCATCTATGGAGACTTGGGAAATCGTTGTTCTCAATGGTTTTTTTCCCATTTAAAAAATCCGTTGATTTCAAATTTAACTTTTATCGTTGGGTACTTGCTGCGGTTTCTGTTCGCCTGGTACATTAAATCATAGGAGCAATATATTTACTGCCTCAGTTTACATTTCCGTACAACAAATTACAACAACGTTATGGTTAAAATATGTTAATTTGTATGGGAATTCAGAAAGCAAGTACCAGGCGAACGGAAAAAAGAGCGAATTTAATATCGCCCCAAAAGTATCCTACAGTTTTAAACGATTTACGTTTTGGTACATTAAATCAAAGAAAACGCCCATTCTGTTACTTAGTTCAAATTACCGTTACAACAAATTCCAACAACATAATGGGTTCAAATTTGATAACATTGTATGAGGTTTCAGAAAGCAAGTACCAGGCGAACAGAAAGTTACAGAAGGTCGACCGTAGAAGCTCAATTCATTTTAAGTAACCCCAAAAGATGCAACTTTTTTTTCAAAACTACCCAAGAGCGAATATTAATATAGCCCCAAAAGTATGCTGCATTTTTTTAATTGAGTGGAATACTTTTTCTTTACCTTCTGGAGCTTTCTGTTAATGTTCCCAACTGCTTCCCCTCTTTGTGCTTACACTGCTGGTAACGGTTGTTTCAAAATCTCTTCTCTCTACCAACGGCCAATAGCAGTGAACCCTTCCTTTCCCCTCCTCCATAAACGGAAACAAATAAATGATCAAAATCAGCCTGCTGTTTTTTCTGTTCGCCTGGTACTTGCTTTTTGAAATCCCATACAAATTAATAAATTTGCGCCATAACGTAGTTGTAATTTGTTGTAACGGAAATTTATTCTGGGCCAGTGCTTATGATATTTAATTGATTTAAGGCACCCAGACAACAAACTTTAAAATTTAAAATGAACGGACTTGGTTTATTTAATTGCAACATTTTTTTAAAATGTATACTTTGGGAGACAGTTATTTATTATTTTATACAAATTAAAAAAATTGCCAAAAATTTAAAAAAGAATTATAACTAGAATTTAGTAGCATAACTCTAGTTGTAAGATTATTTAAGAATCCTGCTTGAATTACAAACTTTGAGATAAATTATAGTTTATAAATTAATTTAATAATTAAATGGGACATTGAGCTTAATTTTTGTGGTATTTAATTTTTCCTTTCCAAAATAACGGATTTTGGGAACTAAAAAAGCGGGCTTAAGTTGTTTGTTGTTCAGAATTAATAATTAATATATTTAAAAAAGAAACTTAGAATGTATTATTATGTTGAAGCAATCATGTTGTCAAAAATTAATATTATTTTTGCATATATGTATGCTTCTTTCTTTTCAACAAAATAATTCAATTATGTATTTATAAATGTTCGAAAGATTGTAAGTATACATAATATATGTAGAGTTAAGCAGTTAGTCGAAACAATCAAGCAAGCAGTGCTTAATATGTTATAAGGCAGGTTCAAGAAATATATACAAAGACACATTTTTCGAAATGCAATATTTTTTAAATACCAATTGCAGATTTTTAAATAGACAAGACATGAACCCTTAGCACAGACAAGGTAATTTCGAACGAGCGCTTCGAAAATGTAACATACACTTGTATGTAAAAAAGGTATGTAAATAAATATAAATATAAATAACAAAAAAATTTGTAAGTCCTTTTTCTGCAAATTTCTTTTTAAATTGACAAAATAATAAAAATAATAATTAAATTTGATAATAAGTTGGTTATTTACCCGTATTTCATAGTTCGTGGTAAAAAAACATGGTCATTTGCTATCCAAATGTGAGTTTTTAATTCTTTATCGCCAAAACCGAGGAAATGAGCATAATAGAAATAAAAACATTTAAATGAAGCTCACTTTGGAGTTAAATATGAATCCTAAAAAACGCCATTTAACTGGATCGGATCGGCTATTAATTAAAAGTTAATTTTTTTAGATTGTGATTCATTTTGATGTCCTTTCTTAGTAGTTTGGTTAGTCGCTTCCTTATCTATATTGTTAAATTATTTTATGGGTGAGTAAATACTATTATTTAAACTAAATTGAACTGAGCTCGATTTGCACCTTTGAACTGGACAGCTAACATTACAATTATTTCCCTAGCAACACATATTTAAATATCAGACACATCTGCTGGAACTGAAAAATAAATTGTTATATTTTTAGCGTTGTTATAGAAACGCCTCGACTTGTTTGTTATTGTGGACAGCCAGCAGAAACGCCGCCAAAATGCCGAGGGTAATTTTCCAGAAGTACAAGAAGTGGACGAGCACCCTCGACCCGGATCGCCACAAAGCTAAATTCAAAGAAATCGACGAGTTGCGGCAGTCCCAAACGACGGAGACGGAATTCTGGGACGAGGAGGGATACTATGAGGAGGAAATGGGCGAGTACGAGGAGAGTGAGTTCAGCTTGTCCGAGGGCGAACCTTCGCTGAATATCGGCAAGATCGATCTCTCCTTTCCCGAGACAATCGAGGAGTTCGAGGATTCTCAGCAATGCTATCCGCCGTCGTACTATACGCTTTCGCCGAAGGAACGGCTGCTCCTGCTCTATGCCGAGAATTTCCGAAAGCAACTGGTCCTCAGCCATCCAAAGCGCCGGGCGATGGTCCTGGCACTGCCCAACGAATGCAGAGTTCAGGTAATTAAAACAATTTCATTTAAGAGAAACAAATATTAGAAGCGCCTTTAACCAACTCGCAGAAGTTTGTGTGCACCACCATCAGGCCAACTGCCTTTATTTACCCCGAACTTATATCAAACGTTGAGGAAATTGCCAAGTTTGTTGCGGATTTTGTGCAATATGAACCACTGGAGGATCCAATAAATTTGGTAAGTCTCCAACAAAGTATTTTTATTTCAAAAATTTAATCAAATCTGTGTGTTCCTTACACTTTATTAATTGAAACATATGGGAAAACAAATTTCATAAATCTTCGAATACATAAAAAACTTCTTTCACATTCTGTTTTATGTAAAAAAAAACGATTCCTTTCAAAATAGTTTTTATTTTAAGCTCTACGAAGAGGAAATAGGAATTATATTAACTCAATGGCCACTTCTGTGCATACATTTTATTTCATCTTGATGGTCATCGGAACTTATTTATAAAATATCCCTTATTACTTTATTTACCTTTATTATCACAAATAAATACAAATAATATAATTCAGATCCAAGTATTACGACTATTAGAATAAGATTAGAATAGAATAGAATAATAAATTTCTTGCTATTATAAAATAATATTTTAAATTATTCGAATATCGGGATTAGTGAGACATTTCTTTCAAGAAGTATTATTAATTTCGTTTTTATTGAAGATTGATTCACATGAGGACTATGACTATATATTATAGATGCTATAGGAAATGAGACTAATGGCTCTGAATTCCAATCATCGATTTTCTTCCTTGTATTTTAAAAACACATTTGAGTTACTATGTTCATTATATATCAATGACTCTATAAATGTCTTTGGGGGGAAATGAAATATTCCTCCTATTTATGTTTTTATGATTATCATTCAAACTTGTCTGTAGTTTCAAGCAGACTTTGAGAGCAATTATAATGTGAATCTGATAGGTTAGCGATATTTTATTTCATCGAAGAATTCCAATTATTGACTTGATAATCCGCTAAAAAATATTACTTACCAAAATTGCATCAAATTACTCCCAATCGCATTTCCTGCCAAACCCCCAAGACCACAAAAAGACACAAAACTTTTCAAGGAGTTTCATAAAAATTATCTAATTATTTGTTTATTGAACATGTATTTAAAATTACATTTAAATTTGTAAATGTTTTTATTTAAATATCGCATTAATTCCGAATTAAGAAAATTCATTTTTGAGCACATTTCCATGGTAATTACGTTATGAAATTTAAAAACGTTTGATATCAAATGCATGTGATTCCTTGCACCTAGCAACTTGCACCATGCACCATGCAACTTGCAACTTGCAACTTGCACCTTGCACCCCTCTTACAGTTCGAAAGATCGTAACAAAAAATAAAGGCTATAACATTTTTTCTAGAATGCATTTATGGAAAACACAAGATACTTGTTTTTTTTTGTTGTTGTTTTTTTGGTTGTTTTTTTTTGTTGTTTTTTTTTGTTGTTGTTTTTGTTCACCGATCAAAAAAGAGATGTACGTACGTAATAGTAGCTACAAATAGAGATTCTCGATATATACATTTCGTTACGGTTCGATTATAATTAAGACAATGGAATTGAAGAAGACTGAAAGTAGTTGTTTGGCTTGTCCGGCGATAAATTCACTTTGCGAGTGGCTCCCATTTGGGGAGACCCACCCACTTAACTGCTGGAACTGCTCAGTTCGTCGTACTGCTGATACTCGCCCGTGATCTGGCAATCCGGATCCAGATCCGGGTCATCGTCATCATCGTCGTCGTCGTCGAGGTCACAATGTACAAATTCGTAGGGGGGGAAGAACAGGGAGCTGAGCAGGGTGGCCGAGGACTCATAGACGGCCGGCGCATATGCCTGGCTATACCTGGTGGAGGGACCACCGCCCAATCCCATCGGCTTGGCCCGGCTCGAGTCGTTGGTATCCGTGGCTGGCTGCGAGGGCGCCAACTTTGGTTTTTCCTATTTGCGGCGCCGGCTCTTGCTGCGGCTATTGACCTCCTCTTCGGGTGCGCTGGCAGTGGCTGCGGCAATCTGATCCTCTCCAGCGTTGCTGTCCTGCTCCGCCCTCTCCATGAGGGGAGGGGCTGCCTCGTTCCCCGACTTGATGGCCGCGATGAGGAACCGCAGCTGCATCAGCTGCACGGCCGTCACTCGAGGATTGCTGCAGTTCTCCAGCCATTGGAGGAACTTCTCGCCATGCCGGATGGCCTCCATATCCTCGTCCTCGTCCGAGCACTCCAGATACTTGGCCCTCTCCTCCTCGTCGGTTTTATTGGAGTTATTGTTATTGTTATTGTTGCTGGCACTCATGTCGTTGTTGTTGTTCGTGGTGGTGTTGTGGGTGTTGTTGTGCGGATTGGTGGTGCTGTCCTGGTAGCTGGTCTCGTACTCCTCTGTCCCCGTGATCTTGAAGAGCATGTTGTCCAGCATGGTTTTCCGCGGTGTGGGAGCAGGCTCTTGGCTTTCGGAGTGGTCCCGGCCCGCCTTGGAACTGCTCCCACCCGGCGAGGGCAGTGAGTTGGCAATGGGACTCTGCGAGGGCGTCATCACCGCCTTGCCAGCTGCCGAGAGATCCTCCGGCTTGCCCGCTTCCCCCACCCCATCCCCATCCAGATCCGGTTCGGTGGCCTCGTCATCGCGAGCCTCCTCGGGATTGTGATCGTTGGAGGAGGACAAACTCCGCACCGACGGCGTCTCAGTCTCTTTGGTGAGATGCGAGTACAGGATGTTGCCGGGATCGCTGACACCGCCTCCTCCACCCTCCGCAGCCCCGCCAGCAGCAGCCTGCTGCTGCAAGGAGTTGGCCTGCAGGGCGGCCAGAGTGGCTGCATTTGGGTTGAGGGTGTGCAAGCTGGCCCCGAAGGCCTTGCACCAGTTGTACCAGGCCGCGTTCTTCTCGTCCAGGCTGCCCGACGGTGTCGACGAGGGTGTCAGCGGGGCGGAGGGAATGGGCGGGGTCTGGGCCAACTGACTCATGTGCTGGGGCGTGGATGATCGGATCGGCGGACTGGTCACGCCCAGAGGAATCGTGGGCGGATGATACAAGGAGTTCAGGCCCAGCATCGTCTGCTGCGACTTGAGCCAGTAGAGCAAGGGATCCTCGGCCAGGCTGGTGAGGGTCATCATTTGCGAGGGCGCCAGCGAGGGACTCGGACTCTTCATCTCTCCCCCCGCCTTGGCCTCGTTCTTGATGCTCAGGTTCAGGCTGCCCCCCTGGTGATCGCCCGGGTTCTTCTGCTTGGCCCAGTTCTTCACCGACAGCCCCGTCCCCGCCCGATCGCCGCCCTGGTCGCTCCTGGGACTCTGCCCCTGGCTCTGGACCTGCAGGGGAATGGGGCCGCTGTTGGGCTTGGCCTGCCTCAGGTTACCGCCCGCAGCCAGTCCTGGGAAATTGCTCAGACCCGACATGGCCGCCAGGCCGGGATTGAGCTGGGCCAGCAGGTTGAGGTTTGTGGTCAGCTCGCTGAAGCTGATCGCCAGGGGCGACTGCGAGATGCCCGTGAGACCCGAGAGGTGGGTCAGGCTCGATAGCGGGCTGATGGCATTCAGCGAGGGATCGGAGGCGGGTCGATGGCCGATGTCTGCCCCAAAGACCTTGTTCTTGTTCACACCACCACCAACACCGCCGCCCCCTCCTCCTCCTCCTCCACCTGCTCCACCTCCCACCCCGTTGAAGGCCACATAGTCGGGCATCGGCAGCCCGCTGTACCCAAGCTCGGCCAGATTCTTGTTTGTACTGTAGTCCAGCCCGTTGAGCGGGGATCGCTTGAAGGCCAGCTCGTCGAACTTCAGCTTGTTGGAGAAGTTCAGGGGCAGGGCATTGGGCTCCAGGCGCTGGCGCTTCTCCGGAGGACCCAGCAGCCCACCCCCTCCGGATACGTCCATCTTGTCGGACAGTGCGTCGGCGCAGAGCTTGTCCGTGGTGGACTGGCGGGACATGAAGCGCAGCTTGTCCTCGTTCTTGCACCAGCCGCGCAGCGTCGACTCCGGCACACCAATGTCCCTCGCCACCGAGGCCTTGGACTCGCCATCGTGGATCCGCTGGATGGCATGGATCTTGTCGCGCGGCGTCAGGCTCCTCAGCGGTCGCTTGCCCTTCGTCCCCATCCGGATGTTCATGTGCGGGTAGCTGGAAATATCCAACTTGAGGCCGTTGTCGAACAGTTTGCCGCCTGCAAGGAAGAGTGGAAGAGTGAGCCTTAATTAATTACCGTGACACAGTTGGACACATCACGCAACCAGTGCGTTCCCATTCGCCAGTTGTGTGGCACATAGCGCTCCACATATATACCGACCAAGTGGCGAATGCCGTGTGCGCGCGTCCATGTACTTCAGAAATACATTTCAAGGGTGTGCGGGGGCCGTAGAGGGGATGGGTTGGGCAGGAACGGGGGATGGGGTGCCCCCCTTCTGGGGCTCCAATAAAATCGCCGCGCGCTTTAAAGTTTTACAGACAACTCGCGGTGTAAATAAACCGCACACAACCGGGCGTATGCGCTATATTGTGTATACGTATAGGTGGAAGACCCCCGCTTCCGTCCCCGCCCCCGCCCTCCCTATGTATCCGCAACTGTATCAGTATCTGTAGCTGTATCAGTGTATCTGTGTATCTTGCTTTCGCACACGCATAGGTACCAGGACACTCGCAGATGACAAAATTTCTCCTGCTCTCTGGCAGCTCTGCAGGCAAATGAGCTGCGGCACGCCCCCTTCTTTCAGCTTTGGCCTCTTTTACGTTCGGCGCACGAACGGATGCCAAAAATGAAAACCCACACTCACAGATACTCGCCCAGTGTGTGTGTGTGTGTGAGTGTGAGTGTGCGGGGAGACAATGGAATATGCTAATTGGTGCGTTGCTTCGCGCCGCGGCGCGCCTGCTCCAAAATGCAGCGCGCAACGCGAGCAACCAACAAGAACAAGCCATTCGTCGGCTTTTTGGGCTGAACGAGAAACGAGAACGAGAACCAGAACGAGCTCCGAGCACGGAGCTCCGAGCTCCGAGCCGAGCGGAGTCCACAATTTATAACTTGTTTACCTGTTTCGGTGTCTCGGTGGCTGCAGCGCAGAACATCCCCCTTGATGGCTGGGGCATCCATGCCAATGCCAAGCACGCCTGTTGCGCCTTCCAGCCCCTTCACCCAGGGCAGGCCAACAGGCCAACATACCCAACAATCCCAACAGGCAGCAACAGGAGCAGGTGGAGCAGCAGCAGAAGCAGCAGATGCAGCTGCTGCAGCAGCGTCTTTTGGGCCAGCTCAAGTCTTTTCCTTCTTTTCGGCCAAGAGCCTGGGCTGGCCAAGACACAAGGCAAGGCAAGGCATGGCAAGAACCTGAGCGAGCCACACAATATGCTCCGCCTCCATCTCTCCGGAAAGTGAGGCATGCAAAAGAGCTCGCCCCGTGGTGCAATTTTAAAATGAAAAACACGTTTTGCGCATGACTGACACATGATTTCTTTCCTCCTCTGCACATATATAAATATACATATCTATGTGGATATGTATGTATATGCCATCCGATTGTACAAATATATAGACAGAGCCACTGCCACAGCCAGAGAGCTGAGAACTCGCCGAGAAAGAGAGTCCCAAAGAGAGCGGAGTGGCGAATCAAGAGCAAGTTGCCAAACTGGTGGAGTCTTTTGTTTGGCCACCAGCCATGGAAATGCTGTTTACCAAACACATATCTCCGTCTTGGCGGCTCCTTCAGACACTTCTCAACTGCCGCTCAGACTTCGGACTTCAGGCCGGGGCCATTAATTGGTAGTCCTCAATTTATCAAATTGAGTTGGCTGTTTCACATGGCCAAATAGCCAAATCAAGAGGTGGAAAATGGTTTTATTCTTGATACTTTTAAATCTTTGAAGTAGTATTTTTTGAGCTTAGAATATTTTGTATGCACAAGTAATGATATTGCATTATTTTGATTTCATTTTAAGGCTAATGAAAACATTTTTTTTTGAAAAATTATTAAATTTACCATTGAATTAAAAGATGTTTAAAATTTGTACTCTCAAGCAACAAAAATTAATTGAATTTAATTAATGTTTTCCTAACTGATTGTCAAACAAAATCAAACAGAATGTTGCAATTTAAAATGATTTTTTGCTTCGAATAGAATTAACTAATGCAATATTTTGATTAAGAAATCTATGCGTTAATTTACATATTGGCCGAAAAAACTTTGAAGGAAAACTAGTTCTTAATTATTGCAATTTTAGCAAATTAAAAAAAAAGAAATACTATACCCAAAATAGTTTTAACAATTCAAGGAACTAAAAATGAAAACGAAAAAATATAAAAATTCGGTACAAGATATTTGTACTATACAAATTATAAATGTTTTTTGAATCCATAAAATATATAAACTATTATTTTTTCCTTGCTCCCAAAACTTCATATTAAATGAGACTTTCTAAGTAATTCCTTCTTTTTTAATAACAGAATATTACAAAAAAAAACCCCATTTAAATCGAGAAGTTAATTAAACTTCAAATCCCCAATTTCAATCACATTTATAAAGTTTAGTACCATCAACTGTGCATCAGGCGATAACCCAAACTAAATGTAATCCAAACAACCTCGTGCATACCTGTTTGAATGATTAGGCCCACTAAATTATGCTCCTGACACCTAATTCCACCTGTGGTTTAATGCATACTTATCCGAGCATTATCCACCCAGACACCCAGCCAGCTCCGACACCTAATACCCAGCCCCCCTTCCACACCCCTCACACCCCAACCGAAGGCGCACAGGCAGACATACTTGGGTGCTCATAACCAATAGAGCAGCAAATAACTGTGTCGGCACTGTGTTTTGGTGCACTTCACCCAGCCACCAGGCACCTGCCACCCCAAGCACTCCAGCCCCAACCCCAACCCCAACACAATCCCACACTAAACCCCAAACCCAAACACATATCGAATAAAACTTTTACAGCTGTATAAAAATTACAAGGTCTTTGGCCATTCAGCAGCCAGTCGAAAGGCAAAGCCGAAGTAAAAGAATTTCTACTTTCGCTTTCGCCAGTGGATGGGATGGTTCATGGACCAGGTCCTGGTCCTGGTCAGAGTCAGAGTCCGAGTTCGAGTCCGTCCTTGTCCAGGCCGGCCGGTACGGACTGGACTGGACCGGACCGGCTTGCCATTAAACTTTTCACGAACCGAACTGGGACAGTGAGAAGTGTGTAAAAAATCTAGTAACAACAGAAAAAGATGAAAGAAATAAATATAAAAGAATTACACCAAGTTGCCCAGTGTGTGTGTGAGTGTGTGTGTGAGGGGGGTCAGTCTGTGTCTGGACACTCGCACACACACATATGGACAAACACACACACAGAAGTATGCCGGAATGTCAGTATGTTTGTAATGGCCAACCGTCTGGTTAGTCCGTCTGTGTATGTGAGTATCTGTGAGCCTGTGTGCTAAGAGCTTCTGATTTTCCTATATACAATTATAATTTTATTGTATTTACTATTTTTTCGTTTCTTTGGCTTCGTATTGAACTCACTCAGTGGGACACCGGGACCAGGACACAGGGGCAGTGCATGTGGCAAGGACACTCCATGGAGTAGGGATGGTCAGAGGAGGGGGGTCAGAGGAGGGGGTTCCGGAGGAGGAAAGTCTGGCAAATGGAGGTCAACGACTGAAACTAGCACTAATATGTGCAAGCGTTTGATAGCTCCATTCGTTTGTGTTAATGTAAAAAGAAATAAAACACCGACCACCGAAAAAGAGGCAACAAATAAAAATAAGAATTCCGTAGATAAAAGAAAAAGTTGCTTCAGTCTGATCCCAATTGTGTGAGTGTGTGTGTGAGTGTGTGACTGTTTGGGATTCCCCTCACACACACATATAGCCAATGTCTGCATACATTGTGGATGTGTGTGAGCCTGGACCTGTTGGCTCCAATGATCTATGTTGCACCTTTTCAATGTGTGCTTGTGGCTTTGATTAACTCGATTTCGTGTGCGTGAGGGTGGAGTTGGGGATTGGGAGTTTGGAGTTGGGAGTGTTAATGTTTACCATTCGGAGTTGGTATCTTTGAGGGAGGAGATGCTGTTAATAAGCATTTGGAATTCGTCAAGTATTAGCGTTCGTCTCCCTTTGAACTCTATATTTGTATTGCGAATACTATTTAGGCACAACAATCCAAATAAACATTTATTTAAGTGTTCTACTTATAAAAATCCTAGAAGTTTCGAATTTGTATTCCGAATACTATTCAGGCACAATAACCCAATTAACCATTATATCTCTCAGTAATATCAACCCAAGAAGTTTTAACATCATAAAATAAGGAGTCTTTGATAAGATTAGTTTCCTTTACCCAGTTAAGCTTATTCATTGCTCTCGCTTTGGTTTAGATACTCGTACATCTCTACCAAGATAAATTTAATGAGTATCCAACATACGGATATATTGAATTTAAATATTATTGTTTCCAAACAAACAAACTTTAGAAAAACACTAAGCTTTTGACGTGTAGGATAAAGTCAAAACCTCAACTTCCTTAATTTAAATATCATGATACAATAAAAACGTTATATAAAAAAATACAAAGTTTGTAAAGCTTTAACTAAAATTTATGGATCTTCTGATCATTCGATTTTGGTTTCGTTCAATATACAACTTTTACAATATTAGTGATTATTAGTATATCGTATGTAAGGGTATACAAATATGGTTTCTAAGGGACTGATAATTGGGAAGACCAATTTAAGAGGGTTATGATAAAAATATTAATATCGAAATCTGAATTAGTGTTAGAATCTTGGATCACAGATATTTAATAGTACTAATTTTTTATGTTGAAGTTCTTCAATATACATTTGCTTCAATTTCAATAACAAATACACACATATATATATATATGATCGCGGTACTAGGGTAAAGTAGAGAAAACCCCGAAAAGATCTAGAAGTCATACCAATATTTTTGTTTGCTAAACAAACTTGCATTCTCATAAACAACTAGAGTATTTATAAATATATGCTAGATTTTTGGAGTTGATATGCTTCGACGATCTATAACTAGATATATGTATGGGAACATTTAATTTTCGTTTTTAGCAATATTGCGAATTTTATTTTATTTTTCATAAACATTTTTTGCGGATGCCGGGTCTTTTAGATTTTTATTTACTTGAAAAACATTTGTTCATAATAATATATTTTTCATTTCAAATTTAATAAAATTTCTCTGGGTTATTTAGTACTCTACTTGAAATTTAGTTTAACTAATTAGTTTTGTTTACATGAGCAAACATCTTGATCTCCATAGAGCCTAATTTAAATATAAAAAACATTTAAATGTAGTGTTTATCTCATAAGAAAACCTCATCAACACATTCCTGCTTGTTGTAAAATACAATTATTTGTATATTTTATGGAATTTAGATGAAATATTGAATATCACAATTTAAAAACATTGAAACACACTTCACAATAATTGAACAATAATTCACTTAAGCATTCGATGGATTCGATCAAATGTTGCTACTAATACTAACCTTTTATTTAACTTCCGGGTGAAAAATATGATATGAGCCTTCCGGCGAAGGCGGGAGATTGTTTTTGGTCTTTGTTTGTTTGTTGCTCACTTAATGAGTCGCAATAGCACGGCTATTTTATTGTTATTAAATTGTTGCTTCGACCAGCGAAAGAGTTTGTTCACTTTAAAATGCACGTGTGCATGGGGGTAATGTTATTGTTTTGCTATTAAACCGGTGCGAAAATGGTAAATCGTTTACGGGCGGGCGGCACAACAGTCAAACACTTCCTGCGCGAAATTCAGCTGGCAGGACATGCGGCAGGACATGCGATGCGCGCTCGTCGACGGATTGAACGAATATTGTGAGTACTAGTGCTGCGAACCTGAGCGGCGAGCGTGCGGCGACAAACTACCGCGGCAAATTGCGAGCTCACGACTTCGACTTGAGTGAATTTTGATTTTAGCGCGGCGAATTTCCGCACGGCAGCGGCAGCGGCGACGGCGACAGCAAAGGCGGCGACGTCAGCAGCGGGAAATTTAAAGTCGCGCCTCTCGCACACGCACACGTGCGAAATGGTGGTGGCAGAAGTAGTAGTTGTAGTTGTCGTTGTCGTCGTAGTTGCCTTGTTTCTTTTTCGCTTCAATTTACGTGGCCGTAGGTGTGCGTGTAGCGCTCTCTCGCTCTCTCTGTCGCTCGCGCTCTCTCTGTGTGTGCTCCCGTCTCGCTCGCTCTCGCTCTCGCACTGTTGCTGGCGAATTCGCGGCCTTTTTCGGTGACAGCCAAATGTACAATGATTAATAACACAAACGGCACGGCACGGCACGGCCAAGACGGCGGCGAAGGAGAAGTTGCCGATGCCGTCGCTGTCGCCGTCACCGTCGCCGTCGCAGTCGCCGTTGAAGTCGTCGAAGTCCTCTCGTTTTTGGCTTTCGTTTTTGGACGTTTTCGCATTTTGGCCGGCCCAACCACAGGCCACTGTCCACTCACCAGTACACGTACATGTACACGCACACAGATACGACTCACACACACACACTGCCCGCACTCACACAAATGTGCAACGAAGACGACGCAATATTCGTGCTAGGCTTTTTCGAGAGACGCACATCCTTTTGGGCCTCCTTGTAACGAACGCACTTGTGTGGGTTGTGTGCTCTTATCCGTTTTGAAAATCTTCAGCGCCTGGAAAACCTCACATTATTGTTCTAAGATCTTGCAATTGAAATGGGCATCTTCTGGCGAACCTCGCAAATACCTGATTTTCTAATATTTCTCGGAGGGGGTTAGGCCTAAATTATCGCCTCGGATAATTCTTATCTTTGCATTGCACACTGTGTCATGTGGTGCATTCTCCTGCTGTTGTTTTTGTTGTTGTTGCTGTTGCCGTGTGGCCAGTTTTTGTCGCTTTGTTTTGATACATGCCTTCATCACTGTTTATGCGGGCTCGCCTCTCTTTCGCACTTGGTTGTGCCAGAGAGTCCGGTGAGAGCCAAAGAGTTGCTCATTAAGAGAGGGCCAGCAGGAGAAGGCGTGCAGGAGAGGGCGAGAAGGAGAGCGCGAGAGAGCAACGTGACAGCTGAGCAGCTTTCGCGTTTGTGTTCGGGTCGGCTCGTGGAATCTTCGGGGGCAGGAGGCTGTGCTTTTGAGTCGAAGCGAACTCCCCCCAATCTAACCCCCTTCAAAACAAGGCGAATCCAACCCACAGAGAGCATTCCGCTCTTCGTCTCTTTTCGCTGGAGCGTGACCAGCGATCTTGGAAGTGCAAGGAACTGGAGTTCTTCAACCGTCGCAAAGATCGCAGCTCTTAACACGAAATGGAGGGGCTTTTTAGATATTTTTGTATCTTTTTTTTTGGCAAAATTGGCCTGGCTAATAACCGTCAGTGTCGAAACACAAAAACGTCAATCATCAAAGCTGCTAAAATATGCAAATACGGTCGAACTTCAGTACAATGAATTTCCTCAATTCCAAAGACTCTTAAGGTGTGTTAAATGGGAAAATACTTTTGTTTTCACTTTAACATTAATAAATAATAAAAATATATCAACAAAATTAATTAAAATCATAACAAGCTGACACAATAATAAAACAATTGCGATTATTCATAATTGCCGTTTTCATTTAGTTGTTTAGGAATAAGGATTTTTTCAATGAAATTCATTTTATAAAAAACACTTACTTTTTATGTTTATTTCTGTAACTATTAATTAGCATTACAAAGATTTAAATAAATCAAGTTATTTGACTTAAAGTAGTTATAACATTCAACATCATTTATAAAATGTATTAGAGATAACAACAGATTTATAAGCACTAATAGTAAAGCTTATGCCAATTATCAGAATGCAGTTGGATGGCTTAAATAAATATTATTTATTTGTAAACAAGTAAAACCGAATATCCCATAAAATACTATTTTAGCTAAAACTTTGTGCAGCCTTTGAGTCGCAGGCCATAAAGATTTCGAACCGCAAACAATGGCTATTTCGCAAATTAATTTTGATAAATTTCAAGAATATAAATGCGGGAGTTGCAAATCCCGTCCACAACAATATATATACAACTTGGCACCATCGAATGTCGGCGGGGATATCCCGGAGATTATGATCTTATATAACATGGACGGGCCATAGGCATTTGAGGTCGTAGACATTGTAGTTGCTATGCAAAATATTTGCGCAGAGCCCACACTCACAGCCACAAATGTATATCCTGGCCCATTGTGTCCGGCCAAAGGAGCCGGTCACTGGCCATCTCTGACCATAATAACAACAACCAAAGCAACAACTACAACAACAACAATATGAGGCATAACAGCAACGAAAGACAGCAGGAGCAGCAGCAGCAGCAGTGTCGCCTTTCGGGAAATCGCTAAGAAAGGTTTTTGAATCCATGTCCGAAACGCACACGCACATACTCAGGACATACGCACACACAAACACACATATATAGAAAGAGGCGTATACACAACAAGGAGCAACAATAACACAGGACTCCAGGACCACGACCAGAACTACAGATGGCCGGCATGGGGCCGCATTGGCAAGAAACATATCCTAAAAAGCCAAGCAGCCTGCCCGGGTCGCTTCATTTCATCACACACACACTCGCACACACACTGGCACACACACACACACACCAGCACACGCAATACGCACACAGATACGCACATTCTTCTTAGCATCCGCAGGCACATCAGCATCTTTAGCGTAAATTTTGCTGCTGCGAAAATTTAGAGTTGTTGCTTTATGGCAATACACACGCGCCTGCCGAACTGTGCGAGTGTGTGTGTGTGTGCGTGTTGTGTGTGTGTTTGCGGGTATATACTTCAGATTTTCATCGGCTGACCATTGTGCCCCCCCTTGCCGCTCTCCCTCTTCAGCCGCCTGCCCTGGCAATAGCAATCCAAAAACCCAAACTCAAGCCCAAACCCAAACCCAAACCCAACCCGTCCGACCGATTGTCCATTGTCCATTGTCCACCAAGGCAACATTTTCCATTTTCGTTCGTTTCTCTCTTTGGCCGCCGGACTTTCTCTCATATCTGCAGCTCCTTGCCAGCTGCCTTCCGCCCACCACCCACAACCCACCACCCAGCACCTCCCCCCAGGAGCGTGTGTGCTTGTGTGCCTTAATGTGGCTGCGTGTGTGTGTGTGCGAGTGTGTGTGTGTGTGTACAATTACGAATTCGTCGTCCTCGACTAAACTCAATTCACTTTCTCCCCGACTCTGGCCAGCCCGCGTCGTTGTCACCGTCGTCCTGAATGTCCTGCAACCCCCTTCCCCCTTCGCTACCCTCTTCTCCCCTCTTCCCGCACCGCCCCTCGCCTCCACTCAACCCCTCATGTCACACCTCTGGATGGCGAAGGAAATTTTCGCGTGAATTGAAAGATGAAGGCGCACTGGGCTGGACGATGGTCACCCCCGAATGTGACTGTGTGTGCTGTAGATGTAGATGTGCATGCATATGTAGCTGTATATGTATATGTGTATGTGTATAGGGCATGTCCTGAGCGTCCTGCTTGTGTGTGTACATATGGTCGAAGACGTGTGGGTTTGATTTTCAGGACACCCACCCGCCCAGGGAATCTGCATCCTCTCACATTGTCTTTGTATAACTGTTCCTAAAACAAAATTTTCAGTTTTGCCTTCGAAAAATATACACGGCAAGTGTGTGTGGGTGAGTTTTCCATGTGGTTCCTCCGTGCGTGGCTGTGTGTTTGTGAGTTTTCCTTGTTATGTGCACACTGGCTCCTACTTTGAATATGTCCTGAGATGTATCTCTTTGCACCTTGCCTTCGCCTGAAATTATACCTTCGAACGTATATCAATCAACTCATCGATCATTTATTTTGGGTATTTCGAACTCTATCATTTCTGGTTTCGTTGTCAATCTTGGGACATTTAAGAACATGGCTTGATATTTTTTTGGGAAAATGTCAAAGATCCCAAAAATAGTACTCAACCCGACAAGAGTTTCAGATACTTATTTGATTGGTATGGGTAACTATTTGGTAATCAAATGTTACAAGATAAAATCATATTTATTATTCGGAATATCTAAAATGCCTTAGATTCTGCTTGTTAATCTAGATTTATGGAACTTAGCTAACTTTAAAAGCTTATTAGTTAGACTTAAAATATATGTTTAGCTTTTGTTGATTTTAATATTTGAACTTTCAAAAATCATAATACAAAAGTGTTTAATAATATTTTATAATATAATGAAACTGATATTAAATAAATGTTACTTTGAAATACAAGCAATTATTTAACATTGTTTCATACTTTCTGACCGTGTAACTTTGATCTGATATATGATGATTATTATATTTATTATTTATATTGTAAACTAAAAACTCATACATATTGTTAAGAAAAGTAGTAAGGTAAGACAGGGGCTTAAAGACCAATTTATTACCGCATTCAGTTACTATTTTCTTGTAGCTAAGAACCCTTTTCGATGCACCTGATTTCGCATTTTCGAGATACAGATACGTTTTTGGGTTGGCAATTTGCGAGCTCGGGCAGAGAGAGCATCATCACCAGGAGACAACCTAATCCGTTGTCCGCAACTCGTGCTGACCTGGCTCGTCCTGCAAGATACTCGCACTCGCACTCGTCCTCGCTGCGCCTTGCTACCTAACTTGGCATCTAACATGGCATCCTTGCACCCAGCACCCTGCTCCTGCACCCTGCTTCTGCTGCTGCTCCTGCTCCTGCCCCTTCCCCTTGCCCCTGTGCCGGCCCTTATCCATTATCTGCAGTTTTGTCTAAGCTAAGGCGATTTGAGCAGACAAAACCGCAGCTCTCGCAAGTTGTTTGGACCCAGTGCGGATCGTCCGTCGAAGGACCCTTTCGGCCCACCCTATCTCCCTATATCCTTGCGATGTATTCTATTTTGTGCGATGCACGATGGCTGGTCATTGCTGTGTGGCTGCCGCAGCACTGTGTTCCTATGATTTGCATATTCGAGCTCGGAGCAGCTCCTTTGTTTTAATGCGCCCCCACCTCCTGCCCGTGCGGCCAGAGCTCTTTTGTCAGCATCCTTTACCTGCGAGTGTGTGTGTGCGTGTGTGTGATGGCAGGATGCCGCGTAAGAAGAAGGCAAATGGCCAGGCCGGGCTGGAATTTGTCCTTCCAATCTAAGCCAAATGCAGGCCGCCTTGGTCTCCGAGTTTTCCAGCAAGCAAGCAAGCTGGGAAATTGAAACAATTGAAGAGGTAGCTGGCAGGACGGCCAGGACAGCCGGGACAACCAGGACAACGACCAGACGCAGCATTTTCGACCATCAACTACTGGCCACTTACGGACTCGCCTCCACCGCATCTGCACCATCATCCGGCTGCCCCAGCGCGAGCGAGAGAGAAAGAGAAAAGGCGGGAGAGAGACGGAGCCAAGGAGGAGATATCCTGCAGGAGGCAGTGCGAGTGCGAGCGAGATGTCCTTTGGCCAGAGCTCTAGCAACGGCAGTCGAATCCTTTTCAAAATTAAACTATATGCAGCCAGTGGAGGAGCAAGCACCAGAGCCAGAGCCACAACCAGAGCAATAGCCAGAGCCAGGGCAAGAGCCCGAGACCGAGTCCGAGACCGAGTCCGAGTCGGAGTCCGAGTCCGAGTCCGAGCAAGGCAAGAAATGCACACACACACACAGGACCGGTCCTCCTTCGGCCCCAAAACCAGAGCACTGCCCACTTTTCGTATCCTGGCAGCGGCAGGAGAATCAGTCGAGTGCGAGCCACATGCAAATAACGCAGACACATGCACTTTTTCTCGTATCCTTGGTCCGTCCGCATCTTATGTATTCGCCCGAACAGAACACAGAGCTTTGTTAAGATATTCTTTGCACCTAAGATGGACGACGTTAGATACGGGCGGCATCTATAGCTACAGCCAAAGCAATAGCAATAGCTTTTGCTAGCTCTCAGCTTATGTACAGGTTCAATCAGTTGCTAATTGCTATAGGTCCGAAAACAGTCATGTGCACGCACACACACACACACACACACACTCAAGCACACACTAAGATACAGATACACCCGCACTGAATTTGTTTATACTCATATGCCAGCACATATAAATGTGTATATACATATGCTTATGCGGCGAAAATATGTAAGTGCACTGCCCTGCACATTCGCTCACATCCGGAACAATCTTGCGAATACCCACACATACTTAGTTCGCAAAAACTGCAAACTAGCCAGCGATCCAGTAGATGTTCTCACTAAGCCCGATATATCCCAAAAGTTTACCTGAGCCCCGAAAGATACACCCTGATCTCTGGATCGGCAGAGATCCAGGCCAAGTTTGACCTTAAAACGCTAGGAAGTTCGATTTCACTTCGGCACTCGCCAGCAAACAATCCCACAATCCGCAATTTGTTTGGCACAGTTTTTTCTCCTTTCTTGCCCGGCATTCTTTTTCTTGGTCCAAACAAAAAAAAAGAAGAAGGGTTTACAGAAGTAAAAGAAAAAGTTTGTCTGGGTGGTGGTTTGTTTTTTTTTATTATTTTGTGTGTTTTTACATGTTCTAAAGAGTAATTTGTTTTTTTTTTTTCCGATTTTTTTGTATTCCTCTAATAATAAACCAGTCTAGTCAGTTGACATACATTAAGTTACAAATGTATAAGTTATAGGAGTTTAACATGGTAATTAGATTTTGTTATCATGGGTATAAGGGAAAATGTTGGGCTTTTCTTTACAACTTTCCCATAATAAAGTAAGTTAATAAATTCAATTTTAATTTAAATTAAATGAGCAATCAATTGCATTGAGACCCAGGTAAATGCCTGGGACTAACATTTACCTTCCGCGTATATCCATTCATAACTACTCACACAACCTCTTCAAATAGGCTACCTTACCTCTTACGTGTTTTTTTTCAGACGTGTTCGGCATTTCCTATACTGCAGTAAAAAAGTATAAAAGACATTGCCCTTCCCCAACACCAAAGATCGACTGAGAATTACCCATTACCAGGTGCATTGCCTCGAAAGTATCTACATTTTGTAGGCCTTAAATGTTGCGTAACAAATAAATAGCTTCCCTCAAACGAGACTTGCTAAGCTCTCAGAGTGAATAAATAATTGGCTTTCGGAGCCTGCAAAGGATAAGTCCACTGGCAGGACAAGTGTTACGAGGTATTGACGTCACAATGCGGTTAAATGATGGCGATATGCGCTGACGCTGTAAACTCAAGAGCGATGTCCTTTGCCGTTTCCTCGACGCCCAAGGAATGCGAGGACATGGAAATGTAAAGGATGCGATGGCGACGGAAAGCGATAAAACGCGATTTTATGCACGTGTTGAGTGGCTGCCAAAAAGGGCTGATGCTCGTAATATTTCCCCCATTCCCCCCCTTTCTAATGAACATGAACATGGACTAGAATATTATATTAGCAGAC
Organism: Drosophila setifemur; assembly: GCA_021224005.1. Lineage (NCBI taxonomy): Eukaryota > Metazoa > Arthropoda > Insecta > Diptera > Drosophilidae > Drosophila > Drosophila setifemur. The sequence continues at coordinate 15,907,842 of JAJJHY010008598.1, read as the reverse complement.
CCATACGGAGCAGTTAATCAATGATTATTACCATTGAATTTTATTTCATCACCATATCATGATCTTATATTTATATAATCTTTTTGAATTCCATTGTTTTGGGTACTTTTGTCACCGAAAATGGAATTTAAGGGTTAGAAGTAGTTCAACAAATGTAACCTTTCACAGGACTACAGACAACAGATGGACAGAATTCATAACCCAAAATTATTATTATTATTATAGAAATGCGATCTGCACATGTCAATAATTTTAGCACCTTACCAAAAAAAATATATTTCCGGATATAAGAAAGCATCTTTGATCTCGTAATATTTGATTGTCTTCCAGTTAAAGCTGGCTTTCATCTTTTCTCGATTTTGGCCAGGGTCTGAGTGGACAGTTACGGTGCGAAGCCAAGTCGTTGTCGTCTGGAGAGGGAGAGGGGGAGAAGGGGCAGGGGGAGTGGAAAACCAAAACCAAATTCGATACCAAATCCTCGAATACGACAGCGATGTTCCTTCCTCGAGGGGGATGAAAACGCTGTCGCTTCCGGTTGAGTGCACAGAGTCGCGAAGTTGCACCGATGTAGAATACTATATAGCATGGCGTGGCATGGCATGGCGTGTCGTGTTGCTTGGTCAGTTTTGCAATTGCGAACCTTGTCGTCTTTCTGCGACTTCGGTGACAGAAAGCAGGAGTGACAGTATTCCAGCGACAAATAAGGAGGGAGCGGATTTCTACTCCCTCGAATTTCGTACACCCTTTTAATAGAGTATTTTTTGTATCTTTCCAATTTTACTTATGAATTTTGAATTATATTTTCTAAGAATGTTATATTAGAGAAATATTACTTTAATGTATCTATTCCGAAAATATAATTCAAAGCCTGGGTTTCCAAAGTGTGGAAGAAAATATTTAGTTAAGCGAATATTATTTAAAAATGTTGATTACAACAATATAAATAAAAAAAAAAAAGCTAAAGCCGATTATTTTTTTGGAAAGCATGGTAAAATATTATCAGAGTGATTATTGAACATCCCATCATATATCAATAAGTAGTCCATAATCCTTTTTTTTCCAAGGAATAAGTCAAAGCAAGGGTTTTACATATCAAAGTAATCAAAACAAAAATAAACTAATTAATTTTTACTTATAAAAAAAAAGTATAATTATAAAAGACACCTTTTGATTAAAAATCCCAGCAAAAATCGGTTTTGAAAACCAAGCGGAATAGCGCAGAAAAATTGTTTGCAATGCGCCAAGACATCTTCCAGATACTCGTCTTTCCCGCCTTTTCCCCGCCAACTATGCGCATATCGATTTCCTTCTGCTCGAGAGCAATTCACTCGAGATCAGGCCAAGTGCCCCAGGCGAAAGCCCAGCCAAAGGGTCGGGTACCCCAAACTGCAAAATGCAAACTGCGCGTTCTCGTGCTCCTCGTCGTCGTCGTACCTCAATCCCAATCCCAATCCCAGTTCCAATCCCAACCCCATCCCCATTGGCGGTTGCAACCCTTTCACAAAAGAAAAGCTTCTCCCTGACGGACAACCGGCGGCGAGTCTTCACGTCCAGACGCAGGACTTGGCCATATATGGTCAGACAGGCGAGCGAACTCCGCGGCAAGCTGAACATGATGATGGGCACCCATTCCCCCCTCTGGGCCCCCTTCCCCCAGGGCTGCTGTTTACCATGCCAGGCTGGGTTTAAGTCGCAGAACGTCCGCAACCCCCGCACACCCATCCCGAAGTAAACCCCCCAACCCAGCAACCCACCGAACCCACCATATCCTCTATGTCTATGTCCCTCCGCCGAAAGGTGCTCCAGCAATGGCCACTGCCTTCGTGGATACAATAAACTAGACGCCAATTTCGCTGTCGCTGACACGGCCATTGCGCGACCATCGAGATTCCACAATTTACACAGCGAGAAAACATGCTCATAAAATGGAGTAAAATATAATACGGTAAAAGCTTGCTCAAAACTATTACCAGGATATTTATTGTCAATAAGAAACTTTGAAGATTTTTTATTTCTAAGAGATTAAGACTGTACTTAGAGAAAAGCATTTGCTGGATTCGGAAATTTTCATTCTAAAAATTTATAGATAAAACTTTAATGAGTAGGAAAAAAAATTGTTTAAACTGGTAACAAATTGTTGCTTTTATTATTAACCAAAAGCACTAAAATAAAACTAAATAAATGTAAAACAAAAAAAACCTAGAAAATTCTATATTACAAATTTGTAATTATTCATATTTGGTTCTACTTGATTATTGTCGTTTATTTAATTAATATAAAAATGCATTTAATTGTTTATTATGATTTTGTACCCTTGATATTAAAATAAAGGGTATCTCTAAGTCTTCCTATTTTATTTTAACAATATTCCAACCAGCAAATTAATATTATTTCTTGTTTTCATTTCGAGAAGAATCAAATTCAAATCCCCTTTTTTTAATCATAGATAAAACGATTATTCGGAAACAGAGATAAGATCATTATACCCCTTGTTTTTTTTTTGCTGTGCACCATCTAGCATCTACATCTACTCCGTCGACCATTGTCGACTGCAGGACTCGTCGGCTCCACTTACTCGCCTTGCCCGCGATGGGGAGTGGCGTATTCCTTTGCTCGCAAGCAGACCAAAGCCAAACACACATCGACTTTGTGTCCGAGTCCTCGCATCAGTGTCCGCATCTGTCTGGATTCGCGACCCCCGTCACATCACTCGATACCCGTGAATGCCGGGCCCCATTCTCCCAAACCCACATGCCCCATTCCCTGTGCCCCACCAACATGCACCATTCCCTGCCCTCCAAGCCCCTCCAACCCTCCGCGTCCGTTCTTAGCGACGTCGTCTGTCCGCCGCATTTATCCTCGCTGTGGGCAACGCCATGTGACTTGGATCGAATCTGTGATTGTAAGTTGTGCGCCGCCGTCGTCGTTAGGATGCCGCATTCGCAGGCGGTGGGCCGTGGGTGCTCCGTGTCCTTCCTGTCCATCCACCATCCCACCCTACTCCTCACCTCGTTCCCCACCCACTCACATTTCCACTTTGCTGGCCTGTGTCCACCGGCTGGCTGAATTCTGGGTTCTGTATCCTAAAGACAACGGCGGAGTTTAAAACCATCATCATTGTATACACACTCGCCCTGCGCTTTTGCTTGGCTCGGACAACGAGCGCGATATGGCCAACAACACAAGCAGGACTTGGCTCAAATTTAACAGATACGATGACGATATGTGAAGCGGCATTATTTATTAAGATTGAATAACGCGACGCAAGTACTTGAGGAGCTGGGGGGAAATGTCCATTGCTTTAAGTTGTCCATATGGGAAAAATCATGTTCGATTTAGGATGTTTTCAGATTGATTATCTTAACCAAAGTTGTAATTTCGAAATTAGTAAAAAGGTTGTGAAGAAGTTTGCTTGCAATTATGAGATACAAAATCTTATTACTCATATTTTTACATTTTGTAATATCTCATTTTGTATGTACAACAAATTAACTATTTCGAAATTTAAAGTAGTTTGTTTGGCTAATGGTAATATCTTTAATATAAGATACATATTGATTGTTTAAACTACATTTATTAAGTAATTAATTATGTATTAAAAGGAACTTCATTCGAAGATACTTTGGGGTAAATTTGATATATTGGATACACATGTGATTTTGTAATGGTGTTGTTTATATTTCTGATATACAGTTAAAAGGATTAATGATGTAATATCTCAAAACAGATATCCCAAAATTTATTAAAGTTCTGTTTAAATATATTCCCTTTTGTTGCGAATGAAAACTTTTCATTTGAAGCAATGTGACTCAAAGATAATCATTCTGGCTCCCCATTCACAAAACGAGGCTAATAAAGCGTGGCCTATATTAATAATACCCCCCACTACGAGTATGTGTGCAATGATATGGAGAAAACTATGATGGGGTTTTCCAGCCATGTCAAGCCAAGCCATCCCACAACCCAAACCATTATGCTCCAGATGAAAAGGCAGCGGCTTTGAGTGACTGGGCCCCGGGAATCAAATGTCTTAATTTCGCGTGTTTATATCTTAATCTTGGCCGTTTTTAAGAGCGTCTATCGGCCGGGGACTTTTATGGGGCAAGGAGGGATGCTCGCCCGGATCACTCGGATGCTGGGTCGCGGAAGCCCCGCAAATAATAAAATCCCGGCACGGTGAAAGGCGTCCGTGAATAGACATCCACGTACATCCTTGTCGCAATATTAAGAAGGACGCGGGCAAATAGTGAGCGTTTTGGGTTGGGATCCAGCATTATGGAGCCGGATAAATGGGCTACTGGCGGGGTGTGGGGGGCATTGCGCGTATTATGGCCGCTATTGTCGACGCCGTGTGTCCTTTTGTCCCCAGGACAATAACACTTCCGTGCAGTACATTATCATAAAGGGGTTAAGTCGCTGATTTTCATCGTGTGTGCTCATTTAAAAACTTACACATGCCGGCCCGCAAAAGACCCGGCCTGGGATTTCCTGGAGACATTCGCACTCAGCCTCTCAAGCCCTTCTCCTCTGTCCCACTCCCCTCCCTCCAAAGACAGGACACCGCAAGGACTCGGGTGGAGGGCTGGCGAAGGAATCGCGCTGAATTTCACCGCTTTGTTTCAGCGCTCTTATGAAAAAGATGGCAGCGGCTCATTATGCATCCCGATAAGCGATGTGCCTCCCATGTGAGTCCTTCTTCGCCCCCAGGTTAGTGTAACGAAGGGATTGAGTGGGTGGCGGTCCTCACCATCCAACCATCCATCCTTCCACACACATGGGGATGAGGCCTCGTCCCGGTGGAGGAGGGGTATTTTCTGTGCTGCATTGTGTCACCGAGGGCAGGCTGTCCTGTCCGCCGGTCTCTGACAACCCCGTCTCAAAGCCCTTCTATGCCGCATTGTTTTGAGTTGCGACCCGCGAGCGGTGGCAGCCTTTCAGCAGGGTGGCAACTGAAAGTGATTCTGTCTCGGCAGACTCTGTTACTTGCCACCCTTTTTTTTCGCAATTTTTCGCCGCTTTTGGCGCAGTTTTTTTCCGCTTTCTGTACTTCTTCCTTCAGATGGACGTTGTCGTTTTTATACTCATTCTTCTTCGGCGGAACGGGGTATATTCGTTATGTGGATCAATCAAAGGAGGCTTAGCTATCGGTTATTATTTGTTGGAAATTATTGTCATGCCATTTACTTATTGTAAACAAATTCAGTATTTATTTTATTAGTTTTTTAATATGTTGTATATTTATATTGAATATATGCGTATATTGCAGTATTCCTTAATGCTGCTTAAAATTAATTGAATTAAAAATTATATTTATATTAAAATAACACATTATTGATACACAGATTAAATTCTAGTTATATTTTTAATCAAATTGTTTAAGTGTTTATAATGGTTACCAAACTAAATATAGGAAATATGTAAATATATTTTTTTGCTAAATTTCCTTAATGAATAACTGAATATATTTAACAACAAACTTATCATTTTTGTACTTAGATTTTTCCAAAAACTTTACTTTTAATCTAGTTTTCCCAATATCCTATAATTGACTTCCCGACGCAGAAAAGTATGCAATAAAATAATCATAATTAAATACTAAGAAACTTTGATATGACTTTTGGAAAATATATGATTTTTTGATACAAAAAGTAAACATTCAATGGAATTATGAACCTGAGATTACTTCACCCTGGTTCCCTGGTATTTAAGGTACCAGGTAACCCCTGGTCGAGCATCTCGGAGTAATATATTCCCACTGGTTGTAATTTGAGCCGTGGACCCGGTTCGAGCAACCGGGCGCCCGTTGCTCCATTCTCGCTGTGCATTCGTCCCTTTGTTTTCGTCATGTTCGCTCCTCCATTGTGCCGACTGCCTTGCCAGGCCCGATCCTAATTTAACACGTTCGAATAACCTTGAAGCGTTTCTTATTACGCGCGACCGCAGTGATAGCGGGAATCGCGAAAGGGGAAGTCACCACTACCAGGAGCAGGAGCTGGAGGAGGAGGAGGAGAAGGAGCAAGGCAGAACCCAATACCAATACCAATGCCAATGCCAGTCCCAATCCAATCCGCTGCCTAGGTACTGACGTTTGCATGGGATTCAATTAGAAGGCGCTGACTGACTGGTTTCTGCTGACTAATCGATTCCAGCCAGCGAATGTGTCTGACCTCGAGCACCGCTCCCCTCTGCTCCGGCCTCCGTTCTCTTCCCGCTGATAGCCGATGACTCCGGGGCTCATTGTGATTCTTATGGCTTCACACGGCGATTTTGCATTTTAATGGCCTTCTTCGAAGCGACGGGGCGTACGAACGCAGGGTGGAAGTTGAAAGGTGCACAGGACCCTCCACGCATTCGCATTCGCATCCGCAGTCGCATTCGCTGTATGTTGTCCTTTCTCAATCGCTAAAATCCTGTTTAGTTCTCACTTAACAAAAAACATTTCTTTATCATTGTATTATTCCATTCAAATATTGATTGGCATCTAATCTGATATATTCTGAATTTGAATCAACGCATTGTTAGATGTTTATTTATTTCCATGACGAAAATAAATAAGTCGGGAATAGTTCGCACTTTCCAATAAAAGTTAATTTGTTTTAAGAAAAAATCTGAGCAGACTTTTTATAAAGTTTCTAGTTTGGGTTCGTTTTGTAAATTGCATTATAACAAAAGAAAATTTAAAAAAAAATGCAAATCCATCCATATTGTTCGTAGAATTAATTAATTCGATATAGAATACATGAAAATATTGAAAATTTGTATTAACCATTCCAAACTATCATTTTTTGTTATTGTACCGAATAATTCCATCTAAAATATATTAACAAATTTAAAATTTGTATTTACCAGGGAGAGTTATTATTTTTATTACCATACGATCTAAAATATATGAAAATATTCATAATTTGTATTTACAAAGGGAAATTATTATTTTTTGTTAACGTATCAAAAATTCCGATATAAAATATATTAAAATATTGAAAATATGTGTTTATCAGGAAAAAGGCTTATTTTATTATGAAGCACTCATATATTTACCGAGTTGAATTTTTTACAACGGGGTAATGAAAGGGTATACAAACGGAAAACCACATATTTTATGCATTTTCTCACTTCCTATTCCGGTAAAAAAAAAACAACGAAAACCGAACTGTGTTTATCTTGATTTTTGAACTGCATCCCCTCCCTCCTGCAATCTGCGCTGTTGCAATCTCGAAGTGAGTTTCCGAAATCAGAACCAGGCCCACAATAATTGCCAGCGTTTCCCGCGTTAATGTCCGTTTCGCTACGCTTCACAGTTTCGGACGCAGCAGCAGCTCAGCCATCCGTCCAAGCAACCATCCAACCATGTAGTCTTCCATCCATTTGCACATGCACAGAATTCCTGGCAATGGCGGGATTGTCTCCTAAGTCTTCGCGGAACGGCAAAAGGAGATGAATGGCACGGGGTCACGCAGCCACCTACGGGCCAGTTGCAGATGCGTCGGGGCAGGTAAACAGCCGGGTCAGAGCACAAAGGACAAAGGACCCAAACCCAAGGCGGATTAAATGGGAGTGGGCCTTGCATCTCACTGTGCCCTGTCCTTTCGAAAGATGCAACGAAAACAAACCGCTGATTGTTCGGACGACTCTGAATGACATCCGCAAATCGGAATGCATAAAAATGAGCGGATATAAGTGAAGATATAAATAACATCACCCTTCGGAAAATGTCCCGCCAAATAAGTTGCTTTTCATTGTCTTGGAGAAATCTGGGATAAAGGATACATTTTTAATACGGTTTTCTATATTACTTAAACCAGGAAGTTTTTTCTTAAAAAATCGCATTTTTATATATATGTTTTTATATATATCCATTTATCTTATTTAACTATTCGTCATGGGGTCTTATAAACCCTTCTGATCTGATCAACAGGTTCGGGGTAATATATATTTTGACACGTCCCGCTTGCTCTTAAGTTCCCAGCAAAACGGATATAACTTTTCGATGGTTGTAAAACATAGCCTACACGATTCTTGACTCCTGCTGTGTTTACAGGGCCATATATACATATAAATGAGGTATACAAATACAAATGCCTATATATATATATGAATATATTCCCTGGGCAGGTAAACGGTGTCAAAGGTAGTTAAAGATTTCCTTTTTGTCTCGTGCTGCGCAATAGATTGTGCCAAATTTCCTGGAAACTGCCTTGCTGTTTCCTGAGCCCATTCTATATCCCTCTCTCTCTATATATATATATTGATATATTGTATGTGCATATATAGACAATCTACAATCTACAATAACTACATCTAGAGCAATTGCACATTGGCTTCCAATGCTCTGCCACTTGATGAATGGGGACTAATGAAAAACGTGTGCTAAAATTCACATGGAGATACGCATGCTAAAAATGTTAAATATTATTTCTTATTTATTGCACTTTAAGGAAGAATAGAGATTATATTTCATATGGCAAAATACAAATTATAATAGAGTTATTGCAATGGATAAACATTTCCCTAAATCTTAATTTAAGTTTTTGACCTGGGGCTATATTTGATAATTATTGATAATCATTAGAATATATTTACTTAGATTTGTATTATATATACATTTATTTATTCCAACTCCCCAGCCAACTCGCCTCATTTCGCCAGATACTTTGCTGCGCCGGCGAAAGGGCAACTCCTACGAGATGGCCACCCTGTTGGTCAGCATTTTGGCGGGGGCAGGACATCCTGCCCTTGTGGTCTCCGGAGTGGCCCGCGAGGAGATCGTAGTTAACGACCAACTGGCTATACCCTATCCATATCCGATCGTCGAAGTCGAGGCCGAGGAGGTGATACCGCCCGTCGAGAAGCCGGGCCAGAAGTATAAGCTACGGGGATTACCCGATCTGGAGAGTCATCTCGTTGAGGACATGGCCGAGGTGCACCGACTCAAAGCCGCCGAAGAGAAGCAGATTCAGGACGAAATTATCCGGAAGAAAATGGAGGTAAGCATCAGCATCAGCATCAGCACTTGTCCATTTGCCGAGGAGATTAACATGCTGGATTTCCCGAAAGGAACTCGAGCTGCTGGCCGTGGATCGGCATCATTATCGGCGCAGTCATGCCTGGGTGGTGATCATAAACAATGCCCCTTGGAGTGTCAAGCCCAAGACCACCTACACGGATGTGAACGGGGATGTGGTGGAGTCTCCACCCACGGCCCTGTTCATAGAACCCTCCACCGGGTTCATCTGTGAAACGGGCTGCAAGCAATATATCCTGATCGATAGCATATGGAATCAGCACAACTACTATGTCAACAAGCAGAAGCATCAGAGGGTGGGTGAGCTGCGTTGGGATCTGCGGGACACCAACGACTGGGAGCACATGCTCCCGGGAGAGCCGCCGGAAATGAGGGTCTACAAGATGTCCTCCGACGAGAACATCACCGATGAGGATCGCGACATCGACGAGGAGAAGCACCTGGACTGCATTTGCTGCTGGGTGGATCGCCTCCACATTGGCCTGGCCGACTTCGAGCAGCGATTCCCCTCCTCCGAGAAGGTGATCCAGTACAAGGGCGCCATAGAGGAGAGATTTGCCCCCTACTCCCAGCGGGATGGCAAGGTGAAGCAGTTGATCGTCTACAACAACGACGAGTGCACGGATCCCAAGGTGCAGTATCAGTATTTTGAGAATCGTGCGGATTTCATGCGCCACGTGAAGTACACCTTTGCCACCGATCAGTTCGAGGAGATATTCATCAAGGGCCGGAATGACAGTTTGAAGTGTGAGTATCTACAAAATATCTTAGTATCTTACAACATGAAATTATATTATTAACTTCATATTTCCGATTTTATTAATATACCATTATTTTATATATATCCTCCAGCTTTGCAGTACTTCGGGGACTCCTCGCTTACCCGTAATGTGTATTTCTACTCGGGTTCCAGAATAGATTCCCTAGATCTGATGGTGGTCAAGCCGGAATCCCTGGTTCTCCACTACAAGGGACGCTGCGACAAGTGCTGGTACAAGGAATTCGAGTTTACAGCCGAAAACGTTCTCAAAGTAACTACAAAAATTAAATTTTCAATATAGATATGATTTAAAATGTAGCTAAATCCAACAGAAAGTCACGGAGAAGTTCTACAAGGCGAGTGCCCATGATGTGGGCACCTCGGACATAGCCACTCGCATCTTTCTTTTTCAGCAAAATAAAATAATTCTCAAGTTCCACTATACATTTGGAGCACTCACTGCCACCACTGTGGAGTTCACGAAGCCACCAAGAGCGGATTATGGCAAGGAGCTGGTGTATAATGAGAAGCTCACCAAAATATACAAGGTGAAAGGATTATTTCGGTTTCTATAAGTATATTCTTCATATTTTATATCTTAATCCTGAGCAGGCAAATCCCCTGGATCCCACTCGCACTAATCTGGAGTTGTACAAATTATTACGTGAACAACTTCTGTACGAGGATCAGCTGAGGAAGAACTTCGAAAAGATTTACGAGGATATAAACAATATCTTCGATTTGCGCAAAAGTGAGAAGATGGATCCGAAACTCAAGTTCAGGATATTCGATCCGCTCAGGAATGGAGCAGCCAGAGCTATAAGAATGCGACAGGTGATATATATATATATTAAATATATATAATAAACTATAATTTAATTTAATTAGTTCGAGGAGGAGGAGGAACTGAAGAAGGAAATAGCCAGCAAGCCGGCGGATTTCCTAGCCCCCTATTTGGTGCCCTACAAGCTGCAGGAGGAACTGACCCCCGAACAATCCCTGAATGCCTACAATTCCTGTTTGAACGATTTGAAAACCCGATTTGTGAGTTTGCTCAACAACCTGCAGCGACATTATGAAGATGTAAGTGAGAAGTTTGCATTGTCCAAGTGCCATTCATCCATGGCTTTATTAACAGCTCACTTCCGAATCGAAATCCCTCAATCGGTTCCTCAACAAATTCGAGAATCAATTCGACAACTATGACTACAAGCGATTGGTGCAGCAATCAAAGGACTTGGAACTCAACAAGCGGATGGTGCAGCAACGCCTGACTCTGACCCATGAGGAATCCCAGAAGAAATACGAGCAGGTCAAAGCATCTCTCCTCAAGGATACACGCCTCAATCTGAGGAAGGAAGATTTGGTGAGAAGGAGCTCTGAAACATCTAAATAAAAAATTGGAATTAGTTTGTTCAAGAAAGAAATAAATCGTTAAATTAGCTAATTATTATGATGTGGTTTTTTATAAGGATTAACAAAGTCTTGAATATTTATAAATGTAATATTCATAATATTTAATAATACCCATCTAAAAATAATATTTCAATCTTCATTTTCTTTCAGGCTAAGGCTCCATAATTTTATATTGAAGGAGATTTTATAATATATGTAAGTCAGCAATCGCATTTGCATTAAAGTAAGTTAATATTAAGGAATTAAATATAAAAATATATTGGAAGCAACATTTTTTAATATTTATTGTAGATATTCCAGGTATTCCTATTCAGGAAAACTGAATCCCTGAATTTCCAAATACGGAAACAAAGTTGTAAATAATATTTTCGAGTTTCAATATTGCCCAGATTGATTGTTGATAAAAAGGACATTATCTAATTTAATAATTCGTTCATTCAATTGGTATCTGAAAAGTTCTTGACAATTGTTCAGATAAGATCAGAAATCCAAATCAAACGACCGGACTTTAAGATGCAGATACCGAGAATGTCTGAGGGTGTCCTGCGAGGGCGGGCGGTTAAGTGGATTCTAAAATGCGAATGTCGATTCCATGGCCTAGTTGCTCCGGCTCCGGCTCCGCGGGAACTGCGTCGCTAAGGGCGCTGGTCCGAGTGGGCGGGTTGAGTGGGCTGACTGGGTTGAATTGGGAGATATGTGAGATGGGTGAAGGAGGACGGAGGATGGTGGAAGGCGGAGGGTGGTGGCGAGGAAAATTCGTTTCGAAAAGTGACCGTTTGAAAATTGGACAAAGTGGCTGATGCGGCTGCCGTGTACGGACCCGCGCCCAAGGCACACACAAGCCGTAGTCCTAGCCGTAGCCGTAGATGTACGGCCGTAGTCGTGGTTGGAGGCACAGAAAACACACACACACATGCACACACCCAAGCACACACCGATTGATCCACAAACATATATACAAACGTACATACCTACATACGGCTGTCTGAGCCGGGCTGTCCATTT
>JAJJHY010008598.1:15842220-15895517 GCA_021224005.1 Drosophila setifemur | reverse complement strand
CACACGGACAACTTATGTGATGTCCGTGACCCCCACCCACCTCATCTCCGTCCTCGTCCTCGCCCTAGTCCTTTTCCTTTGCCCAACATTCCCAACCCTCCACCCCCCCCTTCCAACCAAACCCACTCCAATGGCCCGTCGTTGATGGGATGGCGAAATTGGGTTCGTCCCTTGAAAGAATCGTCCTAAGATGAAAGTGCTGTCCCTTGTCCGCCTACCGTCCGTTAGCTTCGCTGAAAATTTGCTCGTGGCATGAACACATGTGGCGTAATTTCGTCGCAGATTTTTGTTCGCTAACTGGACAAGGAGATTTCGTGCACTGCGGGAAACGGGTGGCGGGTTGTTGGAAATATATTTTCAGCCATCCTGGTTTTAAAGCAAGTACAATACTTGGAAGTAGTTTGAGCATTCCAAAAAAAGGATAATGTTTTAATTAATTGTAGAATAGTTAAAATATCAAACGGAATAACACTTTAATTTCAATTCATAATAAAAAGATTTAAATAATATTTTGGATAAAATATGAAAAACAATATATTGAGTGTTGACAAAACAATTATTTCTATATCAATATATGGAAAGTCTTTAATAATATTACCAATTTTGTATACATCATAATATCTTTTACATAAAAAAATGGGGTTATTAGCAAAAAACTAAAAAAATTGTTTAATGAAATTAAATTTAATTGACTAATTACATAAATTAATTTCTCTGGAGATATTATTTTAGTTGACTTTATTCGATAAAGTGACTAAACTATTATCGGAATATTCCTCGCTCTTTTGGTATCTGAAATTTTTTGTACTTCATAGATACTCCGCAATTTTTCACAGTTGATCCCCAAAGATTTGGGCTTTTTGCGCGGTGTCCCTTTTCGGACTTCCGAGTCGCGGGACCCTGCAATAGCGGCTAGTCAATGTTGTCCGCCAAGGCGTGGGCCGTGGTCCTTGGTCCGTGGGCCGTGGGCCGTGTTGTCGTCCCCCGCGGTGGTGGGACTTCCTCCATCCTGCCTCGTCCTTTCCACCTCCATCTCCATCTGCGACCCGGCATCCGCTGCCGATGCTGCTGCTGCTTCTGCTGCTTCTGCCTCGGACTTGGCCAGTGACCGGCTGGGCATAAGTACAGTTGTGTAAATACACTAGCGGCCAACGCCGCGGCCCAAGAATTTGTATTTTATCAGCATCATTCACATCGCGTAGTCAAGGACTCCCAATATTTACGCGAAGTATACACATACACACACACACACACTTACGCCCTGGCAGGACATGTGGGTATGGATGTGTGTGTGCGCCCGTGAACGTGTGTGTGTGTGTAAGTGGGTTCTTGCCGAAGCAAACAGGACATGCGGACGGTGGTGGGGGTCACGCGAGGGTTTTGCACACGGGTTGTCGACTCTGTATGGGTCCGACCAGAGTACATGTGTGTGTGTGTGTGTACGTGTGTGTTCGCGAGGACACACGTATGCGCGGGGGTTGCGCGGGGCTGGGGTGCGATCCTTTCATTTTATTCCTAAATGTCCTTCCTTCAATATTTCAAACGTGCTTCGTGACGCGTCCGTTTTGCAGCCTGGCCGACTTGCAAGTGGGCCTCTGCCTTTGCCACTGCCTTTGCCTCCGCCTCTGCCTTTGCCACTGCCACTGCCTTTGCCTTTGTCGCGCTCCGGTCTTCAGCTTGTTGTTATTGTTCGCCGCTGACATGTTGCTGTTCCTGCGCCGCGGTGAATTGAGCGGGGGGATTGGGATTGGGACTGGGAGGGGAAGGTGGTTGGGTAGGTGTGGGTGGCTGGCTGAATGAATGGTGGCGATGGTCCACTGCACTCAGCAAAAATAATAGCAAGGCTGGACATCGATTCGGGATAATTTCCATACTCCCAATAAATAACTAAAAAGTCTGTGGAAATTAAGTGGGTAATTTCCATACTCCTTATGAAAAACTGAAAAGTCTGAAAAGCTTTAGAGGTCCTTAAACTCAAAAAATACATACATTCTTTACATGGACATACTCGTATATTCGGGATGATTCTAAAGTAGCCTTTGGTATACGTCAACTGGTAAATAAATATAATTGGTTTTAATTTAATACTAACATTACTTAAAGTATTAGTTGAAATGTCTTGTGTTAATATTGCATAATTTAAATTGAATAAAACATTTACTTTTCAATTACATTTCTATTAATAATTCTTTATTTTCTGTTGACATATGTATATATTTCCAATTTAAAACCATAACAATTATTGTTTAAATTCTAAGGTCACATATTCATCACTCAGAAATCATAACTCTTTTCTCGTTAAGAACATTACAAATTTAGTTTATAGAAGACTGTTTAGAAATTAATTAATTAAAAATTAATTATCACAATATTACAAAACATTTCTAATAATGATAAAAGAATAGTACACGCTAAGCTTAGATTCAATAAATATTGAAATATTATTAGAAATATATATTAATTTGGATAATACTTTTGAAAGTTAATTTAAACCCTATCAAAATATTGAATACATTTTTATTTATGATTTTAGATTTTTAAAAATACCTTTTACCTGATATTCTTTTTTCCCTCTGTGCAGACCCGCGGGACCTGACTGGGCGTTGGGGGGGAGAAAACTTTTATCTCGGCGCATTTATTTTTCTATTCCACTTATAATATATGCCAGAAACAGGATACACACCCACATGGGCATATATTGGATATTTATTTTGTATTCGANTTCCCTCTGTGCAGACCCGCGGGACCTGACTGGGCGTTGGGGGGGAGAAAACTTTTTTCCCTCTGTGCAGACCCGCGGGACCTGACTGGGCGTTGGGGGGGAGAAAACTTTTATCTCGGCGCATTTATTTTTCTATTCCACTTATAATATATGCCAGAAACAGGATACACACCCACATGGGCATATATTGGATATTTATTTTGTATTCGAACGCCCGGCGACGGACAGCGAACGTGTCAGCATCAGCTTCAGCTTCAGCATCAGCCTCCGCGGGCTCGCCGGGTCGCCGGACGGTTAAGTGGGGTAGCCGGAGAGTCCGGGACTGGACTTGTGCCGGGGGTGGGAATGGCAAGGGGACTGGGAGTGGGAGTACATGTGTGTGCTTGAGCTAGGGCCTGGGCCTTCGTCCGGACAAAGCGACGGACGCTGAAAAATGGCGTGAATTCACTTGGGTGATTTGCGCGACGTCCTGCACGATACACACATTCGAGGATGATGGAAAAAATGTTCCTTCACCTTTTCATTTTCTCCGCGTAGAAGTTCGTCTTGGCACATACGAGACACACACAAAAAAAAATTAATGGGAAAAATGGGAAAAACGAAAATAGAATTGCGGGGTTGGGGAAAAGAAGAAAAACTGTGACCACATGGCAAAGCTTTCTGCGAAGGCCTGGTTACATATTTGTGACATTCATTTTCACTGTGATATGTTTAACAAAAGGTAGCTTGCTAATTAATTTAACCACTCCAAGCCAAAATTATTTATATTTCCAGCTCACTAAACTAATTCAAATTATTATGCAGCTCTAGAGGAATTTGCAAGCGCTTTAGGGGGATGAAAAGCGGTTGGTTTTCTGTTTTTTTTTCCAAGAATTTTTAAATATCACTTTATATATATTTTCTTGTAATTCAATTATTTAAGGAATAAACACAAACATTCGGTAAATTAAAGGAATTTCAGCAAATTGAATTTTCACTTTGTTTAACTCATAGCTTAAATTAGGGGAATATATAATCATTTCTGGAAACTGAAAAATTAAAAGAAATAAATCATGGAAACTAGCTGAACTTATTTATTTTAAATTTGTATGATAGCCTTGGCAAAATGTTTAAATTGATTGATTGATTGATTGTGTTTGTAAATATGGAATTCCGTTCAATATAAACGCAATCATTTATATGAGAAAACGCACTCCGTTTTTACGCCTTTTGATAACTTTATTAGTTTATGTGAAAGCTAAGAAGTTTTTACTCTCCTTAATTATGTGCAGACAAAACGGATTATAAAAAACCAACAGCATTGAGTTTGTTGAATTAGCATTATAAAACGCAAATATAAGTTAAAGTGCGATTTCAGATGCCTCTCGGTAGCGGTCAGTAGACGGTAGTCGGTTGTCTTATGATTTCCGTGCCATAAACCGTGGCTGGAAAGCCGTTCCCCAGTATCCACCTGTCCCGGCTGATTGTTATGGCCGTGGAGCAGTTTCCATCAAGTGCTAATATACCGACGTGCCGGTCGACGCCTCTTCCGCGTTCAGAGCCTCAGTTTATGACTCTAATTGCCCCCAACTTGGCAAAGTTGATACTGGTAACTGCTTATCTGTGCCCAGTTGATATGTTGATGACGTGTTTACTGCAGCATAAAGTCCCTTTTACGACCCATTTTATTTATATCCAAGCTTCCCGAGTCCCTAGCCCGGAGTCCGGAGTCCGGAGTACCGAGTCCAAGTCCATGAGCCCGTCCTGGCGCCAATAAATTTTTATTAGCCATGATGTGGCCGCTCTTGTTCCTTAAGACGGCCAGCAAACTGATTCCGATGTTTTATTGCCCATATTGTGGCCATTCGCTTGTAATTCGCGTTTTATTTCCCACCCGTTGCAGGGGTGTGAGCGCAAATTAGTTTTCAATTAGGTTACACTTATATTTACTCAGCAATCCGTCGATGATGATACCAAAACTTTTGATTTACTTCGAAACTTCAAAGCCAACTCGAATGTCCTCGAAGGTATCTGCAGGATAATGAGCAACACACCTCCCTCCCCCCCCACCGAGAGGGCGTTCGCAATGCGTTCTAATTGAGGGATTAGTTAGCCTGATTATCGGGTTCATTAAACTTTCACCAGACAATGCAGGTACATAATGTACTTCATTACCGCCTATGTACTTGTGTGTGTTTGGGCGCCCAGGTGCGAGTGGCAGTGTGAGTGTGAGTTGCATTGACATTGACTTTCATCTCATTATAATGGCAACAAATGTTTATTTATGATTGTACTTGCCAAGGCCCATGTGCTCGAGTGTGTTAATAGAGCAAATTCCAAAGCCAAAGTGCCACAAGCATTGGGTTAAACAACTTGTTTTCCTAATTTAATGATAATGAGCTATTTATGGGCGATGGGCGATGGGCGATGGGCGGAGTGTATGTGGATGTGGATGTGGATGCGGATGGACGGCCTATGGACGGCTACTTAAGCAGCTCGGCAACTTTGAGGGAAAGTGTTTCCTGGCCAAGTGTGAGGGTTGTCTGGCGAGATATGCATTTAATGCAAATGCATATTTCATTATTTACAAAGTCTCACATATCACATATCACATTTCAATTAAATTTATTGTTCCGGAGGCTGCCGGCTTTCAATTTGTAAACATTTAATTAGGACGATTACTCCAAGTAATTTACTCTTTAACGTTTGCAACCTAATTGATTGAAATATTTTCATTTCATTAATAGTAAAAGGCCAATATAATGGGCCAAATTAAACAAAGCAAAGGAAGAAAGAAGTCTGGTTATTTAATTTTGTTTAATTGTCAAATATTTCAATCAAATGATGCTGACAACATATTTAAGACATATTCAAGGTTCGGATATGTTTGACTAACTGAGCTTTTGAAAATTGTGGAATAAATAGGGGCAACTTTAAAAAATAGTAATTAAACGGAAATATGCAAATTGTTAATTTTTAAAACCAGTTAGCAGCAAAAAATCTACAACTGTTCTATCTTTTATTTCCACAAATTGCATATAATAATTCACAACAAAGTTAACAGTGTTTTAATTATAATAATTATTAAAAGCCACCGACTTGAATTATTGCTTAAAGCCTTAAGTAAAGAAATATCAATAGATTATCCCAAAGATTCACATTTATTAATACTAAACAAATTTCCCAAACAAATATATAAAATTACATAAAACACAATATAAATTCGTAGATCTGAAACCAATTTATTTGTCTTAATACTTACGAAATAATAAATAATGCCGTAGATAAGGGGAAATCCTTTGCATATTTTCCTAATGACCGAGACTATGAGTATGAATTATTTATCTCAAAATTATCGGTAGCGTATATCTCAGCAAAAATGCTCGAGATGCCAATTGGTAAACATACGCCCAAAAATAAATACACAGCTCGTCTTTAGTTGAGCTTGCGTATTTATGTCTTCGGCACCGCACTACAATATACAGCAGCCTGCATTTATGCAAATGCATCCACACACACACACATAGATACTCAAACCAACCCACCCACCCATACACACATGTAATTACAGGCACGCGCAATTTCTTCAACTTAGGCGTATCCTTGCGCCTTGCAAGGATACGTGTGCGCGTATGTGTGTGTGCGCGTGTGTGTGTGTGGCAAATGAAAGTTATATACTCGCATAATATGCATATTCCAGAGGAGGCCTGCACTAGTGTGCGTTCTCGTTCTAATTCTAATGTCCAGCGTTTGAAAGTCTTCAGGATGCGGATGCGAGGCAAGGCGAGCTCGCACAGGGCGGACAAATGGACAAACGGACAAGTGGACACACGGACACACGCACCGAGCTATCCCAGATACATAGTCCTGCCCGCCTGTGCGTCTGTATGTCAGAGCCCAGAGTCAGAGTCAGAGTCAGAGTCCTGGCGAGGCCGTCAGATGGCTAGGATGCAGTCTTGATACATGAGCGGCCATCCAGTCGGAGCATCCGTTCAGGCGCAAAATCTGATGTGGCTGCTCCTACGTTGTCCTTATTGCAGCAGCAGCAGCAGCAACAGCAACAGCAGCAGAAGCAGCAGCACCAGCAGCCACAGCAAAAGCAGCAGCTCCTCCATCCGCAGTCCACTCCTTGTCCCAACCTTTCCTATCCTTTCCCGTTGCTTTCCTTGAAACTTTCTGCCCAGGAAGAAGTAAGTACGTCGAGTTGGTTGTTGCAGCCCGTGTGTGTCCATGTGCGATGTGAGTTGGGTGTTCTATATATATATATACATACATGCGAGTTCGCATGCATATATCGGGTAGGTAGAGGTGTGCTTTGCATCATTGGCCGTCCACCTCCACGGATGACCAGCAGTAACCGAAATGTACGATAAGATTTGGCACACTGGTCTTGGGGTCTCCCAAAATTTGCATTTCTGGAGAGAGGAACTTAGATAGTTATTCAGCGGAACCTTATTAAAAGTAACAAAATAAGAGTCAATATCTTTAAAATATTTTCATAAGCAGGAAATCTAAATGAATAACCGAAAAAAATATTTAAAAAAGTTTAAATATTCGGTGGAGTATGCAAAATATGGAATAATAATTATAAATTCATTTAAGGAGTACTTCCTGATGGAACCTTTCTCCATAAAAATCTTTAGCCTAATTCGAATCAAGAAAATGTATTTAAAATATCTTCAATATCAAATGGAAATTGTTTCAATTATTAAAAATTTAAAATATTAGAATACCTTATTAAAAGTTCAATATAAATATAATATTTTCCTTTAGGTTCCATTTTGGAATCGATAAAATCGTATATTACAAGTAATAAATTATTTATTTAAGTCATAATTTTGTCAAATTTGTTTCATTATATTTTGATTCCTGCTTTTTAACCAAATCATTTAAATGAAAGAATCCTGTAAGTGAACAAAATCCAATGGCTCAATAAACAATGTAAATGGTATATTATGAAATTGAATTAACCGTGATTATGATAATCAGTTAATCTGCCCATCAACATTATACCCATTACCAAGTTTATTCTTGGACCAAGACAATTGAATTATATCAATGAAGTTTGAGAAGATCTATAATAAACAATAAACTTTAACCTATAATTCAGCAAATTAATTTTAAGCTACGTAGAATGTTTCTTTTTTGCTTGTACTTAAAAAAAAAACTAGAAATTTCAAATGTAAATAATATGTCTTATGGAGCGACGGGTCAGTGAAATGGTATTTCGTAATTCCATTAGCCGTTCTCCGTTCTCCAGCGGAGTTTTAACACTGGTCCATCTTGGGCGAGTGTATATACCGAACAAATGTATATGCAAATGCCAACTCCCGAGACTCAAGTGGCCGAATGGGACAGCGTTGGTGGTGTGCGGAGGCGGAGGTGGAGGTGGAGGTGGAGGTGTTGGTTGGAGGAGTGGACACTGGCTCAGTGCAGGAACGGAGGAGTTGCCCCATCTCGACGGCAACGGTCTTGGTCAATTGCGACGTCGGCGGCATTCGTGAAATAGCCAACTTTCGTACATACTATGGTACACAGAACCGGCCATCGAGAATTTTTGCTGTGCTGCTCCTGCCGTCTCCGTCTCCGTCTTTCACGAATCCTAGCCCAGCTCGTTCGCTCTGCAGATGCACATGTGTTTGTGTATTAATTTACCCACCCACCCAGGAGAAGCAGGAGCCGTAGGAGGAGGTAGGAGCAGGAAAAGCAAGCAAAAGCTATATGCAAGCTGGCCATGGCAACTTGAAAAGTCGAATTTTCGCCATCTCGTTCCGACGTCTCGCGCAGCTACCTCAGCTAGAGTTTTGCTGCTCCTGCTCCTGCTCCTGCTCCTACTGCTGCTCCTGCTGCTGCTTCCACTTGGACTTCGGCTTTAGCATCAGCATCAGCATCCCCAACCTCAGTTTTCAGTTTCAGAGCAGGCGATGGCGATGGCGATGACGATGACGATGGCGACGCAGCAAAACGTGACCTAGCCCGGTTAGAACGTACCCCATATAGACTCCATCGCCAGTGGACCAGAGAAAATCTCCACCTCCCCCCCAAAAGGCCCAACTCAACTCAACTCAATTCTGCTCAACTCAACCCTTTCCCTCCCCTGCCCTGCCCTCGCCCTGCCTTTGCTTTCGTTTCGCCCCCATCTGGTCCACAACCACTGGCCGGATACGGAGCCATCATCCTCATCAGCTTTGGCCGCCGATGTAGCAAGCAATCGCAAGCCGTATGCAAACAATATTTTACATAGCTACTGTCTGGAGGTTCTTGCTGCCCGACTTCGTTGGCCTTCCTTCGTGCCGAGGCCTTCTTTGCTCCTTGCTCCTTGCAACCCGCTCGATGTCCGAGCGATGTCCACACACACACACACATGCTCAGGGACACTGGGAGAAATAACACCTATCTAGGGTGGTTTTAAACTATGGAACAGAAGCAAACTTGTCTTGGAATTTGCTTTAAATTTCCCAAGGGTATATTTTGATTAGAAAATAATGTATTTGCAATATCAGTTTTGTTTTTTAGTTTCTGAAAGATTCAAAAATATTACTTTATGAAATATAATTTAGAATTGATTATTTAAAAATTAAATTAGAGAAAGAAAAGAGTTTGAGACTGTAAGAATATATTTCTATATATTTGAAATATAATTTAGAAGTGCAAATTTAAAAATTTAAATATAGAAAGTAAAAATCTTGAGATAGAAAATTATTTCTTTATGACATATAATTTAGGAATGCAAATTTAAAAATTAAATTAAGTTTCTTATGACAAGGATTTATATCCCTTCCATTATTATATCCCTTTTCTTTTAAGTTCCGAAATAAGGATACAAATATTTCGCCAAGTGCACAGATACGAGGGATAAGGATGCGAGGGCCACGGAGTGCTACGTATGCTGCGATGTTTGTGTTTGTGTAAATGTCCGCATCTAAATTCGCATATACAGCAGCGGTCAACTATGGAAATTATCGATCGACTTGTTTTTGGTGTCAGGTGGTCGGGCGATGGATGCGGTGGCAGGCAAAAGCGAAGGCAAGGCAAGGCATGGCCAGGCAAGGCAGCTGCAAAGGCATAGCATGATGGACACGCGGCTGGCCGGGAGTTGGGAGACGTTCGAGATGGGTCCTGCATGGGTTCGAGATGGGCTGGGCGCTGGGGTCCTGTATGCCAACGAACTGGATTTCGGGGGCGGCCGATATGCCAAGGCGAATGGCATGGCGCGTAGATTGAGATGGCAGTGGACCGAGCGGACAGAGTGGTGGTCGATTGGGATTGGGATTGCAGGGGGGGGGAGGGGGAGAATGGCAGAGTGGGCAGAGGAAGGCGGCTGGAAGGAGCTTGTCACCCAGAAGTTGCCTGCGAATTACCACTGCTTGTTCGTGGAGCTCCCTTCTAGCCTGCCTTGTGCATCGGACACTACTGGGCCTCCACGACAACGGACACTGGACACTGGACAGTGGACTTTGGACAACGACACAGCGACAACGACAACGGCAACGGCAACGACGGCGACGACGAGAACGAGAACGACTAGGAGATGGTGGACGCTGACCAAAGGAATGGGTGAATGCTCTGCATTTGCGAAGCATTCAGCGGAAATATTCATCCTAGCTCGTCTTTTCAGCCAAGGACCCCCATTCTATATCCCTCCGCTTCGACTCACACAGCGACACACACACACACACACATCAAAAGGTTGGCCCAATGGGTTGGGTTAGTTGGTAGGTTGGCTGCCTGGCTGGTTGGTTGCCATATCCTTTTGGAAAGCGGCCGCGGCCAACTCGAATGGCTGGCTGGAATTCGTTGCCCAAGAAGGAGGCGGAGGCGGAGGAGGAGGAAGAGGAGGTGGAGGAGGGGTCGGAGGCCAGAAATTGCTTATGCGACATCCACATCCACATCCACATCCACATCGCCATCGCCTGCAGTATTAGTTATGGCAGACCAGCCTTTCGCAAAGGCAAAGACGAAAGGCTCGCCTCGCTCTGGACGCATCGCATCGCATAGGATCGGATGGCCCGGTCCCTTGAGCCAAGTCCGAGAACTGAAATATGTATTCGCAAGTGTGTGTGTGTGTGTGTTTATTTAAATGGGGTTAGGTTTGGGGTGGTCTTCCGGCAGGAATCGGAGGGATTAACAAATGTTCGTTAGCTGCTGCTCCTCCTGCTCCCCCCCACTGCTCCTGCGGTGAAAAGCAGCCACGTCGAGTTGATAGTCGCTTTTTCCGACAACTTGAGCTGGACATGTTCTCAAGTTGGGAAAACACAACCGCGCTGCTGCTGCTCCTGCTCCCGCTCCCGCTCCTGCCGATTCTGCTGGCGAATCTCAGCCCTCGGCCAGCAGTCCGGCGGACTTTTGAAGGTGGCAGAGCAGTTGTGGGTTTGCCTGATCAGCGAACCATTAACTTGACCGTCAGATGGTGATGCAGACCCGGTTCTACCAACCCTAACTACCTTTCTACCCCGTTCTACCCCGTTCTACCCACTTTATTCCAGTTCTTTCAGCGAAAAAAGCGAGGTTTTTATTGAATTGCGCTTTGCGTTTCGCTGCCCGCATTTGTATATCAAACGTTTTACTAATCCAACTGCAGGTGGCTCCCAGTCAGGGTTGAGTGGTCAGGGAATTTAATTTTAGTTATGTCGCTTTACACAACATTAGACCAGTTCTTAAACAACTTGATTTAAGCCATTGAACAGTCTGGAATATTAATGAAACAACCTTCAAAGAATAACCAAAACATTTAAAGAGGTTTCTGATTTGTTCCCCTTTTAATTTTATATCTTGGCTTACAAAAATCAATATCTTCTTTATTCGATATCCGAAATCCAAGATTGAACTACTTCCAGTCACGTTATCCCTTCAATAAATTTCCCTTTGACGAGAAACTTTGAAAAACTAAACGGATCTCATTCCAGGGACTGGGTAAACTGACCTCCATCCGAATGTGAGGTTTATTTTAATGCTTTAAATGTGCATAAGCGATATATCCTCGATGAGGGGATGGGATAGGTCGGAACGGGACGGGACGGGAGTGCCATCAGTCGGTCAAGGGGGCCGCTTTTAAAGCCAAAAGCAACAGATATCTGTTTGTATTCACCCATTCAAATTTTTATTCATGAACTTTTATTATTTCTCCTCGCTCATGAGTTGGCTCTGCCCTCTCTGCTCCTCCTCCGGCTGCCTTCTGCTGGGAATCCCTGTCAGGACGATGGATAAAGGGAGTTGCTGGGGTGCTAAAGCTTTTTTATGTTTGTGTATGTATTTTTGTACTTTTGTATTTTTTTTCTCCTCGGCTTCTCCTAGTTCTTCCTATGTCAACGGTGCAAGTGCTGATGCCGTCCTTTTTATTTTCTGCTCCACTCAAAGTTACAACTTAACTGTTATTTTATTACAACATTTAATAAAAATCAACAAGTGCATGAGTCGGCGAGAAAGGAGTTCGCTCCTGGAGCCTGTAGCCTGTAGCCCCATCCCCAGCCACATCCTCATCCACATCCGCCTCGCAGACGGGGCAGTGAACAAATGGAGCGTGATTTTGTGGCTCCATGAGGTTTATATTAAGTGTCGGTATTAAAATAAAAATGCTTGTTATTTGTCTTGGCTTTTTATTTAGTCGCCGCTGCTCTTCTTCTTTTTTATTGCCCCTACTGCCGGCTCCTCCTCCCGCAAGACACTCCTCCTCGATCCACCCGGCTATCAACTGCAGGGAATACCAGTTTGAGTCTGGGTTTGGGTTTGGGTTTTGCGAGCTGGCATCACGGGAGCGCCAAGTGGCAAATCAAGCGTGGACTAATTACTCGACGGCCTCAGGAAGCGACAAAATATCGAGTTTCGATTAAAGCCAGCGTGTATCTAAATTGTGTGCTTAATTTGGCGCCGCTGACCGTAACGGGACCCAGGTTCTTGGTCCTCGGTCCTCGGTTCTCTATTCCCGGTTCCCTGTTCCCAGTTCCTTGCCCATGTCCCCTGTCACCGTCACCGTGTCCTGAAGGGAGTATTTAATTACGAGACAGAGATGTGGAACCCGCCGATGCCCACGGCGACGCCGTTGGTGCGCGACTTAAGATTGGCGAAATGAGAATCCCCGGGAACAATTGCCGCGAAGGTCCCCTTAAAAAGGAATCTGGCCAAAATAGTTAACGGAGATTTTTTTACGCATATTAGCATAGCCAAAGAATGCAACAATTTAATTAAAATAATAAGAATTTAGTTTAGAGAAACTGAAGATACCCTATATTCCTAAGTTATTTTATAGTCCAATGGTAAGATAATCAATAATGATAATTTTATGTTGCTTTTATTTACTTTTACATTATTTTTTGAATTATTTTTAATTAAAAATAATGTATTCATCTTTGAGTTTAATATTGGTTAATTTTCTAAACTAAGTAATGGTAAATATTCAAAAACATTAAAAACTTAGAAATTAGGTCTTGTTCTACACAGTTTTCCACCTTTTACAAATAAAATAAATTTACTAACCTCTTTCTAAAATCAACTTCAGGTTGTATTCTTAGGAACGAAAACCATTTTCGAGTCTTTCATTAATTAATAAAATAAAGTTATGGATGAATACTCTACAAAAATCAAGTATTCGCCATGTTGGCAAAGCAAATCTCCGCAGCCTATTTACCATATATTAAATAATACTTCTTTGCATACTCCTCTCTTAGGGACACGGCAAAGTAATAGACCAACTTGGAATCGAATTCCTAAGATATCACCAATAGCTAAACATACTCCTTCGATTAATTGCATTATTTTCTGGGCAAGTTCAATGAAAATGGGTGGCTAGCTGGTTTTTGCAACGCACTTAGACTTCTTTTACTTTCACTACATATTCTTTTTGCTACTTTCACTAGTTTTCTTTCATTCTTTTTAGGCGAATGGCCTTGGGAAAAGTTTTCTTTCGCAAAAGTTGAGCACAGGAATTCGCATTAAATAAAGCAAGGCATAACAAATTTTCTTTAAGTAGTCTGACACTGACCTACCCTAATGTCTTTCATGTTTGGCCATACAACAGGGCATGGAAACGAAATAAAAACTCTGAATGTGGCACAGCAGACTCCTGCTCCACTGCTCCTCCTCCTGCTCCATCTTTGGCCCCCTCACAATCAAACATACACATAGATTTCATCACTAGCCCATAAGTATGTGTTTAGCAAAAAGAATAAAAACAGAAAATAAAAATGTGCACACATACCGACACACACACACACCATATGGGCAAAGAGTTGGACGGACTCATATATCTCCTCTGGGTCGGGGTCGGGGTCGGGGATGGGGGTCCGGGTGAAGGGCAGAAGGCAACACCAACACAATGCCCAGGACTGTCTGCCAAGATCTCGGAGTTGGCAAATATTAAGGATAGTGTGGAGGCCGGCTTGTAAACGTGCATGCATTAATGGGGATTGTGTATCAAATAATCGGAAAAAATCCCACTAAGTATGCAAACCCATCAGCACATTAATGTGCGTGTATCTGTGTCTCGGTGTGTGGCTGGGCGAAGCAACAGATACGTAGCCCAAGTATCCTTTTTCGGGGGTAGGGGCAAGGGGATGAGAGCTGAGCTGTAACGTTTAGAACTGTTTGGAACTTCTGAATTGAATATAAAAACAAATATAAAAGTTTGATGCCTTCGTCCAGACACAGACACACAGATATATATGCTCAGTTCGAATACAGGGATTCCGGCACACATGCATGACTTCGACTGTTCGACTGTTGGACTGGTTGGACTGGTGGGACGGTTGGACGGTTCGACCGGCATTGAGTCACCTAAATGGCTATTGCCGGCTTCGTCTAGCCCAGATCCAGTGGCGTAGCCAGCCGGCAGTCTGGCATTGAGCAGACCAAACACCGCACCCGAACGATGACATGGAATATATATTTTTATATAGACAACGTCTGCTCAAAAAAAAGTGCAAACAAACAAAACCGAAGAAGGAAGAAAAAAATAAGGAGCACACTCTCACACACACACACTCGCAGTGGGGAAAAGGAGCACAGGAGGAGTAGGAAAAAAATTGGTTTTATGATTCAAGGACATGAATCACATTATTTTTCTAGAAGCACACACATACCCCAGACAGTGGGAGTAGGTTACAAATAGGTGGTCTGTGTCCCACTTCTTTTCCAGACATCCATATCCTGGTCCTCATCCCCATCCCAATCCCCATCCTTCTGCTCCTGCTCCTGCTGCTGCTCCTGTGGTCGTCGTCGTCGTCGTCCACTGTTCTCTCTTTCGGCTCGCTGTGAAGCAATAATTTAAATCCAACATTTTTATTGCAGCTCACAGAGGCACATACAAACAGTAAGTATGTCGGACCGGAAGTGGTACTCTCCTCTGAATGCATATATGCTGCTTTTTATATACAGTTAGTTGGCCATATAAGTGTAAGCAAGAGCACACACACACACATACACACACACTCGCATAGTTCCCACTCATGAAAAATGAGAAGAAAAAAAAACTTTCGATTTCGTTCAATTGTACTTTGAACCCCAACAAATAGAATAAAAAACATTACGGAATTGGCAAAGAGTGAAAACTTGAAAAGAAAACGCTTTCCTTTTTACTGGTTGCTTATAATTCTTTAGTATATACTATACATTAGGGGAGCTCGGTGCAACTAGTGCACACTTAAAGATACTTTCAGTCAACATCTCAGTTGGCATTAACTTGGGAAAGTAATTAATCAATTATTTAGGAATTATATATTTCGCGGTTAAGCTTGCATATTTTAAGGTTGTAAAGAAGAAAATCATATCTAATTTAACTATAATTATTTTAAAAATGTACTCCCAAGATTATCGTATTATATTGAATATATTATGGTGGCTCATTAAACTTAACCCCCTATTAAGTTAATTGTTTTTTAATAACCATAACACATTTGTAGCCCCCAGAATGCATTCCCTTGCTCGATATATTCTGTACATTATTTAATAAATATTTCAAATGCATAACCCGCAACAGGTTTAGCCTATTAAAGCCGCAAGCCTCCCTAATTAAACATCCCGATGAGGGGAATGAGGGGTGCATATCACAATAATTCTTATGAATTGGATTTATCAGTATGTACCATACGAATGTAAATAGCATTTTATTTGCAAGGCCATTGAGCTTTCAATTGACAATGAAAACACCTCATTCATTTAATCATGTACTTAGGCGGCAATTGAACTTATTTACTTGCCTGGATTGACCAAGTATTTACTATAATTCGACTTGCTTCCTGTAAGGACACGCACGTAGCTCTATATATATATATATATGTTATAGTATGTAGCCAGCGAATTGTGTTATGTGGCTAGACGTTATAATGTGCATTATAATTATGTACACATTTATGTCAATATAATTGCATTTGTATATAAGCCCCGGCACGTGTGCATGTGGGCCATGTTTGTTGGCTTTGGCTCATAAATAGTCAAGTCAACACAGATACAGATACAGATACACACTCTCGCACACACGCACACGCAGATTCCGGCAAATTAGGCCAGCACATTGCGTATTTAAATGATAATGAGCTGCATTCAGCTGCATTTATGCCATTTGCCAGCCTCCCGCCAGCGGGGATCATAAGTAGCTACTTAGCTATAGATGGCCATGTGCGAGTCCCCCGTTGCACATCCATGCGGGCCATATACACATATGGCTGCACATGTAGTAGATGCTGGCGGAAGTAAATGCTTTTGTCGTAAATAATCATAACCTTGAACCTCATTGGGGATGTGTAACATTCAAGGCGTCAACGGCCCCGTTTCAAGGCCAAATCTCATATAGTAGTTAAGAATCCCTTTCCGCAAACAGATTTTCCATTCACATATAAATAAAAAAGAATCGCACACAGGGGCACATGGGACATGATAAAATGTTTTAAGTCTAAACAGTAAAACTGTAACCTGGTAAAGTCAAAGAATTTATTACCACAGACCGAAAAAGTCAAATAGGAACACTCTGAGCTGGCCACCACTTTTATGGCCCATAGACAATTACAAATGAACAGAGTCCGGCCACTAAAAGTTGTCTTTAAGGATATTTTTTCAAGGGAAATAATACTTTAAAAAAATGTTCGGATATGATTATTGCTTTAAATACAATGGTATACAAATTAGCAAATTATTTCCATCTTCATATCTTAGTTTCAAAGCGATTCTTTTTCTTATTTTAATAACATTTAATTTAAATGGCTACATACTCGTATATGAAAAGTCGTGTAAAATATTGGGATGGAATAGGAATTCTATATTTTATGGATGAGTTTTTGTAACTTATTATTTTAAATAATTTTAAATACAATAAAATGAATCTAACGCAACCAAGGCAACTGGTACAACGTGGCGTATGCGCAATTTCATCAAAATCTGTACGTTGATTATACAAATACAGGATGAATTATTATTTTTGTATTGATTTCCACCAATTGTTGATAGTTGAAACCTGAAATCATCTTCGAATTTATATTACATTCTTTGTGTAAATACTCAATAATATGATTACCTGTTAATACCCATTATTATATATACCTTTAGAGAGATTAAATGGTAAATTAGATTTGAATGACTGCTTGCTGAAATGACTAGACTACAATATTAGTTTTGATTTTCATAATCATTGATTGTTCTATAGAAAAGAGAATTATATATTAGCCTTTAGTTATAGTTTTCTAATTAATTAACTATTGTCAAGATAACTTGACCTTTATTAATAGGTGGATTGCGGCAAATCTGTGACTGTATCCCCAGATTCAGGATAATCAAATTGCGTGTTTACTTTATTATCTGAATAATTGGGTGTCAAAATCGTAAATACGGTCGTCTTCTGGGTAAAAACCATCATAAAATTGGAACGACAGCACTCAAAGTATTACGTTCTTTTTTCCTTCGATGCGATGGGGTCGACTTTTACCGATGGACTGAAGGAAATGTTATTACCTTTTGGCATTTTAGGGCGATTTGTTCGACCTTCGAGAGTCAATAAAAGAAGCATAAAAAAGAATGACAGCTACTGCTTACTTTTGACTAGCTTTTGTCTCATCGGTAGATTTAGTTCGAATTTAAATAAATGTGAATAGCCAGCAAGTAAAACAATCATATGATCCGATTAAATAAACTAGATTTTGCTTTTGTTCTTTATCCCGAACACAATAAAACCTTAACTCGAGTTAATTATTTTCCTTTGATATTCAGATTTCAATTATTGCTATAGGAAGCTACGATGCAAAATTGATAGAAAATCGGAGCCTCAGAGAACAGAACACTCAAAAAGCATACCGAAATTAATTGAGGATTTCGGCAACCGCAACTAGAAGAACGTACATTACACTAATTACAAAACGTATTTCAGATGCAAAATGCAAGATGCAAGATGCACGTCGCAAAGGATGGACGGATGGTTGGATGGCTGGTTGGATGGATGGATGAATGGATTGCCTTGCAAGATGCGGCAGAATTTTGGAGGAGACGCCTCCTGCCTATTGCCTCCTGTCCGGCTGCCTAAAATCTTAAATATACAACAATCAGAAAATGCTAGAACTCGCCATAAGCTCGATTTTGCTTAGATATGCGTAGGTACATATGTGTAGGATCTATGTGTGTGTGTGTGTGTGTGTATCTGCGTGTGTGTGTACTTGCAGGCAAATTAATGTCTAAGCAAAATTTTGATATTTTATACATACCCGAAAGGCACTGGCATCTACATCTACTTATATACAAGATGCCAACTTTCGCAGAGCCAAACCCAAAAATACGTATATATGTATATTTTCTGTGGAAGACCCTCACACTTACTTATATTGTTCACAGGTCTCTACATGCGGATATACATGCATATATACACATTCTTAAATTTAAGCAATAGATGACCGGACATGTGTGCGTCCGTATCTGTGATAGTATAGCATACTATATGTATGCATGTGTGTGTATTTGTGTGTGCGTGTACGTGTGTGTGTGTGTGTGTATCCCAGTAAACGTCTAATTCTCTAAAATGTGAAATTTTACAATCGCCTAGCGCACATCTTTGCGTCCACTCGCCCACCCACCCAAACCATCCGAAAAACCACCCAAAGTCCACCCAACCAACTGACCACCCATCCACCTACTTCGGCAAAGGCAGCTCGAGAACCGTAGCCGTTGCTCGGGAAAACCTCCATCTACATCTACATCTCCACATCCTCGACCACTTCAGTCCTCCTCTACTCTGCTGTACACTCCACTCTGCTCCGCTCCACTCTGCTCCATCTCCATTCGAACCATCAAGTCGTCTATCCCAGCCGCGTGGCTTGACCATGCCCGACCTTCCCCCTCCCCCTGCTTCTGCCATTTCTCCGCACCACCCACTCGCACTCGCACTCCCACTACCTCTCCCACTTTCACTCCCACTTCCATTCCCTCTCCGGTGGTCGTGGCAATTGCCCACGACGAGTCCGAGGTCCCCAAACGCGCCGGCCTCCCACTCACGTATTTGCCGCCAACGTCCGCTTTCCCGTCCATCTAGATCCACACGAACGTATACATACAGCCATCTGAACCACCCACACATCCTGCGACCTCCCAACTTCGTCCTGCTTCCATCCCCATCCCCATCCCCACACGCCATTCCAGCCCCAACCCACACGCACACACATTCACTCTTATCCTTTTCACATGTCGCAAGTCGTATGCAAACAACATTTTGCAGAAACAGTTCGTTCCTTGGTCTTCGTTTTATCTTCATGGCAGAGACCCTTACTTATTGTGGAGCCGGCTGACCAGCACCGTTGCCGTAGCTTTTGCCGTTCTCGATGCCGATGCCGTTGCCGTTGCCCGTGCCAACCCATCCCCCCCAAAGCCATCCTCCCAACCTCCTCCCATCTCCCCCTATTCGGAGCCCCCTCCATCGGATAGCCTGACGTCCATGCTGGCCAGGACCGTTGACGTGGAGGCTGCCCATACAGCAGGGCCCAAAATAATAGCTAAAAAAGTGGTTTCTTCTAATAAATCAAATATACGAGTATGATGTGATATGATCTACTATATATTTTAAATACCTATAATATGTGAATGTTGCAAATATCACATATTCATATACTAGTATGTACATATGTTGATCTCTAAGGAAAGCTCAATTCAAGACTCTGTTAAATTTATGTATATAAAACTAGATTCTATATTAATATATAGTATCTCCAAAGGACAAATAAGGCCAATAACTATAGAAAAATTTTTTGTAATTAAGTTTAGAATTTAAACAACTTATTTTGCCTTTATTAATTATAAAACTGTTAATTCCAAAACACAATAAACTAAGCTGTATAAAGAACACAAATTGTTTTTTAATCAGATAAAGAAATATTATTATTCCCTAACTAAACGATATGTAGGGTTCAAATTAAATAAGAGAGAATGTCATGGTCTAAATACTCAATAATATTTACCTGCATTTACATTAGATACAAAATAAAAACAAATATATATTCTTTAGTTTTGCCTGGAAAAATAACAGTTTGAAGTTTATTGTTAACAAATTAAAAAATACTTTTTAAAGGGGTAACTAAAATATTTCAATTGGGTGAGAACAGAGGAGATCCACATAATTTTATATAAATTATAAATCAAGACAAAATATATATTTCGTTAATATAGGTTTCCAATTGAAACATTTCTCCGCCAATTAAGTGAGCAAGATGAAATCGAAATTAAATTCATCAGTTAAAAATACATTATTCGAGTACATATTTAATACTAATACAAATTAGCATATCCAAATAATTTGCGTATCTATTAATCCGTCCGCTGGTGTGTTTGTGGGATACTAGAAGCTTGGTTTTGCCTCAGCTCGCTGCTGTAACGTCTAAGAGTGTGCGCGCGAGTATGTGTGTCGGTGGTTCGGTGGAGCGGTGGTGCGGATGGCGGGATGATGGTGGTGAGGTGGTGCGGTGGCTAAAGGATGGCTCCATCCGCAGGCCATGTGTTTGTGTAGATGTCCGCTTCAAAATTCGCATACACAGCAGTGGTCAACTATGGAAATTATCGATCGACTTGCCTTTGGCGCCAGGTGGTTGGGTGCTATGATGGAAAAGTGGTGACGAAGGCAGCGGCAATGCCAGCAGGAGAAGGAGATGGAGAAGGATTCGGGGCAGGAGAAGGAGCCGGAGCCGGAGCAGAAGCAGAAGCAATCTCGGCTGCTCTGCGCCTTCGTAGTCGTAGTAGTCCGGCGATTTGCGGCACAACGAGCAGGAGGAGGAGGGGATGGTTTGGATGGGGGCCAGAAGCATGCCCGTACTCGCCCAGTCTAAATGGCAAGAACGCAGCGCCAGCTAAGAGATGCCCAAAAAGAAATTGCGGACATTTACATTATGTGTCCGTGTATGAGTATGCCCACCGACTCCAAGTGTGTCCGGGGTTTTAGGTTCGGACGCAAGCAAGCAAGCAAGCAAGCAAGGAAGCACTGCCCAGAGCCCGGAGCCCGGTATGTGCCGTAGAAATACAGCACACATACGGCGGCGTACGGAATATACGTGAGCTTAGGAGTTGTCGTCGTCGAGATGTCCTCTGGTTGCTAGTCCAGACGAAGGACCCAGGACCCAGGACCCAGAACACAGAACACAGGACCCAGTACCCCCACCAAACCCACACCCACACCCACACCCACTCCAGCAACCACCGCACATATCGCTATATCCTACTCCTGGGCAGCTTCTGCATCAAAGTGAAACGGGCTAATGGGACGGGCCCAAATTCGCAGAACGGTGGGAGCCATAACAACAAGGCAGAGATGTGAGATGCGAGGAAACGAATGACTAACGAAGGAAATTGCTGATATTGTATGGAGCGAAAGTTGTGCATGTCTGGACTCTGGACTCTGGACTCTGGTCTCTGGTCCTGGTCTCTGGCCGGTCTCCGGGTTGTGGGTCCTCGTTTCTGGACTCTGGCAACGGCGCGTTTTAGTTTTGACAGGACCTGGAATGGCAGCAAGACGGCAGTCGACTGACCCCACTCACTCACATGGATATATATGCCATATAAGCCGAGCGCCAGGAGAAAATTCAAATATACTCCAGCGCACACACACACACATGCGAACAATGCCAGATGTCCTGCCGTGTCCGGCATCTTTCCTTACTTCAGATTTCTATTTCCAGGACATTCAGCCCCAGCCAAACCCCATCCCAGCAGGCTGCACCGTAAGCAATTATGCATCCACAGCGGTTGGAAATGAAGGAGCAACCATGTACGAGTATGTGGCCAGGACGATTGCAAAGACGAAAGGATTGCCATGGCCCTGGCTTCTGGCTCCTGGCGCTGCTCTGCGCTGCGCTGCAGATGCAGATGCAGACGCAAAAGTCTTTGAGAAAATGCATCCGTAATGCATACACAAACTCCTCGACAATTAACAAGGAGCCGGAGCAAAACAATAGATAAGCAATATCGCAAAATATAATAGTGCAGATTCAACAAAAACACGAAATAAAATGTTTTTCCACAGTCTCGATTGCAGCTTTGTCTTCCTTCCCCCGAAAATCAAACATCATCGATATCCATTTGATTACTATATATACCCACCCCAGGACTTTTCCGAATATCATCTTATCTTCTCTGCGAGATGTGAATGCAAGCGCAATAATAATAATAATAATAAGAAAATTCAGATTTCTTGAATTAATTTAAGTACTAGTAGGGTTAGTTCATTAGAGATAAAAATGTTTATTTATTGATTGAAAGATGGACTTGGCTTATTATTGCTGATATATTTAAGAAAATTTAAATTAAGAATATATGACAAATAATAAAGTTAATTTAAGGATTGATTTATTTAGAACTATTATAGTTGTTACTTGAATAAAACTTAAACTTTTATGAGATAATTCATATCTATCTATGAATAGATCTTTTATGTTCTGATCTAAAATTTCTGATTTAATTTGTATTTGATTTATGAACAACAATTATGGGAATTTGATTAATAATTCTAAAAACCAGTTTGTGAAATTATTTGAATGTATGAAAATAACATAGTTGAAAGAATATAAAATTACATATCTCTATAGTTTCTTTTTTTAAATTTACCAATTAAATATAGAATTAGTTTTTATACTTACCTGTAAATTACTTGATACCTCTTTCGAAATAAGCCTTTTAAATTTACCAGATTTGACTGCTTCGCAAATAAATCATAAATTAATATTGAATTTAATTGGCCTCTGAATTATGAAAAACTATTTTGGTGATACTCCTTTGAGAATTTAATAAATAATTAAATATATTTACATGTTTGTATATTTTGGTTTGTAGTAATATTTGAAAGTATTAAAAGTAGTTTGTTAAACAATCAAAAAGTACATACCTCAATAGTTGTTTACAAATTTACCAACTAAATAAACCTAAATAATAAATTTTACATATTTTAAAATAAACCATTCAAATTTGTAATAGCTTAAATTCAGATTCCAGATTTGACTCTTCAGCCTATGAATAGATAAATCCATCATCTAAATTCAATTGCCCAGATTCGACTCCTTAGCCAATAAATCATAATCGGGGTAAGTTCATTTTGGCCCACTATTTCGGCGGTTATTCATACCCCGCGAGAGATGAATGGAGTGTTGGGGAACAATGTTCACCAATTAAGCCGTCAAACTGCGGAAAAAGTGACCAAAAATTCGCAGGGCAGAAGGCATAGCGAAAAAAAACGCGAATCGGAAAATGCGGAAAAAATGCGCTTTTTACGCGGCGTCAAAAACCAACAAACATCGGGATAGTAGAACAAACCGAGAACACTTTTCCCGTCTATAGGCGCCTAATCGGCGACAGTATCACATGGCATGGCAGGGCAGGGAAGGACATGGCATGGCATCCCGCAGCAGATGGAAAGGAATGGCGGCATCTCCATGCAGGGCATAAAGAACTGCACACGCCAGATCCAAGCACCAAGCACCCGGACCGGGACCCGGCACCAGATCCTGCTGGAAAAAACAGTCAAGTGCATCAAGCTGCATGCCACCGGGCAAACAAGCAAGCGGTTTCCAACTGACTGCCTAATCCCCTTAAACGACGCGTTTTTTCTCCACTCATCTTGGCCTGCCTTGGCCTGCCACTCTGCACTCTGTGCACTTGTTGGCGTTTTTGTTTCACCGCAATTTTGGCGCATTGGCGAAAGGTGGCAGCAACAGCAGCAACAGCAACAGCAGCAGCAGCAGGTTCAGGTCCATGTCCAGGTCCAGTTGCAGGACCCCGTCCAGAGGTCGAGGAGGGTGGAGAGCGAAGCCAAGATGACCTTTGCACACACGACTGCAGATTTTTTTGCCGGCCGCGTATCACTGGCGTCGACGGTATCACGGCAGTTGCCAACTTAATTTCCATATGGTGCAATTTTGATGGCTCCACCCGTAATTCAATGCCATTCGCATTTTTTCTCCACTCACTGTTGTTTGCATCGTTCGGTCGCGATGGAGTGTCATATGCTGCAAAAAATTGGTCGCCCCCGGAGCAGCTGCCAGAAACAGGAACAGCGAATTGGCCAGCTCCTGCACCTGCCATTTAAGTCAAGGTTTTTGGGTACTTCAAGGAGTACCTTAATTCTTTATCCGATTTATATATTATTGTATATATATTGCCAATCTATTTTTATTTATTTTTTATGTAGTAGCTAAGTAGAAATGGCTTAGGCGCATGTACTCTTAAAATTATTATATTATTGCCCACCTTGTTAATTAATTCATAAATTAATTTAAAAAATAATCAATTACAAGAGTGAAAAAATATATTTTAGAAACTAGATTTCGTTAATTTAAATTACAAGATAAACAGGATCATTCCCAGTAAACTTAAAATAATTATATGTAACATATTTTCAGAAAAATTGGGTTTGTATTTAATGGTTGAACGTTTATGTTAAATTTTATGGTCGAAAAATTTTTTTAAATTGGTAATATAAAAATAAGGTATAGGAAAAGGGTATTTAGATTTCATTGTTTTAAATAGTTTCAGAAAAGAATGTGACTATCCCATGAGCGGAAATCCCTCTTTAATAAAACTAATCATTCGTCATTTTCAGATGATTTTACTATTTTCCAACTATTATGCTTAAATTATTTTATTTTATTTTAATCGAAAAAAATCTGTTTTGATCCGAGGGTAAGTGACTGAAAGTAACTTAATCTCCGTATTTTTTGCACAGCCTGCAACTTGACCTTTACTTTAAAAACTCGTTTTTTCATTGACCCTTAAAAAAATTGTTTTCAATGGACTTCCGGTCTGCCTCGTACTTACTTCGTACGCTTAAGGATAATCATCGAAAACTTTCCCTTGGTGAATTACAACCAATCATAATCAATGGAAACTGCATTAAAATTTATCAATATGAACTGCAAAAACTACAAATCCCTGCTAGTATGTGTAATGACAGGTTAAATGGACGATTTGTCCCACTGGCTGGGCAAAGTTCTTGGCCAGACTTCTTGTCTCAATGCTACGCACTAAGGAAAAACTTTCCTCAAAACGTCTGGCATCAGTTAAATTCTTTTTTAAGACCAAAGTTCACAAGGTCGCAAAAATCTTCGTGACTTGGCAGTTTCTTTATGTAAGTATTATTAAATTTCTGGCTGGGCAGTAAACATGTGCAAGTCTAGTTTTGGTATTGAAAGGGACATGGCTAATA
This sequence comes from Drosophila setifemur, assembly GCA_021224005.1. Lineage (NCBI taxonomy): Eukaryota > Metazoa > Arthropoda > Insecta > Diptera > Drosophilidae > Drosophila > Drosophila setifemur. Next base: position 15,870,177 of record JAJJHY010008598.1, on the reverse strand, counting down.
TCAAAAATATATATTTACGAGTTATAGAAAAAGGCGAAGAATTAATCTACATAACAATAAAAAGAGGATGCACAATATTGATGATTAAACAAATTGTATTAGTAGTCGAACTAAAATAAAGCATATTATTATTTATTTTATTGTAAATGTGAAGGTTAAGATGGCGCCTTAATGGTCATATTTGGTAAGGATAACTAACTATCAAAAAAGTCATACTAATAAAACAATTATTTAAATATATTATTTATTTCAATTTGATATTTATGAAATTTCAGTTTCTGGTGACGAAAGGCATACAAAATATCCCATATTATTCTCTCCTCAATGTAATTGCACGAAGTACATCCCTAACTGCACAAAAACAATGGATAAGTAAGGATAGATAATTGTGAGTCCACATCGCAGGACTTTCGTTTATCGCCACGTGTAAGCCGTTAAGCGCATAAGTATGTCAGATTTTTAACTTGGCAGTACTGGGCACTACTAGCCCGATTTCGGAGGTAACTAAACANAAATATCGTTTTTAATATATTATTTATTTAAATATATTATTTATTTCAATTTGATATTCATGAAATTTAAGTTTCTGGTGATGAAAGGCATACAAAATATCCCATATTATTCTCTCCTCAATGTAATTGTACAAAGTACATCCCTAACTGCACAAAAACAATGGATAAGTAAGGATAGATAATTGTGAGTCCACCTCGCAGGACTTTCGTTTATCGCCACGTGTAAGCCGTTAAGCGCATAAGTATGTCAGATTTTTAACTTGGCAGTACTGGGCACTACTAGCCCGATTTCGGAGGTAACTAAACAAAAAGCTATGTGGTCGGGGCAAATGGCAAATGGACTCTCACGCCTTTATCACCGGCCTCTTGTGTCCTCCGTAATAACCTTGTTCCAGGACATTCGTAGGCTGTGCGAACCATCGCAAATCTGTTGACCACTGCCCGGGCACCCCATATATAATATGTATCCAACTATATGTTTGTATGTGTGTGTGTGTGCGTGGGCTTGTAACATATAATTTTGAATATATAAGCATTGTACATATATGTATGGGCAAAAGTAAAAGTTTACTTATTTATGTGTGCGTGAGTGTGAGTGTGTTTGTGTGTATGTGTGTGTGTGCATAATATATTCGTAATAACATTTTCGAAACCCGGCGTAAGCATTTTTCAGCCGTTTCATCCCTTTTCTGGACACTCAGGGGTTAAGGCTACAAAAGGTCCTGTGTCCCGTCCTGTCCACTCCGTGTATATGTCTGTGTGTGTGTGTGTGTGTGTAACACCTCGCGCCCCACGACCCAGCCTCCGAAAACCGCATCTATCACAAATTTCAACTGGCACGCGGTCCGGGGGAAGGTCCTGTGTCCGCTGTATCGCTCCTGGCCGGTCCGGGTCCGAGTCCGAGTCCGGTCCAGTTGGGTTCGGTCCGGTTAAGTCCGTTACGGGCCTGTCCCGTACGACAGGCCTAGCGACACGGTTGACGGTCGTCGGTCGACGGTCCTCGGTCCTTGGTCGACCCATTTCGACCATCTCTCCCCGCTCCAAACCGCACGCACTCTGAGCAATTATTAAACGAGTCTCTGGAACGTTAAATTCTGTCCACTTTGGAGGCGAACCGGGGCCATCTGCGGCACTACTCGAGATGGAGGGTGTGAGTCCGGTTCGGTCCGGTACGGTCCGGTCCGGCGATGAAAAATAGAAATCGCAGGAGTTTGTTTAACAACAAGTGAAGGGGTTTGTTTTTTATGCCGCCGAACGCCACCGCATCATCCCCTGCCCCAGCCCCTGCCCCTGCTCCTGCCACTAGGCTTAGTGCTTACATTTAGTATGCCATATAAACCCATGAATATCCATACATATACATATATATATGGTAGCATCCATATAGGTATTTACATGTCCAGATTTGTACATGCTCTTGAGATATATATATATATACTGGCACTTTTGTAGGTGTTGGTGTCTTCGTTATTATAATAATGACTGTGGAGGAATACAATGTCGGTCGTTAAAAAGTGCCGAAACTCATTAGATATTTCAGTTTAGTGTGGACGGTGACAAAACTAACCCTCCGGATACATTGCGTGGATGCTGCGAAGCTTAATACGCGTACCATGGGATTGTTCAAAACGGATTCCACCACAATCTTTAATTGGGATTTCTCTGGACAACATTGGGAACCAGATGGGGAGTGAAGAAAATCTGGATAGATTTGGTTATTTAAAAATAATTGTAATGTAATTTGTTGTTTAATTTATAAGAATGCTTTTGGAGACTCCATTTGTTCGAAGATTATGTTATAATATATTTTGAATAAGATATATTTGAATTAGCGGAACAAGTATTTATGTAATTTAATTAAATTATACAACTTCCACAAATTAGGAGCAAAGGAAATATTGAGTTTTAAGATGAAGGAAAAGTTTTAATATGCTCTTGAAATATCCGAATTAAAATATATATCTTAAAATAACTACCAGAAAATCTCATTTTTTCATTAACTAAACCGAATAATAATATATATCTTGAAATAACTATCACAAAATCTCCATTTTTCAATTACTAATATTTAAATAAAAAGAACCACATATAAATCCATTATTTTAGAATGTGATATTTTGTACTCTTACATTTTAGAATATATACACATTTTACAACTTTTTCAGTTTTGAATGAAACTATCTCAAGGTACTTGCAGATACAATCTGGACAGGCTGAAACTTCGTTCTGCCATTTTGCGATACTGGACTGGGCTTATGTCATTTGTCACCGTTGTGGACCTTAAAGTTTGACACTAATACCCGCCAGATAAATACCTATGCGTAAAAAACTTTATTTGCATGTCCTGCACGGCTAACAGCGGTGACGAAGACATCAAGTCATTTGTTAAGATTAGCTAAATACCCGCACGGCTGTTTAATATTCATTTCCGGATAACTATGCCTACACCGAAACCCGTTCCCAAGACAAACCGTGATCCTTGGCCGGAACGGAGCAATCGCAGAGATGGTGCTATGACCGGTATTTTGATTAGAGTTCGGATTCTCGCCCATTCCTGTCATTTAACCGGACACTGGAGAGATGAGGAAAAACAGCTCCTCTTTGGGATATTATACGTGGTTTTCTCACGAAACCCGTGTCCTGTAACGGAATTTCCAGCGTCCTGATTTATTGACGATGGCCGGAACGTTGACAGGCCTCGAAATCCGGCGACCTTTAATCCAGTTTTGCATTCAGGCCCAGTGATAAGTTCCACGCTTACCGCAGACAAGAATAAGGGTTACATAAACATAGCAAATCGGGCCCGGTGATTTGAATACTAAATAAAGAGTTTGTTTTTTATATCCAAACACTAAATGCTTTATGGGATAGACGGGTTTTCGGTTTGATTGTTTATCAAAATAAATAAGGTCAGGGTCAGCTGGTTGAGACCTAAGTCCTGTGAAGTCCTGTTGTCGTTGTTTTAGTTGTTTTAGAAAATAAAAGTTTTCACAATGCAATGTTGACTAAAGTTCTTGGGAATATTAAAAGGGGTAAATTGGAACATTGAAATTATATATTGGGTAAACGGAAAACATATATATGGGTTAGTTTATCATACGAAAACTCAGTCATACCAAATTTCTCCATCTTGATTACATTAAAAAGTTCCTGAAATAAACAATTATTTTATTCCCAATTTGGTTTTTATATAGTTAAATAAATTTTGTTCCAACTTTCATTGAATATGATTATTCTCTCACTTTTAAGTATACAAAGATTGAGATGAATTATTTTTTTGCTTCAAGATTAATTTCTCTTGTTTTTGCGGTCAGGGAATGGAAAAAAAAATCCTTGCGTGTCAGAATGTAGGCAATACAAGACGAGGCTCCTCTGGTGGAATCCGGTTTTGATTTTTTGAGAATCAAGTAGCTGCTGTCCCTTGAAAACAAAGGCGAATGGTAGTTCCAACATCTTGTGATTCCCTTCGGGCCCGGGCTAAGCCTCTTATCGGAGGACATTCCACGTCCGATCAACTCAACTCGTGTTAATAACAAGACAATTCTGACAATAAAGTGAAAACTTTATCGCGCACAATGACATATTCATTAGAATGTCCTTTCTCAGGATGACATCGGTCCACAGCCCAGGACAGCCCAGACTTGCACGCGCTAATCAAAAGGGATGAATAGCCTTCCGGGTGTTTATATCGTGGCTGCGATATACGTTGCTGAGGTGACTGCAATGGCATTTCACTGAATCCTTTCACAACATCCTTCGGGCGGCAATCAAAATATTGTATTAATCATGGCCACATTTTAGTTGGTTAAGCAAACGAGACAACAAAGCACGGAGGATGTTGTTCTTACAAGTAAAACAGCTTCAACTGATTAGAAAATCTATTGTTTTAATTGTAAGAAAAATATGTGTAACAATTAAATTGAATGGAGCTCTGGGCATATGTAATTTTATTTTATAATTTTGTTTTTGTTGGCCACTAATCAATGTTTAAAGCCGAACTTAAATTCAGGCTGAACTCGAAAATTAAGAGAAGCACAAAAATTAATATTTGTCCTTTTGAAAGTCTGCGCAAAAAAAAAATGAAAGATTTGAAGAATATGGCTTGAACGCGAACCAGTTAATAAAACAAAACAAAACAGTAAAAAGAAGGCCGATGACAAAGTCTCCGGTTTGGCTTTGATGTTCGCAAGGACAAAAGGAAAACAATACAGAGCAAAATAGGGAACAAAAAAATAACTATTGAAACAACACCAACACTTTTTTTTATTTTTAACCAAAAGACACAATAAATTGCAATTTATATCAAAAGTTCTACTCATCATCATCATCATTCCGAGCCGAAAAAATATTCGAGATATACGAGTATATGAATGTTCAGAGCGTTATGGTCATGCAAAATGAGAGAAATCCTTGCTTTATGAGCACTGGGAATACAAACTACAATTTTCCTTGGAATGAATATGCAAAGTATTTTTGCTGCCCCAAAAACTACTTTTTGTTAAAGAGCTTGAAATTAGACAAAACCAGAACCTGTCGGTTAAATGGTATCCAATTAAAATTAATGTTGAGCTTTAAATAATAGCAAAACATGACTATATTATTTTTGGTGAAAATTATGGAAACTATATATTGGTTACTGTACTTCTGGACAATAATTTCTTAGAATTTGGGGAACTTGATAAAAATAACTTAGTTAATTATTACAACCACTATAACATAAAATAATATAATTTTTTATATATTTTTGCATCTAAGCTCTGAAATAATGATATGTATGTAAAATATTTAGTAACATATTCAAAAGCTTTGTTCCCAGATTTTGAAAATGTTGTAAAAACATTGACTTACCAAAATCTATAGAAAATATATTTTAAAAGCATATCCCATGTTGATCCTTGGAATATTTAGTTATGATCTTAATTTGTAACTTGTATATGCTTTATTAGGATATCACACATATTAGTAATCATTTGGTTAGAATATAAATTAATGAAGTGCCTTAAGAATCATTAAATTTTGTTGTCCAAAAACTGCAATAAAAAAATATTTTAATAGCTACTCTTTAGTACGAGGAATCCAATCTAATATTTCTATAACCAATTTATTAATTGAATCTATGATTTGTGACCCATAAAATAGACTTCATTGCTTTTCAAACTCGTGGACTTTTTCTGGAATGCACAATGAAACCCCAGCAGTATTCGCACTCCAATTGATCCTCAAACTTGGAGGCCTGGTGATTCGTGTCCCAGAGTGCAGCCGGATGGCAGGAAGGGAACTGAACCGATCTGAGCCAAACTGAATCGAGCTGAGGAACAGTACCGCATTGTAGTCCGCTGGCTTCGCTTCGCGACGTAATCTGGCGCGATCGTTTTCCATCAAAGGGTTCCTGCTCACATGCAACTAATCTGATTGTAATTGATGCATGCTAGAGAACCAGAACGAGGAACGACGAACTCGGGACTGGGACCGGGAACGAAGCAGAACCTGGACACGCAAAATGCAGAAGGTTCGGTTCTCGTTCGGTTCGATCTCGTAAAGGTAACTTGGTAGCCAATTATTCAAACGCGAGGATAAGAAAGCAAATAAATTGACTTCAGTCTACATGGGCTTTAGGCCCGAATCAAAAATGCATATATATTGCGTTCGTTGTAAGTGTAAAGTTTACATTCTTCCCATTATTGCCTTGTGCGAAATGGTGTCCTAAATATATATTTCAAAAATGTTAAGTGAGATCCGCATTAAACACACGCAAATTCCGGGCCAGTTATGAATGCCCAACTAAGTTCGCCATCGGTGCGGATGTGGTATCTCGATATTGGCAGCTCCATCCTTTATTTCGATGGGTAATTTCGGAGCCGTTTCGATTGTCAATCAGATGTTGGAGGAACGTCAATCAGGCAGGGTTTCACTTTGGGTAATTCGAAACATTGAACTTCCATTGTCTTTCTTGAAACAAGGGGTTTGGGTCTTCTAGGAGTTCAACAATCAGGTGAACTTTGCTTACAGGTATTTGCTTAATAAAATTATTTATAAATGTATAAATATCTTTTTTAATATGTAAATTTAAATTAAATTGGGCTTTTGTTAAGATGTTGTAATCCCCTTTAAATACTTTCATAAGTAAGCAAGTAAAGGTTATAGATTGAAAATGAATATTTCCATTTATATTTTAGGACTTTACTTCATAATAATTTGATGATTTCCTTAAAAACCAAAAATGAATAAACTTACGAGCTTATGAAAAGGCTAAAATTTATATTACAGATGTATTTTTAATATAATATAATTGGTCAAAGGAAAACCAATATAAATAATATTCTGTAATAAATTGTTCAGCATTACATTAATTTTTTAATGTTGATTGTGTCAATGTAAAAAATAATTGATAACAATTTAATGATGACAATTAATAATAGGCTAATAAATCTTCATTAAATAACTCGTTTTTTCATTACACCAAAGAATTAAAATATTACAGGCATTGCCACTTCATATATTCTCCTTTGTTTTGATATCTTTTTCTCTGCCAATAGATACATTATTATTATTATTAACTACTGTAATGTGCATTAAATTGTGTTGTTTAGGAATCGGAATATATTGATATATACGCATACGATTTATCACTAATTTTGTTCACTTGTGATTGTCGGCTTCCCGCACCCCGCGATCGATTTCGATCGTGCGGGTTACGAGGCGACACAATATTGACAGCGGCTGGATCCGTCGATATGCCCAGGGGATTGGTTTTAAGTAATTTAATCCTCGCCCAGAACCAGAATGCCACGAAGATGTCCACAAAACGCTGCGCAGAACACAACACACCACATGCAATGCGAAAATGCGAAATGCGAAAACATGCATACGGAGATCACGGCTGGCTGGCAGGCTGGCAGGCCGGATGGTGGATGGTGGATGGTCGATGGTCGACATGGATGCCTGGGAGCACTGTCAGTCGCCTAATCATCGTAATAATTCGCCTCAACTTCAGCCGATGGCAGCGGGAATGGGAAGCCAAGCGGAAATTACCAACACGCGATATTTAATTTTTCCAAAAGGCGAGCCAATAATTCGTCTTCATGCCGCTCTGCGGCTTCTGCTGCTGCTGCTTTTGCTGCTGCTGCTGCTGCCGCTGCTGCGGCATTTGCTACACAACAAACCGTGGCGGGCCGGGTTGGTTTTGTTGGTGCCATTTTTTCGTGTTCGACTTGACCGATGCCTCCGCATCGCTTTTGAAGCATACGCCACCGAAAAGGAAGAGAAACTCATTAACGCATATGGATGTGGCCCGGATGGCAGGACCTCCATCCCCCATCCCCCATCCTCCGTTCTCCGCTCTTATCAAGCTTCCTTGCCATCTCAAAGGTATTTCTGCAAAGCAATCTTCGCCAACCTAAGGACTCTCCATGTCGAACCAGTTTTTATTGGATTCCCTGACACAGAGTTATCTAGGAAAGGCGAGGAAATGGGAAAAAAGCATGTTTGTTCAGTAGACCAGAAATTCAAATTTCGAGATATAAAATCTGATCTGAAAATGATGATGAAAATGACAATTTTAAAAAATTTAAAAATGCATACAACCCAGCCATTTTTTAAAAGAAATAATAAAGTCTTTTAATTGCCATGACACCTAAAATTAGGAGATATGAAACCATTTCTAAAGAAATTTGCCTGGCTCCATAAATATTTTTAAAAATAATTTAATAAAGTAACGTCCCCTGATAATTAAATATGAATTTTGGCATTTGTGAAAATAATTTATATATTTTTGTATTCTTTTGCGATTAATGTCTACTTTATTGATATTTACTCATTCAGTTTATTTTACTATAATTAAATAGTTACAATTAAATAACGTTCATTGAGTTGCATTCAGAAAATTAAATGTTTAATTAACGATTCATAAATATTAAATAGTTTTCAATTTAAAAATCATAGAAAAAGTCGTAATTTCTCGGTCTATTATTTTGAAAAGGCAATACATAGTGCAAAACCAACTCCGTTTGAAATAATTATATTACTAAAACCTAAAACTTTAAAGAAAAGTTGGGAAAATATATTTTTAATTTGCTTTTAATTTGGTTATCGGAAATTGTTAGGTTTGAAGACCTCCCAAAAGCAGTTTTTTATTTAGTTTTAAAGTCCTAAATAGTTAATCTACAAAATGTTCCTGAAAGAAAATTTTCTTGCTATTTATATCCCCTAAATCCAAATCAGTTATTTTCTGATTTTTCCAAGTGTATAGTGTTGACCAACCCAAAGAAGCCAGAGAAATAAGGAAATGCTTGTTTAGTTTTTTTTTAGAGATTGACACTTTAAAGTTTATTTTTCTCTTGTTAATAAATATTTATTCGTTTCGTTAGTAATTAGTTTATATGCTTAATAAGAGTTACGGAGATTACAGCAGTACGAAAACAAATCGATTGGAATTGGCTGGCGAACGGGCCACAAAATAATTACGCTACTTAACACAATTAGTTAGTTGTTATTTGATAAGTGTAGATGAATTGAGTTTGGTTTCAAACGATTTGTTGTTGTTGTTGTTGTCGCACAGTCGATATCCTAGTTAATACTAGCTATGTTTAGTATGCAGATCTATTAATACCTGTTGCGTTGATATTAATACATTAATTGATAAGTACAAATAGCATTTGCATGGCGAAATGAGCATCGTAAATACTAAAAGGTGGCTATTAACAATTCAAAAGTGGTCCTGGGTCGGGACCGGGACCGGGTATTTACACTATGATCTAGGGAAGGTTCTGGGACTCTACTGCTCAGCATCGCTGGACCCGCTGCTCTTGTCCGGAGTGTGCGATCTGCTGGAGGCCTTGGAGGCGCACGACCGAACGGACAAGTCCTCCGGCTCGCTGTCGCAGTAGCTCTCGTTGGAGGCCTCGCTGTGGGCCAGCGGGCTGAGGCGCTTCAGGAGCCCCTCACTGAAGGGATATGTCTCCGTTTCGGGTTCCGGATGATGACCCGCCTGGTTGGGATTGAACTGATTGGGTGGTGCCCCTCCTCCTGGCTGCATGGAGGCTGCGGCCGCGGCAAAGGCCAGGAAGTTCAGGCTGGCATTGAAGAGCTTGCACCAGTCCAGGAGGGCAGCTCCCTGGTTGTCTCCGTTCTCAAGGATTGGGTTGGTGTTTGCAGTGGAGCCATTGGTGCTGGTTGGTGCTATCACAGGCGCAAGATCCGCGGGGGGATGGGGGAAGGGTGTTGGCAGTGGGGCATCGGGGAACAAGGAGGTCTTGGCCTGGTCCCCATCCGAGTGGTTCGCCTCCAAGGCATTGTTGTTCTTATCGTTGACCTGCTCCGGATGGGACACTTTAGCTGGATCTTTGGCCCAGTTTTTCACACTCAGCAGGGGGTAGCTGTTTTTGCCGTAATCCTCTCCAGCTGAGCCCGCCGGAGGAGGAGTGTCAGCCACTTTGTTGTCTTCCGATTTGATGGCATCCATTGGCAGACTCTCCATGGATGGAGGAGGCGGTGCCAGCTTGGAGTTGAGCAGAGCCAGGAGATTCAGCTGGTGCAGCATGTTGTTCGAGTAGTCCATCACCCCGGCCCCATTTGGTTGCACTCCACCGTTTTTCTTCACAAATTCCACCAGGCTGAGCTTCTCCAGCAGCGAGTCCCCGGGCACTTGGTAATCCGAGGGGGAGTAGGGCATGGCTCCGAATCCCAAGTCCTCGTAGTTCGGAGGCAGGCCAACAAATTTGGGCGGCAACTGCAGCTGCAACTCGAACTTGGCCCGCTTCTCCGGTGGCGTGTCCAGGCCCAGGTGATGCTCCGGACCCAGCTGGCGGCACATAAACCGGAGCTTCTGCTCGTTCTTGCACCAGCCCCGGAGAGTGGACTCCGGCACACCAATGTCCCGCGACACACTGGCCTTGGTCTCGCCATTGTGGATGCGCTGGATGGCGCGCACCTTGTCGTTGGGCGTGAGATTCCTCAGGGGCCGCTTGCCCCGCGTGCTCATCCGGATGTTCATGTGCTGGTAGGCGGAAATATCCATGTCTGGGAATGCGGTGGTTCGAAGCGCGGATCAGCGATTTCAGTTAGCCGAATTCTCGAGTTTTCCGTTCGAGCGGTGTTCACTCCTCGAACTCGCAGAAGGATGTGATTCTGATTCCCGAATTCGCGGACGGCGAGCAGCGAAAAGCGAACAGCGAACGGTGAATTTCCGAGATGTGCCGACGCATTTGCGGCGAAGAGAGCCGGTATATATCCGCAGCCAATCGAGAACGCGCTCTCTCCCGCTGGCCTGCTCTCTTTTATCGCTGGGAAGCACCACCACCACCGCAACAACTTGTTACTCATGTCCCGTTTGCAACACGCTCTCTCTCTCGGGGATGGATCTCTCCCGCTCGCTGAGTCTCTTTTGTTTTTCTCCACCGTTAAAGGATTCGCCACGCTCTGCGGGACAGCGCTCTCTTAGATAGCTCTCGTTTACCCCCTCCCCTCCTCGCGAATGTGTGGATGCACATTTCCAAAACTGTCCCCGCGTAGGCATTCTCCTTCCTTATGTATTGAAACTGGTTATTTACCTCCCATAAACAATTGTGCGACTGTGTTGGTTCAGCCTTTCGCATGTGCGTGAGTGAATCTGATACGGACCTGGACGTGGACGTGGACTTGGTTGCACTTTCGGGTCGCGAATATTTTGCCATAACACAATTTCACTTTGGAATATTTGCACTGCACATGTGTGCGTATTTGAACTAATTTCGTTATTACTTTTTTTTCGCATTCCTTGTGCAAACGATTTTAATTTACCACGTGCGCAATCTAATAGTTCGCAAACTGCAAATTTATTAGAAAAATCTTAGTTTTACTTATCATTTGTCTTTTGGATTATAATTTTAATAAGGAATCGATCTAATTATGTAGCAAATATTATTTATAGCATAAATATACTCATCAAATATTTGTATTTAACAGGAATTTCAGGTTTCTTTTGTTTGTGGCATACATTTAAATTTCCAGTTGTATTCTATTGTTGTTTCTTATACTTAAAACAATAAAATCCATTAACGATTCATTTACTTTCAATCACGTGCCTCAGCAACAGACATTTATAATATATTTTACCTTAATTAACTCAGACATTTAAAGGATAAATTTGATTGGGAACAACGCAAGTATTTTGCCTTTTATACCGCTTTAAAAAACATTGCATTTAATATATATTATAGAATTACTACTACAGCAAATAATAATAAACCACATTAACAAATGCATAAAGAAAACTCCATTATTATCATACTCGATTCCACGTGCAAATGAGCACGAATACACATTCAACATACATATATACATATGTATCTATATCTATTGCTCGCATCTGCCCCCAGATGAATTTCGAATGCGTTATAATAAATATTTATTATTAACCTTTTCATTAACCTGTCATATAGGTATTAACAAAACATTTTATAACGACTTTTGAGATTTAATAACCTAAACCAAAAATATGTAAATTATAACCAGAACCTCCATTCGCCCTCCCATTAAAAATTTCTGATATTTATTTTTCAAAAAAACTCAGTTTATTGTTTTTGCATTTTAATATTTTTTTTATTGTGTTATTAAAGGACACGTTTTTAGAAAGTAAGTAGCCTTTAGTATTTATGTTTGATTTACACATAATTAAATAAATCGACTATTAACTATAATTTATTAGATTACACCTACAGGTATTGATTATTTTCGTGTTGCTGTGTATTATAACTATATTTTTATTATATATTATTAAACATTTTCATCATTTGTATTTGTCTCAAAAATTTGTTTGCAACAACAAGGTGATGTTATATCAAATTAAAAACATTACAAATATAAAAAAAGAACTTAGGAATATTGTAAGGTTTGCAAGCGGATTGAAATGCACTTCGATATTAAGGCATGGTGGAATAAATTAATTAACAATTAAAAGGTATCTATGGCAAATCCAGGTTTTATGCATTCTAACGACAAGTTAGATTATGTTAAATCATATGAAATTTAATCATTTTGTGCGAAGTTTATTTTCGTGTAGTTTACTAAATACTTGCTGTATCAATATGAGGAAACGTTATTTATTTTAATTTTCAATTTATACATACATACAAATTTAAATATATGTTTTTATATATATACATAGCCTATGTTGGCAGTTTGCCCTTACATTTTGTACATACACCTTTATTGTTATTATGTACATAATTTGTTTCAGTCGAAGGCTTATTAAACTAATTCTGAACGCATATTTCAAATGCACATACTCATACATGTATGCATGTATATAAGGGTCTCATTATATACTACATACCTTACCTTAAAGGCAAATAAAAACAGACAACTGCTCGGGGACATTATTTGGTAGTTACTTGCATTAGCTTTAAACAATTTGAACAATGCATCTGGAAAAGGGGTGTAATAAAAGTGGGCAATTGTTTATCGAATCTTTCAGAACGCAAACGGTTGGATAATTATAAACGGATTCTGATCATCAGATAGGATATAAAATAGAGGTACAAATTTCAATAGGATCTGTGGAAAGCAAATTGGTTTAAATAGGTGTTGTATCTTGTCTTGTATATTCACTGATATTACATTTAAACAATATTGTAAGTATAAATAATTGCAACTCGTTATGCAGATAAAAGTGAATATGTAGATTCCGTTTGCTAAAAATTTATTCGTGAGTATATATATGAGAATTTATCAACAATCATGAATATATGCATGAACTTTTATTTAACACCCCTTAACTTAAATTTAGTTTATCATTAGTAACAAATGTTAATAGCTTATAGATAATGATCCCATTTGCCCAATGCAACGTCCGCCCTCCTCGTCGAAGGTGGCCAAAGTCAATCGCGATAGCTTATTGCATAAGACTCCGTTTCCATTATTCTGAATGGGATTTGGCTCTAAAAGACGAACAACATTTAAAGAATAAAATATAACAAAATATAATTAAATCATGTACCATCGTGAAAAGGTTCTGTGGTAGTTCCATCTTGCTTTTTATTCCTTAGTTGATCCGTAAAATGTGATATAAGTGCATCTATCATGGCAGCTTGCTTAGAAAATATTTGCATTAACTTCGAAACTTGTATTCCATTTTCCACAGCATCGAACTGCAAATGAAAATATTATTTTAGCACTTGTCGTTGCCATTTAGGAAAACCCAAATACCTGGAGAAAGATACAAGTCAGGCATTCGGGATCATCACTGGCACTCGGCTTGGCATAATCCCATGACAAATCCTCATAGCGCAAACCAAGCAATAGAGTCTGCCAAACAGGTTTCCAAATAATTATTGTTTTTTTTGGAAAGATTTTCACTTAAGATGTACTTACGCATTCGTAGGGATCTATGAGAAAAACTCCCTTTTCGTTTACGGCCACCAAAACCTCCATATCTCGTTGATTGACCAAAGCCATAATTCCCCTAACAGGTTGTTCTATTTGTCCATGGAAATAGGCGGCGCTGTGATAATTTAAACAATACAATATTAATAAATTGGTTAAATTTTAAATAATAGTTCAAATAGATTTGTAAACCTACCCATAGAATGGAAGAGCCCAGCAGAATTCTAGATATTTTCGCATTAGCTTTCTGGTGGTGGCTGTCTGGGGGACCCGTTTAAACTGTTCCAGTAACTTGATCTCCGCAGAATTCTTCTGACTTATGGGCAGCCACAACCAGGTGGAGCTCTTGGCAACATGCGGTGGCAAAAATCGAGCTTGGTTTTCCCTAAAAATATTCATCAAATTTATATTTCAATAAATCAATTTAAATGTAAACTAAAGTTATGTACCGAAAAAATCCTATTGTGTGGGTGTGGGAGTTGTAGGGTCCAAGTTCGATCCGAGCCTGAATGCCACCCAACATAAGGGAATGCACGGGCTCCATAATATATCTTCCTGTCAGCACATTGTTCCTGGCCTCCTCGTAGAGAAGCTCTAAGATTCGGTGATCCCTGTTAGGAATTGCAATTAATTAATCTATCCAAGACTCTTATGTGATTTCTAAAAATTACTTGATCTTTTCCTCATCTCTTTTGGAGAAGAAGACATTCCGCTTCAGCACGATCATCGGTTCGTCGAACTTCCGATCACTTGGACTGCTGTTGCTGAACTTCTGGAGCAAGTTTGGCCACGCCACCCGCACTATGTAGGGGCAGTGGTGGGCCTTCAGCTGCATCTCCAGTAAAGCACTTGTCATCCACAATCCGAAGACGCTCTGGGCCAGCAGCTTGTTGGAAATGCCCAGCTCCTCGCATCCTAAAGCAGCAGCCAGCATCACCTGCGATGGGCACTGGGAAGTTCCTTCTATTTCCATGTGGACCGCCACCCGGGACATAAGATACACGCAAGTGGGGATTACCTAGCGGGGTTTAAATTAACGGTAAATATAATTTGAAATTAAGAAATAAGTTTATTCTTACGTTTTGAAGTGCACGAGTGAGATTGGAAGCAGCTTTCCCGGCATTGGCGAAATTCGAAGTTGAGCTTGTGGCCATCACACGTTTTTGGATCGCAGGATTGGATTGGGCATCGTTGCTGGTGTTGCATTTGTGATGTCCTGGCATAAAGGATGAATTGGTGAGCACGCCTGGAACTGATGGGTAAGTTAATGTTAATTTAATTCAATTTTCAATTGTTATTAAAATCAAAACACAACCTTAATCTATCAGAGATATAAAATTAATCTTCAATATGAAACAAATTAAATTATATGATTGCATATGCATATCAGCCTATATTATACTTTCTATATCGGCTCATATTATCATTCTATATTCCATTTAAAAGTGTGGACCAAGAATTAATCAAATATTTAAAGCAAATAAGTTTTGCTCATGTCCTGTTTTTCCTTATCGTTTCTATTTTATCTATAGGATATCTATCTATATACCTATATACTTGTATATATATATATATGTAATGCTGATCAAAAAGATATACTATATACTGTGGTACCTTCTGGGGAAAAATTCGAAAACCCTTTGCAAGGCTATAACAACAAAGCCAAGTAATAGCTCTTACCGGAAGGACTCCTCAGATCGGAGAGGGGACAAAGTGCACTTGCATTGCCGATCATGTTGGCGCCCATGTCGGAGAGCCCGCCCATGCATTGGGCATTCCCAGAGGCCGCCATGGCCGAGGAGACCTGGGCCGGCGAGAGGCAATCCCCGTCGTTCTGCCCTGTGCTGACCACACTGGAGACACTGGCCGAGGAGGCGAAGGTGCTGCCCACCGCCGTCTGGATCTGGGCGGTGGTCACCACGCGGTGCACGGTGTACATGATGGGGGGCACCGGCACACTGACGTTGCCCAGGGAGGCGGGGGTGGCCTGATCACACGTGACCACATTGGCCATGGAGCTGTTCTGATGGGTTTGCGTTTGGGTTTGAGCCACGCGACCATTGCCGCCGGCGGAGCTCGGGTAGATCGCACAGTTGTCGAAGGCATCTGGCGGATCGGCCACCGAGGTCGGCAGTTGGGACAACTGATGGATGGGCTCGGGGTGGCCCAGCTGGTTGTGGTGGTTATGTTGGAGCGATTGCTGGATGTGGAGAAAGTTGGCGTGTTGCTGATGTTGCTGATGTTGTTGGTGTTGCTGGTGTTGCTGGTGGTGTTGGTGTTGCTGGTGTTGCTGGTGGTGCTGGTGCTGCTGATGGGTCTGATGTTGCTGTTGTAGCTGTTGCTGCTGCTGCTGTAGTTGTTGCTGCTGCTGCTGTAGATGTTGTTGCTGCTGTAGTTGTTGTTGCTGTTGCTGCTGTAGCTGTTGTTGCTGCTGCTGCTGTTGCTGTTGCTGTTGCGGTTGGTGAGCCTGATGTTGGGGCATGGCTGCTGCCGCATTGTTGGCTAAATAGTAGTCATCGCGGCACTTGACATCCGTGGTGTTGTAATATAAATGCGATCTGGCAAATAAATAAATCAGTTATAAATATATATAGATATAATATGTTACACTTGACTCACTCATAGTCCTGAGTAGATAGCTTTTTTCGGTTATACTGCAGAGTTCCCAGCGGAACGGTCATTATGTTGATATAGTTCCCAGCATTGGCAGTATTCTTGCTGCATTGCCCACTGTTGCTGCAGACGGAGCCACCATAGGGACTGCCCATGTTGCCGTTGCCGTTGCCATTGCCGTTTCCACTGAGCGACTTGTTGTTCCCACTGCGCGGCACCAAATCCTTGGAACTGTAGCCCGCCTGCTGCTGGCTGGAATTGCATGCCACATACTCCTGCCCGGCATTCATCCCATAGTTGATTTTGTTTGCAGAATGTTGTGGCATCGACGACGCTGAGGAAGTCTGCTGCTGCATGGCACTCCGGCAGTAATAATGATTTGGCTCCATGTTCTGCAGGCACAACAAAAAACTATATAAAATAACTAAATTCCAATTGAATACTTTTACAATTCCCACCTTTTTTATAAGTTCATGTTGTATATAATACTAACAAATATAATTTGTTACTGTCGATGCGGCTTTGGGGTTTAGTTGAGCAATCCTGATAACCCACATTTTATCTATGCTAGGTTGACAAATGCCTTCCGATGTTTATTTGCATTTCTAAAATATAAATGTTACGATATTAATTAAATTTGTCAATACTAAGTTTCGAAATTTAGATATTTACATATAGATGTAGAAAACTAAATTCTTGAATCACCTTCTAAATAATTTAAAATGAAACAAACTCCGGTTCATACATATTGTTAAATTCAAAATATTATCCTGCTTTTCCACATTAAGATTAGATTGTTAAAAAAATAAAGACAAGTATTTTGTCATGTGACTTTTATGAAATATCGAGCGCTGCTTAATATGGTAGCTTTAAATCTTTTAAAAACATATTTTTGAAGAATTAAAACTAATTTGTCCAAAGTCACGAATATTGAGGGATTTATAAATAATAATAGTTATAAACAAAAACATTGAAAACTGCCTAGTAATATTAGTTGACTTTGGTTTTGGGTTTTGTTCAATATTGTGTTATTAAATCCTTATTTGCTAGTAATTTGTTGTTAAAAATACCCAATGTTGTGAATATCCATCAGATGATATGTTGTTCTGTTTTTTTTTCGGGGCAGGTGCAGTGTGGCAGGTATACATACATACACATACACCAACGAATATACATACACGAACATCTGCACGTACGAATCAACTTTTAAGTACGCAATCTAACAATATATTATAAATGCAACTGTGTCAGGGGACGCATAAGTTTTATTTGTGTAATTGGTGGCACGTAAACACTTCATGTTAATTTTCTTCACATGACTGGAAAAGCAGTCCACCGTCTTCAATCAATACAGGCTTTCATATGTATGTACACACACACACACACCAAAACCCTCTAACTGGGTGGGACTTTGAAGGCCATAGTTTTTCACCGAACAAACGCCTCCTCAATTTTCACATTTCCCCTATCAAAAGCGGGTTTGAACTTAAGAGTCACTAATAATATAGTTATAACTATCTTCACCTCTCACGCACATGAATGCATTGCTTTGCAAAAATGTACAACACGAATATCCTTCGAAAGATACATTTTCCGTTGTATTGTCTTTTGTTGCTGGGGGCCCTCTCTGTGATTTTTTTTTAGGCTTCGGCTTAGCTAGCTTTTCCGTCGGGCATGGTTGGACTTTAATTTTTCCTTCTCGGGCAGCACGGGGAATGTGGACTTTTTCCTGGCTATTTCATTTATCGAACGATGACGAGAACTTGGCCAAGAATTTAGTACACAAAATGCCAAAACAGGCGAGTTAGCACCAAAATATCTACTTATACAACACCACTTTCGAACAGCCAACCGAAGTAAACAAACACATGCAAACTCGGGTTCCATATGAGGCGCTTGCGCACAAATCCCTGCTCCAAACTCGGTCCAGCAGCTTGGCTATCGATAAGCGCAGAACTCAACCATTATCAAAATCAATATCCCGCTCCGAACGTGTTTCGAAAAAGTTATAAAAATAATCATTAAATAATGAAATTTCGTTTTGCTTGGCAATCCACATCCCGCCTTAAAGCATTTTAATACAAGTTAAAAAACAATATTAAACAAAAGTTTCTTTCTTTAGTTACCCTTTTATTGAGGCAATTTTTTAAAGCATTAAAAACACTTGGTGTTGATTAATTATGGTTAAACATTTTCATTACATGACTTATTTGTGATACTTTTGAAGTTGCGGTGCCGATAGCTTGACTTTTCCTGGTATATTCCTTGCCAGCGACTCCTCCTTTATACTTTTCAGTAAATCCTTCTCCCGAGTATTGCAGCCTTTCTCCTTGGCGAAGATATTGAGTGCTAGTTTCGCAGCCTTTCCTCTTTTTCCTGTGCCGGGGGTGAGCTTTACTTTGAATCTGCAAGAAACACACAATTTTAAATTAGAGTTATCAAGGTTAAATCGGAAATATTATTAGTTAAAACTCACTTATAGTTCTGCAGAGCCTGGTAGGGAGCCACAACTGGAATGGCGAAGAGCAACTCATCTCCCTCGTGCGGCTGTCCAGTGAGACTGTTGAGTATATCCACATCCCCACCAGCTGGAGCATCATCCGCATCTTCCAATTCGATGGGGTTTTTGGGAGCTGCATTTTTGGCTGGTTTCTGGAAGGCTTCCTCTTTTGAAGTGGCACTCTTCTCCACCTCCTTCTCCGCATTTGCCTGCGGCTTTTCCTTGCCCGAGGACTTTAGAATCATCATGCGGATTTCTCTTTCCTCGTCGTCTTGATCCTTGTACTTCTGCTTCATTTTCTTCAGCTTTGCTTTCTGGCCCCTCTTGACCTGGTTTGGATTGCGAGGTTCAGGATCTACAGCCGCTTGCACTGCCTGAGCTTCTAGCTGCTGCTGCTTGGCAGCTCGGGCTTTATCCTCCTTTGTCTTCTTGGCACTCACTTGCTTCTTGCGACTGGGTCCAGCCAAAATGATGGTGGTTTCCTCCTCTCCTGGTTTTCTTGCCAGTAACTTATCAACCACATTCACATTATCCACATTCTCTTCGTTCTCTTCGTTCACTGAGTTGCCTCTGACTGTTATGCGTCCGGTGTCGTGCTCCACCTTGACTTCAGTATTGGGAAAAGCAGCAATCTCTGTGTTGGAACTTGGCTCGGATATATTTTCAGCCGCGGTGTCTTCCAAATCATCACTTGGCTCGGATAGGAGATCGTTGGCAACCTCGGCTTCCTTGAAATCCTGTTCGTTGGTATCATCGTCTATGTTCCGCACTTTCCTCTCATTCAAATGGCTTGCAATAAAACTGTCCTCCAGCTTGAAGAGCAAGCTGAGACCCATGATGAGATGGCAGGAGGGTAGGAAGTTCTTCTTTCCTCTGATCATAAAGCTACCCGTTGCCAAATACTCTCCGGTTGGGGCGGTTTTGCTGACCTGATCGCTGGTCACCCAATAGGAATTGGTCACTACTTTCGCATCCCAGGCAACGCTATAAGAGATGGCCATGGAACCAGCTTCCAGTAGGGTTTTTGGGGGAATCTCTTCTCCTGTGGGATTGCGTATAATAACACTCGAAGCTCCCTGAATCTCAGCATGCACGTAAATGTCCTTGGGACGCATATATCTGGAATTATTTAATTTTTAATAATGATTCGTTTAAGGTAATTACTTTATCCTACCTTTTAACAATAAGCTCGTTCTGCTGCGCATCTCTGCCTCCGATAACCAAATAATTCTCGGAGCTTATGAACCAATAAAACTTCTCAAACCAAAAGACTTTGCGGGCCTTGACTATGTTCGATATAGTTCTCACTTCCTTGAGCGTTTGCTGCGTTTTGCGTTCAGCTGATTTAAGCGCTTTTTGCGATGCATCCACAGTCTTCTTTTCCTTTTGAGCTGCAGATCGTTTGAGGTCATAGTACCGACGGGCATTGGCCCAGGCAGACAAAGCTAAATCCACATCTACAACGGTCACCTCAGGTGTCTCCAGATCAACTTCCTCCGCATCTTCGTAGGGATCGCTCAGCATCAGCGTAATGTGATTCGTTTCCAGTTTCAACTGCTTGATTGAACTTGCCACTGCATCGCCATTGGCCTGAGCTTCTTTGACCAGTTCATGGATATCTGGCCAGGAGAGCTGACTGGCAATAGCGGACTGAACTGCCCGAATAGCATTATCCACCAGACTTTGATTGGAGGTGATTAACTCCGCCTTCTTTCTGTCCACGTCCTGGACTTTGGTGAGTTCTTCCAGACGCTTGGCGTGGTCGTTTTTGACATTGGATAGCTTTTTCAAGGCATCGCGTTCCTGCTGGAGGGTCTTCATGTCGATCTTTTGCGATTCCTGTGTCGAGTAGAATTCATCGACAGCCTCCATGAAGGACTCGAAAGGAGCGCATTCAAAATTTTGAAATTGAGCAAATTGATAGGGATGAAACTCGATGTTTCTGAAGAAGAATTCCACCTTTCCATTCTCCGCCGGCTTCTCCTCCTTCACTTGCACTATGTAGCCCTTGGTTTTGCCACTTTTGCCCTCAGTTATGAGGTCTTCTGCGCTCTGCGAATTTAAAGTTTAAATTTTATTAAAGATTTTATAACAGGCAGATATAAAAACCCACCTTAACAGCCTGCTTAAGCTTGGGAAGATCATTAACCATATCAAAGGATACCACCTTAGCACTCTGGTTTTTTCCTTTTTTTTGTTTTTTACCACCTTTTCCCGGTTTTTCTTCGGTTTCGGGAGTTTCTGTTGATGCTTCAGACTCCTTAGTGATTACAAAATTATCCAGTCCGTGGGAGAAAAGAACGTGTTCAATCACCGACGGACCACAGTCCAGTTTGGACATCAGAATCTGTCGCAAGTAGTCGCCATTCTTGGCGTCCTCCAGTAGCTGATCCAAAACCTCCGAACTCAATCCCTCAGAGGACTGCTTGGCCCGTTCCACGGGATACTTCTCACGCATGGCGAATCGCACGTTCTCACCCTCGGTGTGGGGACGCAGGATATACAGAGTAGTTAGTTCATAGTCTGTCAGTACGAGATTTCCCCGATCGTACAGCTCTAAAATGACATGGTAGGCGGCATCGCCGGAGCCAAATTGAAAATCAATTATACGATCCCCTCCTAGTTGCTGAATTTTCTCCAGGCGCTTGTTCTTCAAATGCTTCCTTAGCTTCATGCTGAACCCGGAGGGGGCCATATTTTTGGGCCACTCGAATCGGGTGGTGTGGAACCGAGTGCCGGACTCTATCAGCAGAGTGACCTTCTCCACGGCCCCAGTGCCTTGGAGCCGGAAAAGATACGTCTTGTTGTCCACGTCATAGATCTGATTTACTCGCCAGCCGACCAACCTGGGAAAGGGATTACCATTAACTATCATCTGAAGAGGATTATATATCACACTTTTACGTACTTTTGCAGTTCGGCGACTCCGCAAATTATATCATAAGTATTGAAACGTGTCTTCATGGCTCCAGCGTGGAAATCAAAGTTGTCAACTCGGGAAATTAAGTTAACAGGCTTTACCTATTGAATTGGTTAATATTTAAGTATTTACAAACTCTGCGTCTAAAATAGACAAGCAGGAAATCAACAAAAGTGAGCAACAATGAAGAAAAACAAATTGTATTCTTCGCACAGCAAAATATTAATATCGGTGTTAATAGGGATGAGGTGGTGAAATTAAATAAATCGATAACTAATTGGAAGTGGAAGCGATACAAACTTTAACTTGAAGAGAACAAAATGAATATGCAACTAACAGTTCTTTCCTTTTTGAATTCAAATTATTTTTAATAAATTAAAATTAAAATATATCACTTTGTATCCCATGTAAAATACAATTCGCGTTTCGACTGTTTTCATGGCTCTAGAAAATACCTCCGATATTGATGTATCGATTATTTTGATCGAAACTGGAAACCGTTCTCCCATCTCCAAGATCTGCATTTGTAAATATGAGTTCTGATGGACCTGTTGTCAATGTGCACGTGCTGTTCTTTGCCAAGTCCCGCGAATTAGCCCAAACCAATCGCTCCACAGTGGACGTGCCCACCCAGATTGTAGCCTCTGATCTTCTGGAGCAACTGGTCTCGAGATTTGGCCTGGCTGCCATCAGGGACAACTTGATTCTGGCCCACAACGAGACGTACATTGAGGATCTGAGCGACAAGATACTCTTTAAAGAGGGCGACGAATTGGCTGTCATTCCTCCTCTCAGTGGAGGCTAAGTATTTCACCATGGATCACGTGAAGCTGGTCGAGGGTCCCATAGACATCACCCACATCCACGAGTTGCTATTGGACGAAGGCTGTGGAGCTTCATCGGTTTTTGTGGGCACCACACGCGATAATTTCCAAAACAAAAAGGTGGGAATTGCTATCTAAATATTGAAATCTCTTGATTTGATTGACACTTATGTTTGGACCTTGCAGGTGGTGTCATTGGCGTACGAGGCCTACGATAACATGGCCCTCAAGGAAATGAATAGTATCTGCTCAGAGCTGCGCACCAAATGGCCCGAATTAAGGCACATAGTCATCCATCACCGATTGGGAACCGTACCCGTAAAAGAAGCCAGTGTAGTTATAGGCACTTCGTCTCCCCATAGATCGGATGCCCTGGAGTCGGTATCTTTTGCCATCGATCAGTTGAAGACCCGCGTGCCCATCTGGAAAAAGGAGATCTACGAGGGCGATCACAGCGCCGAGTGGAAGGAGAACAAGGAGTCCATCAGGCCCAGTAAGATCCAGTAGCTTGTTAGCCACCATGACATGTATTCTTTTGATTTTGTACACTTGTAAATACAACTAGAAAACAATTATTAATTATTTCCCCATTTTTTGCATTGCGTGAACCTTTCAGAAAAGTCTGTAACTAGCTTTAACTACTCAGATTGTCCTTGTAAGGTGGAGGAATCGCATGATGTGTCACGAAAACTAGTCCAAATTAGAGTTAACGACGCCGAGCTAACCAAGCGTTTAGAGTGCTTTGTCAACAGAAAGCGCGATGAAATTAACTTGCAAAACGTAATGGACTTTAAGCACTCGGCTTTCAGTTCCATCACCGAGTCAGACAAAAATTCAATTGATTCCTATTCCTGCGCTCGAACTCAGAGCTTTGTGATTAAGCAGGAACAGTCGAGAAGTCACTTGAAAGGTGGGTCACTCTTGTGCTTATTTAAATTAAATGAATTAATTATTTAAACCAACAATCGCAGTGCGGCGGGTAAGCAATCACTGTGGACCGCAGCAAATGGAGCTGCGACCCAACTACGGACTTGAACTGAATAAGCTGATGGGATCGCGTGACGAGCAAGACGATCCATCCATCAAATTGAGGAAATCAATGCATAATTCCCGCCTCCACACAATTGAATCCTACATGGGTCTAGTTTCGAATAGCAAAGAAAGCATTTTCAGTCGCATTAAAAACATTGAAAATAGAATTCTGCAGCTGGAGTCAATTTCCCCGGAGTACAGACACTTTGTAAATTCCCCAAACATAATCATATTTCTTTCTTATTTATTAATATCGAATTCTTTTTCTAGACCAATCTGGAATCAACTTTGGAACCGCAGCCACCCAAGAAGATCCGAAAGAAATCATATTCCGCCCTTGAACTAAGTTCGTTTATCCAAAAAATCAAGGATGGCACTGAACATGAATAAAAAGAAAGAATAAATTCCAATTATCCAATTCCTTGGTATAAAATGAAGTAAATTTATTTCAACATTTCAACTATTTGTAATAGTTATTATAAATGCAAAAATGATGAGAGTGAAAAAATCAAAAATTTTTGTTTACAACTAAGGAATATGGGATAAGCGTGGCTGATTTTTGTTTTCCTTTTTTTTTTTTTTTTTTTTTTTTTTTTTTTTTTTTTTTTGTTTGTTTGTTTGTTTGTTGTTTGTTGGTTTGTTAGTCGGTCGTCAAGCTTCATGGATAACGCCCGAAGATCTAGTGGTTATTCGTTAACCGGACTGCTTACTAATTACTAATACGTGAAATCGTTAAACTTTATTGTCCTCTGCTCCTAGGAGAGAGTGGGGAATTGAGCTTCATCGTCGACCTTCAGGGGCTTGGAACCACCGCTGCGGCGCTTGTCTCCGGCTCTGTTGTTCTCTGATCTGTCGTATCCGTTGGTGGCTCCCGGATTGAAGCGCGGGCCACGGGGACCATCTCCACGGAAGCCTCCCTCACCGCGCGGTCCGTCCCCGCGGAATCCTCCCTCACGAGGTCCATCCCCGCGGAATCCGCCCTCACGAGGACCTCCCTCGCGGAATCCTCCCTCACGGGGGCCTCCCTCACGGTTACCTCCATCGCGGAATCCACCCTCACGGTTACCTCCATCGCGGAATCCACCCTCACGGAATCCTCCCTCGCGGAATCCTCCCTCACGGAAACCTCCCTCACGAGGTCCTCCCGGACGGGGTCCCTTACGGAAGCCGCCAGCCTTGCGTCCATCACTGAAGTTGAACTGGATATCGACGATGCGCTGAAGACGGCCCACACGCTGCGGGTACAGGGACGGATCGTACTCCAGTTCGTCCTCGCTGTTGCCCTCCTTCTTCTTGCTCAGCTTGACCATTTTCTTCCATTCGGGATTCTCGACACCGTCGCCGGCCTTGCGCAAGTTGTAGTTGGGCTTGGCGCGCTGGTCGCGCAGGGCCTTCCATTCGTCGAGGGTCATTTGCTTGGACTCATCCTCCTCCGCTGCGATGGCTGCGTCCGCCGACTGCTCGTTGGCCGAGTCCTCTTTGTCCGCCTGCGGCACCGACTCGGCGGTCTTCGAATCCTCGATGTCCTGCTTCGGGGATCCCCAGTTGTGGGCACCGCCACCCTCGCGCTTGTCAACAGACTTGACTCCTGAAAAAGTCACATTATGGTAGCATTAGTGATTAAGAAAAGCTGGAAATAATAATGTTCCGAGATGATCAGGGTTTAATCCTAAACGTTACTCGGAAGGTAAAAAAAATAGGGAAAATATATGACTCTGTTGGCCTTGCAAATTGGAGGAAAGCTAATGAAAATAAAGAAAATCAAAAATACACTGAACTAATACGATTCGAATTCATAAACAAAATATGAATTGTATTAATTTTGAAATTTTTTTTTGATGAGAAAGAAAAACCAACAAAAACCAATAAATATTATATGCAAATAAGTAAATTGTCTAGCCGATTTGATTATATTAATTACATTTGACCTTGCTTTTTACTTATCAAGTTTTCACTTTTTTGTATTTGAAATTGTTCTAGAAGTTTCAATTTCTAGAAATATGCCTTCAAATCTGCCTAATCACGATTTTCGAGATATGTGCGAGTGAACCAACCGTCATGTAATCTTGTCGTCAAGCGCCGATGTTTGTTTTGAACCATGCTGCCTGCGACCGAGCAGGTTAAACTTTTCTTGCGAGCCAATCCCGCGCAAACATGTGCGCGGTTTTTTTTGTTTTTTTTTTTTTTTTGTTTTTCTTTACATAAATAAACAGAAGAGAACAAAGAGAGGCGAGTCTATGAGTGGTGTGCTTACCGGTTTTATCGGATCCCGACTGGCGGTCGAATTCGCGCTTTCCGAACTTCTCGCCGCGCTCCCCGCCCCGCTCTCCGCCACGGAAGCGCGGAGGTCCCCTGTTATCACGGTTGTTGAACTGCCGGTGGGGCAGCTCGTTGCCAAACTCAGAGTGCCCGCCCTGGTTGCCCTCCCGGTTGCCGAAGCGCGGATTGGAACGCAAATTGCCCTGACCTCCGGTCACGGCATTTCTGTTTCCAGCCGGGCGATCGGAAGAAGCAGCATTCGGTCCGGTCTTGCCGCCCTTAACCGGGCTCTTAGCCAGTCCGGTTTGCTGGGCGGGCGTTTTACGGACCGCAACCGGCTTGTTCTCCTTCTCCGGCTTGCTCTTCGGCACCTTGGTGGCCTTGGGAGCCTCCGGCTTCTTCTTCTCCGGCGCTACAATGGCGGTAACATTGGTCTGTTTTGGGGGAGCTGCTGATGCATCCTCGTCGTCCATGAACAGCAGTTCGTAGCGGTTATTTCCTGAATTGTCCATGTTGTAAAAGAGTCTGCAAAATTGTAAGTTATTTCGATTTAATAATTATATTCGACTCGTTGGCTATGCGTTGCAGTTGGCCAAATCGCACATGGCAGGCTGGAACGCTTGGCCGGGAACGCTTCGTTCGGTTAAAATTGCGAAAAAAAAAAAAAAAAAAACGCGGAGCCTGATTACTTACCTCGCCGGAAACGAATGCTGCGCAAAAGAAAGTGTGCCCGCAGTAGCCGCAAGGAACGGGCTAAAATATCCACATTCCGTGCCGATAGTTGGGTGCTGTTAGTGGGCAAGTGGTGTGCTGTTGGGAGCACGTGCATTCTTCGTTTCATTACTAATTCGTTTAACTACTAATTTGGTTTAATAACAACATTTCAAATAAGGTTTCTATTGATAAATAATGTTTATATATTGTTAATGATATATAGATAAGTTTGTGGTTACAAATTGTTGTAACTAGTATTCAATTTTCATTATTGTTATATCTTTCAGGAATATAAATAATTAATAAAACAATAAAGAGAGAGCATATAACGCACAATGTTAACAAAATAGTGTTAAATGCCAAAATGCCTTTACCATCGTCTACAAGTTGGCTTCAATTCTTCTGAAAAATCATTGGCGAAGTTTTTCGCAATTTTGTCCAATAAGAATATGTTTACATTTACAGTAATAACTAGCAGAAACTTAACGGAACCGAAGGGACATTGCTTGGAAGATATTCATTTCTATAACTGTGTAATAATAAGAATAATAACAAAACACAATAAAATTCAGATTAAAAATATATATTTTTTACAAGTTTCTAAAGTTTATAAATTTCTAACAGAGCTTTTCAGAGTTGCCAACCAATATCCGTAAAGAAGACAATGTGACCGTTCCACCCCACTAAAAAAAACAATTTTGGGAACATTTTGACGGTCCAGTCGCGGTCACACCGATTGTGACATTTGTTTCTATTTTGGGCCTGTAGAGACAAATGTCATATTTGTTTCTTTGATGCGTTGCCATCGAAATTTTCAGTCCGTCTTCGGCCCAATGCAAGTAACAAATTCAAGTAAACGCAAATTTCTCTGGTAACGAAAAGAGCGATTCGAGCGATAATTGCTGCTTTTGCCTATGCGCGAGCAGAAGAACCGTTGCAAAAGAAGAAGGAGAAGAAGAAGAGGTACCGCAGTCCAGCTAGTCGAGCTGACATCAGAGGGATTCGACTTGGATTTGGACGTTGGAAACGGTGTTCCCCGTGCATCTTACAACCGCGATTGGTAACATAGTGCCGCAGTTTTGCCGGTGAGTCCAGACCGAGTGCCCAAGCTAGCCCACCAGCCTAGTTTAAGCCTAGTCTAAGTGGCAGGGACAAGTGTTCATGTGTGAACGAGTGTCTCCTGCATAAACAAAAAAATCAATACCATGCTTCATGCAGTTTCTC
>JAJJHY010008598.1:15809156-15842185 GCA_021224005.1 Drosophila setifemur | reverse complement strand
ATGTGTTCCTGCACGATTTCCACCTTGACCTCTGCACTCGCTCGGAAATCGGTTTTGGAGCCAATTGGAGCATTAAGAAAACGATTTCTCGAAATGAGGTTTTTTGGCGACAACTGCTCCAAAAAACAAAAAAAAAAACCTCACTACGTTCGTGATGTCATTTTCGAAGGCTCTCCTTATTTGGCTGGATTTCCGTCGTATGCAAGCGGAATATCTTATTAAATTCAGGTCAGGTAATGGGGCGCCTTTCCGGTTATATGCATATGTTTGCCCTTTATTCCTATTAGAGTTTTTGGGGTGGTTCTACCCTTACTCGCATGGAACTCCTATATTTACACCCTCAATGACTTGTTTCATAAAACTCGCATGTTGAAACAAATAAAGTCATAGTCATACGAAAATAGAGGGAAATGTATGAATAAATAAATTCGAAGCAAATAAAGTCTTTGCAGCAGTAAAATGACATTATTTACTCGGCATGAGGCTGTGGATGATTCAGATATATGTATATCTATATGTAAATCCATGTGCTCGGTAACTGCAAGAACGAAATGCATAACATTGCAGGAAGTGCAAGGTCAGCAACATTTCGTAGTGGCAACATTTTTTTTGAGTCTGGAGTCTTCTGGTGGGATTTATATACGTTTTAAATAGTATAAGATATAAGATATCAATATTGTCCCATAAAATTTGTAAAAATAAATTCGTCGATGAATCGCAGTTTATTATTTACTCTAATTTAATTAATTTCCTTAATTAGATCCGGTGACAGACGTTTCTATGACAAAAATTATGTTATGTTAACATTTTCGAAATAGTATTATACTAAATTATTTAAGTGTGAATAAAGCATATTTTTGTCAAAAAAACGCTTTTCATTGAACAGTTCTCGCGTAGAGAAAACCAAAAGGTACAAACGTAAAGAATATTGCTCTCCAGTAATATCTTTCGATCGTTGACCATTCTTTAATTGTGGTAGAGCCCATAGAAGACTTCCTCCGGACACCCTAGGCACGATTTGTTACCTACTAAAATGATCCTGATGAAGAAATTAATTAACGTTCACACAGTTTTCAAAGATTTATTATTTTTTGGGAACTATTTATGTGTAACAATTGATGAGAAAATGTTCAACACCTTTCAAGCTTAACTGTGTTGTTGAAAGTATTCTTTTTAATATTTATCTTAATGGGTGGATTTTGTGGTCTGTTCTCAATTATTCATTATATTTAATATTTAATAAACAATCATGGTTTGTTTGCTGAATTCCTCAACGAAAAAAGATGTGTTAATAATTAATTGTAATTTTTCTTTCACAATCTTTTAGTCCACATGTAGGACCAGCACCAATTCATAAACAAATTATGATACAAATTGTCATCTGACATCTTTACAGATATTTTGGATGTGCCTAAATCCAAAATTGTCTGATCATCATAATTTTATAATAGAGTTTTAGTATACCGTTAGTTTAAGAGTATAAATTTAATGTTTTTAGATTAGTAAAATGCCTGAAAACTAATTTTAAGAGTAATTTTTGGTCTAACCTGTTTAAATTTTATATAAAAGTATTTTTTCCTTCAATTTTATAGCATCTCAATATCTGAAAGCTAAACTGAAATTTGTATCAGTGTTGGTACATGTAATGAAATAAATATAAATATTAAGAAATCTGCGAGCCACAAGAACATTGCTTAATGTTTAAAGGTATTACTAACTTAAGATGGATACCAGAAACATTTCCCCTAATAAACCCATAGATGGGACCAAATTTCTAGAGATGTTGTCAACAATATCATTGGAAGATGTGTTAAAGTTTGAGTTTCGCCGCCAACAGTCGAAGAAATGGGAACTAATGGTGGCCAGCAATGAGGCACCAAGAAAGTATCAATGTTGCCTTTGCAATGTCGTCCAATTTGGCGACAGGAATTTGTTCAGCCACCTCTGTGGCAAGAAGCACAACGCCATGATGATCAGTATTCCGCAACTCCAAATAAGAATGAAGCCAATTGGGGCTCCTCCGAAAGCTGCCCCAGAATCCCCCAAAAAAAAGGTAACCAACCCAAATGCCAATAATAATTCAAACAACAAATCAAACTCACCATCCGTTGTGAAAAATGCCAATGCTCTAAACAAAAATTCCCCTGTACAAAAAAAAGATTCGAATTTTAAGAAAACCGGGGGAAATTCAGCAGAAAAAACTCAGAGTATTCAAAAGAAAAGCCCCATCCCTGCGGAAAATACACCAGAAAAATGTAAACCCGATTCGGTTGGTAACCAACAGAATGCAAAGACAGTCATTGATGTTAAAAAGAATCCTGTTCAGAGTTCAGAAAATTCTGCTGCTAAAAAAGTTGCATCCAACTCAACCCCCGCAGCATCCAAAACAACGACTAATCCTACCCAGAAATCTTCACAGAATCCTGTACAGAAACCCTCACACAAACCTACTCAGTCTCAAAAGAAGCCACCACTGGAGTCACTTCCGAATGTAAAACCCACACATAAAGTGGACGAGCCTCGAAACAAGATACTAAATATTCCAAACCTTGTGAAAAATCCACTTTCTCACAAAATCTTCTGTGTTCCACTTGCGAAACTGATCAGCTCTCCAGAGCCTGAGGAAGTGAGCGAGATTGCTAGTAATGTTATTGTTATAGATGAGGATCTGAAGGAGCAATCAAAGGGGAGTTCAAAGGAGGCTCCAAAAGAGGGTTCGAAAGAGTGTTCTAAAGAGGCTCCAAAAGCGGGTTCGAAAGAAGTTCCTAAATCAGCCACCATTCCAATTCTGACAGGACACTTCAGCAACTCCCAAATGCGTAAAGAGAAGGATGACAGAAGGACTACAAAACCCGAAAAGATAATTACGCCATCTCAACAAGCTCCCAGGGAAGTGGTCCCGGACAGAATCTATGGAAATACATTTGACTGTTCTAATTCGGAGATCCTGGGACTCGTAGGGGTGGAGTATGTTTTGAAGATTGTGAGGAGTGTTAGCTATAAAAGCGGCCGCTACCAGTGCTGCCTTTGTGACATTACCGCCGATGAGCAGACAATGCACAACCATCTGATTGGCTATAATCACCGATTGAAGTATTTCGACAAGCATTTTCCCACTGCCATGCGCTATTATCGTCAGAGTGTGTTCCACGTGCCCGAAGGCGATGTTTGCAAGGTAATGATGCCAATATTCGATAAACTGGCCGCGGCTATTGAAAAGCATCATGGTCGCGAGATTCCGTACATGTGTTATGAATACTATTACGGCAAGGATCGCCATACTTTGATTTCCAAGGTTTTTAATAGAGGACATGCCTCCGAGCTTAGTGGACCTTCGTTCACACACGTCGTGGACTCCAAGGAGGTGGATCAGCTAATAGAAAACGCGAAAAACAAGTTGGAGCCCCTGATTAACGTCGATAACCCAGTCCCCTATGTTCAACAATTTGTTCCCCATAATCCGTCCAATTATAATAGCTACCCGAGAGCTACTGCACCGATGGCCGTCGATGATGAGACGCACAAGCGCATGGTCGAGCACTTCCTCCGTGGTAACCGGCATTCCTTGGGCGACAGCCATCCATTTCGGGGCACGAAGCGAACCAGCACGCGATCCAAGTCTCCCGAGTCAAGGAAGAGGGCTGTATCCTCCATGAAAGGGCACTGGAATGTGGAGCGCAAGTCGTTGTCCCCGCTCCGGAATGGGGACATTTGGCAGGCCTACCGCCACATGGTCGATCAGAAGGTTCGCGAGCTGAACGTCTCCTTCGAGACGTACAAGGCCGATCCGGAGCAGCACCCAAGCTACCAAATGGAGTGGGAAAAGTTCTGGAAGCGCCGCAAGGACGAGCTCGTTCAAGCCGGCATCAATCATCGCAATTATAACTTCCAGAACGAATGGATTCACTTTTTCAATGCGCGTCTTGAAGGACTATACAACCAGGACATTGAGGACATCAAGATCAAATGTCGCGAGAGATTGTGTTTGCCCATGACAAATGATGAGTTGGCCAACGAAAAGTATCATGTTTATGTTACCGAAATGGAAGAGGAGGAGCCTCCTATTCGTATGTCGGAGCCGGCTAAAGAAGTCCAGAAACATCCAGAGGTAGAAGCTGCTCCCAATGTGATTCATGTGCTGCGTCTATTAACCGCCCTGGAGGATTACCTGGGAAGCTTGGGTCCTTCCGTAACCGAAATGCTGGCCAAGGCCTTGCAGGCCCAGAAGCTGTACCCGGATCGTTTTCATAGTGTAATGTTGACATCGGAAAATTGTGCGATTTTGGAAACTGCCAAGGAGAAGTTTATGGGCCTGTTGATTTCGCAAATATACGAGCCCACCAAGGAAAGAGCCTTGAAAAGGGCCGTAAGTGACACGGAAAATTTGCTCAAATTAGCCGCTCAGTATTCCAGTCCCAAAGAGCAAAGATCAAGGAACGTCTCCTCTCCGCCTGCCGAGAGGCGCGACACCCAACTGGCCTTCAGAGACCAGAGTAACCCAGAAAAGCCCTTGGACAAAACGGAACTCGCAGCCAAGCTGGCGTCTTCGCTAGTGTCCCAGGGCAAGACTTCCATCAACAGGGAGGAACTCCAGAAGATTCTTCAAGTCTACAATATAATTGAGCAGAAGAAGCGTCAGGATGGGCCCGGTCATAGCTCGGAGAATCCAGTGCTTTCAGCGCGTGCAAACCACAACTTGATATCGAACCCAAGACCCAATGATAGCCCGTTGGCACAACACTCAGTTAGAAATTTAAATGTTGCGAACGATGAGACCAGCTCTGGTCAGAATTTCCCAGCAAATGTGGCTCGCTTTAATAATAACCAAAACTCTAACATGCGTAACTCCAGTAATATGGAGCCATGGGCCATGGCCGACCATGGCGATCGTCAAAGCGGTCAGTATGGAACAGCATCCGGCGGACTCCAGGCCAGCCAATTTAGGGCTGGACCCGCCGCCCACCATAGCAGTCAATACACCACCCAAAACAACCCGTTTGGATCAGGATCCAGCGGATCTAGGACCCAGTTTGGCGCTGGATCTGGCGTCCAGCAAAACACTCAGTATACCTCAGGATCCGGCTCTATTCCTTACAACAGTGGATCCTCCGACACTTCACCTCCGATCAATACATTTGGCCCGGGATCGGGCACACTTCATAACAACGACTTTGGCTTGGGATCTCACTCATATCAGAACAAGCAATATGGATCTGGAGGAGGACCGGCGATGAATCCGACTGGGTCAGGAGTCCTGCCAACCAGCCTGCAAATGTCGTCGCTTTTCAACTTTAACACCAACTTAAACCCTGCCTACAACCTTAATCGGAGGAACAACAATTTCTAACCGATAGATGCCAATTAGATGTAGTAAAGCAACTTCCATGAATATTCCCAATCCCCCGATCCCCTTGAGACACAACACTTACTAATTCCGCATCATCTGCATCGAACATTTTCATTCAATTCTCGAATTAGTTTGAGTCATAAACACAAACTTATTCCGCATCATCTACATACGTTGAATATTTGTTAAACAATTAAACAATGTTATGTAAATAAAATGTATTCATAACTCAAAACATTAGTTTTTAATAATACAAATGCCGGCAAATGTAATTCATAGCCATTAAGAGTTTAAAATAAAGAGTTTTAAAAGATACCAAGGAGAGTTTTTTTTTATTGTTAGTCTATTGCATACATTGTTAACAATATTTTTAATTGATTGTGTTCACAACTAATTTGAAAAGCTTTAATTAAAAGTTTATATTTAAGATCATTCCGCACTCCATAAAATGTTTTTTTTTTTTTTTGCTTAATTGTTATTGCCTAAAAGTTCTTTTCATTATGTTAAGTTGTACGAATATAAATATAATCATATTGATAAAGCAACTTGACGGTGAGATCTTAAATATAAGAATATATATTTATAAGCAAATGGATCATTCATAACTACCTTAATATATAAATTAGTTGTGCTTTTTTAGCGCATTGAATCTAATTTAATGGACTTCTCAACCGATGTGCACTCGCTCCTATGTGGCCCAAACTGGATTTTCTTCAGTTGAAGTCCAAAAAAAAAAAAACCTTAAGTGATTGAAGTAAAATGTTTCCTTCAATTGAATTAAGGAGGTTATCCATAACCATTGTTAAACAAAACTACAACGATTTTTGGTGCCCGATGAATGCCACTTTATGAGGTACTTACGAAACCTTCCTCCACAATTCATTAAGGATGTTTTCTAGATCGCATGGTAGTCGTACAATCCGTGTTGTCAATTTTTCTAGATTAGTGCAATCGTGGATGGAGGAAAGCCAACCGAAGATCCCAAAAATCACCGAATATTCTTTGTTGATAAAGGATACCATCCATATAAATAAATAAACCCCTTATATAACTTCTACTCTAAGAACTTTTGATGTTAGCGATTTTAGAACAATATGCAATAATCCTATGTACATATGTTTTGGTGTTTAAATACTATTATAAAGTACAAAATTATTAAAATAGACCAACTAATAAATGAATTTGTTTAACCATTTCAGAAGTCGTTATGCCTTCGTCATTGTCTGATGTTATCTCGAATTCCTCGTAAGTTATGGATTAATTTTTAATTTAAATATTTAGTTAAATATAATGACACCAATTGGCATTCTAATGTTTTAAATTTGTTTATGTTTAAAGTAGTCTCAGTAAAAAGTCGCTTAGATCAGCTTATATTATTTGGAGCTCTAATTTAGCTCTTTTATTTTATTATTAACATTATTTGTGTGTTTAATGTCGTTAATTGTATATAAATAAAGCGCCAATTAAGGTTTTGTTTGCTTTTTGTAAATGTTTTATTATCATTTTCAATCAGTATAATATTGTCTCCGTTTCGGGTTTTGCATTGTAGAGTCAGTTTTGATTATTCGAAACAAGATGATTGGATTACGAGTGGAAAATTGGGTTCCCGCGAAGCAGTTCTGGTTTTCCGAACCAACATCCTCAATCCGAAGACCCGCAAGACATTGTCCGAGCGGTCCTCCGCCCAGGCGCTCAAAGACAACAAGGAGACGCCTGCATCGTCCGAAAAGGAGCCGGAGGAGGAGAAAGAATCATCGACCACATCATCAGCTTCCTGCAGCAACGAAGCTCTGAGCGGTTCAGCGCCAACGCAGCAAAAGATTTATTTAACGAAAAAACCGCAAAATTGTGATAAATCTGATAAATCCAAATTTAGCCCCTTTAAGCAGTTGCTTAATCAATATTCCTCGAGTGATACGTCTATATCCAGCGAGGGCGAGGAGCCCGCCCGCATTAGTGGCGGAAGCAAGTTGCGCGTACTTAAAACAAATCAGAATAGCATTAATATAAGCCTAGCCGAAAGTACATCGAAGGACAGTGGCTACGAGTCCAAATCCATCGCCATCGAACCCGAACCCAGTGAGGAAGACCAGGAGGCGACCAGCGAGGACGACACCGAGTGTGGTATCCACATGCCCGCCTTCAAGCTAAAGATTACCTACAAGTTTCACCAAACCGAAACCAAATTGCTTAGAAAAATATTCACTGTCCATGGCCTTACCGAATCGCAGGGGGAAAATAATTTCAATCTTCTCTGGACGGGTGTTCACATGAAACTGGATATCCTGAGAAACCTGACGCCCTATCAGAGGGTTAATCATTTTCCAAGGTAAACATTCCAAATCTATCCCTGAATTGCAATGAATAACTTAAACTATATATTTAACAGATCCTACGAGCTAACCCGTAAGGATCGGCTGTACAAGAACATCGAGCGCATGCAGCATTTGCGGGGAATGAAACATTTCGACATTGTGCCGCAGTCCTTTGTGTTGCCCTTGGAATCCAGGGACCTAATGGTGGCACACAACAAACATCGTGGACCTTGGATTGTTAAGCCCGCGGCATCCAGTCGGGG
This sequence comes from Drosophila setifemur, assembly GCA_021224005.1. Classification (NCBI taxonomy): domain Eukaryota; kingdom Metazoa; phylum Arthropoda; class Insecta; order Diptera; family Drosophilidae; genus Drosophila; species Drosophila setifemur. The sequence continues at coordinate 15,834,260 of JAJJHY010008598.1, read as the reverse complement.
AAGAGGAATTTTTATAGTGAACTCGGTAATTACAAAATAATCAACTACAACTTTCAGAATTTAAAATATTTCAAACCCTTTCAGCCGGATCAAATTCCGCAGGATGAACAGGTGCTAGTCTCCAAGTACATAGTCGACCCGCTGTGTATTGATGGTCACAAGTGTGATTTACGGGTTTATGTTTTAGTCACATCCTTTGATCCCTTGATTATTTACCTCTACGAGGAGGGCATCGTGCGGTTGGCCACGGTCCGGTACGATAGGCATGCGGATAACTTGTGGAACCCCTGCATGCACCTCTGCAACTACAGCATCAACAAATACCACTCGGACTACATTAGGAGCTCCGATGCCCAGGTCGAGGACGTTGGCCACAAGTGGACGTTGTCGGCCCTTCTGCGGCACTTAAAATACCAGGGTTGTGATACTCACCAGCTAATGCTGAACATCGAAGATTTGATTATTAAGGCGGTTCTGGCCTGCGCCCAGACCATTATTTCGGCCTGCCGAATGTTCGTGCCCAACGGCAACAACTGCTTCGAGCTCTATGGTTTTGATATACTCATAGACAACTCCCTGAAGCCCTGGCTTCTGGAGATAAATCTTTCCCCCTCCATGGGTGTGGACAGTCCGTTGGATACGAAGGTGAAGGCCTGTCTGATGGCCGATCTTTTGACCTGCATCGGCATCCCAGCCTATAGTCCCGAAATGAGATCTCATTACGATCACAAGTGGTCGCGATTCCGCAGCTCGAGCTGCCAACGACAAGCGACATTCCCCGTTTCCCAGCAGAAGACTAAGAAGTGCAAGAAGAAGGGAGTCGTTCCCCCGGTCAACCTCTCCGGAGAGGAGCAGCGCATATTGCGGAATGCCCGCCTGCAGAATTCCCGGCGTGGTGGATTTGTGCGCATCTTCCCTACGGAAGACTCCATGCAGCGATATGGCAATTTCCTCGACTCCGCCAATGGCATTCCGATTTCCACACCGATGGTACAAAGTCAGACATTCCAGACGCCGATATTGCAGCACAACTACAACATGCTGCTGCACCTGAATCTTTTTAGCCGGGACGGACGCCTGAGCAAGGACGACAATTCGGAGGAGAATCGCATTGGACAGTATGAGCGAGCCCTGGAGACGGACTCGGAGATTCCGTTCGTGAAGAAGCAGGCGGTGGAGAAGTGCGAGGAGGAGGGTCGTCGGTTGCGGAAGGTGATGCTCAAGAAGATCTCCAGTGGTTCCGAGCTGACACAGTTCCAGGCCCGGCAGACGTTCAGCCTGTACTTGGAGTCGGTCCTGCGACGCTTAACCGAAGATCCAAAGGACATTCACGAGAAGATCATTTTGAAGTTCCTCAACAAATTTGGGGGCAGCGTGAAGCCGCCGGTTTTATTCCGGAATACGCAAAACCTCAAGGTGGCCAGCAAGGCCAGGTCGGCCATGGTGGCCAAGTTGCTGGGGGATTTCCTGGAGAACTACAAGCGCGACACCGAGTCGTATGTGGACTCGTTCGACCACTTCGGCATGATACCGTCTAGTGCCTACAACCAGTTCTTGATGCACGCCCAAGAGTCCGACTTGGAGGCAGTGCTGACGCTTCACACCAATGTTACCGGAATCATGCCCTTCTTGTATAATCGATGTGGACTGTCAGTGCCACCTACACCCCCGATTCCATCCGGCCTGCACGGATTCTTGAGGGCCCTCCCCTCCATGGTGTCCGCCTCGGGAATGGCCAGGGAGCTAAGCAAATACGACGGCTATTTTAAGAGCTACGACAAGGAGAAGATATTCCTATAAGGTCCAGCAACACAAGGCGATTTTAAACTATCTAGCTAATTCGTCAAGCTTCGTCCAGTCAAATATTAGTCAGTCGAATTATTTTTGTATTACAAATTTTCGCATTAGGGCAGAGGCTTAAACTAATAAATAATATATAATAAAATCGAAAACATCGAAACTATAAATGTAGTTTTTGAACTGCTTTATAAAAAACTGAACTAGCTTTTATATTATCAAAATAAAAACAAACAAAAAAACGAAGGAAATCCAACAAAACAAAAGGGTCAACTTTTTCTGCCTACACAAACTCATAGCTTTAAAATGATATTTTACTTTCTACGCCAAAGATATATGAAGTCGAGACTTTGAAAATAAATGTGAAATGCACAAAATAATATAATGCTTGTATTATTTGGTGGCTCAATTTTGGAATTACCACTTATATTTTGAAATGGAAGATGTCAACAGGTGCTACTGAAAAAACGCTATCAGGTTTAAAATGTTGAATAAAATATAAATGTAAAATATGTAAAACATGTAAAATAAATTATTTATACAATTTTTAATTTTTGATACAATATTAATTTGTGTCTTTTTCCAGAAACGCAAGTTACATTTTTAAAAATATTTGGACAAAGTAAAATTGTTTCGCCATTTGTACAATAGTTAATGGATTCCTTAAGAAACTAATGAAAACTTTGGCCGATCTGAAGGGTTGTATGTGAATCGAACGTTAATATGTATGTCGGAGCGTGTTCATAAATGCTTGCGTATGTAGAATTCATTGAAATTACGGCTTAAGAATCTTTAAATCAGCTCTTAAATTTTTTTTAATAAAGTGGCTTACCTTATCCTAAAACTACCTTATGAACAATTCTGCCAAATTAGAGTTAATTGATCTGCTAAAGTACTCAATTAATCCTTCTTAATTATGTTAAAGGATAAGGTGACTCCTTATGCAGATCAAACATTATTAATTTATTGTGGAAGAAACCGAAACTAATTTTGAAAAACAATCTTACCTTTATGGTATTAATAAGTAAAGCTATTAAAATATTCAAATGCCAGAAGGTAGAAATTTGGAAGAGCTTTTACGGTTCCTGCGGAGAGCTTTTTAGCTGGAGCTTTTGAGAGTACAATCGAGTGCTGCCAGTGTCCATTTCCTTTTTAGGCAGAAAAGTGAAATTCTGCTTAAATAAATATAATGCCATAAACAAAATTATTTACAATTCACCCCTGGACCATATAAACGCATTAATTATCGAAGTGAGGCCACGGCACATGTGTGCGGATAGATCTTGGGGAGCAAATGTGTGGTAAGCAAACATTGGTTATTGATTAATTTACCCCCCTCCCCCCCCTAATAATAACATTAAATTTATACTTTTCGATCTGTGCGGCAGCAACCAACGAAAAGCACATTCCCCACGCTATACACACAGAGGAGCGTGCTCCCCACATTTGCGTATGAGTGCGTCCAGTGGAAAATTCAGAATTTTCCAAAACACATCCAAACAATGACAGCTGATTCCAGCGCACGTAATGTATTCCGAAAGAATGGCGTTGCCGGCTTGGGCAACAACGGTCATGGCCGGAATCTTATTACGACCGCGAATCCATCCGGCGGGAGCAGTGCGTCCCTGCTCCAGAAGCAGTTGTCCTTCAAGACGCCCGTGGGTTCCAAACCCATGGGCAAGTCCGATGAAATCGAAATGATCGACAGCGCTAACATCGAGAGTTTCAATACCCGATATAATAAGGTAAATTAATACAATGGATAAATATATAAAAAATCATTTTAATTTACTTTAATTAATTTACTTTAGTCATACGTAAAGAATCAAATTCTGTTTAGTAAAGTGATTTTAATATATATTTTAACAATAGTCAACAAACTAGAAATAGTGACTTATTGCTTATTATTCTACATTATGTGCAGTTAGAGCTTAGAATTAAATTGGAAAAAAAAAATAAGTGAAACTTAATTCCAATCTGAACCACAAATTAATATATACGTGTAAACATCCAAATATAATTTTTGCATTGAACGATAAAAACTCTAAGAATCCCAACACAAATAGCCAAACTAATTTAATATTGGTATTAAAAAATTGGGAAATATAATGGATAATCAAATTTTTTTCCGAAAAATTCTAGTATAAATCTAATATAAAATAAATTCTAATAATAATTCCCTTTAATTTCAGAATAGTATTATTGGATGGATATGTTGTGCCCCATGTATATGGCTGCGCACCTCGGCTGCAGTCCACAAAATGGCCATCACATCGGCGACATTATTGGTGACCACCTTGCTAGTGGCGTCGCCCATTCTTTTTCTGATCAGTACCGCCCCGTCACCGCTGCCCAGAGATTGTTATATGGAGGGCGATCGGTGTTCCACAGCCGCCTCAGCACCACCAGAATGCACTGATCCCGTTTGCGAGTCGGTCGCATCCAGCATCCAGGCCAGACTCAATTGGAACAAGGATCCGTGCACGGAGTTCAAGAAGTTCAGTTGTTGGCGCAATACGCGAAATAAAAATTTAACCCATCTGATTGAAATGGGAAATTCGCAGAAAAGCGTCGATTCCCAGATGCTGTGTAAGAACTATTTTTCTTCACGAAATTTTTATTTAAATTCTAAAGTATTTACTTACAGATCTCTTTCAGAACAAGATCATGAACGGGAGCTTCAATATATTGCACAATTTGTACGATAGCTGTCTGCAGCAGACGACTAACACAACTATAATGCACAGGATTTTTGATAGCTTAGGCGGATATATCCCTGTTGGCTCCGTTGGACCCTCTAGCATAGCACATTTAATAGCAAAAATCTATGAACTCGGTCCAAGCCCCCTAGTAGACTTGTATTACGATCTTAGCTACGGAAGAAGGCCACACGTTCTACTCATAATTAGTGGACCCAGCACCTCCTCAACGATTCTCGAGGTAATAATTATTACTGGGCCTAACAAATATGTTTTTAAAACTAATTGAAATCTCTGATTAGCGTAAAATCCGTTGGATGAGCCCCAAAGCACCGCCCATGCGCATAAGGCAGGGTTTACCCAAGTTATTGTCTGATTTGATCGACAATTTTCTACCCTATTTTGTGTCCTACGCTCAAAGAGTTTCCGAAAAGGATACTATTTTCGAATTTGTTAAGGACCTCAATAAGGTGAGTCCTAAAATTTGTTGGAGATGTTGTATTTAAAATATTTATTTTCAGCTACAAGTTGAGCATTCCCGTCGAGGATTCTGGGATAGCACAGTTTTATATAATGTTTCAAGTCTACAAGACTTGTACCCAGTTGTGAGTTTATTTTTATTAATAATTTATAAATTAAAAATAATTATCTTCAAATGTCTTCCAGCTAAATTGGAACCTGTTGATCCCTCAGAACTGGAGTGGACCCATCGTGGTCAGGAATAGTGATTATCTGAAAGCCTTAAAGTATTTTCTTACCAAGTACCCAACCCGAGTGGCGCACAATTCCCTGCTATTACTTAGCGCCCTGGAAATATTGCCAAGGGATTACCCCAGTCCCGAGGTCTGCACTCGATCTACCATGTGGGCATTGCCTGAACTATCATCTGCTTTATATATTGCTCAACACTCATCCGACGATTTAAAGGACACCACGAAGCGGGTAAATATTGTCAAACATTTTACAATAAATATTGTATATTAAATAAAATAATTGTCAGGCGGAGATTGTTTTTAAATCTCTGAAAGCACACTTGAAGCGAGCGCCCTCCTTGAAGGGAGCTGCTCTGGTGAAACTCTCGGCACTGAAGATCCAGTCACAGACTTGGGAAGGATTCTCGAATACCACGGATTTACTGAAGTCTCTTCAAACTCTAGATATAACCTCGGAATGCTGGTTCCAAAATATTTTGGAGATTTACAAAAAGAATAAACTAGTACCAACCGATATTAGCTTAAACGGAGGCTCCCATGATGCGTGAGTTACCGAAGGTGATGCATATATGGAAATCCAGAATTAAAAACGATTTTGTTGCAGCTGGGCCTACCCCATAGTGTCGACTATATTTTACGATACCCTCAGCCACTCAATCGGTCTGTATATTATATATGTTTATGCTCGGTAATTTTGCAAACTAAAATATTATATCCGTAATTATTTGCAGTTGTTCCATTATCTGTCATCCTCATACCGTATTTCAATGCTGTTTTGCCTCCATACTTGCATTATGCCTCAGTTGGGGTTTCCATTGCCAAGGAGATCTTGCGCTCCATAACCAAGTCGTTCGACGAGAAGGCAATGCGTTGTGTCCCACATTCTGTAAATATATTCTCGAACTATAGCCGAATGGATATACTGATACATTCAGGAGGAATGCAGATTTCATACCACTCAATGCTTTCGTTAACCGGTCCCATTAAGGGAATGGCCCGTCTGCCAGGCCTCAATTTAACGCCGACCCAAATCTTCTTTTTAGTTTCCGCCCAGGAACTGTGCGCTGAATCGAATTACCTGGGTATTGATACCAACGCTCCCGAGTTTGATAATATGTGAGAATTACTTTTGTGGTGCCAGTTTATGTACGTGTATTTTAAAAAATATTCAAATTTGTTTTCAGATTGGGTTGGCTCGTTGCCCAAGGCGGGAGTGCGACTGAAGTCTTCAAATGTCCATCGGGATCTATGATCAATACACAAAAGACCTGCAATGTGCTTTAAATAATCTTTGATTGCCACCTACAAGTATTTACCTTGTTTATGTTTCAGAATATAGTTGAAAACGTAGTTGCTTTAGAGACTACCCCATTAGAAATGTTTTTCTTTTGAAATGTGAATTGTATATTTTCAATAAATATACTGTTAATAAATCGTTGGTTTATATTTGAAAATTGGAACTTGAAATTGATTGGTTATAGTTAAGAGGGAATTATAGAATATTAAATAATCACAATTACAATTTGTATAAAATATTCAAAAATCACATCTAGCCAGTCCTTTGAATTGCTATCAAAATAAAAAGAAACCATTCGAACCGAATAAAAATGAAAAAGCTAATATTCATCGGCTTCCTGACGAATCTCTTGATATATGCATTAGCTAATGGTGAATCCGAATCAAATATCTCCGAGTCCATCAATGCAATTTTAGTTAAATGTCCCAAACATTCCGCTAACAAATCGTGTGAGTCCCAGTTGATTATTAATATTCACATGAACCCAAGCTTTGATGTGGGAAATTTGGAGAAGTTTTGGATGCTCGACGAGGTCTACGATCCTAGCAAACGATCGAATATAAAAATAATATCGCCATATTTAATAGTGGTTAGTCGGGGCGAGCCGATTGTTATGTACCCGCTTCAGTTTATTAAAGTCCGTATACTTTATAGTTTTTAAATTGTTTTTTTTAAATAAGATTTAAATAAATCCTCAGTCAATTGATCAAGATGAAACGGAACAGAGTTTCTCCGAAGATGCCAAACTTCCCACAAATAAAGAAGATAACGAAATTGAGAATAGTTTAAGATGTAAGATTTTAGTATAAATCTCCTCTGAATAATTAATCTTTTTTTTTTCAGTGAAAAGAAGCCAACGGCCAAAGGCTTCCAGGGGAACTCTCAAAAATTCGAAGAACGTTTTTGGTGGGAAAAGACATGATATGGATGCATTTCATTCGCATAATCCTCGACAACCAGATTTTTCAAATCTTGGACTAGTTCGAGTTATGGATAAATCTTTGAAAAATAACTCTTTCGACAATTTCGATATTCCTACAGACTTTAATTATGAGCCTAGGCCTTATGGCCAGCACATGCAGGAACACTATAATAAACCAATTTCGCATAGTACTTATTTCAAGGGGCCCTATAATTTTAACAAACAAAAAATTGTCGATCAAAGCCGTATAATGGACGATTTTATGTATAAAAAGGTATGATTTCAGCTTGATAATGCCAATTTTAACATATTTCCTTTACAGAATATGAAAGACCTTGAAAAAGAAATTGAATATACCAAACCAAATCAACACAAGAGTGATAGAAACCGGCAGTACGAAAAGGCTTTTTCCACAGATTTCTCATCGTAGGTATTTTATAATATCTTAATTAAATAATATAAAAAAATATAAAATATAGATATGACCAAAGCAGTCATCTTGGCGACAAAGGAAAATATTGTCCAGAAGTTAACGAAGATTTAAATTATAAATCAAATCCCAATAGTTTTCCCAACATGGAAGAGGAGGAAAACGAACATGTTGATTATAAATCGCAACTGAATAGATATTCCGACTCGAACGAATTTCCAGAGGAAAAGGAAAACTTAAATTATAAACCGCTGTTGAAAACTTATCCCAACATAAATGACTTTCCAGAGGAAAGGGAATATTTAAAATATAACTCGCCTATGAGAAGTTCACCCAATATCAATGAGTATCCTCAGGAAATGGAATACGGAAATAATTTCAATAATGATCCTTCCCAGAGCAAATCAAATAACAATTTTAAATTACAACCACGAATGAATAAATTGCCTCCCATGAAAATTAGAAATGAAATAAAAATTCCCAACGAAATGGATACAAAATTCTCTCAAAATGGGATAAGTAAGAACGTATTCTTACATGGAAAAGAAAATGAGAAAGTCGAGTTTAGACGCCCCGTAAATAGATTATCTTTATCAAACGATTTTCTACCAGCAAGAGGACGTTTTAATTTTAAAGATAACCCCAATCGACATTCAGATATAAATAATTATCCACAAGAAAGAGAAAGCAAAAAATATAATTTAAATGCCAATGCCAATGCCGATTCAAATGAAAAATATTTTTATCATCAAAAGGAGAACAAAGAAAATAATGTTAATGCGAATGGAAATGGAAATGCAAATGCTAATGATATTCCCCCCGCAAAGGAAGGTGAAAATGAAAATATCAATATGCATGAACAAGAGACCATGAATGAAATTCCTCAAGAGGAAGTTCCTGAAAATAATCCTGAAAGACCCCCGGTGAATGATTATCCGTTGGGTCAACCAGATGTTGGCAGCCTTGAAGCTATTGCAAAACACCATTTCACTGAGAATCTAGAAAGTGAGTTTCATAGTTTTGTTTTTTCCAGCTTAATCAACCTATTTTTCAGATGAAAGACATCTTAATGTGAAAAATAAAATAAAGGCACAAGAGGAGTTAATCAATCATTACTATCTGCCTGACCAATATCACCCATATTCTGTTTTCGTTCCGAACTACAAGAAAAACGGATTTGTAAATTACCCAAATAACCACAATTACAGACCATATCGACGCTATAAAAATAAAAGAATGAAAAGGAGCAGTCCCCAAGTACATAATTCTGAAAATCAAGATGACTCTCGGCTTGCCATTGACCCCTTAAAAGGATACAATTTGGAAAGAGTGCTGGATAATGGTGAAGCGTCCTGCGATACTTGTGGTGGAAAGAATAAAAAGAAGGGCGGAAAGCCCGGATCGAGATATTGTGCTCCTTTGGTTACATCGAGAAATCGCCCGGAAAAAATTGAGGAAGTCAATCCAAAGCTGGATGAGGAGAGTCCTTGCGATACTTGTGGAGGAAAAAACAAAAAGCCTGGAGGAAAAACTCTGCCAAGTGGACTGGAATCTGCAAATAGTGAAGATTTTCCCAACAAACTGGATGAGGAGAGTCCTTGCGATACTTGTGGAGGGAAAAACAAAAAACCTGGAGGAAAATCCCTGCCTGGTTGTCCGGAATCCGGGAATATTCAGGAGTTTCATTTAAAACTCGACGAAGAAAGTCCGTGCGATACTTGTGGGGGGAAAAATAAAAAACCAGGGGGAAAATCTCTGCCCAGTAGTCTGGAATCTCAGGGCATTCAAGATGCGCATCCGAAAATCGACGAGGAGAGTCCTTGCGATACTTGCGGAGGAAAGAACAAGAAACCTGGAGGAAAAACGTTGCCAATTTTTCAACAACCTGAGCAAATTGATGAATTCAATGGAAATTTTAAGGCTCAAATGCCATTCGATGCATATGAAGAAATTAACAAAAAGCCTGGAGAAAAATCTCTGCCAAGGGTTTTGCTATCCCGGGAAATGGAAGATATAAATCATAAGATACTATATGGAGGCTTCAGCCCGATCGATATGTTTTTAGAAGATAAACAAAAAACTGAGGAAAAGGAAATACTCGAAGATCCAGATGCTGAGAAAATTCAAGATGCAGAGAAAATAAATGATGAAGCTCCCTGCGATACTTGTGGAGGAAAAAACAAGAAACCTGGTGGAAAATCTTTACCTGTTGATGTGCCATTTGGGAAAATGGAAAGCTTGCAGCCTCAACTTAATGAGAAAACGCCTTATGGAGAAATAAACAAAGATGTTGGGGAAAATTCGTTGCCTACTGATCTGGGATCTGAGATACATGTTGAAAACAGTCAGGATGCAATTCCATGTGAAAGATGCAAAGGACTTGATAAATGTAATGACGGAAAACTGATTTCCCAATCTTGCGGATGTGTGGGAAATCCAGATGTCTGCGATTGTGATTCCTCCAAGTCATCACGTGCTTCAGCGAACACTGAGTATGAAAATGAGCCATTTTATTTTTTTAAATTAATTTATTTTTATTGACAGCTCAATTGACAGCTTAAACAATGCAGGTTATTCGGTTTTCAATATGAATAATCCAGTTCCCTTATTAACAACAAAGCTAAAGATTTTTAGAAGGCGACATAACACCTGGTGGAGAATTATTCCAGTAATAACGTAGGTTAGCCAAATATTTTATTAAATATTTAATTACAATTTTAATCCTTCCTTCAGTCTGAATAGTATGGACGGAATCTATGCAAATGAAAACCTTTCCGTCGTATTTAGTTCCCACGTTGATATTCTTCGCATGGAAAAATCATTGGGTTTCCTCAATAGCAAACTTGTTATTCCCAAACTAAAAGATGAACAGAAACACACGGACACAGTAAAAGAGTTTCTAGGTAACATTGGAAATAGTGTTTTTCTTGACAGTTCAAGTAAGGATATATCCATGCGGGAAATAAAAAGTTCAATGATCTCAAATCTGAAAAATAAAGAGAAAAATGAGGGATTACCTATTAAGAGCATTGATGGCCTGGGAAATTTTCCAGCTTCTATGGAAGCTTTAATGAAATGCCCCCATAAAGACAATAAACTTTGCCTAAATGTTTTAGATAAAAAAGTACCAGGTGGGTATTTTCAATAAATAAAATATTGGTTGTACTAAACATTCGTTTTTTAATCAGAATTTAGCCTTAAGGTCAAGATACCCTTCCGCGAGAACGGCCTTGTCCAGCGGAATAAATACACTGTTAAAATAGCAAGAATCGTTACCGATGCCACCACAAAAAATGCATTGCAAATTTTCATTGATGTTATTAACAAAGGTTTTCAGGCCCAAATATTTTCCATATATGTTTGCAATTGCGAACAGACATTCAGTTCTTCGACCACGCCTAGTGTTAAGAAACTATTACTTCCTCAGATCGGACAAACTGTCATCTTTTTATTGCCATTGACAAGAGGTTTTAAGAAAAACTCCAAATTTAGTTGCGATGGTAAGGTGAATTTTCAGGATATTTAAATCTGTTTTTTATTATTTAAAAATTACCACAGTAATTGTTAAGGCGACCGCACACCATAACCAGAAAAGGGATGATTTTAAAACTGATATTGTGGCAAAGAGATCGCTGGACATTAAAGTCCACTCCAGGTGCTTCTGTGTTTGGCGCTGTCAATGCCACTGTATGGGCAAATTGGAAACTTTCGTCGACTACAATGTTTGCGAAAGAATGGGTCATAAATCGGCTGAGGAAGCTGGTCTTCTATATAATTGTGCACCGGGCAACGAAAAGAACGATATTTGCATTATGGACATTCAGAATGCAGCCGATGAGGAGGATCAATGCGATACACTTTGCAATATTATATCCATTGCTTTGTTTATTCTATTATTCCTGTTTTTACTGGGTAAGCCATTAAGAAATTACGAATATTAATTATAAATCAAATAATTCATTCCCAACAGGTGTTTGGAAAGCTGTTCTTGGATTCTGTTTTAGATCGATTGGTGAATGTGGCTTTTCCACGGTGCAACCAGGAAGAAAATATGCATGCACCTCTAAAGGAAGAATATTTTTCGTTAACGTTTTCTTTTTTATTTTATTCCCATTTTCATTTTGGTGCAAATGCTTTCGACCAAGGCTCGAGGATCTAATGGCTGCCAGCACAGAGTGGTCCTGCCATCCTCAATCTGATGATGACTGCGAAAATTCTTGTACAGTAAGTGAAATGCTCTCATTAATATACAATAATACTTTATATCTTCAAAATTATTTTGCTTACTAACAAATATAACATAAAACAAGAAAGGAAAGCTAGCTTCTGTTTCCGAAGCTTAGAATAACCTTGCAGACTAGTTGCCTTAAAACTATTTGATCGTTTGTATGGCAGCTATAGGATATAGTGATCCAATTTTTGGTTTTTAATTTTCTAAAACGGCGTTAATGTCTATGAAAACTGAGAGACTAGTTTACATAGCAACCGACAGACAGACGGACATGGCTAGATCGACTCGGCTGGTCACGCTGATCAAGAAAATATATTCTTTATAGGGTCGGAGACGTCTTTTTCATTGCGTAACAATCTTCTGGTTAAAATACCCTCTGCAAGGGTAAAAAAATGTTGCAATTAAATAAACCAAGTCCGATAATTTTAAATTTTAAAGTTTGTTGCCTGGGGATCCTAAGCAGTGGCTCAGTTTAAATTTCCGTTCAACAAATTACAACAACGTTATGGTGAAAAATATATAAATTTGTATGGGATTTCAGAAAGCAAGTACCAGGCGAACAGATAAAACAGCAGGCCGATCTCTCCATCACTTATTGATTCTCATCTATGGAGACTTGCAAATCGTTGTTCTCCATGCGGCTCTCTTCCTATTGGTAATGGGTGCAGAGAAGTGATTTTGAAACAACCGTTGTTCTCCGATAAAGAGAAAAGATCTCCGTCATTTATTGATTCTCATTTATGGAGACTTGAGAAAACGTTGTCCTCAATGGTTTTTTTTCTGATCTCCATCATTTATTGAATCTCATTTATGGAGACTTGCGAAACCGTTGTTCTCAATGGCTTTTTTCCCCATTCAAAAAATCTGTTGATTTCAAATTTAACTTTAATCGTTGGGTGCTTGCTGCGGTTTCTGTTCGCCTGGTACATTAAATCGTAGGAGCATTATATTCACTGCCTCAGTTTACAACAAATAACAACAACGCTATGGTTAAAATATGTTAATTTATATGGGATTTCAGTAAGCAAGTACCAGGCGAACGGAAAAAACAGTAGGCTGATTTTGATCATTTATTTGTTTCCGTGTAAACAAAAATTATTCCATTCAATTAAAAAAATGCAGCATACTTTTGGGGCTATATTAATATTCGCTCTTGGGTAGTTTTGAAAAAGATGTTGCATCTTTTGGGGATACTTAAAATGAATTTAGCTTCTACGGTCGCCCTTCTGTAACTTTCTGTTCGTCGTTTGTTGTCAAATATGAACCATTATGTTGTTGGAATTTGTTGTAACGGAAATTTGAACTAAGTAACAGAATGGGCGTTTTCTTTGATTTAATGTACCAGGCGAACAGGAAAACCAGCAGGCTGATCTCCATCACTTATTGATTCTCATTTATGGAGACTTGGGAAACTGTTGTTCTCAATGGTTTTTTTTTCTGATCTCCATCATTTAATGATTCTCATTTATGGAGACTTGGGAAACCGTTGTTCTCAATGGTTTTTTTTTCTGATCTCCATCATTTATTGATTCTCATTTATGGAGACTTGGAAAACCGTTGTTCTCAATGGTTTTTTTTTGCATTTAAAAAAAAACCGTTGATTTCAAATTTAACTTCTATCATTGGTACTTGCTGCGGTTTCTGTTCGCCTGGTACATTAAATCATAGGAGCATTATTTATTATTGTTAAAATATGTTAATTTGTATGGGATTTTAGAAAGCAAGTACTAGGCGTTACAAACTTCTGGTCAATTATAATACCTTCTGCAAGGGTATAAAAAAAAGATTACACTTATGCTTAAATAAAAGTTATACATTTATCCCAAAATGCTCTTCTCAATATAAAATAAAACTAAATATATATTACATTCGTATTCTTAGAAATCTGATTCTGATACACACTATAGACTGCATGGAGGCCAAGATCCGCAAATAAATGAAAGGTTAATGCTAGCCTTTGCCCCATTGCATGAGAATGGATTATTCAAGGATGAAAAGCCTGAGGATGAGGAGAGCACAGCATTTATTTTGGAGGTTTTAGAGGAAAGCAAACATTCTCTAAGTAAAATGGTAAGCTTTCCTTTTATTCTTTTATAATTCTTAAGTTAATAATAATATTATTTATGTTTAGATGAGTCAAACTGTAGAAAATATTTCGAAAACTGAAACAAAATGCGAAGAAAGTTCCGATGTGGAAGAGGCGGATGAATTAATTGACAGCCTTAAAAATGCACAAGTTGTCTACAGGACAATGAGTACGCCGGTGGGCGGGGTAATTGACATCCCAGAAAATTGTAAATATTGTGTGAAAGGATTCTTTTTGCCCACCATAAATTCAACATATGAATTTATAAGCTATCATCCACTAACTCAGTACTGGGGAATCACGGAAGAGGTTTGAAAATGCTTTATAATTTGTATGCCTTGCATTAATTAATTAACTCGTTTTTATAGAATGAATCAAGGAAGCTGGCGCAACCTCGCTATATCCACACCGACGGCTTCAGTAGGACATATAATACTAAAGTTGAGGTATTCAAAGCAGCTGATCTCTCAGTGGTCTGCCCAATCAAGGTGCCTTGCATTAATATCGATGAATTGAATTATTTGGAGAACTCCTTTGTTAAACTATCCACGCAACAAGAACTAATAAAAGCACATCAGTCATAAAACATTTTTGTGTTTGTTTTAATTATTTAAATAAGAATTGCAGATCACCTGTCAGTTCAATAATTAAGGCTACAAAAGATATAGTTCTATCTGCAATATATACACAAAAACATTAATCTATGGATTTATTAAAACTATGATCATTTCTACTTCGGGAGATATAGTATTTTCTTCCACTTTAAGGAAAGCATCAAAATTCAAATTTTAATTATTTACAATCGTACTTATAAATAAATTATATTACATTAATTGATTTTAATTTAAGGGCACATTATATGCAGAATATACACGAACACTGCTGGATTCGGGTTCTTCAGTTTCACTCTTTATGGTACTATTTTCATCGTTCCCCGACCTAATGTCTATTAAGCCAGTGCCATCAAAAATAGCATTTGAGGCATCATTTTGTTTATCCGATTCCGGCGTACTGGTGGGTTGAGCATTATCTTTGCCTTTGTATTTTATAAAGTATACTTCCGGAACATTTGTTATGGCTTCTTCGTGGTGTTGAGCTTCCTCCTGGTAAAGGGCGCCCTGCTGCTTCGCTGACTCGTAGACAGATGTATTCTCGGATGCTTGACCCTGGTGCTCATCCGAGGAATCGTAATTGTATCCATTTTTATCCAAAGCGGAATATAAAGGGCTACCTTGCATTGCGCCTTGATTTACATATCCGAATTGGTTTTGGTACTCCCCGATTCTGTGTGATGATTGAAAATCGGTTGTAGGAGAATATATATCTTGGCTATTGACATCTGGCTGAGATACATAATTTATTGTCGGTTTCGTAGGAGTATTGGGAACAAGATGATGGTAATGAATGTGCTGATGCTGAATTGGTGGAGGGTTCTGTATTTGCAATTGAAATCCGTTCGTTGAAGTTGATTGACTGCTCATATAGGTTGTAAATTCATTTCGAATTACGGGGGGATTTTCATTTATTTTTCCCTCTTGGGATGCATCTGTTGGATATCCCTGATCAATGTTGGAGGAGCGAGTAATATCGCTTAGATGACTTGCTTTATTTCCCAATTGGTTAAAATTCACTTCGATTTCTTTTTGATTCGGTCGATTTACGATTCTCCCCATAGACTGAGCTTCAATGAGGGAATCGTTTCTCAATAATCCACACTCTCCTTGTAAAACCAGATTTAAAATTATATAAGAAACATAAAACACTTTTAAAGCAAACATTTTGATTAAATGTTGTTCACAAGACACAGGGCACAACTGTCATTTGCCGCTGTTTATACAGACTTTATATGGGATTCAAGATTATAGAAATTATTGTTGAGTTTCGGTGATAATTTCAATTCAAAGGCAACCTAATTTATTTATTTATTTGTTGGTGAAAGGTTGGGCATAAAGGCTGAAACGAATGTAATTATGTTGTCACGACACGAGATTAAAAGTCGCTGGATATTGCGTGGGTTTCCCAAAAGGTAACACCCTATACTTGGGCCGAGAGAGATTCACGATTTTATAATGAAATCAGACACTATAAGATCGTGAACTATAATGCAAAATCTGTAGGACTTTTCGGGAGGGTATCGAAATGTTGTTTATATTACACAATGCCTCCAAGAGCTGTGAAAGTATTGTTTATTTATTTGGTGATTTTTTTTTTGGTCAATTACATCACAACACAACAAAGCAATAAAAACAAAAAAGCGGAAGCGGAAACTAGGGAAAATATCTTTCAGATAAAGGCAACCCCGAGACCAGCCAAAGATGAGTTCTACTTGCAACTTAGCTCTTTATAAAGATTTTATTACTATAAAATGTATTACAACAAATATGTAAAATGACAATAAAATGAGGAAAAAATACACTATTACACACATATATATGCTTGCGAATGATGTTAAGCCTAGAACGTAAGCCCCATTGTTTTTAGGGCATTGTCGTGTTACTTAATATAAATGCAAAATCACTGTAAAATTTCAAACTTAAAATACTACTAAAAATAGTTATTACTTTTGTTTTATCATTATTATTATTGTTATTATTATTCATATTTAGATTCGATTGATATATATATATATAAGACGTATATGTTTTTGTGGTTTTATATTTTGTATATTTTCATGACCTATAAATGAGCTATGCAGAGACACTTTAATATCGACTTTCGGCTTCCTAGCAAATGGGTTTAACAGGTGGTTTCTAGAAGTGGATCAGGCTTATGAGTACTCGTAAAGGGTTTTACATTATTAACAGTTGTGGAATCTTTGGGGGCTCGTTTCAGAGGGATAAAGTCTTCGTGCTGGCTGGCCATAATTGTGTTACCAAGATATTTATCGGACATCTGGGGGATCTTATCTGGCTGAACTCGGCCCCCACAACTCTCATTCACATCGCTCACATTGCGATCGCTGAGGGACACCTGAAGATTCCTCTCCAGGGGCGGTTCCCGTATCTGCTCCGAGAGCCTGCGAATGTTGAGCGGAAGTTCGTCATTCTTTTGCGTGGGAATCGATAAAGAGCTGTGTCTGGAGTGCAATTTTTCTACTTGAAGCAAGGACCTTGCCTGATCGTTCGGACAAAGTAGGTTGCTATTATTTTGATATACGGATTTTCTAACGTGGTTCGGCAGCGGACTGGAAGTCTCCTTTATTTTGTCGGGTATCACGCTGGCGGATTTACTCTGAATGTTGCCCTTAAGATCGGCATTGGGCTGGTCAAGGGACCAGTTCCTCGTCTTATTGTGTGGAGGTGAAAATGGAGCAAAAAGCAGACCTGGCTCATTCAAAAACACATGATCTTCATCGAGAGCTGTGTGAGAGTGCTTCAGTGGTGGCTTCATCACCTTTGCCTTCTCCGTCCTGGTCGAAATGAGTTTGTTGTTGATGGAAGATAGAGATTTTTCGCGGTAGAAATTCTTCTTGGGTATCGCCGGAACATCCGTTGGGACATCGTTCTGCCGCCTGACCCAAGGATCAAAACTGTGATACGAGTTTAAATGCTTTTTCGATTTGGGTGAGACTACGCTGCGCTTCATGTCCGAATTTTTCACCCATGGATCCGAAGGCTTCACCAAACAGCCTGTACTCCTGTTACTCGTGTCGTACAGGAAGTTGGCCTTGTCCATCTCCAAGTTGTTGGGGGAAGTTTGCTCTGATTTGCTAATTTTATGCGTAAGTTGACGGTAGAATTGATTGTCTGCATTGCCGGAGAGCTGTCTCATGTTGTGGGGAGCACTTCTTGGTGATTTTCGTACATCGTTTTCGTCGGAAATAATAATGGCCTGTTGATAGCCGGTTTTATGCAACGACAGTCTTGGAGACAGGACTCTCTTATCCTTTACAATCGCACAACTTAACTGCAAGTGTCCCTTGCCGGAGATATCTACTGCGGAATTTTTGATTTCAGTTGTCTTACATAGTTTAGAGTCTTGCGAAAACTTACTGCTATTAGCCAGCTTAGTACCTGTATCGGAATTAACTTTGATTTTGATTTCCTCGTTCGCCTCCGAGTCCGATCCAATGGACTTGTACTCCTTCTCACAGTTGCATGAGATGGTTGATGATATCGATAGAACGTTCTCGCTGTCCTTCAGAGATCTGTTGGATGCAACTCGTTTGAAACTATTGCTAGGGTCGCCTTGCTGCAGCATTTTGTTGTTCAAGTATCGACCGGAGAGCTGGGTTTGCTGGCTACTTAAATATTTAGTTGCGTTCATTGGAAAGTTCGGAGAAAGTACTGGTAGTGTTGGAGCAATATTTGGTTGTTTCAAACGGGAAACAAAGAATCCGTTCGACTTGGTATTGTTGGTTAATGGTGGGTCGTCTTTCCTAATCTGTTTGTTTTGTCTGTTGCCGCACGATTTACTGGATAATTCAATTTTTGAGAACTGTGGTGAGAATGGGCTGGGTTGGGCTTTTGGTTGCGAGCCCGGCTGTTTTTGCTAAAGAAACTTCTGATCGAGGGCTTTAGTAGAACTCTGGCTGGAATTTGAGGCACCTGCAAAAAGACCGAACATACGCATTAGTACAACTCAGTAGGATCAGCTCTTGGTTAAGCAAATTTGTAAAACAATGTTAGACATTCGAATTATTCTTGTTAAAAACTTTCGTTGAAGCGAGAAAATCATAAAGTTAATTCGGTTTAGATAGCGTAAATAGAAAAAGGTAAACTTTTAAAGTATCAAAAAATTGCTTTATTCAAACTTTTTGCCTTACATTATAAAACCATATTACTGAAGCATATTTCTAATGTTAATTTGTAAACCAAATGTGTTATTTCTTGTGTGGTTTCGTTTGGCCTACCGATAATATTAAATAGCATGTACAAGTTTCTGTGTATATATTCAAGATGATATGACCTATGCTTATTAAAATAGAACGGGGAACAGGATCACAATGCTGTAAATATGGGACCTCCTGCTAACCGCCTTTTGAAAATGCAACTCTCGAATGTAAGTGAGCTAGATAAATAATTACATTGCAATATTTATGATGTACTACAAACCATCGATTTCACTCCGTTTGTTATTTGCTTCCCCTTTCTTTTGTTTACTTGATTCGCTTCCTGCTGCCCCGGCAGGATTCGGGTGCTTTGAACTTAGGGACACACTAGCTGCGGCAGGATTCGAATTGGACACCACACCGGAGGTAGTGTCGCTAACGCCTCCATCCACATTATTCTTTAATTGTCATTTGACGAGCTCCACCGACAGGAATTTCCGCAGACGCTCGTAATAATGCGGATGCAGTTCGACGTCATTGTGTCCAGCGCCCTGCAGAAGCATATCGAATGAATGTTTTAGTATAGTGATTACAGAACAGAACATTTCTTGCAACTCGAGCCAGCACTTGCCGATGTGTTATTGTATAAACAAATTAATAACAATACATCAAACAATAGTTTTCAATGGAATTGTAAATATATTGTTTAATATCTGCCATAAATCTTGACTCTATCTATAAACATTGTTTTCCCGCAATTAAGATTCGTCATTTTAATGGATTGGAATTACTCAACTATTATAAATAATTGTGATAATTTTTCCTGTTACAAAAACTGGCTCAAAGCAATCAATCAGCTGATAATGGGTAAATTGACATAATTACCTCCACCCAAAACGGCTCCACTGTCTTAGGACACCGCTCGTAGATTCCGATGCCATGGGAAAAGTCGATGACCTCGTCATCGGTTCCGTGAATTACCAGAACCGGAGCCTTCACCTTAGCGACCTTATCAATGCTGTTCGGAAATGCGATAAGATCACATGGAAGTAGGTGGAATCAAACGAAGCCCGCTTACCTGGGGAAGGCATCGAAGAACCAGGTTCTCTTTGTGTTCCGAAACACCACTCTCAGGCCGGACATGAGCGGCGAATGCAGTATTACGGCTCCGACTTCGTGGCGCGAGGCCAGATCCACTGTCGGCACGGTGCCAATGCTCTGGCCGTATAAGATTATTGTCTCCGGACTGATGTTCAACCTGGGAAAAGGAATTTCATGGTTAATAAAACAAATAAGTTATAAACTTGCGGTCACTGAGATCGCGGCTTCATAGTGTTTTATATCCAAACTTAATTAGCACAGCTATAAACCCACATCTGGGCTTATAAACCCAAGACAAAATAAAAGGCTAGCTTAGGGGACCGAAGCTTGAAACACCCTTGCAGAAACAGTTGCTCTCAGTTGCTATGGAATATAGTGTTCCGATTTCCTTCTTAATTTCCAAAAAAGAATTATATATAATTATCGAAGTTATCTTAGATATTCCCACCCATCGGAGATGTCTCCTTCACCGCGATGCAAGCTCAGCAAAATTACAATACCCAGTTTCCTGAGGACGCATTCTTAATTTACAGAGATTTTATGGACTCCCTTACCTAGTTCTCATTGCCTGCCAGGCGGCCTCGATGTCCGCATAGAGATTCTTCTCGGAGGGTTTGCCACCGCTCATCCCGTATCCGGAGTAGTCATACCCGAAGATGTTGCAATTGATTTGGGAGCCGAGGGTCAGGTAGAAGCTGCTCATCTGGCCGAGATCCACGGCATTGCCGTGCGAGAAGAGCAGCGTGTACTTGGCGTTCTTGCTGCAGCGGACATAGATGCAGGTGATCAGGTTGCCACGCGATGTCCGGGTGAAGAACGCGTCCACCTTGGACTTCTCGCGCTCGGAATACTGCCATTCGGCCCGGTCGAACAGCTGCAGGTTGTACCGGGCATTGGTGTCATCAGCCGGGGTCAGCTTGTAGGTGGGCTCCGGGGGCTGGAAGGCCAACTTGGCCGCAATGTTCCCCGGACAGGGCGGGCAGCAGAACATGCAGCACAGCTCGCTTATGCTGAACATGCTGGACGACTGGTCGGTTGGTCGGCTGGACCTCCAAAATGCCTTTCCACGGAATGCAACGGTTTTCTCTTCTATCCACTCTCCTCGCTCTCCACACACACGCACCTCTCCTCACCTCTTTCAGTCGCTCTCTCTCTCTCTCTCTCTCTGTGTCCGTTGATTGTGCCGTACGTTTTTTTTTTCTCCTACTTGACGGTGCGCGATGCGATTTCTTCTATCAACAAAGGAGTCGTCGGGGCTCTGGGGACTTCTCCGAGTGCAATCGGTCAAGTGGCTAGGCGGCGGGGTGGCGAGACAAACATAACATTTTGGGGTCGGACACAAGATTCACCATAATCGTTGGAACGTTGGAAAGCTAAATTGTGTTACTGAAATTTGGTACACTCACATTTACAAAATGGCAATGTAGATAGGCAAACAACCACAAAGAAGTAAGGTGCCAAAAACGACCTAAAAAACAACGGGTCTTCTGGTATTTAAAGTGTGACCGTGCGTTCGATGTTGTGAAAATCCATCGTCTAACTGACAACTGGACAGGTACACAGGTGAGCTAAGAAAAATATCGGCACTTTGTTTTGCTACTTGCACTATTATTTTTACTGTTACGTTTATTCACAACTCCTCATTTTTTAAGGGCATTTTAATAAAAAGCTACTTCAACTGCATAGTACATTATATAGTTTTCATGACATCCCCTAACTGAATTCAAAATTAAAGGAGAGAATTTAAAATAACTGGAAATATTGGGCTCAAAATAATTTTAAAATAAAGAAATAAAAGGTAGAAAATTAGCAACAACAATGCAACAAATACTTTTCAAGGATAGATTTACTATGTAAATAAATGTGAACAAATATGATTTCAGAGTTTTGTTCCATTAAAGTTTTTTATTATCGCATTCCAACAATAAAAATATTTTAATCGTTTGAGTGTCTATTAAAAAAAATTAAGAACAACTTTAAACATGTTAATGAATTAAAAATCGGTCTTAATTAGCGGCTTATGTAATGTATGGTTTATTTGGTTCATATAAAACAGAGGAAAATTGCTTTTAATTAAAATCAGAAGTGGCTTAACTTATGTTGAAGGATTAGGATTTAACCTATTAATTCTTATGTTATACGTAGTATTAAAAAAAAAATATTTTAAACAAATATTCTTGGCGAAAAGTAAGTGGCATATAAGCTTATATATTTTTAAATAATTCATTTGAAAAAGACGCCTACCAACAAACTTAGAGATACAATCTTAAAACACGTAACTTTATGGATAGCTTATATTGACGGTATTGTTAAAACATTTTTAACTAATTGTTTTTATTTTGGAGCAAACTGACCTTTTTCCGACTTATTTTGTGAGATAATTAGTTTGTGATTTATAATTTATTTTAGAAAAACAATGAATTTTTTTGGTTAAGCTAGATTATTTAAAAGGAATTCTAAAAGTGACCTTTTATATGTATATTTTATAACTCGATTAGCTAAGTTAATTAAGGTTTATTTCCTTTTACCCATTAAAATAGGCGGAAGTTGTTACAAGGTTTTCTCAATATTTATAGTTTTAGAGCGTATTGCTGTGTTTCCAACCGAATTGGTAATACAATTTTGACTGGGCGTTCTTATATTTGAGTAAACAAAAAAATAGTTTCTAAGAATGGGCTTTTGTTTGAAAATATGATATTTTCAATAAGTGTAATATTGTTAACTTTTAATTTTGGTCACCCTTTTAATAGCATGGGTTGTAATTGATAGGGTATTGTTATACTGCTTCCCATATGGCCAGGGTATCCACGGATCCGACTTCCGACACCTTTCTGCCTTTCTTGTAAGACACAGCAGAGAACATTCCCCGCCATATCGACCGTTATCCCCTCGACTTCTTCCTGCGGTAGGAATGGAAAATATACATACAAAATATTTATTTGTACCTATGCAGACGGTAACAAGAGTGAAGGATTCCGATTCCAACTAGGGGCGAAGTCAAACATATGTAAGGATGATTGACAGCTAATGGAAACAATGGCAATTCGGCTGCTTGTGTGTGCATGTGAGAATGCAAATGATTTGGAAAACAACCAGGCAGGCAGGCAGGCGGAGGAAGACGAGCCACTAACCATTGCAGACCTATTTGTGTACCTGTAATCGAATTAATCGAGGTATATTTATTTACAACCTGTAGTTTATTTTTTCCGAGCCATAATTATTTGCGGGTGCAAACATTAGTTTAGATGGTTAGCGTGCACAAAAGAAAATATTTTGGGAAACGTCAGGGAATTAAAAATATTGCAAGCAATAAATCTTTGTTACCATAAAATAATAAATGTTCTCCACAGATTGCACGCAAATATATTTATTTGCATATGCAGCTTATGCATAATTAATGCAAATGTGTAATTAATTGTTTTTGAAATTTTGTTGTTAATTATTCCAGCTAAAACTCTGAATAGCTACCAATTTCAATTAAACAATTGTATTAACTTTCCAATGGGATATGAGCAGTTCTTTATTGAGTTCAGAGATGTTCCAAAGTCAATGGCTTACAATATGTTTCCTTTTCGATAATGATACACAATTAAATAACATAAAACTAAAACAATAGGACCACTAATCAGATGAGTCTTACAAATACTCTTTTCATAACTAACTTAACTGACATTCAGTTGCACTTCTTTGAAATCAAAATACTGGCAACGGCCCGTTGTGAAAGAGCGGCGGTGTTTTTTGGTAGCAGGGAATATTGCCAAATTGGCTGTTGTACAGGAAGTTGGGAAAGTACAGATGATACTGCGAGGCCAGTTCGTTAAAATTGAATGGCAAGGTGAACTGGGGCTTGGCGTCGGCCTCCGGTCTACCCAATCCCTTCGGATCCGGAGCAATCAGACTCTCGATGGTGAAGGCCCGCTTTGGACGAACTGGGAGCTGCGGCAAACTCGTGGGAATCATCGACGGCAAAGCGTTGAAGGTGGCGGCAGGAGATGGATTTCCGAGATCATAGTTGGAGGGCAAGCCCAGGGTACTCCTTGATGGCTCCGAGAAACCCAGTTGGTTTAGTTGCTCATCCAGATAATGGGTGGCCATCTCATTGCTGGCAGCAGCAGCGGCGGCCAACTTCCAGTTGGACAAATCCTTCTCCAGCTGCTTGACCCGGAAGCGCTTCCTACGTCTCAGCAAGCTGCCATTCTCGAACATATCGAAGGCCATGGGATGGAGAGTCCAGTAGGAGCCCTTGCCGGCCTTCGTAACGTTGCGCGGCACCTTGATGAAGCAATCGTTGAAGCTCAGGTTGTGCCGCAATGAGTTCTGCCATTTCTGGGTGTTTTTCCGGTAATAGGGGAATTGGTCCATAATAAATCGATATATCTCGCTGAGCGGCAGCAATCGTTGGGGCGAATGTATAATGGCCATGGCCGTTAATGATATGTACGAGTATGGAGGCTTCTGATCGCCGTAGCTCATTTTCAGTGGGCGTGGCATGGCGACTTCGCTTAAAACTTCACACAGTCAGAGTCGGTCCCCGCACAGTAGTCCCTTAATGTATCTTTCCGTTTCAGTTTCTCAGTTATTCAGTTTCTCAGTTTAGAGAGCGATGTTTTCTCGGCGACAGCAGCGTACAGACTAAAATGAGGGGCAGCGAAACTTCATGTTTTATGGAAGGGCAGCGGCTCCAGCAGAGAGAGAGAGAGAGAGACCAGACCGGACCAGACCGGCTTGGAAGAAGAGAGGAGGGGAGAGTCGGGGAAAGTNTCGCGGAGAATCGGGGAGTGGAGAGTGCGTTATACATACATATTGCGAGCGAGAGGGCTAGCGGCCTGCAAACAGGTATCCGAGATGGTTGTCCTTGTCTGAATTGTGTACCAATCCGATGGTCGAAGGTGTTGTTTACGGCAAACTCCGGAATGGTCTGCTCCGGGAGTGGCGGGCCAATCATCGCCCCAGCGATTACTCATACAAAGTAGGGTGTTGTTGTTGTTCCGCCAACAACACCGGGAGCGTGGCGGAAAAAGGAAAAGCGCTCCGTCCCAGGCAACCGGGTGCCCCCC
>JAJJHY010008598.1:15596830-15809146 GCA_021224005.1 Drosophila setifemur | reverse complement strand
CCGGTCCCCCTCCCCCGCCCCCGCCCCCGGCCCCAAGGCCCGGCCCGGAGAGCCCTTGATTTGCAAGCTTTTGTCAATACCTGTTTATTTTATATGAATTGTGGGCGTGCCGAAACATGAAACAATAAAGGAAATGCTCGTATTTCACTTCCCATCGCATCATTTTCCCTTTGCAAAATGGTTTAAATTGCTTTTGGCTTTGCATGAAATTGAAAAATAAATTATAAACACAAATATATATTTGCCTTCTGATATATATGCTTATCAGATTCGGTGGTTGTAGATGCATATCGGTACAAATGCAGTAGAGTTTTGGTATTTGATTCTGAATATATACGATATCCAACTGTGTATAATTTGTAATTATTGTAAATTTAATTCTTTTAGTTTCTTAACTGAAATATAGTGTTTCTAATATTATAAAATATTTTAATTTATTATCCAAACAATACAATCAACAATTTTTGTGGTTATCAAAAGGCCCCTTTGATATTTTTGAACAATTTAATAAGGGCTTTAATTAAGCATTTTATGCTAAGATAATAAAACATATTTTACGGCACAAAAAATAAGATCCTCAATGAGATTATTAAGACCTTGGAAAATTTGTAAAAATTATCAAATGATAATTAAACCGAATTCGGTGGTGAAAAGACTTTACTTATTTTGTATAGCACTTAATAGTTACAGATCTAGATTAACCTTTCACTCCAATAAGGGTGATGAATTTCGTCTTTAGGGCTTTCATTGGATAAGGATCATAAAAGGATCTGCCAAGTTATAATACAATAAAATAACAGTTTACAAAAACAAGCGAATGAAACATTCTTGGTATGATTTTTCATATTGATTTAAAATTACAAACCAATTTGATTTGATAGGTCAATTAAAAAAAAAGGGGGCGAGCCCTTACTTTATTACTACCCCTTTAACAAATTCATAATTTATGCGAAAAAGCGTATTAAAACTGGAATTTCGATATTAATAATTAAGACTTTGCTGGAAAAAGTAATAAAAAAGTTTAATTGCCAATTTGCAAATTGTACAATCCCAAATTTAAAGTAATTAGGACGTTGGCTATAAATTCAAAAATTGAATAACTGGTTGCAAGGAATATTTATTAAAGCGCTATTAACTCGCAACAGGGCTAAAAAAAATCGTATAATATATTATCGATTTGATTTCAGGTATCTATTATTACTCTTTAATTTATTTATATTTCTATATAAAGTATTTAATTTTCTACATTAATATTAAATATATATAGTTTATTATCTGACAAATAGAGTATTGCAGGATAATGCGGATTTTAATTTTAAAAGAGTTTCCCCTATCTGTTGATATTTACATATTCGCTTAAAAATTTGCATAAAAAAATGCATTTGCCTTTATATTTAAAGGTTTTTTACGATTTTAACTTACAATTAGTCTCAGAAATCCAAAAAAAACTAATCGATTAAATTTATGGTGTCTATAGTTTTGTAATTTGTTTTTTTTTTTTATAACCATTTCTAGATATAATATGTTTTACATAATTTATATTGACAAAGAAATAGCGTACTGCGGAAATAATAATTCAAATTTAAATACAAATCTTAATATAATAAAATGCTTGTGGCTTTTTATTTAAATGTCTTCTCCTTTGCAAATACCATATTTTAAAACTTAAGCAGCATGGCGAAATTCGGGCAGGAAGAGGGCGTGTCCGGAATTTTAAACACGTTCAAACTTTGCGGTATTTAGTGCTAAAGAGCTGGCCATGGTCTTGACCAAACATAATCGTGCGCATAGGAAAAAAAACAATAACAATAACAATGAATGCATTAAATGGATCCTGCAAATGATACGAGCTGAGCAATAACGTGTTGTGGTACAAATTTGAAATTAATTCGGCGATCATTGCATCCTGTTTAGTGCCGGAGGCCATTAAGGCCGAGCTGTTGAAGTCGTTGGACGGTTACAGCCTTTCAGTCAAAACAACTACTCAGTAATCATCAATCGATACGTTTTTCTCCTCCTCAGCTGTCGACTGCTTTTTGTGCAGCGCTAAGATGAAAGCTTCTCGACATCATAAACTAAATCAATTTATTTAGGTCCGTTTTAATGCGAGTTTTTTGGGATCCCGAAGATCGCACCAAATGGGGAATACTGGGGGAACTGAGCAACTGAGTACTCCAACTGCAATAGCAGTAATGGTAAAGAGCGTATATTTGGCCGATTCCCAACCGCCACATGTTTTTTTGGGGCCCAAATAACATATTTAGCAGTATTATCTTGATTTAAAATACTGTTGCGAACCGACAAAAAGCCGCGAAGCGAAGACAAGATCTTTGCTGGTGTCGGGGATAATAACCGTCAGTATTTATTTTACCTATGTGTGGGGATTTTGTCTGCTTTGTATTGCTTTATACTCGTAAGAAATAAATGTTTGAACACAACAGGCCGCCAATTTATTGAAGGCTAACACACTAATTTGAGGAGTTGAGTTGTGTTTACCCCGAGGAGCTGCGAACTATAGCGGTGTGCGGTGTGTGTGTGCGGTGTGAGTGTGCGGTGTGTGTGTGTATATATTCCTCTGAATCTTCCCGACAAAGCTTAAGTGCAGTGTTCATGCTTCTACCTGCAATATAGGAACGCTCACGGATGATGCCCGGTTGGAATTTCGCTGACCATCGTATTTCATTTTATATTCGCATTTAATTCGGATAGTTTACAGTGCCTATTAAATTAGCACATTTTACGATTATAGTCTACAATTGCGTACTTTTAAATTCATGAATTATGCATATTTATAATTCAAATTCATTAATTATATTACTTCCTTTTTTAATTTCTTCATTTCGGTTCTTAAGCAATTTTGAAACCTATTCATTTACAACTGTATCCAACTGTAATCCTGATAGATACAGAATATAAATTTCCCTTTCTAATCTGGTTTCCAAAAAGTTTAATACAAAATATTCATGAAATTTATAAAACTAAAAAAATGTTTTTGGACTGCTGCTAAAAATTGTATATTTAAGTGGTGTATTAAACTAAAAAAAAGGTCTTGGTTTTAAATAATGTTGCAAATGTGACATCAAATATTTTCCTATATTTTTTAGGAACGTATTTATAATTAGAAAATGCAATTAACTTTGTACCTCAAGGTTGAAATTAAAGTTCTGAAAGATTTGTTAAGAATAGTGCATCCTCCTCCAACAACTATTCCGTTATATACAACCTTTATAATATAATAAATCGCCGAGTAAAGCATAAATCTAGGTGTGAATTCAGTTAATCTTTAATGGCCCCGGATAGTTTCTATTGAAATTCCTTTTTGCATAATATAATCTTTTTGTTGTGAGATGCGGATTGTGTAATGTGAGCTAAAGCCCTTTTTATTGGGATACTGATAAGGCAAAAAGAGGCAACTGAGGCAACTGATGCGATGCCACGGATAGTGCATCCCAAAGCCCAGGGCCCAGAGGCACATTTCCTACTGCCCCTATTAAATGGGCATCGGCCGGCTCAATCGTTAGTGTCGACGAGGTGAGAATGAACATCGTCAGCTCTTTCGCTCGGCTTATATCATTCACACAACACCCATCGGACCGAGTTTAAATCATAACCTTATTCATGACAGAGCCCGCTTTGGATCTGGACCGACTGGCCTGGCCTGGCCAGGGCTGGGCTGTACTGGACTGGGAGCTGGACGTGGGTAAATGATTAAGGCAGAGATTCCTGCTTCCTCCTCGCACGCTGAATCGAAATCAAATTAAACCCGGTCCCCGGTGAGGAGATGCTCCTCCCGTTGCGTGTGTATACTGTATGTGGACGAAGGAGGAACGCATTGTATATTTTGCAATTTGAACAGCCGCTAGTCGAGATGCCGCCTGGTACACCGACGTTTATAATTCGCCGGGGTGTGAGTGTGGATTGGGGCAGACTCGGATCTCGGATCTCGGTTTGGTTTGCTTTGCTTTGGTTGCTTTGGTTTGGTGTGGTGTGGTAAGTATAATAAGAGGTGTGCTCAGACATCAGGCTAACAAACAGGCCGCGCTGAGCAGAGCACGGCACAGTAAAAATCACTTCGATGGAAGCCATAATGGCCCGAGCTCCTTTCTACGAACCGAGAAACTGAGATCTGACTACCAATTTAAAAATGCCGCTTTTGACTTGCGAGACAGAGTGGCGGTATTCTGGCGGTCCGATCAAGAAGTGCCCTCCGATGGGATGCCCAGGTTGGGCGAATCTGCGATTCCGAGATGCTGCTTGGTAGATGGTAGTAGCTTGGTAGGTTGGTAGGCTGGTTGCTTTCGCACAATTCCTGGCTAAATACAAAGTAAGCTGTTAGAAGCATTTCGGGTTTGGCTTTGGGTTCGCGGATCGCCGATTTAGTTTAGCCAAATTTGGCATAACTACCATAATATGCTAAATAACTAAACAAACATGCTTTCTTTTTGTCATTGGGAAATGTTAATATTTCCGAACAGATTAACACATTTCATATGCAATTTATTACCATTTATTTAGCCAACAAATTTATTAATTTATAGGCAAGGTAGCTTATATGATATGCTAAATAACTGAAATATTGTATTCTCTTTTTTACCATTGGGAATTACATGCATTTCCTAAGATGAACACATTTCTTTCGCAATTTAATATTATTTATTTATCCAACTATTGCATTAATTTCTAGTTGAGATAGATTCTATAACTAAACTAATATACTTTCATCTGCAATTTGGAATTATATTTTTTTTATTATATANAAAATTAAAAACTTAAAACAAATTTATGACAACTATGAATTTTACAAATTAATAATTTTGATATCCAAGAATTTGTTAAATTTTTGTTGTTCTAACTAATTAATAAACATTCCACCGGCATTTAAAACTATATACCATTCCTAAGCAGAACATATTTTGTTGTAATTTATTATAAATTAGTAATTATTATTCTTCATATATTAGATATGCATTTGCTCAAGATTTGACCTATCTGAATAAGAGTATGATGTAAGCTGTAGAGGGTATTTCACAATTGGCCAACACTCTCCGCAAAAGGGCACTTAAAAACCCTTTTCAATTTTTTAAGTATAAATATGGTTAATCAGCATCAACACCCGAGCCGGGCTCGAGTGCAAACTAGTCTGTGTGTGAAACTAGTTTTGCGGTGTTGAAGCTACTTGGCTGATGCTTGGTTTTGGCCCTGTCTTTGGGTCTTGCTCCACTGACGAATACCTCTGAGGAGCGGAGCCGTGGGGGAAACTACTCGTACACTTCAACATACAGCCTATATGCATGCCCCGGACATTAACAGTCGACGAGATCGATCGCATGGGAATTTGCGGGCAAGCCAAGCGAGAAATATACCGCATTTGGCCGAGGACGGAGGATGGAGGATGGAGGACTGAGGACTCGCCTGCTCAGATAATGTTTACTTTAAACGTTTTCATCTCGCCGCATAAATCATTATAATTTCGAATCAAATATAGATACTTTTTTGGCTAACATATAGGTTTTTTATTAGCTTAGGATTTTTGTTAGAGCTTAACAAATAAATAAGAATATTATAACGAGATAAATTTATATGCCCCTGTCCATCTGCTTCTACCAAAACTATTCTAAAGATATCTTACAGTAATTATTAATATGTGTTGCAGATACTATATAAATCAAAACGATCCTAAAACTCCATCATAATTTATAATTAATTTAAATGATTTGTTAATTTGTAGCCTTTTTTTAATAACCGAATGGGATTGGGTGTTAATAAAATCCTATTCTAATTCCCTAGACAAAATGCATTAAAAAGCGTATAAAATATGTTAAAATTCGTTTACTAAAAATACCTGTCAGCAATTATAAATATTTAATACAGATACTAATGAAATCAGAACGATCATAATATGAAACTACATCATAATTTTAATGATACAATACAAATTGAATTGAATGATTGTCGATTGGGTGGCTTTTTGTAAGAATTAAATGTGATTTGGAAAGTGTTATTAATATCGCATTCTAGATATCATAAATACCCTAGACAAAATACATAAAAATGGAGCATAAAGAGAGCATAATTGGAATTTTTTTAATGAATACTTATTTATCATTTAATTAAGGTACCGAGCTAATCTGTAAAATATGTATAAATCTGTTTACCAAAGATACTTGGCAGTAATTATTTATATTTGATGCAGGTTCTACAAAAATCGGAACGATCGTAATACGAAACTACATCACAATTTTAGTTGTAATTAATTGACTATTGATTGGTAGACTTTTTGTAAGAACCTAATGTGATTTGGAAAGTGTTAGCAAAATCTCTTTATAGATGTCTTAAATGATTTACTGGCGCATAAAGAGAGCATAATTTGTATATTTTTTACGATAATTAAATTGTCCTTTTAAAGATTTACCAAGCTGATCTGGCTAAATACATTAAACTCCTGTCACCTTATTATTAAGCTGCATGGAGCCAAATGAGACTTTAATGGCTTAAGTAGAATTTTATAAAGTCTTCAGCTTAAAAATATAACCAATAAAAATATAGGCCATAAAGTATTTATGGTGGAATATCGTTTGATTGCGTAATAATTCAAAACTTAAGCAAACACGTCCGTTGTGAGCAACTCTTTGTGAAATATTGCAAATAATGCCGCAGCTAAATTGGCTCAATCAAGTGGACACGTGACACTTGTGGTAATAAATTCGACGGCATCGGCCAAATGCTATTGCCAAGTGCTATTGCGGCTCATTAGCTATCCCAGGCAATTGGGCGCCATAAAGCAAACTCTTTGTGCAGGCCCACAAATGTGGCTATCCGAAATCCGACGGCATCCCCATGGAATGGTATATGTGGTACAAGTATTGCAGCATCCCTTAGCGGAAACAGGAGAGTCATTTTGTTAATGTTAGCCTACTTCACCATGACGATCCTTTTAGGAAGTGATGTTTTCTCAGGGTGTTGATTTATTGTATCATTACTGTTTATGAGTTCGAGCCCCTTTTCAGCGGCGATGACTTTGCAATATTTGTGTGTGATTTGAGGAAGTCAAAGTTAGCTCTAATAAATAATATATTTGCAGAAGCCAAAGGCTAAAGTTCAATACGAGGATTGAAATTAACATTTTTAAATTGGAAAATCTTACATTTTAGATTACTAGATGAATCATCTTAAAAGCAATTGTAAAAAATATGTTGAATATGTTTTTCTAATAATTTATTTTTTAATATTTCGAATTGATAAACCATTTAATATATGACACAATAGGGAATTACACAAAAATATCTTGGTATCCCATGGCATTTATAATTGCAGTCGCTACGCTCTTTTATACATATATACGTCTTTGCCCCTTTTTTATTTACAGAAACAAATTAATATCCGCTAAACTGCTACAAATATCATTAAGCGTCTTGGGGCTTGAGCACACAACAAAATATATATATACGTAACAATACCAATTTGAATCGGCCGAAATACAGATGGGCTCGTGACAAAGTACCGATTACTATTCGTTCCGATCACTCTAAGTATTCAAAACCTTTGAGTTGCGCCTTTGAAGGTACCGGCAATAACAAAAAACATGATGGTTTTGTTAATGGATTTCTATAAAGGCTTCCGACTGTTAAAGGCCCGACTGGGCGAACACCCGTGGCGATAATTTAAAGCCACTGTCTAAGCCAGCATACCTTTTTTGTTGTGTTACCCTTGCGCTGGGCATGATAGTTTTGACCAACTCGACTGCCTTCCACAAATACAGAAACTCTTTCGTCTTACAGATCGATATGGATTATTATCAATACAAGATTATATTTGGTTATTTAAATATTGTTGAGTGGATTGCATTCAGCTTAGATAACTTTTATATATAAGGTATTATTTGGGTTATTATATTGGGTTTGAATTCAATATCAAAGTTAGCCATAATATATATTTTTCAAAAAACTTAGTTCACACTCTTTATCAGTCATAATTATTTAAATCAAATAATTGATTTGTATTATATGTATTCTATGTTTTATCTACAGTGTTATTTCATACTTTTCACCTTTGATTGTTATTAAAAAATTAAAATATTGAAGCAAATATGGCCTGAGTCTTTGTTTACCTTGAGGTGCCATAATTTGCGAAGGACACCTAAAAATAAAATATTAAAAATTGTATGTAAATATTGTTGTTAGACTTTTACCCAAAAACGAGTTATGGCTAAGAAAGGCACTGGCATTTATATAAATATGTTTATAAATATGTATGTAAGGTCTGCAAGCCTTTATGAAAGCAAATTAAGTGTATCGAATTGTATGATTTCAACACAAAAACCCTAATCGTATCTGTAATTTGATTCTTCGCCCAGATCAGCTCAAAATGGTTTTTAAATTTTCTTTAAGCGTCCAGAGCGATTATGCAAATGTATCTTTTTTGGCTTAAAAATATGATGAGGATAACAACGTTTGTAAGGAAAGTTTGGATTAAATATGTAATGATGGTAAAACTAAGGAAGCAAATTATGACGAATTCATTTTATGACTTATTAATTACATGACTACCAGTTACATTTATTATTGTACAATCAAATAAATTAAATTTGCCCAAATAAAGGGTATTCAATGATTACCCAAAAGTTAATAATAATTGTGAACGGAATACGTACAACAGGATGAATAAATACAATATTTCTGATCAACAAACAAAATACACTATTTAGATCAAACTTCTACTCTAATTTTTTTCAAAGTTTTAAATTAGATGTGCTTTTTATACTATATATATCACCATTAAGTATTATTGGTCTGTAGAGGTGTTCTAAGATTCGTTCCCCTATCTTGCTGCCATTCTAGTTTAGATTCAACATGGACTTTAATGGTCCAAATAAAGTGATTTATTTCCGGAGTAAGTTATGTGTAAGTAAATGGCCAAATTAGATTTGAAGACGGCTAAAAGGATCCGCAGTTTTTACACGTTAAATATTTTTTATATACTCTAAATCAATTGCTTGTTTTAGCTACCATATAAATGAGTTACTTTTATTTTATGATTTTCTAACAATTGCCTGAAAGCTTAATGCTATTGCTAATTAACTGTCAACTAATTTAACTGTCGTCTTATGTTTAACAAGACTTGAATTGCTGATAATTGCGCTAGTTAGCCATCGGATGTTTGCTGATGAAAAGTTGAGTAAATAGAGTAAGCCATTATCTTATTAAAACAAAAATTTAATTAAATTAGGTAAGTCTGTACAAAAATAGTTGTTTGGAATGTTAGAAATCGTATCAGAATATCTGAAAGCTGTGTCTGTTAATTGAGGCTTAGTCCAGATACTTTTGCATATCTTAGAGATCCATTTTGTGTTTATTACCTTTTAATGTATCTTAAGATTCGCGTAGCCTTACCTTAATTCATTTATTATTTGAGAAATTGTGTGTTATTAAATATCATTTACCAAAATACTATTATTTACATTCTGTATAAGTAATACATATATATATTTAATGTGCCTAAATATTTTCCATTTCACCATTGTTGTTTACGCAAACAGTAATGACAGAACCAAGAAGCCATTTATTATGATTTGGAAACGCGTTGTTATGTTTGTAACTAATTATTACAGCATAATTCTTCTCGCAGCTGGAGCTGAAAGTAAAGTTTCGAACACACCTTTCATGTTGCCGCTAATTTTCCATTTCAACTAATTTGACTAAAGCAAATATAATTAAAGCAGGTAAAACCGCTAGTTTTCTCTGTTTTCCGACGGGTCGGTACCGCGATAAAGAGTTTTGTTGTGTTTAATGGAACATGATATATGGTATGGGCATCATCGGGGTGTATGCGGTGCAGTCATCATCTTCACATCGTTGGACCACTTTTGAAAAGGCGCGACTGATCAAAATAAATTTATCACAAGAAGATGGTAGTAAACAATATCGCAAAATACAATTTTGGGAATATCTTCAAAATGGTGGTAACGATATGTGTTTTCGTGGCATACTGAATATATTTTATGGTATAAACATTATTCTAGATAATTCATTAGATTGTAAAAATAAGTAATGGTTTATAATTAACTAAAGAAATTTAAGTTTTTAGATGCATTTCCGATATATTTAATGTCAGTCGTTTTCGTAATATTTGGAATTTTCTTTAAAATCCACTAACAGTAAAATTAAAGCACAATAAAATCATTTAAAATATATTTAATGAATACTTTTAAATTCTACCTAGAACTGGTAAATAAATTTGATCTGAAAAATCAATTTAAGACGGTTTAGTAGTACTTTTAAAAATTCGTTATAAAGGTTAAAGGCTTGCGCAAGTAGTTTATTTAAATGAGTTTTAATTCATTATTGTTGGTTGTCTTAAGTGCTTTAAAATTGGTTTTTATTTAAATAGTTTAATAGTTACCAGCTAATATTGTGAAATACTGTAGCACAGTGCAATATTTAGAAGGGGTACGACTTAATTACAAACTCTGTAAGTAGTTGATTTAATGTAAATAGGTTTGATTAGCGTAAACAGACCTTCTAATTATGTGGATGATCAAGTTGTACATACTTACTTTGCCTGTAAAAAAATATTACACTTTGATACCATAAATTCACCGTGCACATTATGAATACTTAACATATGACCGACAGCCAATTGTGTATATTTCAGACGCTCCTTTAGATTATGATGGCAAAAGGGACTAACAAATATTTAACAGCTCAAAACAGGCTTGGTAGATGGCCAAACAACTCAGCTGTTGTATCCATTAGGCCCTGTTTCTGTTACCTTGTTATTATTGCTCCCTTTATGTTAATAACCTGAAAGTGTTTTAAATTTCACGCGTCTTGCTTGTTAAATACATACAACCGTTTATTGCACCAGAAAGGAAGACTTGCTCCGAGGGCCGAACTCCGGAATACCCTGGCAGACAGAATTAATCATCAGCCAGCTTTATGTTAATGTTATCCGGTTTTCAACAAATTTGACAGGATTACCTTGAAGTACTATTTTATGATATCGCTTAGGATCCTAGTCCAGATGCAAAGTTCTAAACATTTATAGTTTAGATTACCCTTGCTGAGGGGTTTTATTGTTTAAATAAAGTAATCTGGATCCAGATGGATAGCTAAAATGGAAATGGCTATATTTAACAAATTAAGTTTACTTGTTCAAATAAGCATTTCATTGTTTTCGATACCATTTCCATGGAACATGGAAATTGCATGCTATCTTCACACTTCTATAGCCCTAAGCGACAAATAATTGACTGAAATAACTTGGTCGATATACCCTTTCAAAGCGTGTTATTATTTTGTGCAGAAGTTTGCAATGTAGTGATGAAGATAAATATTCAAAATATATATATATATATTTACTTAGTCTGTCTGGTTCTTTGATAACTATATGTAATGTTATCCTGCTGTAACTTTAGACAGACCCTTCTTTCTATTAAATTTAGGAATAAATAATTCGAAACAAACGAAACTCGAATAATATTTTTGAAAATAAAGGATTTAGAATAGTATAACTTCGTAAACTTTAAATTTTAAAAATGGAACATAGAGCGAACCTTTGGTACTTTCAAAACTCAAATAATCATTCCTTGAATATTATGGTGTAATGCGATTATAAACCGATCTGGATCTGAAACACTCCTGGCAGATATATTTTAAGCGCATTTCGATCAAAATTATTCCTATAAATATATGCCTTCTAAATTACAATGTTTAAATGCTTTTAATATGGTTGTATTTTTTGGATAAAATTATAATCTGAATGAGTTTTAGAGAAAAATTTAATAATCCATTAGCTTATATCCATTAGTAAAGATAAGTTCATTAACTTCTGACCAAATTCCGTGCCTTAAAAACCTTTTATTTACGGGGATATATGAATATTATCCTGGGCACAACATTGGTAACAATAATTTGTAATGGTGATATAACCAAATATATTTTTAGATCTTTGAAAAAAGCTCCACTCTTAGTTTTTTTTAGAAAAATTAAAAAACCTGATCATGCTATAGTATTAAAATATGGTAAATTGAAATGTTTACAAATATTGTAAATTCTCACTTTGTATATGATAGGTTTCTAAGTTTTTCCTGAGTTCTTGAAAATTAAAATTTCATATGCGGACGATCCTGATCCCTATGAATACCCCTTGTAACTAGTAAAATGTGAAGATTTCCAAAGACGTTTTTTCACTGTTATTCAAAGGTATATATTCTTCACAAAATGATCAATCTACGCACTAGGTTCGATACAAATAAAATAAATAATTTACTAGTAGGGATATGTAATACGAGCTATTCGAATTTGTATAACAAGCCTTTATTTACATGCCTTGTACGCCTAAGTACGCTGTATATATATATATATATAGTATTTTGGTCCTATTACAATTAACCTTAAGACAAAAGGAACTACGTTTGGATGGATATACATATGTAATATATCGTTCATAAATAATGCTATACATAATTGGATGCCCGATGTCCGATGCCCGCCTCATCTATATCGTGCGCATATCGTTGTCTATTCTAGTCTGGACCTCCGGCATCGTCCGATATTGTTGCGCCGGTGCCACGAGGGTCACGTTGTTGTAGTAGATGTTGTGCATGTTGGCAATGGGCGCGGTCATCATGAAGAGCGGATGCGAGATGGCCAGCTCGTAGGTGGCATTGGCTGCGGCTCCAGCTCCGGCTCCGGGAATGCCCGTCGCCTGCAGTCCGGCCACACTCGCACTCGTGGCGTAGTGCAGGAAGGGCACATGGGCTCCGGCGTTGATCGTGTGCATCGGGGGCAGGGGATCCTCGGAGCGGCTGGAGCGGAGCTGGAACTCATCGGAGGCGGCGGGCGTGGAGGGATAGCGGGAGAGGCCGCCTCCGCCGCCGCCGCCGCACTCCACCACGTCGATGTCCACTCGTTCGTCCTCGTCGTCTTCCTCCTCCGAGTGGTGTTCCGGCTTGTCCGGCGTTATCAGACTCTCTATNAATGCCCGTCGCCTGCAGTCCGGCCACACTCGCACTCGTGGCGTAGTGCAGGAAGGGCACATGGGCTCCGGCGTTGATCGTGTGCATCGGGGGCAGGGGATCCTCGGAGCGGCTGGAGCGGAGCTGGAACTCATCGGAGGCGGCGGGCGTGGAGGGATAGCGGGAGAGGCCGCCTCCGCCGCCGCCGCCGCCGCCGCACTCCACCACGTCGATATCCACTCGTTCGTCCTCGTCGTCTTCCTCCTCCGAGTGGTGCTCCGGCTTGTCCGGCGTTATCAGACTCTCTATCGTGAAGGATCGCTTGGGGCGCAGCTCGATGTCGGAGCTGGTCAGCGAGGGCAGGCTGGTCAGACCCATCTCGGCGAGACTGCCGTGATCCGCACCCGCCATGGGCACCACATGCGGCAGGCCGACGTTGGGCAAGTGACCGGCGCTCCTGGGCAGGGGATCCAGCCTCATGGCCCCGCCGTTCATGTCCAGCGGGGTCATGTGCGAGGCACTGCCTCCGTTGCGGGTGGTGAAGAAGAACCGGTTGAGATTGGCCAAGGCGGTGAGCTCCTCGTTCAGCAGATCCTTGTCGTTCTTGTGCAGCTTGAAGCGCTTCCGCCGGCGGAGCAGGCTTCCGTTCTCGAACATGTCGAAGGCCTGCGGATGCAGAGCCCAGTAGGCACCTTTTCCGGGCCTGTCCGGCCGCCGGGGCACCTTGATGAAGCAGTCGTTGAAGCTGAGGTTGTGCCGGAGCGAGTTCTGCCAGCGCTGGGTGTTCTTCCGGTAGTACGGAAAGCGGTCCGTGATGAACTTATAGATGTCGCTCAGGGGGAGCATCTTCTCCGGAGAACTCCAAATGGCCATGGCCGTCAGTGAGATGTACGAGTAGGGGGGCTTCTGTTCGCCGTAGGATTCTCGCGAGGGCCGGGGCATTATTACACAATGTTCTTACGGTTCAACACATCACAGTGCTTTACATAGCTAGTGGTTATCCTGTCCCAATTCTCGCCGAGCACTAATTAATTTACTTATTCTTATTTCTTATTGTGATTATAGTGGCGAACTATTCGAGTTATTCCAGTTGCGGCAGGAGGCAGACGCAGAGGCACAGGCACCCGGTGGAGTTCGGTTTATCCGTCGCTGGAAATGAGCCACCTCCGTAGGTGCAATGGCAATGCGACATGACGACGTGCGAGGAGGCAATTGCGATTGGCGAGATTGGATAGCGACGGCAAACAAGATCGCGCGAACTGTCGGCAATAAACTCTGCACAAGAACTACGCTCGTTATAAGCTCCAGCGACGACACTGAATGTAAAAGCACTCTCACTGAGGTTTCCCCCGGCCCGGTCCGGCCCGGCCTGGCAAATTACCATCAAAAGCTGAATGCGAATACGTGAGCGGGAGCGGGAGCGGGCAAGGAGCGGGCGAGGAGCGGAGCGGGTGAGGAG
Source organism: Drosophila setifemur (assembly GCA_021224005.1). Classification (NCBI taxonomy): domain Eukaryota; kingdom Metazoa; phylum Arthropoda; class Insecta; order Diptera; family Drosophilidae; genus Drosophila; species Drosophila setifemur. The sequence continues at coordinate 15,794,732 of JAJJHY010008598.1, read as the reverse complement.
CGGGAGCGAAGTGGAGTCCAGGAGCGGCAGGCTGGCGAAGATAGCGATAGAGAGAGGGAACAAAACAAACGACAACAAACGAAGAACACGGCACACAAAAAAATTACTGTTTCAGCAGACTGGCAGACGACGTGCCGGTTATTGTACTAAGTGAGCAATGCCGTCCGTACAACCAACCACAGTGAGCAATGCAATCAAAATATAATCACTCACATCATTGCCCCCGTGCTCTCTCCCAATCACCGCGATGCGAACATGCATCATCCCTCTCCCTCTCCCTCCGCCACGGCGAAACTTCAAAGCCCCGGCGCGAGGAGAGCGGCGGAGAGCGGCGAAGAGCGGCTGGGCCGGGGTGGGGTGGCGGAGCGGAGGAGAGAGCCAAAGCAAAGAGTCTGAGATTTACTAAACGAATAAACCAGTCCGACCAGACCAGACCACACTACGCCGCTCTGGCGAAGAGCTAATGCCCCGCCGGTGGTTGCGGCCAGTTTGAGCACTTCAAGAAATCGGGGGTTAATCAGGAGCATATATATTTGGGGTGGTAAAATCAGGATAGAGGTGCAACAAATTATAAGTTAAACTTAAAAGCGAATTAAGATTATATTTTAGTTAAAGAAAGTAAAGGGATTAGGAACAATTCATATTTTTAGGAATTCCGATTGAATATTTCCATTAAAATTAATAACAATTATACAGAAATCTTAAATGAATATATGTAGGAATAAGCTATAGAACAACAAAACTTTTACTGAATTAAAACAAAATAATAATATTATTTAAACAATTCGGAATATACGTATGTTCATTTGTATGTACTATGTACATATTGTATATACATTTTGATTGTTTCAAATAAATATGTTCAACATTTTAATATGAAAGAACTTTCCAAAAATACAAATTTATTTTTAAATTAATTTAAGAGCATTTTTTTTCATTGCCTAATATGTTCTTAAAAGGGGTTTTATTATTATTATTATTGTTTTGTTTTTCGAAATTGTGTGCATGTTAGTTGAATTAAGGTAGTAACTGAATTTACCAAATCGGCTAATATTAACATACTTTAGTCTAAAATTTATTTTTGAGTGCATCAGGGGAGTATCTCGTCGGTTTTATTTAGCTTTGCCTTTGCCGTTGCTGCTCCGGACAAAAGAGCAGCCGCCCCGGCAGCTGGTTTTGGCCATGGCTGGGACTCTGGGGCTCTGGCTCTGGGTCTGGCTCTGGCCTGGCTCTGACTCTGGCTCTGACTCGGGCTTCGGCGTTGGCTTTGGCTAACGGCCCAATGCGAGAGAGGTGTTGAAAAAGAAAATTACAACCACTTTACCGATTTACTGATTTTACGTTTTCATAATCTTGTTAGTTAATTTGCCTGCTTGGGACTCGGCCATGATTCCGCAGAACGTAAAAGCCAAAGCACATTGCCACCGCATTCGGCGAACGTGTGGGTTTGGGTTTCGGACTGGGTCTGGGCTTGGGTCTGGGCTTGGGTTTGGGCTTGGGTTTGGGCCTCGGTTTGGACCTGATCTGCGGTGGACTGCGATTTAACACTAGGATGGATAATTGTCTTTAATAGTGCGCCTGATGAACTAGCAAATCGGATGGGTGTATCAAATCGCATTAGCCATTAATGATTCTGCATTCTTTCCGAATGAATAATATCTGTGAAATGGTAGAACAAATAGAGAAGGGCTTAACACTCGGATTATCTGATCATTAAATTATGGTTAATTGTGTTTTCAATTTATTTGGTGCGTCCAATTGTTGTTGGTTGTTATTTATTTACTATGGTAGTTGTTGATATTTATTTTTAAAAACCTTTTTAAATATTTATTGATATCAATTAACTTAGCAATATTAATTTAATAAGTATTAATTTGTTGTTATATATTTCCGATCCCTTTCCTTTAATTTATTATACTGAATAATATATTAGAAAATATCCCCAAAACTTGTTAAAGAATTATTTAGATATATTTTATTGTATTTCTTAATTTAATAAATAAGAATTTTAAATTTTAATTGTGGACAATTTCCCTATTGTCCGCATTTGGTAACCAATAATTTCCCTTAAGCCCCAGATAGTACTTATAATTTTCTCGCAAACAAATAAACAACACGATACTGTACTTAACTATGCTAAAAATGGCTCGTAGTAAATTGGGAATTTATTTATCTGTTTATAAATAACAATCGCATTGGCCATAATTGTGCCGTTCATAGCGATAATTAGGTGCTCGGTGAGCGAAGGTTAACAGCGATGTGCCGGAGCGTCGGCGCAGCTCTGGAAGGGCGGAAAGAGGGTCAGGCCGGGCTCAGAGCGAGGCTCTCTCTCTCCGGGGAAGTAAAGAAGTGGAGTGGTGTGGAGTGGATGAGAGTCACCACCGAACCAACGAAAGAGGGACGGCACGACGTCGACGACGGTATCGCACATCTCGCTCCCTTGCTTGGATCTACGAGCGAAGAAAAAAAACCTAGGTCCGGATTGGCCATTGCTCGGATACGTTTGCTGGGGCGTGGCCTAAATGGCAATGTAATAAAACTGTCCATGTTAATGCAAGTGGGCATATTGTGAATATTATTTCAGTAGCTCCCCTGATTAACCATTAACGAACGTTTTAAATGCCTACAAAAATTCAATTAGCCCGTTAAATTACATGTTGCAAGTAATCGAATTACCGCAAGCGGCTTTGTCAGGCCTTCTCCGAATTACTTATAAATATGTACTTTATGAAATTGGTATAATCACATATGCACACATCACGAGTGTTTATCAACTGAATGGGTTCATTATTTCACTTATACAATACAACTTAAACTGGTATGACAATAATATGTCGCACACGGCCATATTGTGTATATGCTAATAATGGAGTTTCCTCCATTATTGTTTCGTATTCCCACTTTACTCACTACCCTCCCTAAACGTACCAAAAGGTTCATGTGAAATTCAAGAAACTTAATAAGCAATTAATAATAATTGGGAATAGGTGATATGGAATAATAATAATTGTAATAAAACAATATTATCTTTAATTTAATTCAGTTGCGGGACACGAAGGTTGGCTGTTAATTCATCCTTCACGAAAGGGATTTTCAGGAATATTCGAAAACTCATTTTAAGTATATTTTATTCTGTCCACATATAGGTATTTCATTTATACCCCATGGAAATTGTTTAAATATGTTGGAGAAAAGTTCCAATGCCGATTTTGATATTATTTTTAAACTCAGCTTTGTTCTAAATGCAGTTACATAAAATTGTTTTTCGATTATATGGATCTCAAAATAATTTAATTTTATGATCTTTGAGAACAAAATTCTAATTTCAATTTATATTAGACCTTTTGATACATTTAGGTAGAAATATATTTTATTTTCCAAAAATGAATTAAGTTATGACGTTGGTTGCATAAAACATATTCTTTTCATTACTTTGAATTTCCTTAAATGTAATGAATTTATTTTATAGATAAGATATATATAATCAAAATTTCAAAAAACTCTTATTTACGATGGTGTATTTTATTTATTACTTCTTATTCCTTGTGAACTTTTAATCAATCCTATTCTATTAAATTTCAGTTGTCAACTTTTTTATTTGAAGATTAAAATTGAGATCTATTAAGAATTATGTATTTAAGAATGCTCAAACATAAATTAGTATCTACCTAATTCCAAGTTATCATAGTAATTATATTATAGAAATATAGAAAATAATAAGGTTTCTACAATCTTGAATTTATGATTGTGCATCTGACATCTTGTTTTAGCCGTTAAGCCGCAACAATTAAGCTTTATTTAATTTATTTAAGATTACGCAAATAAATATTAGTATCTAATTCCAAGTTAGTAGTTGATAATAATACACAATATCAACATACACTCTAATCTGCGTAGCCGGGGTAAATATTGAATGATGGATATGGGAAACAAAAATATAAATATGTCGACAATCCCTCACCAAATAATTATTAAATGTATCTGAAAAAAGGATGTTTGCATGAGAAGCTGCAATTTTCTGTGAGCTCTGGCCTGGATGTACCGAGGGCGCCCTAGAATACAATTAAACCGTGAATCTGATTTAAAACGAATTTAAAAACCATTTACGAAAACATGAATAAGCATTCAAAATTCGCTAGCGTGACAAATGCGAAACATAAATTTACATTTTATACCGAACCATATTTTAATAAAATTATTGCCGCCGAGGCTGGCTCAATCAAATGTGCTGCGAGCACACAAACATAATGTAACAACAGATACAATCACAACAAATTTCACGCCAAACAATTACAACGCATTATAAGAATTTTGTTAACAGAGGGATGGTCAAGGTATTTAACCCGCAACCATAAATCTTTTTATACTGGCCACGTTGTTGTTGTTGTTGTTGGTGGTTGTTGTTTGGGCCCAGTACCCTGTACCCAGACCCAGTACCCACCCAGTAGGTTTGACATTTGCCTTGTAAATGCGTAATAATCAGGACATCCGACAAACAGAAAGTCACGCTTTAACACCATTTGCTTCGGTATACGGTTAACAACAGCTACAATCATCCATTTGAGGCCGAAAACAGTACCGCAACGGAAACCAATGAAAATAAACACAGAATCCGTAATAGCCCAACATACCCCCCTCAAATTCAAAATCTATCTTTTGCCCGGGTGACCAAAATTTGCCTTAACCAAATGGGTTTTGATTGAATTTTGCAGCTGCCGCTGGTTCGGTTTGTTCAAACATATAGCATAATGGACTCCAACTGTCTTTATTGTAGATTTGTAGAAGTTCATTCACAAGATTGTATAATTTATTATCGTTTAGAGCTAATTGAGGATTTAGCATGTTTAAACAAGTAAAAGAAATTAATTGCCAAATAATGATATAGCATAAATATAGAAGAGGTAAAAAAGCCACCATTAAGTCTTCAATCATGGAACATATCAATAATATTGACAATTAAAATTCAGTTATTAATAACGATAAATAATTGCTTGGTTAGCTAACTAATTTTGGCTTAATTCAAAGAGTTTCACTAATTATATAACCAATAATAACTAATGACCCTTGCAATAGGAATAAATATATTTCGGAAGCTGAGAACATGATGATAAAAATACAAAATATGGAGAAACAAAATTGAATATTGAATTATATTGAGAATAGTAGTGACTTTAATACTTCAATAAATTATTTCTCATCTTCAACTGACTTGGAACTAATTCTAAATTAATGACTCTTTCGATAAAGATTCAATTTCTAAGCAAACAAATCATTTGGTTTAATGTTTTGCCAAAATAAGTTTCATTATTTATATCAGATTGCTATTGATATGTATCCGTCTTGAAAATAATATATTTTTAAACTGAAAATTTCAATATTTATATTATACTTAAATAAGTAATGCCATTTTTTTTGTAATCTTCAAGTGACTTGCTGTGAATCCCCAAATATTTTGACATACATACGATAAAATATCATTATTTATCTCCTGATTTTGCAAAAGAAAGACTCAAAACCATTATGCTCATATTTATCTGACTTATTGCCAAACCCTAAACAATTTGCCATAAGATTAATTATCCGCAGGTTTATGGACAAATAAAACATTTAGATTAGTATTTCCGCTGAGGAGAATCTCATTTATTAGACTTAGCAAAGCAACCGTAACAAGGTATCTCCAGCTCAAAGTATATTTGTATTTATTTGTTCTTTTTCTCCTTGTAAATAAAAATTAAAAAAAAAAAACGAAGAGGTACGACTATATTTTATTATTATTTAATTTCCGTCGTTAGTTTGGCAATGCACCACCTGTCCAGCGCAGCGGAACAATGGCCCAAGAAGTAGTTTACATTAAATGAAAGCCATAAATTAAAAAGGAAACTGCTGTGCTATGTGTCAGAACCGTAATTAGAGATATTGGCTTTAAATAATCGACCGGCACTCATTTGTTCACTTTTTACTCGCCGACAACGCAGCGGCACGCCTGTGTTTAAGATCGAACCACAGAAAAGGTGTTAGAAAAGGGCGATCGGCAAAAGGTAAAAAGCAAAAAGCGTTTCCAGTTCCCTCCAACTCACATGTTGAGTCGGAGTCGGAGTTGGAGTCGCAGTCGCAGACGCAGTCGCAGTCCGTGTGTCCGCCGTCCATCTGTCCGAGTGCTCATCCCCTTTATTGTTTCATGGGATCAAGTTGTATAGTATGTGGTCCAAATGGAGCGAAATCGTATATTAGTGTACGAGTTACCATGCTTCTTCGGCCTGCTGATCATCCAGCTATAACAGCTCTAACAGCTCTAACAGCCTGGGCAGGCACACAGGCACAAAGGCACTCGGGCAACCAGGCAGGCAGGCAGGCAGGCTATTTAGGCGAATGCGTTCCATCATTAACATCAGACAGCTGTTAAATGATAGACAGAATTAGTATAAACACATTTAATTATATGGTTGGTGTTGTCAGGTGTTTTACACCTTATTAGATCGTGTTAACCTTTGATCTAACTAACTGATATGGAACGACGGATGTTGCATTCCAAACGCAATTTCTAAACACGTTTCTCTCTGGCGCATGAAAATGCAAAACATAATTTTGCGTTGTCTTTCATGTTTGGATTGTAAAAATTCTCATTTTCTCATTTATAAATAATTATTCGTATATTCTAGAGTAAGGGTGCATATTAAATAAAGTTTAAAAAAAAATACTTATATTTATAGACCAATACAACATGAAATAAAATCTAGACTAGCAGAGATTTTTTTTTGGAATTTGCAATGCATTTAAAAAAATACAAAAGCGATTTAGAATTTGGTATGTCACACCGTTTATAAAGATATTTCAATATGTGCTATATTCAATTAAATAAATCTTGATTTTGATGTTTATTGCTTTTTGCAAAGAACTAGAAGATACACTTATTATAATTGTTCTATAAGCCACTCATTTATAGGGAGAGGATCCCTTTATTATTCCATTGACTTGGAAAAGTTTTGAAAAGGAAAAAAATAAAACTAGTTATGTGTTGCAATGAAAAAATGTAAATTCTAAAATTGTATTACAAAATTTCAAATCGATTTTAAAACAAGCAAAAGGGAAAAGGTAGCTTATAAATCTTATGAAGTATATGCAAAGATATGTTCTTCATATTTATGATATGCATCTACTGTTGAACAGATCAAGTCTGCCTGCAGTTTCATTAAATCTTTTGGCCCCTCACCTTTGCTGGTAATCGCAAATGATTTGTGGAATCACATTTGTGTGCTCATTATACATTTAAATTTATAAACAAAAAGGCTTGCACAGCATCAGAATATTTGTGGTATTTAGTACAAGATGTTAGCTTAAAAAAGTTTATAAAAAATCGATTATGATTTATTTCTGTGGTAAGGAAACATTATTATCAGCTTCCGTCTGAAAAAGTTAAATAATTTAAAGTTTTCCAATTATGACAACAAGACACCCGTTTATACATGGTTGTAAGAATTAATAATACCATTTTGGATAACAGCTAGTGGAAAAGCTGGAGAGCTTTAATAAAATCTTAACAAGTTTATGTTACTTATAAAATCGAATGCCAATTTCCGATTGAACGTGTATACATATAAGCTTTGTGTTAACCAAATATGAAAACCATATTGGGAATAACTTTCCAGAGCAGTTTTAGCGTTGTTAAGCTATGTAATGATGCCATTCCCAACAACAAATTGGCGCTAGGCAATTTCAAAGAGAGCAGAAAAATCGTTTTCATTTTTCATGGAACTAATTTAGTTTACATGTTACGAAAGAGCTATGACAGGTGAGAGCCAACCCCCGGTTTATCCAAAGCAATCTCCTTCGTTGATAAACAACTCACTCTCAATCATTCAAATTAAGATCCTGGAAATCCTGTGATTGGAAAAAAAACGCAATAAATAATCGAATTACAAACAATATATTTATTTTTTGTTGTTGTCTAACTATGATTTTGTACAAAGATTTCTATGGTTCAGCGGCTCTGGTTGTTAGTCCGGGATCGTTGGAAAATATAAGCCTTTTCGAAGAAGTGTTCATGTATGGCCGATTTATCCATTCGGTGTCGGCCGCCTTGATATTTTCCAGAGTTCCCAGTTTGATTTGATACAACTTCAATACGAATCGAGGTCCCACTTCACTGAGCTCCAGCTCTTTATTCATGTATTTGTACTGATGATGTCTAAATATGATCGAATCATTGTGGTTTAGGAACGACATGACTCTAAGGGAGGTCTCTTTCGGAACTGGGAACAAGTGTTTGAGTATCTTTACAGTTCGCAGGCCGATGGGCGTTTTGAAGTTGTTAAATATTAAGTGCGGCTTCTGCTCACTCATGTGTCCGATATCAGGGATATCATGCCGCATAACAACATCCGATATGTTAAAGAAGGCAGTTGGGCCGTAGGGAAGATGACAGACCACAAGGCTGTCAGGTACACCTCGATGCTCGTGCACAATTAGGAAATCGGTTACATTATTTGCACGACAGGCATGCATTAGCGTAGCCAGCTGGTAGTTGCCTCTGTTCATTTGCTGGGCATTCGGGAATATCAAACGGAGCTCCTTCATAAACATCTTCAATCTGGCCGACGGGTTGTGCGAGGTGGTCATCATTATTTTCGGATCCTCACATCCCGCATAATGGTACTCATCATTGACAGTTCGGTCATCAACACCTAAAATGGAAATTGTTCAAATTAATAATAATGTTTTGGTAATAGGAAATTTATATTTGAAAAAGGATAATTTATTGAAAATAAAAATATAATAATAAATATATATTCTCTAAATCCTTAAAAACTTAAATTGGGAGAATCTGATGACTTTATTATATATACAATAGCACCACTGATGGTGCAGAACAGGATAAAAAGAATCAGTTAATATATCAGAGTATAATTAACTATAGTTTCGTTTGGAAAAGAAAATTCTTTTCCGGAATTATGAATTTTTCTAACATTACCTGCCGCAATTACTATAACTAATGACTAATGTCATAAATGCAAATACATACAAATTTATAAAAGTTTTGGTAGCGTGATCGGAAGTTAATTCACTTTGAGGAAATTACTATTTAGTGCTAGTAAGCTGTGAGCTGGGATTGCACTTGTTAATTAGGTGTCACGAACACCTTCTTGTTGGTTTCCTTCTCGATGAGGCTCGTTTAAATGGTTTCCTTCTTGTCTTGACTACTCTAACTGATGCCTCTGGATCTCTTTTTTTTTGAGTATCAACTAAAAATAAACACAGAAAGTTTATATTCTTACCCTCATCAACATATTTCAGCGAGTTGTAAGCGGTCATTCCCTTCTTCACATTTTTGGAGCCAATCGCTTTGTTTTCGGCCAGACTTTTGACCACAGTCTCCTGAATCTTCTGCTTGGACCTCAGGCGCTCGGTCAGTGCTTTGTTATATAGGTATTCCCTACGTTGTCTGGCTTGTTTTCGCAGCATTTTTATTTGTTATTATTTCTCGCACGTGTATGATTAGGGATGGGACAAATGGTAATTTGTAAGCCGCCAGAAGAGTTCGATATGTTATCGGTAATCGAATGGGAATGTGAGGAATAAGAACACGGTGGGAAATTGTAAGTGTTAGTTTAAAAACTTAATTTCGACATAACAAATTTTTATATGTTTTCAAAATAAATTTAATATTTCAATATAACACCAAACTTTATATGATTTCTTTAGTTTTTGGACATAAGTACAATTGTCTCATATTCAACTATTTCAAATCAAGTCCCGTTTTTTTGCTATCTTGACTCACACCAAAACATTTGCAAATGTTTGTTATACGTTGCGGGCAAATATGTAAATGCAAATTGTTTAAATATTAAGCGCAATACGATTAGTTAATTTGTGAATAAATGTGAGAATTCAGCAAGAGTATGTCTTCAAACTGATTGTATTGCTCAAAGGAGATAATGGCACCGTCCATTGCGGCCACTAAAAATATAAACAAATTGCGGCTTAAACAATGCTTCTGCCACCACTTAAAATGGTAAATGAAATAAATAGATTATTTCGGGTTTCAATCATCTATTATTTACTAAATAAAAAACCCTTTAAACCCATTCCAGCAACACCTTCATATGTGTATGCTATGTTTAATTGCATTAGCGATACTTTCTTATTTTTTTCTTCAACGACCTGCTTGGGTCTTGGATTATAAAGAAAAGCCTGAAGCTTTTAACGAAGAGTAAGTGCTTATGAACAATATATATTCCATAATTTCATTTAAACATGTATACATATAAGGCGAAGAGCTACAAATGGAATGTCAACATCATATTACTTTGTTTAAAGTTGTTAATTTGTTTTATACATGTTTTTATAAATACTAGATCTTCTTAATTTGATTTTGTTGCTATTACATTCAAAATATTCTGTACCATATATTTTATAAGCCAGTTGCCAACGTTACCCGGCTTACAAACATAAAATCAATATGAAAACAATGTTCGTTATACTAATTACTATTCTGATTATACTCGGTGGAATAGTTAGTATAATCAGTAGAGTAATTGATTATACTAACTACTAGACCGATTATACTAATAACTAATCAATGATTTTCTTTGAATTTTCCTAGGCAATCATGGAAGACCCCGCTCTATATTGTTGTGGTCTGCTGCGGGCAAAGAGTACAGGAGACTCTTGTGATGATCAAGTCGGCTATCCTCCTTAATTACGATGAAGAGTATCTTAAGTTTGTGATCTTTACCGAGGATGGCAGGGGCGAGGAGTTCAGGGAAAAGCTGACAGACTGGCGCGAGATCAAACCATTTACATTTGATTTCGAGATCTTGCCTTTAAAGTTCCCCGCCAATAATGAAGTTGAGTGGAAAAATCTCTTCAAGCCCTGTGCAGCTCAGCGTTTGTTTTTGCCGGTAAGTATTAATTGTAAAATTTAATAATATGTTTAACCAATAAATACCCAAACCTTGCAGTCCCTGCTAACGAAGGTGGACTCATTGCTATACGTTGACACGGACATTTTGTTTCTGTCACCCATATCGGATATCTGGCGCTTCTTCAAAAAGTTCAACGAGAGCCAAATGTCCGCCCTGACGCCTGAGCACGAGAACGAAAACATTGGTTGGTACAACCGATTCGCCCGACATCCGTTTTACGGGAAACTCGGTGTTAATTCCGGCGTCATGCTAATGAATCTCACGCGGATGAGGGAGATGAAATGGGAGCAACATATCTTGTCTATACATAAGGAGTACAAACTACGTATTATTTGGGGGGACCAGGACATTATAAATATTCTGTTTTACTACCATCCTGATAAACTCTACGTCATGCCATGCGAGTACAACTACCGTCCAGACCACTGCATGTACATGAGCATTTGCAACATGTCCCACACTGGCGTAAAGCTGATACACGGCAATCGTGGATATTTCCATTCCGACAGACAACTACTTTTTAAATCCATCTACGAGGCCATGGAGAACTATCAATTGGGCTCGAATGCCAATACCCAGTTTTTAATGCCCCTGCATGCAGCCCTCAATGTACAAACCATCAACGATTCGAGCTGTGGAAAGATATCAAGTGAAGTTTTAAAAGTGGCGAATACAGTCTTAGGTAATAGATACAGGGACGTAGAATAGTGATTTTAGTAGAAAATGTAGTTGTAGGATTACCAATTGGATGTACTTAATTTAAAGTCTTTGATCAGATCTTTTGTTTTTATACTCAATAAAAAAGAGTGTATAGAATCGAAACCACAACAATAGTTAAATAAAACTTTTTATTTTCGTTTGCTTGGTGTATAATAACAAAGAGGCTTGGTGTTAAAACGGACTTAAGCTAGGCAATAAATATTTTCGTGTATTCGCATACAACTTTGACTAAGAACACAGGCAAGTATTTTCAAGATTCAACTTAATCCATGGAATGAACTTGCTCACACGCGTATAAACACCTGGATATCCCTCTCGGCCGCATCCAACGCCCCAGGACACGATGCCCACGATAAAATACTTAACTCCATTAGATAACAAGAGAGGTCCCCCACTATCGCCCTGGCACGAGTCCATGCTCGGTCTGCCCGCGCACAGCATCGATGAGGTAATCCGAGTGCTTTTGTACTTTTGGTTCCGGCATTCCGTAATTGACATGATGGGTACCTTCACCTGGTTGACGATGGACGGCAGCTCTCCCCCCTCCGAGGTGCGGCCCCAGCCAACCACAGTGCCAATGCGGCCTGAAAGGTAATAATATTTAATATTAATATGTATAATATAAAAGTTAAAGTTCATGAAAATACCTGCTGGATCGTAATTGTAACGCGGCAAACAGACTGGCTTAATGATTTTGGAAAACGAAATAGGCTTTCTAAGCCTCAGCAGAGCAACGTCGTTGTTGTAGGTATCTGGGTCAAAGCTTTTGTGTTTAACGACTGAGGTCACAGCCCTTTGTATGGCCTGAGACTCTGAAGTGATTTCCTGGTCGTGATCTCCGAAGATGATTCTGATTTTGGATCTCCTTAATTTTTTAACGCAATGTGCAGCAGTTAATACATAATCCTTGGTCAGCAAGGATCCCCCACAGTGGAACTTTCCATCGTAGACAATTCTGGCCATCCAGGGGTATTGATTCACGCCAGTGGGTTTTCCCCCAACAATTCGATTTTCTTCGTTCGAAAATCCACAATCTAGCAAAAACAACGTTTAGAATAAATACAAATTTGAGAGATTATTTGCAAATACTTACCACAGTCGCAGTTCTTGAGGCTGGAATTTTCCGTGTACTCGACTTCATCTTCGGTGTCCGACAGTCCGAAAGCATTTGATACTCCCGAGCTGATACGAAATATGGTATCAAATAGAAATTTGCTCGTTCTCTTACTGTGGCCCGTGTGAATGGTGTTTATAGCCGCGGATTCATTAAAGGCCTTTGAATATTCCAAGCCCAAAAGACTGGAACAGTTCATCGTCAGCATCCAAAATAATAAAATATACTTTAAATTCATTTTCACCAATCAGATATCATTGTAACAATGAGTTCACTTTGTTTTGGTGCCAAACTGCATGTATCAAATACGAAATTAAAACATTTCTATTTAAAACTTTGTATTTTACAAACTATAACGACAAATTAGAGAGCTAAAGTAAATACTAAAATTGTTTCTGTAAATACTGCCTAAGAATAAATAAAAGTGTGTAACTAATTAATGTAACATAAAATATGTACTAAGTCCGTTCATAATGTAGCGTACGAATCGCTTAACCTTAATACAAAACGCGGGGACTGTCACAAGTGTGGCCACACATTGAAATCGTGAATCTTCGGCTTTCACTTTCACCAGCGGATGGTTTTTATATAAGTTGGAGTTGTAAAGGCTAAGGCTATCGCTTTGTATAAATTGATTTTGATGGATTTCCGATTGTCGTGGCTCAAAAATATTTTATTAATTTATGTTGTATGGATTTTAATGATGCTAAGGTTGTCTTTTGATTTTAATTTGTTTATTGTTTGATTATAACAGCTGAGTAGCAAACAGCTGATTAAAAATAATCAAAACGAAATCAATAATTTTTTTTACATTTTCAACAAAAATTTCATTAATTATTTACGTTAAGCGTGGAAAAATGTTATACATTTGGAAAATACATTTCTATACATATATTAAATTATTTTAAAATGGATTTAATCAGATATAAGTTACCCCTTATGCTGTATACTGAATTGTTCTATCTTTGTTTAATAATTTCCACCAAACTATTAGTTTAAAAAAAAAACAGTTTGTGGTGTGTTAACAAAAATAGTTTTAATCTATATTATCTGTGCAGGGTTTTCGTTCTCCAATCGAACAAATCATCAACGCCATCGTCCTCCTCCCCTGAACTTTCTTCCGGATCAATCTCCACTTTAATTTTGCGCTTTTTACTTAATAGCACGGTTTTTTGGTCATTAATTTTTATAACCCTCTTCCAGTTGTCAATTTGCTCGTCTATTTCTTTGAGGTGCCTCTTGATATTGATATCTTCCTGCTCGTCAGCCACAATAACACTCGATTCTGTTGCCGCTCTCTTGATCTCCTGCTGAAATCGCTGCCACTCTTCGTCCTGAAGTTTGGCTGCCTCCGTTTTGCTGGCCTTGTCCTCATCAAAGAACTTTTCCGGCAACTTTTCGTTGAGAGATTCTGTTGAAGGTTTATTATTTGAAGTTTCCTGTGGCGCTTTTTCCTGCTTAACCAGAGGAATCTTTTCTTGAACAATCGATGGAGTTTTGTCTTGTGTGCTTTGTGGTATGTTAGTTTTTGCAACAGGAGTTGCTTTGGAAGATGGAGCTGAAAATTCCCTGGGTGTGGTGGTCACGGATTTTTCAACCTTATTCTGCTTGGCCTGATCCACATTGAGTTTGTGTTGCTTCGAATTGATGTGAACCTTCCAAACGTTGGGCTTGATGGGAATCCTACAAATGATACAGGTCAGGATTCCTGAAGAGTCATACGTATATTTTTTGGTTAAGGAAACCTTTAGATTATTTTGCGTTGATGAAATACTAAGTAAATATAAAATAAATATGTATATTAGTCGTGCAAGTATACAATAAGTTGTAAATAACAAACTTAATTACAACAAATACAAGTACTTATTCACATATTAATACGGATATAATTAACTATAAGCAATGTTTATATTGCTAAACCAGCAAATACACCGGCTAAAAGTGAGGGAACATAATTGTTAGTATTCGATGTTTGTAAAGGATATTTGGCTAATGGTGAGTCCACTGTCACGGCTGGCTTCTTTGAAACACTCAGTTTCTTTGGCAGCGGTTTACTATTTCTATTCATCGCAAATTTGTTTATATTATTTCGGCTAATTCAATCAAATGGCAACAAGTTCACTGAACTAGTTTTTGGTTCGATAAAAACGTTGTTTCGTTCCAAGCTAGAGATGGCCTATCGAGACTGTTCGATATTGTTAGTTTTGGAACAGTAAACATTGTATTTGGAAAAAAAAAATGTTATGTGGAGTATTTAGTAAATTAATAATGGAAGTTGTAAGCCAAATGGGAGTATTAAATCTATAAAATCATTGGGTGTGTCCATATTGATAGATATACCAATAATTTTGTTGTTAAATTTGACATTTACTTGGATATAATTAAGTTCCATAGGTGTAAACAATAATATTTAAATTTGTTGGTATTTCATTATTATTATTATCTACAAAACCACACAGCATGGTATACAAATAAAAAAGAATGCCACCTGCCTTCGTAACGATGTGCCTTATAATCGATAAAATCAATCGATAACAAGTATATAAACGGGTTGGCAGTCCAGCCGGCAATTTTTTTTAGACTACGTGTCTAAGCAAAGAATGTGTCGTTGCATTTCGGTTCGTTTCTAGTTGTTGAAAAGGAAAAGGACCGGGCCGACATGAATCGGACGCCAAAGATACTGAACAGCAAGGTGGCTGGCTACAGCAGCCTGATTACCTTCGCGATCCTGCTGATTGCCTGGCTGGCCGGATTTTCCAGCCGCCTCTTCGCCGTGATCCGCTTCGAGTCGATTATCCATGAGTTCGATCCGTGGTTCAATTACCGGGCCACCGCCTACATGGTGGAGCACGGCTGGTACAAGTTTCTTAACTGGTTCGACGAGCGTGCCTGGTACCCCCTGGGCCGTATTGTGGGTGGAACCGTGTACCCGGGTCTGATGATCACCTCCGGCGGCATTCATTGGCTGCTTAACATGATCAATATTCCGGTGCACATCCGCGATATCTGCGTGTTCCTGGCCCCGGTCTTCAGCGGTCTCACCTCGATCTCCACGTACCTGCTGACCAAAGAGCTGTGGTCCTCGGGTGCGGGCCTCTTTGCGGCCAGTTTCATTGCCATCGTGCCGGGCTACATTAGCCGTTCGGTGGCTGGATCGTACGACAATGAGGGCATCGCCATCTTCGCCCTGCAGTTCACCTACTTCCTGTGGGTGCGCTCCGTGAAAACGGGATCGGTGTTCTGGTCCGCCGGAGCTGCTCTCTCGTACTTCTACATGGTGTCCGCCTGGGGTGGGTACGTGTTCATCATCAACCTGATCCCTCTGCATGTGTTCGTGCTGCTCATCATGGGCCGATACTCGCCGCGCCTGCTGACCAGCTACAGTACCTTCTACATCCTGGGCCTGCTGTTCTCCATGCAGATCCCCTTCGTGGGATTCCAGCCGATCCGCACCAGCGAGCACATGGCTGCAATGGGCGTCTTTGTGCTCCTGATAGCCGTCGGTACTCTGCGTCATTTGCAGTCGGTGTTGTCGCGAAATGAGTTCCGAAAGCTGTTCATCGTCGGCGGCCTGCTGGTGGGCTTAGGCGTGTTTGTGGCAGTTGTGGCTCTAACGATGCTGGGCGTCGTGGCCCCGTGGAGTGGTCGCTTCTACTCGCTGTGGGACACTGGCTATGCGAAGATTCACATTCCCATCATTGCCTCCGTGTCGGAGCACCAGCCGACCACTTGGTTCTCCTTCTTCTTCGACCTGCACATCCTTGTTTGCGCCTTCCCGGTGGGCGTGTGGTACTGCATCAAGCAGATCAACGACGAGCGCGTCTTTGTGGTCCTGTACGCCATCAGTGCGGTGTACTTTGCCGGCGTGATGGTGCGTCTGATGCTGACTCTAACGCCGGTGGTGTGCATGCTGGCTGGAGTGGCCTTTTCGGGCCTGCTGGACGTCTTCTTGCAGGAGGACTCCTCCAAACGAATGGGCACGGCCGTACACGCGGCCACCGAAGTGGATGAGGCCGAGGATTCCATTGAGAAGAAGACGCTGTACGATAAGGTAATGAGTCTATATCTTAATTTTTGAAGTCAGTTCATTGAAACTCCCAATTAAAGGCTGGCAAACTGAAGCACCGCACCAAGCATGACGCCCAGCAGGATACTGGAATCAGTTCCAACCTGAAGAGTATTGTTATTTTGGCTGTTCTTATGCTGCTGATGATGTTCGCTGTCCACTGCACCTGGGTCACCAGCAATGCCTACTCCAGTCCCTCCATTGTGCTGGCTTTCCACAACAGCCAGGATGGGTAAGTGTACAATTTAACCATAACATTTTTAGGAATTACATTTCAACCTTCGCTTCTTCAGTTCCCGCAACATTTTGGACGACTTCAGGGAGGCTTACTACTGGCTTTCGCAAAACACCGCTGATGACGCAAGGGTTATGTCCTGGTGGGATTACGGGTATCAGATAGCAGGCATGGCGAACAGAACAACACTGGTGGACAATAATACGTGGAACAATAGTCACATAGCTCTGGTAGGCAAGGCTATGTCATCCACGGAGGAGAAGTCCTACGAAATCATGACCTCTCTGGATGTGGACTATGTCCTAGTGATTTTTGGCGGTGTCATCGGCTACTCTGGCGACGACATCAACAAATTCCTGTGGATGGTGCGCATTGCCGAGGGCGAGCATCCCAAAGATATCAAGGAAAGCGACTACTTCACCGACAGGGGTGAATTCAGGGTGGACGCGGAAGGAGCACCAGCTCTTCTCAACTGTTTGATGTACAAACTAAGCTATTACAGATTCGGAGAACTTAAATTGGACTACAGGTTGGTTGCTTTACATGCTTTTTATAGTATTTTTAATTGCTAAGTAATTGTATCAACTCCTTTCAGAGGACCATCGGGATATGATCGCACTCGCAACGCAGTGATTGGTAACAAAGACTTTGACTTGACCTATCTGGAGGAGGCTTACACAACAGAGCACTGGCTGGTTCGCATCTATAGAGTTAAGAAGCCGCACGAGTTCAACAGGCCCTCCCTTAAGGCCAAGGAGAGAACTATTCCTCCAGCAAACTTGATTTCTAGAAAGGTTAATATCTAAATCCCTTTGAAATAACACAATCGGTTATTAAATAATTTCCAAATATTTCAGAATTCCAAGCGTCGCAAGGGCTATATCAGGAACCGACCGGTTGTTGTTAAGGGAAAACGGACCTTGAAGTAAACAATAAATATATTTGTATTTATCTTTCACCAATATGAGAAAAAAAAACTTGGTTAATACACTTTACACATGGCACACGTTTGGTGAAAGTGGTTCCCGTGCATCCTCATGTTGAGGGCTTTATTAGCCGCGTCCAAATTAAATCTGTCCTCTTTCCAGACACGTGTGACACATTATAATATATGATTAAATTCCTTTTCCATCGATTTAATTGTTTCGCGGCTCCACCATTCATTGTCTTAAGCTAGCAATTCAATAAAGCTGAGTGTACATTTTTAAACCTAATGGAAAACACAAAAGATAATTGTGTCAATAGATTAATTTGGTTTAAAAGTGTTCCCGAGTGTAGAACCCTTATCGAATTAATTAGTATTTGCGTAGTAGTGGAGAATTTTTTATTATTTTCTGAGATAATTATAAAATCTACATGTTAGTTTTCATTGCGTCGTCGTCGTTGCAGTTTTCGATCCAAGTCCCTAGACTTTTGCTTCTTGGCAGGCACGTATACCGAAGAATAGAAAGGATTCTCCTGTTCATCAAAGTCTTTAGCTCCAAAGGATTTCGGCAGGACCAAGTTTTGAGTATCGAAGGCGAACTCGTCATTTGAGTTAGCCAGTTGTCGGCGGAATATGGCTGCACTGTGGGTCACCCGGGCCTTTGGATGGGATGGAGGCAACCAGGAAACCATTTGCGTTGTTGAGTTATAGAAATAGTAGGATTTACACCCATTGTCGAAGATTTCCTTCCAGCCCGCTTCCAATGGATACTTTCGCATTAACCTCTTGTACCGCTTGAGATACTTTTGACTCGGCTGCAAATGCGGGGAGTTGGTCCATCTGTTGACGCAGTACAGGGAGCACTTGTGAAAGATGTTGTACTTGTTGGGGCAGAGCTTATATCCATGATGGGACTCGTTTACACCAATCCGCTCCTTGATCCTGTGCGACCAGAACTTCTCCTCGGGTTTCCGGCGTTTCGGTTCCGGAGCCGACTCCTCCTTGTATATGTAGGGACTGCTGTTCTTGTCATCATCGTCGTAATTCTCGGCTATAATTTCTTCTATGGTCTCTGTGGCGGAAAATGTGGTAATGTCAGGTGATTAAGGTTTCGTTTGTTGAAAGGATGTTCAAAAACACTGTTCAGATGCATTTTGTATTATTTTCATTTATTTAATTCTTACCTCCTTGTTTAGTTACAAGTCCACGCTTCTTTAAGCGCTGCAACAAAGTGGGTGGCAAGCTCATTCTAACTAATGTATCCCAATTTGTTTATATTTTGTTAATGTTACAAACTAAGTGGGAATTAGTATGACCATGGCAACATATGTCAAAAAATACCAAATGTTTTTAAAATAAACGTAAAAAAATATAAAATATTATTAAACAACAATTAGTTTATTTTAATATTCAATTGTATGAAAACAATAATAATTGTAAGTTTGAACTTGAAATGTGCATACATTCCATTTTGGTATTTTTTTTACAGGTGGCCTGCGGGCACATTATTTTCAGCTCAGTATTCTCTCGAAATAATTCAGGTTAATTTTGTTGGATATTTTTAAATTCTACGCAGGTATGGCCGACAACGCGGAACCACTGACTCTGTCCAGGGGTAAGCTTTTCCAGTTGAACTGATCCGATGCAAGGAACTTACGATATCCGTCCTTGTCTCAGATGTCAAAAGATCGATAGAGCTCCTGGAAAAACTGCAGGCCAGTGGCGATTTCCCAACAACAAAACTGGCTGCCCTGCAAAAAGTTCTCAACTCCGAATTCATGACCTCCGTGCGGGAGGTGTACGAGCATGTCTACGAGACGGTGGACATCCAGGGGTCCCACGATGTGAGGGCGTCCGCCACTGCCAAGGCCACCGTCGCCGCCTTTGCTGCCAGCGAAGGCCATGCCCATCCCCGGGTGGTGGAGTTGCCCAAAACGGAGGAGGGTAAGGATTTAGTTCACCTTGAGGGTTCCTTAGTTGGCTAGACCTAGGGCAAATTATTTGGAGAAAAACCCAGATTGAATATATTTTATAATGTTCCTGGATGAGTAACAGTCTATTAAGATAGATAGTTAGACAGACAGATACAGATAATGTAGATACAGATAATGTAGATAATGTAAAACTACCTACAGAATAGGTAAATAAATCAATTTTAAGGTACAAGCTATACGAAAAACAGCTCAAGTAAAGTTATCCCTTAAATCGAGCCTTGAGTAAAATAATATTGAATAGATCACTGATGCATCCATAACATATAGAAAATTAGATGTAGCTATTTCCCTCCATTGAGTTTGCCTTAAACCTACATTCCAATCTTCTAAAATCTTTTCCATTTTTGTCTTGCAGGCTTAGGTTTCAATGTGATGGGCGGCAAGGAGCAAAATTCGCCCATCTATATATCCCGTATAATCCCTGGAGGCGTTGCTGACCGACATGGAGGCCTTAAACGAGGCGATCAACTGCTTTCAGTCAACGGTGTGGTAAGTTCAGCTTTTATAAGAAAATTAAATGAATCTTCTACATAATTCTTTTGATCGTTGATTTTAATTCGATGTTTTGTTCATTACATATCAGTCTGTTGAGGGCGAGAACCACGAAAAGGCTGTTGAACTCTTGAAGCAAGCCATTGGATCTGTCAAACTGGTGGTAAGATACACCCCGAAGGTGCTCGAGGAAATGGAAATGCGTTTCGACAAGCAACGCAACACACGTCGCCGTCAGTAGAGCCCATCGGCAAGAACTAAAGCCATTCAAGTTTCTGCCATTAGATCGTAATGTTATTCAGTTCTGCTAAAATCAAACCCTCTACGAATAATATAATTTTAAATTAATTATTATTTATGAAAATGTGAGTGTTATGTATTTATACCTAAATACCGTGTTGGCTTTTGTTCCAATAAAAGTACATTATTAATTGTCAAACAAAAACATAAAAGATATGTGTGTGTTTTTGCTTTCCCGAAATAAGTGAACATGATTTTAATTTAAGGCTTTGAGTTACTTTGCCGTAAAAAATATAAAAATATATTTTTATTGCTTTTGATCTTTACAATGTTAATTATCATATTTCTTGTATTCTAGGAGAAGGATCGGTTTTTGAGTTTTTTAACAAATTCCTTAGCTTGTTTATCACCTTGCCTGTACTCCAGCGCTCGCAACGAGTCGGAATCTAAAAAAATTAATTTTGTAGTAAGAGTTTTATATAATGAAAATGATAGTTACCTGTATATTCTGGCCGAGATAAATTCATCATAATTTGTCCACCCTCAGCCTCCTCGAGGTCCGCGAATGAAATATAGCATTCGGCTATATACTGACTGGACATCCCGAATAGATCTTTATCTTTGATACTGAATAAGATGAGGCTGTTACCAACAGATCGTTGTTGCTCACTCAGATTTCTGCAGATTAGTTAGCTAAGTTAAGTAAATATAATATGTACATGAATTACTTACATTCGGAACTCTTGGTCGTAAAGTGGAAAACAATTTTTATTATGAACATGGGTTTTCACTGGTGACAAATCATTGAACCGACTTGTAGGCATAAAAGAAGCTTTGACGAATGAATCGACCAATCCATTTGAATCCGTCGACATCAAATTGCGTGCATTTAAAATAGTTAACTATAGAAAACAAAATGTCATGAGGTAGTTCCCAAAATGTTAATAATTTTGAACTTACCATTAAACCGGCATCTGTTAGCTGAGCCGTAATAGTAAGTTGTCCGAAGGGAGACGACTCTTGACTCTTTTGGTATTCAAGTCTCTCCATATAATACTGATGAATAAGATCTGCGGTTTCCAGGGAATAAAGCTCAAGTCTGCTCTGAATTGCAGACAAGATCTTTACATCCGAAGCTTCAATGTTACCCATTTTAAAGCACTCTATCATTGTCTGCAGAGTATTGTTTAGGTTTTGAAAGAAAGCTGGTGGTCGGCGTTTCTAAACAAATATTTATAATTAATTTGAAATACTAAATTTGTGGGAAATAAAATATATTGACTACTTACATCCAGATTTGATTGAATGAGGTCGTACATTATAATAGACAACTCCGACCAAATGCCGTCTAATATTCTTCCAAAGTTGACCTCATTAAGTGTCTCATAAAGCGTCGACAATGAGCCGTCCAAGTACGTCATGAGTTGATCCATGGAGTTAGAATCTTTGGCTAGCACCTCGGCACCTTCGGCCAGATATCGTTTTATTGGTGGTGCCATTTTACGGGCCACAATCTCAATAAGCTCAACGATCTGGTTGCGTTCGGTGTCCAATGCATTTTCAATTACAGTTTTTATGGTGGAAGCACAGCGCTCAGCTTCCAAATTTGATCGAAATTCTCCCAATCTCTTAATAATATCATCGGTTCCGAGTTCCTAGAAAAAGATTCATATAGTTACAAATATTACCAAATTATTAATATATTAAAATAGTTACCTTTATAAAGGAAGGTAAGCTCTGGCGGATGTACTCCATGTTGTTGATGGCTATGCACCACTCTTGAGACAAAACTATTAAATAAAATAAATATATTTGAAATCATGAAAGGAAGGCTAGCTTCGGTTCGCGAAGCTTAGAATAACCTTGCAGACCAGTTGCCTTAAAACTGTTTGATCGTTTGTATGGCTGCTATAGGATATAGTGACCCACTTCTCCTTCACTGCGTTACAAACTTCTGGTCATAATTATAATACCCTCTGCAAGGGTATAAATTTGTTGCAATTAAATACCCCAAGTCCGTTAATTTAAAATTTTAAAGTTTGTTGCCTGGGGATTCTGTTCGCCTGGTGCTTTAAATTATTCAAATATCCTAAGCAGTGGCTCAGTTTAAATTTCCGTTCAACAATTACAACAACGTCATGGTGCAAATTTGCTAATTTCAGAAAGCAAGTACCAGGCGAACAGAAAAAACAGCAGGCTGATCTCCATCACTTATTGATTCTCATCTATGGAGACTTAGGAAATCGTTGTTCTCCATGCGGCTCTCTTCCTATTGGTAATGGGTGCAGAGAAGTGATTTTGAAATAACCGTTGTTCTCCGAGAGAAAAGATCTCCGTCATTTATTGATTCTCATTTATGGAGACTTGGGAAGCCGTTGTTCTTAATGGTTTTTTTTTTGCTTATTCAATAAATCCGTTGATTTCAAATTTAACTTTTATCATTGGGTACTTGTTGTTTTTTCTGTTCGCCTGGTACATTAAATCATAGGACCATTATATTCACTGCCTCAGTTTACATTTCCCTACAACAAATTACAACAACAACATGGTTAGAATATGTTAATTTGTATGGGATTTCAGAAAGCAAGTACCAGGCGATCAGAAAAAACAGCACGCTGATCTCTCCACTACTTATTGATTCTCATCTATGGAGACTTGGCAAACCGTTGTTCTCAATGGTTTTTTTCCCCATTTAAAAAATCCGTTGTTTTCAAATTCTACTTTTATCGTTGGTTGCTTGTTGTTTTTCTGTTTGCCTGGTACATTAAATCTTAGGAGCATTATATTAACTGCCTCAGTTTACATTTCCCCACAACAAATTACAACAACAACATGGTTAAAATATGTTAATTTCATTGGGATTTCAGAAAGCAAGTACCGGGCGATCAAAAAAAACAGCATGCTGATCTCTCCACTACTTATTGATTCTCATCTATGGAGACTTGGGAACAGCTTTATTGTCTATGAAAACTGTATTTTCAAGAATGAATTAATTTTCTTGAAAAACACCAGAGTTATGCTCAATGACCCATTTTCTCCCATCGTTCCTATGGCGGCAATAGGATATAGTGGTCCGATTAAGATTAGTTTACATAGCAACCGACAGACGGACAGACATACGGACATGGCTAGATCGACTCGGCTGGTGATGCTGATCAAGAATATATATACTTTATAGGGTCGGAGACGTCTCCTTCACTGCGTTACAAACTTCTGGTCAACATTATAATACCCTCTGCAAGGGTATAATAAGTCAAAGTACTTTCAGATATGTTTCTTACCAAACATCTTGTTGTTATCCCCGATCCCCGAAATGTTTTCCACTCTGCGTGACATCTGCTGAGCATAGAAAATGCAACATCGGCAAAGATCCTAAACCAAAATATTGTTATTGTAATAAATCGGACAAATAAATAAGATGAGCAACTTACATTTATTATTTTAGCCACAAATATGTAGGATCCTTCGACTTCGGGCCAATCCAGTTGTTGCCAGAATATCTTAATTTGATAAAATATGGAAAGTGTGTCCACCGCCGAGGAACTGTATTTGACGGTTTCGTCGACTGCTTTCAACTGATCCAAGTCAATTGCTTTTTGAATACGATTTAAAGCCTTAATTATAGAAATATCCAGCCAGTGAGTGACTCCCCTCTCAAACCAAGGATAAAAGTTCGCCAGCTCCAAGCTTTCGGAACAAAGAGATTCTCCTAAAATGAACAAATTTAAATTAGTTTTTTCATGAACATAAAGTAACTTTTAATATTGTCTTACCCAGTTGGACGTATCGCTTGAGTATTAAATAGACTTCGAATAAAGTGGTTCCCATATTCACATTATCGATGCTGGGTAAGTATTCAAATTGATCGTCCGGCACATCTAGCCTCTTAATATTATTGCACACTTCTATGATAATTGATTTACAGATTTCGGTCAATTTCGCGTCGTAAAATAAATAAAGAATGGCGGAATAGTTTAGCTGGATTTTGCTGCAATAGGATTTAAGTATTATATTTACTACAGATTGAAATATTTTCAATACTTACTGGTAAAATAGTTTATCGAAGTATTCCATTGCACGTTGGAGGTCTGTCCGCACCATCTGTATAAGCTGGATGATGTACTGCAGCTTGTCATCGTCGGTTTCATGAGTTTTGGTCTGCCTGCAGCCCTCGATGATGTGCTCGAGCCATTCCTTTGCTCCAGTATTGATGGCGTCCACTATGGCAGTGTCTATATTGCACGTTTCGTCGGTATCGTTGGTATGTATCCAACCGTAGACCGACTTCGGAAAAATATCCACACTCTCCGGCACTTCCAAATCTTTGAGTTTCTTCAGTATATCCAGGACTTCGTTCAGAGCTCTTAATATATTCTTATCACTGGTATTTTTGGACCTTAGTTTACGTAGCACGGAGAAACAGGAGGGCAACAGGCGTCTCACTCCATCCCAGAATGTCTTCACATCCTCAGAGTCGCTCTGCATGCAGTTAATCACCGGCACCAAGACATCGAGTATTGAATTAAAAAGTGTAAAATTAAGCTTATGCGTCTCGTGGATGGTGCTGTAAGCGTGCCATTGACTCAGTGCACAGTCGAACGGAGTCAATCCGCTCTGGGCAGCATGCTGGGACCGAATGATTTCCGCATTCGGACTAAACTTTCCACTCCACCAGTAGTTGGCCACCTGCGAGGTGTCCAGCTCATGCATCAGCAATAGCTTCAGTAGGTTTTTATGCTCCTGGACGGCAACGCTTTTGTTCTTTTCGGCACTCAGAGCCAGATTGACCAGAAGAGAACCCCGACTGCGACCCTTGCTGCCCTTCTCCAGATTATACCAAACGGTAAGACCAGCCACGGGAATCGACTAAAAAATACAAGTATGCGTTTAACATAAAATGTAATAATAAAAAACTTGTATTTGCCTACCTTCAGCGTTATTGCGGCTCTGCCAATCAACTCGTTATCGTGTTTTCCCGATGACGCAGTCACGGCTATTTCCTTCATTAACTTACTTAGCCCCCTGACACCCTTTACTTCTAGTATTTTGTTGACCTTTTCCTTAACCGTTTCGGCGGCATCAAAGTCCCTGAAAGACAATAATTATTTATGAATAAGTCTCTAATATAATACAAATTACAGATTAGTACCCAACAACAAGTAATAGTTAATAAAAACTTAAATATTTTGTGTGCTTTGTTACATGCCTTATTTATTAAAAAGAAAACTCAAATCTAATTCTACAGATTTTTCAAAATGAAGATGAAAATATCGAATTTGAATTGCCGTACCTTTTGGTTAGTTTGGGGCAGAAACCCATTCAATGATCTATGATCCACCATAAACCTACCAATCCCCTTGTTAGGTAATTTGAAAGAACTGATATGATGTTTTCAAGCTAAGTAACTTGATTTCAATGAGTGCATTTATTATTTAACTTTGCTGGGAACAAGTAAGCTTACCAGACTTCAACAATAAGAACTTCTTCGCGAGCATTTTCAGCAATCGGCCTAAAAACAAATATTTTTATAAAAACATTTTAAAATAAATTTTTTTAAGGTAAACTTACAGTGAAAAGTGTTCCTCCCATATAGGATTCAATGTGGCAGGTTTTACTGAAGAGTTATATCTGTGGGAGCCATTCGATTCTAGATATAGTGTAACAAAAGGGTCAGACAGCCCATTCGAATCTTTGGACATCAAGTTTTCGGCCTTTATTATCTCCACATTTAATCTGACATTTGGTGGTTCTTTCATCCTCGCTGCCTCGGAAATTTCCAAATGCGTTGCATTGGGAATTTTGAACGCCTCCTGCACGAACTCAATTAAGGTATTTGTACAATCTTCGTTGTTTTCACAGCCAATGTTGTTGTAGATTTCAAACAGTATTTCTTCATACAGATCTGTAACCTGAAAAGCAAATTTACATATATTAAGATTAATTAGACATTCTCGAAAACTCTCTCTAACAGAAAAATAAACCATGGAACAACTGTTCTTCGAGAAAAAAGAGCCCATGAAACAGTTTAACTCAAGAAGTATCTTAATTTTATTCAAGTAAAAATAGAAATCAATCACTTCGGTAAAGGTCAAAGCCTAAGTAAATATCTGCGAATTCCAGAAAACGGAAATGTATACAAATACGTCATAGGGAAAGACGCAAGACCAGATACAGCTGATGTCATGTTTGTTTAGCTATGTTTATTTTAGATACTCCTCAAGTACAAGAGCTTAAAGAATTTCCAATTAATTGTGCACATTAAATATTGCCTTGGCAATGAACTTCCTTAGAAATCTTAAACGTTTTCACTTATAACCAAATGGTAAATGTCAGAATGTTCTGAAACAACAAGTAGGTACATATTTCAGATATCATATATATCTCAAACATTGAGTCAAAAAATGAGTCAACAATGATGCTAACTCAATGAACTTATACAATCGCTTTGTTTACCTAGGAAGACATATTATTCATAAATTATGAAAGCTGACAACTTTTTCCTCCCGTTTCACTAAGGAGAATGCCTGCCTTTATCTGAACTTTAACTTCTACTTACGGTCATTGAATGGCAAACGGCTTTCGCATGGTTTTCAAGTAAATGCTTGTGAACGCCTCGAAAGTGTCGACTGGATATGCTGCCATTTCGATTCAATATGCACATTCGTCGCTCGACAGCCTCTTTCAGAGACTGCGTGGAAGAGGCTTTTTTAGAGAGTCTGTTCTCCTCACATCCGGTCCGACGGTTCAGGCTGTTAGTTTTTGAATTTTGGTTAGTTGGGCTGTATGAACCGAGCTTGCTCAAAACACGTGGTAACGATAAGTAGCTCATTTTGCAATGGCAACTATTGCAACTGATCAGTCCCCTTCTACTGTGTGCTTATGTGCAGTGAAATTTGATGGCAAATAATTGTCTGCATATGTATGTACAACTCAAAACAGACGCACATATCTGATCCGAATAACGCGAAATAGCACGATTATTGATCTGGGGAACACCGACACTTCCAACCGCTTCAGTTAAGAGTCTGCGGCTAAGTACAATAGCGTCCGATCCTCGCGATATCCGAAATATCTTGACGTTGACCATGAGATAAAAAGTGTATGCGCTCAATTCGATTTGGATTCGGATGTTACGTGTATATGTGCGTACGAAGTGTTTGTGAGCAATAATGAAGCAGTCTTAAGAGAAAATGTTTTATTTTTGGAATGAAAAAAAGGAAAAAGCTCAAGGTGGTAATGAAAATTGTATTTTCTAAAGTACATTAAGCTTTTCTCTTGCCCATTTGGCTCGTCTGTGTGTTTGCATATTTTCTAGATATTGTTTATTTTGCCAGTATACATTATTGAGTTTGTTTACACAGGCCATGGGCTTCTGGCAAATTCATTTGTTTATTGGTCGACCGTTTCTATGGACACGACTTAATTTGTTCAGTTCAATTAAGATACACCTTCCCAGACGGCAAACATGCGAACAGCAAAATGTTGGTATAAGATAAAACATTGCACAGGCATCGGAGCAGTTGGAGAGTTATGCTCCGCTGCCAACAAGAGAACTGACCTAACTTGAAATTTCCTAATCATTGGAGTTAAACCATGGTTTCAATGTGACCAGGCTCCAGAGGCCCCCAAAAGGCTATACCCCAACATAAGTTTTGGTGAGTTACCTGAGTTAAGAGCTGGAGTTTGGGGTATACTATAAGGATACATCAATCTGCGCACTACTTTGAGCTATACGACAACCTGAAAATTGTGAATACTGACTCTGCTTAAAAAGGTATAACTTCAAAGTTCACTAACTAAGTACAACTTAAGGATACAACTAACAATATATAGTCAGTATCACAAGGCGTGCAATTTGTAAACATTTATGTTTCGTTCATAAGGAATCCGCATATATGTATATGTGTATTGATTCTTCTCTATTCTCTCTGCTTTCTCTATTTATTATCAGCATAAATCATTTGCCTTTTAAAATAATTTAGCAGATAAGAAATGTAGTGGGATCTAGAGGAAAAAAAAAAAATAATCTGGCTGAAGAAATGATTTCATCGACCAAATAAACATTTCTGAAGATAGATACCTAAGATCTTCACAATACCCACTTACATTCATAACTGGAGCCGAGTCCAAAACTGCGGTGCTATAATCCTTTTCAGAAGCCGAAACTGGTTCACTTTCTGTTGCAAACGTATCGATGCTGGAGCACTCCGGATCCTGGCTAAGCTGGGATGTCCCATCCGGACTCGTGTCGGACTCTTCGGCCCCGATGCTGTCATCTTCCTCCAACGGGGCCAGCGAAGATTTCAGAACACCCTCATCGATTTGAGACTTCTGTCGCAGAAGGGAGCCGAATTTTTCGAAAAATCCATCATCTCCATCTTGCAGCCTGGAATAATAATCATTTTAATAAGTGTACTAACATAATTTAAGAGGCCATAACAAATAACATTTTATCTTGTTTCTTTACCATTATCATACACTCATTGTTCTATGAATATTCGTACAAATTTTGATAACAAATACAATGTTTGCATTTGTCATTTGAGCACACTCATCTACTCCAAAAAAATCACACTGTATCTGTATAAGGCCTTTTGAAAAAATCCCTGAACTGAGTCATTTTTAAATTATCTCGCAATGTTGTTAAATCGATCCGCGCTTAGAGAAGCCATTACATCACTTACATCCCACACACGATAAGCCAACTTTCCTAGTTTTCATTTCTCCACTGACACAGGGCTCTAAAATGTTCACTAAGAGACCCACATGTAGGTAGGAATTTATAATTTGCGTACAGGTGTGTGCGTGAGTGCGTCTTGGATTAATGGTTGAGAATTCAATCACCCAACTTACTGGTGCTCGTGCTCGGTGGGCGGATTCATTTTGAGTTCTTGCAACTTGAAGAAGAACCCCTTCCACATCTGCTCCTCGTCCATTTTAAAGTCGATATTTTTGTTTGGGGGAGCACAGAATCCAACAAGTGTCACCGCAGTGCGAAAACATACTAACGGCTTATTGGCACTGGGCAAACGATGTGATTCATAAGGCGAAGCGAAGCTGCTCTCCGACGTAGATTTTTCTCAGTGGCAGTTCACACGCTCTTCCGTACACTGCTCATTATATGTTTGTCGGTGTGTATAAATAAGCTAACATTAGGCGAAAGTAGGGAGAAAGGGAAGCAGCACAAGCATACACACGCACACACCTACGTCTGTTACCATGGTGATCGTTGCGTCTTTTCTGGATATTCAATTGTTTATATTCGAACATTTCCAATACAACAAATATGGCTTAGAAAATAAGTCACCTTTTAATTGAATGGTAGGGATAGGGCTAATATGTGTATGTGTACATACATATACATTTTTGAGTTAGGGCTAGGGCTAGAGGTTCTAACAACCTGGCAGATACACATATTTAACGGGCAGGTAAAAAATCAACCCCTTAATTTTTTAACACTTGTTGGAGAGTAAGCTATATCTGCTTAATTAAGTTTTCAAATAATGCGTATAGTTACTTTAGTTTGTCGAAAATCCTGGCTTCAGAGCGTCGTAAATAACTGGCCAACATGTCCTTTGCAAGGTTAGAATGTGGGTGTTCATTAGATCAGATTAGGAAAAGAAAATTAGATTTGACTTATTTAAACCAATAATAAAGTTGTAGACCAATTAAATAATCGCTTATTTAAACTATTAACTCATTATTAAGTAAATGGTTATTAGATTAAACTTATTGGTATTTGTTATCTCTCAAAGACCGAATACCACCACTGTGACCCGTTTCCACGTTTCCGTTACTCCCGAACGATAGTTCCGTAACATGCAACCCTGCAAACCGATAAACAAAACAAACCCAAAACAACAGCACGCCATTCAGCTTTTCTTTCGGTTTCTTTTGGTATTGATCAATTAAAAAATAATGAATTTGAAATACAAGCGACGGTACGACAATCTCAAACGCTGTGTCAAAAGTTATCTGCTGGTAAGTTCATAAGTGGAAATCTTTAAATACTCAATATTCTGCAGTATTTGGAAAGTGCAAAACCCTTAAGTAAACACAGCAAATTAAATATTTGCCAATAATAAATATCTCTTCCAGGAAAATGCCGCCCTTACCGACGAAATCTGCCGCCTGCAAGGGGAATTATCTTCGACCCGATCGCAAAGACTCTATTTAATCGAGAGGTTAATGTTCTTCGAAGGTCTGGAGAAGTCAAACAATGGACGCAACAGTCTGGCGAATGGGAAACTTGAACCCACTGATAGTCCCGCTGGCGGAGTGAAAAAAAGTAAATCGGGGGTTTTGCAGAAGAAGCCAAACGAAGATAAACCCAAAAGTGTGACTATTATACGCAAGAAGAAGTCTGTGTTTCCAATGAACTTAAACAGCGTATTGCTCCACTCTCTGGGCGAGATCATCTCGGGAAATCTGAACTTTCACAGCGATACCTGGATCTTTCCGGTTGGATATGTGGCCACTCGAATTTACGCCCACCCGAAGGACCCTCGCAAAAAGTGTGTATTCACCTGCAAAATTCTAAACAACGCGGGGATTCCACAATTTCAAATTATCCCCGATAACGACTTGGATGGAGTCTTCTTCGGAGAAAGCGCCAGCTTGTGTCATCTGGAACTTTTGAATACCATTCAGAGGTCGCCCAATGTAAAAGTAAAAATACCCTTTGAAGTCCAGGGCGAAGTCTTCTTCGGTTTGTCAACCCAGAAAACACAATCACTCTTAATGGTGGACCCCGGTTATCATCAGTGCACCAATTTTAAAGGCTTCGTTGTACCGACTTCAAAGTCTTTGAATAATCCGTCCATATCTTTTGAGACGCTGCAATCATTTTTGTCTTGATAATTAGTTTTAAGAAATCCCTAATTTAAGATAATCTTTCTAAGTAAAATAAATAATAGCAATGACAAACTGCATCCAAGTAACAGTGCCAAATTGCACGAAAACCACAATGTTAAATACAGAGTCCAGGTATGGATTATCTCTTAGGACTAGACTGTATTTTTAGCTTATTTTACTATTATTATAAATCAGCTTTATCTGTTCCAATTCTACAGTCTCCGTTCCATTTCCTATTTACTTACTTACTTTCGTCAACTGAAGATATTCACCTTGATAATTGATTTTCCTGTTTCGTTATCCATTACATTATTTTTTGATTTAAAAATTAAGCTCTCAAAGCGATTTAATGATTTTATTACGGGTCATCGTTAGCCACATAAACAACTTTTTCTGTTCCTATTCCCCCTCGTTCCCATAAACATAAAACATATGATTTCTACAGCTGACTTTGTGTGCAATTGGTAATCCCGAATTGAACGAAAAGTGCAATAACAAACTATCGGACTTGGTTGTCTAGGCGGTAACGGAAAACAAGTTGGCAACCTGCTGCCGTAATCGGAAATACAACCCTTGTGTAGGAACATATGTACACAACACATATCTGAAAAGTATTAATACAACATTTTTGGAAAGTTGTTTTGTTTTGTCCGGATTAACCGATACAGCATCGGTTGCACTAGTCGGCATCAACTTTGACCCGAGAACGCCTTAGGTCGTTATGGGCAGCATCGAGAAGGCCTGTATATCCGGATTTCTGTGCCGACTCTGCTCGGAAATGCACAGAACAGTGATACATATTTATAGTGATCATGGCCAACGTCTGTGTCTTGTTGAGAAAATCAACGGCTATCTGCCAATAACTGTAAGTATTTCTAATTCATTATATGGTGGACGTCACATCGAACCCAGCCTTCTCCTTCACAATAATTAAATACGCCTGAGAGTTGAGACAAAGAGCTGGGAAAGTGGGTTTACGCAAGACGTCTTGTAAGATCAATAAAATAATAACAATGCTTTATTCTCTCCACACAGATTTCACCAACTGATCCCTTGCCTAAGACCATTTGCAAAACATGTTTACATCGTGTTGAACAGCACTATTCGCTCTTGATGCGTCTAACGCGGATGCGAAGAGAGCATAAGATTAAGTTTTTTGAGAACAAATCACGCCCAGAACCGGTGAGACCCCAAGAAAACAATCTGTTAAGTTTAACATTATTGATTCCTTTTGCAACCCCACAGATTAATTCCTCGATATCCAGCGTGGATTGCTCCGATGAGGAGGAGCAGGGTCCAAGAGTCGCAAAGTCAAGTCGGGCGACAGCCAGCAGGTCAGATAGCCAAGATGAAGGCGCTGGGCCCAGCAATAGGAACTCAATAGAAGCTGGTCCCAGCAATAGGAACTCAAAAGAAGCTGGTCCCAGCAATAGAGACCCAAAAGAGACTGGAAACCACACAACCAACCAGGAACTGACGTAAACCAATGCTCTCTGGTCTCCGTCTACGTCTCCGGTCGGTGGAGCTATATATACGAGTAATTGACTATGTATATATAGACGTGTGTTTGTGTGTATGTATGTTTAGATTGGAATAAAAATAAGCATTTTATTTAATTACCTAGTGTTAGTTACTTGCGAATACAGATGCCATTTAACAACAAATCGATAAACATAAATATCTTAGCAATTCGAAAGTGTTTCTATGACATTTTACCTGTGGTGTTTCAGTCATTTGGATTTACTATATATTATCAAAACCTCCCTGATATGGATTTCTATTCAATTTGTATATATATTTAATATTCAAAAGTTAGATAGGGTTTTTCATTAAGGAATGGTCGTCGGGTGCCAAATCTTTGTATAAAATGTATAAAGTGGGCAAACTTTCAACATGTCATATCCGTTTGGTTAACTTAATCTTATCATTTATAGTAATTTATCAGTGGCTCTGTCCTTTTAGTATGTTTGCAGAAATATTTTGTTGCTTTGTTAGCTATGTATCGTAAATTCTTTTCGTTCTTTAATCTTGCCGATTTATTAGTTTTGTTAAGATTAGTTAGGATCAATGGATGTGGACTTGCAAGCGGTTGTTTGTGTGTACGTGTTAGCTTTCACATCGTTACCAACAAACATCAACAACATCGTACTGCCAACAAAGAGCCATTATATCCATAAATTTTTTTAGCTGTCCATATTAATTTCCTATATAAAAATGGCTAAATGGTTTTGCTTAATGGTTTTTATTTGTTGCTAAAAAACTTTAATGATTTCTATTCTCATCGAATGAAGTCAGCAATGCTATGTAATTATATTTAATTGTTGAATTTTCATAGATTCCAGAAAATGTTATCTAAAATTAGTTTTTTTCAATGACATACCTTTAGAGTAAGTTTTTCCTTTTCAAATGTAAATTTCATATGCAGGTAAGGTAATTAAAATCAAACTTTAATCAAAATCCAGTACAATTTTGGGACGTAGTGCAGGAAATCGTGTTACATTTGTAAATTATTTGAGTTTGGTAAGCACATGATTTGGAATTTAACGCAATTAAATTGTAATTAAACACACAAATATCGAAACAAAACTATACTAGAATAAGATCGAAACATAAACAAAGTTTGTGAGATGTATTTTGTATGCATAGCATTGTATAACCCACGTAGCCAGTGCCATTAAAACATTATCTGTAATATGAAATGTTCTTTTTTATTGAGCCTAACAATACGCACGAATCGCTGAATACTTCAAATTGTCAATCAGAATGGTTTTATGATAACTTAATGAATCTTGCTTTTCCTATCACTAATGTTTCCTGTCACTTATGTGGACGCACACCTGGTTGTGGTGGTTATCACACATTAGGGGGAGAACACTTGTGCTTGAAATTGTCGTTACATCTTAAGTTAGTAAACGTAAATTGTTTTTAGTTGCGGCTTCAATTCTGGAGGTATCACTGGAGTGTGTTCCACTTTTCGAGTAACTAAGCGCTTAAATCGCCCACTAAATTGCTTGCGAAATCCTTTAAAGCTGTTTTTATCACTTGCCGCCATCATGTCCTGTAAAAAGAGTAGCATTTTTATTAGATACATTATATATAGGATGTTTGCAATATATGAAATAAGTTTTGTTTTATAAATAGCAGCCAATAAATAAGGTAGCTCGAGTCAGATAATAATGATGTATGGAATTTTAAATCTAAAGCTTTGTTTCCTAATCAATTATGTTGTCAACAAACAATAAAATGTACTTTCGGTAATTCTCAAAAATTAGCTTTGCCAAAAATGTAACCACTTAAACGTTGAGTGACATGACTGCCTCAATAAAAAGAGAAACAAGGTTTCAAACGAAAGTGAAAGTAAACTCAGGAAATGAAACAAATTTAATGAAAATATGACTGTTGCCGAGAGGGGATTTTCCCAAGATTGCTTACATCTTCATAAATCCTGCAGCAGGCAGCAACAAAAAAAAAGAGTCTTACGATTGATTTCCTGGGAATTGCTTATCAGGAAAGTGATAACCGAAATTAGACTTTACGAATGCTGAATGCGCCCAGTTTATAGTCAATAATATACTGCCAAATGTCCGCCGGTCTGTTCATACTTCCATACATACTAATGATTTAGACGGCAATTGTTGAAGTACAAACAATTTGTTTCCTCTTTATCTTCCGCACACTAGCAAACCACACACGGTCCAGTACACTATTCAGGCCAGTTCCGATTTCCAGTTTCGCCTGTTATCCAGTGAATTTTGTTTTTACAAAACAATTGATTTATATTCAATCAGTTTTAGCCAGCTAAAGGTAAACAACCTGCAAACAATCCCAACAATCTGTGCAAAAGTGAAGACTCTTCAAATGGCGGAAGCGAATTTATTTCGAGGTTGATTTTTTGGAGTTCATAACTCGCCAGCTCGGTGTTAAGTAAATAATTAAATAAGCAACATTAATTTAAATTTCCTTTCACTAATTTCCTGTAAATTATGTTACTTGTGGGTTTTGCCAATTTTTGGCGAATGTAAAAAGCGGGAAATGCCTGTATACTATAAATCACTCACGCTTTACCACACTATTCAGGCCTTTTCCGATTTCCAGTTTAGTTTGGAATTATATTCAATTTAATGTTTTGTGAAAATACGTCAATTGCCAAGACTTCAATTGGTTTAAAAAAAAAAAACCAAAGGTAAACAAATTCCAAATAATTGAAAATAATTGAAGAAGATTTAATTTTCGGATGTGAATTTATTTCGAGGCTGTTTTTCTGGTGCTCATGAGCTCAGGAGCACATTTAAAAGGCATTCCAACAAATTTGCAAAACATTTGAAGAAGATTTAATTTCCGGAAGTGATTTTATTTCGAGGTTTATTTTCAGGAATTCATAACTAAACAAAAGGGAAACACTTTTTAAAGAATTGCAAAATATTGGTAAATAAATTTAATTCGAGGCTGATTTTCTGGAGCTCATAACACACAAAGTAAATAAAATGTATGAATAATCTGAGTTACGTTGAATTTCCCTTGAAACATTTCCTGTGAATAATATTACTTGCGGACTTTGCCAATTTCTGGCGAATATGAAAAGCGGAAAAGTATTTCACAAACGGTCACCCGTGGATAGTATCTAATGACCATTACGTCACTCTGCGGCACGCTAATCTGCAATGCTAGTTGTGGATACATACATACTCGTACATATCTACGTATATAGGAGGCAGGCACATGTGCGGGCGGTTGGATAAGTTCAACTTACTGGGCTCAGGCAGTTGTAGATGTGCGGAGTTGGCGCCTTCGGTGGGAATGTCCACTCCTCTTGGACGGACTTCCCGTTTCCGTTGGCATCGCAAACAGCTGGAGGATTGCTTCCGGTCCCCGTGGCCCGGACGAAGGTGACCGTCTGGATGTGCTTGGCAGGTGGCATTGGACTCCGGGATTCCTTCATTTTTATGTGGTCGTCCCAGTAGCGCGTAAAGATATTTTTGGTGTGGTGGTGGTGCTGGACCTGGACCTCAGCGTTAGTGGACGGCGGGTGGTGGGGGGCGCTCAGATACTCGGATACGGATACATCATGCTGACAACATTTACTACGAACAAGACGCATTGTTAATTTTCCAGTGTTACCCGCGATCGTTGCAAACTTAATGGCTGCTGGCTACATTCATTACTTTCATATGCACTCGCATTTTCATTATCATTCTTGTGTCGGAAACTGTTTTAGGTACACACGTATCACAGATGGTTTCGAGGCTATAGCTGCCGCTATAGCGATATGTTCCCGTTCGAGTCGGAGGAGGGCTTCAGACTAATGTCTTTTGTGTATCAGGTAGAAGCAGGCAGGCCAAGCGCACAACAGGCAAGCCAAGCAGGCAGGCAGGCTAGCAGCGTTACAGCGCGACTAGAATATCGATTTTCTGTACATGGGCTGCCGTCGTTTTGGGTGGTGTGTTAGTGGTCATGTTGGCTGCGCACTATACTTTTCCGCTCAGCCAGCCCTTCGGGGTCTAGCCTGGGTAGGGATATACTTTTCCTAGTGTTTATGCACTCTTGTTATTGCGACGCGACTGCCCTGGCCCGAGCATGTATTTATAGGAATGACATTTTTCATCTTTTCAATGCTAGACAGACACAACTTACACAATATCAATTTTTTCACCCGTGCACATGTGTATGGCTGGTGTGGTGTGGTGTGTTGTAGTATTTTCTAGTCGTCGTGCAAAATAAAAATGCGATTAATGCTGGCACTCTTCACTACATACATGTGGAAGTATGTTTGCACATTTTGAACTGCTTTATACGTAAGTACACACATTAGATTTCTGTTTTGGGTCGGGGTCTGGGTCTGGGTCTGAGTTTGGGTCTGAGTTTGGGTCTGAGTTTGGGGAATCAACTTCAGTTCGGTTGGGAGGGCAGCGAGTATCTGAATCCGAATCTGACTCTGGCTCTGAACAAAAGCAAAATATTAATCTGACTCAGCCAGCCACACAGCAACAGCACAGCAAAACACAGCACAGCCAAAATATCAACTCAATCGAAAGTCGCACCACTCTCCGATCTCTCTCTCGGGCTCTCCCCCGTTCTCACGTCGTTTGGTTATTCGAATATATGTGTATACAGATGTATATGCATAGTCGCTTGTCCGTACTACATACGGACTCTTCTCTCGTATTTGGACTCGTACTAAGACCTTCTGACGTCAAATGACATTTAGTGAGCACTTTTGTTCACAAAATTCCCGTTCAGCGGGGAAACTCTATATATAAATACAGTGTTTTGGGTGATTTACCGAAGATGCAGTCAGATAGAAAATCCCAAAGATTGCAAAACCTTCGGAAACGAGAACGCCAGAGGGGAACGAACGCGTAAATTACGTTTTAGGAAACGAATTCTGGTTCCGAATTGACTGTTCCACGCCAAACTATCATCGCACTCGATTCAATTGGCTAGATTGGCTAGCCCGAGTTAGCCTCTGCACTCGTCGGACGTCCCGCTCAAAATACTTTGCTTTGTTTGGGTCCCAAAACAATTGAAACAAATTGACTTCGATGGTTAAGGTATTCGTTGTGGAATAAGTGAGCACTGTATCTTAGCGATACAGTATCTGCACGTTTCGGTTCCAGTGTTCCGCGTTCCGTTCACTGCACGCAGAGTTGGCAGTTTGTGTGGCGTTAGGAATTGCAGTTCACTTTAGCTGAGGATTTTCGCGCTCACCTTTTGTTACTTTGAACTATGGATAGATTACCTTTGGAATACTGTTGTATACATTTCTGAACTTAATAGAGATCTATAATATTTGAGGGCAAAAATAGAAAAGAAAGCGCTAATTACTTTCGGTTACCTTTTTTCTTAGTTTGATCATCTTTGAAATATTTCGTTAGAATCATGAACTTAAAACATAAATTGTATATTATAATTGTAGATAAAAATAGTGTTCGTACTGCTAGAAAAACTAGTCAAAAAAGGTATAATAAACCATCATTTTAGAAAAACCAACACTTGTTTTTTAGTAAACAAAATCTTAGTTTATTTGGATTTATTTTTTTGTTTCTTCACCGGGTCGGAACTGAAAACTTTCACTAACTTCTTTGTGAAATAAATAACCACAATTAGACTAATAAGGCCAACTGCAGCCAGAGATGAAACGTTTTCCGCTCTGAAATAACCTTGTAGAGGGCCCAAAAATTCGTTTCTGGAAAGCATGAAAAGTATAGAATTAAAAAATCATTAAGTTCTGAAGGAAATTGAGGGACTGAAGTCGATATTCTCAAACCAGGAACTGTTTAAACCAAGGTCCGTGTGCACTTTTAAGTATTTATATATGTACAAATTATTGATTACATTTGAGTAAGAGTTTATGGATATTTTACAGGGGTTATTATTAATTTCATTAAAAATTTAACAACTGGTATTATGCGAATTATTTATTAATTTTAAAATAAAATGAAGGCTGTCAAAGACGTCATTGCTTTGGTGTTAGACAACCTCACACCAGGAACTAGAACCATTTTGGTATTGGTTAAGTTACAATTATTGAACCAAATTAGTCTGAACTCAAATATGGGTATAAAAACAGATTCGTTTTGGCACACTTACTAAAGACATGCATCGGACTCTCACAAACCCCTATAAATAGTTCATAATCGGACTTTAAGTTTGACTTTTAAGAGAAAGAGATGTATAGAAGAAAATTAGCCAATGACAAGCTACTCACACGACGCTCGGAAGTTCAGGAACTGGCTGTGGATGGCTTTTGGTTGAGTAGCCCTTCTCTGCGAAGAGGACGAATGCTTCGGGACTATACTCCTTGGCCATGTAGCGATACATTTTTCCTTGGCGCAAGCTAAACGAAAAATGGTTTTATATTTTATAATATAAAATTGGAGAGACAACTTACAAGATAAAAGCGGGGGCAGCCAGTGCTCCCAAGCGTTTGGCTGTGGATTTTCCAGACTCCAGACTGTTCATTCGTGCGATGTTCATCTTTCGCTTGAGCTTTCCGCCCACGGACTCCCAGACGGCATACAAACGCTGACAGACGGTACACTCGGCGGAATAGCTGCAGGTGGGTGTCAAGACAAACATAGACACAACATTTTATGACGCTCTCAGACCTCGGCCTCGGCAAATGACTAATAAAGCTTACAAAAAGATAAACCAGTCCCCGGTTGTGGCCCCCGTCGAGGCTTGAGTGAGATGCTCGAAGTTGTCGTCGGACAGCTCTTTCACGGCTGGCTCCAGGTTGTCGTTAAAGAAGTCTAGGATCTCGTCATCGTTCACCTCTCCATGGTACAATATGGGAATGCCTCGCCGGAAGAACACCAGGGCTGGCTCCTTGCTGGGATCGTAGATCGAGACCAGATTGCTGTCCACCGACTGAACAACAGCTGCAGATAGAGTCTCCTTCAGCTGGGGCTCTATCTTGGTGACCACATCCTCGTACTCCAAACACCGCTGGCAGTTGTTTTTGTCTGAAATGTTCGTTAAATCACAACCACTAACCGGTGTCCACTTGGTCATCCATTCATACATACATATCTATGCACACGTATGCTGGATTTGTATATAGGTACATATGTCTGTGTACTCACTGAATAAAACCACCGTGTTGCTGCTGCCGGTAAGGAGTTGAATCAACTCGGTGTCGTCCACCCGTTGCAGTTCCTGGGCGCCAACGTTGCCCAAAGATATGCCCACGATGGCTATGAACGCGAACAGCAGCATTATCTTGCAGCAGTGAGATTGGTCGGATCGGTCTAGCGGATCTCACTGACAAATAGAGTAAAGCTGATCCGATCGGAACTTAATACTGGAGCCAAATGAGCCCGCCTATCGATAGTTCACGGAAGCTATCGACTGGGAATCCAGGTAATGTGGAGTACGAACGATAACTA
Source organism: Drosophila setifemur (assembly GCA_021224005.1). Taxonomy (NCBI): domain Eukaryota; kingdom Metazoa; phylum Arthropoda; class Insecta; order Diptera; family Drosophilidae; genus Drosophila; species Drosophila setifemur. The sequence goes on along the minus strand of JAJJHY010008598.1, from coordinate 15,754,285 downwards.
ACGGTTTTTTTCTTGTTTGTAAATAACTCATTGTAAAAATTATCCGATTTTGTTTTGGTTTTTTTTAAGAATTATAAAAGTTTATAACCAAATAATAATGTAGAGCAACTAATTGGTAATTTTTCTATAATTTAAAGTAAATAATTTGTACTCGAACTCATATTAAATAAGAACAACTATATTTTATTCATAAGAAAGACTTTAATAAATAAATAATCAAATGTGTATGTAATACAATTCGTAATAATACATTCTTAGCCATTTTTGGTATTCATCTATGATCTTCTTCCTTCAAAACTCTCTATAGACTTCATTACAAAATCATACAGATCTTCAATTTGTTGTGCTAATTTATCTGAAAATTAAATTAACATTAAAATTATAAATCGATTTGTAAGAATTCCTAGGAAATCACATACCTTTATCTGTTTCTACAAATTTACTTTCCATTCCATCACTTTCACCTAAACTGGACATGGACATCATGTCATCCTTGAAAAGATTCTTAAGCTTTGGCAAAACGAGAAGTAAGAAAATAAGTCCAATAAACTTGACAATCTTCTTGAAAATTAATAGCTTTAATAATATTTTTCCAAGCGTATACAAGTTGATCTTGGACTTTAGCTTTTCCAAAAGCCCAGAATCGTGGGCATACGGAATTGGCAGGGCTGGCTTATAGAACGGAGGTGGAGGAGGACCATACACAGGATAACTGGGTGGTGGTCCATATTCCGGGGGCGGTGGTAGGTAGTTGTTGTTTGGCGGCGGGTTATAATGATATCCATTGTTTGGTGGGGGTAAATACTCAGGTGCGGGAGTGGCAGGAGGTAGGTAGTTGTTGTTCGGTGGAGGACTGTAATTATATCCCCCGCTATCATTGCCTAATGTATAGAAATGATATATATTAATAGTATTATATATTTAAGGAGTTTAAGACCACTTCTATTCGCTTATGAATAGTTTTTATTCATAACTATTAGTATCGTTCGAATGAATATATAATGTCACTAATATCAAAGAATCCTTAAAAACCAGCATGATATTTTAATTTTTCACTCAATTGTTTGATGATTTTAGTTCCATGGAATTGTGTTACAAGTCCACTTGCGCGCCAAAACTGTTTTAAAAAACTGTTTTATTCCCTTAGTAGATATTCACGCACCGAAATCCAAAGAATTCGAGTTTTGGATATCGCCAGAATAGCTATCCGAATAGCAACCGCAAATGCAGGAAGCGCATATCAGAACCGCAAAGTATTTATTCCTCATGTTTTCGATCGCGCTAAAGATATACGTTAAACGGTTCCTAAAAATACAATAAACTGTTTTCTCGCCGGTCGGGGCTTTATAAATTTCGACCAGAAAACATTGTTGCAAAGAAAATATCTGGCCGAGGTATGTGCAAGCATTTATAACTGCCATTTCCCCAGTAAGGTAAGGCTCGGCCTGGCCCCTGAGCTGCGTTGAATAATTGTGTATTCTTGTAAGAAATGTGGCTGCCGCCACACGTGCTATTCAGTATTCATGCTACGTGCAATTGCCTGGACTGCGTTGGGGATTTCGAAACAGAAGCAAAAAAGTTCAATACAACTTTCACTGCCCAACTTTCAAAAAGTACCTGTATATATAGTAACTGTGGGTTTGGAGTTTTTGTTTTTAAATCGACTGACGAAATGTCAAACTAGTTTTGTGGGAATAAACGATTTGCATAAATCACACAACCTTTGCACAGGTGAATTCGAATATGTAACGGATGCATTAATGGATATAAGTAAAATCGTACATGCAGAAATGTTTGTCCCACTTCCAAGTATCAGGATTTAAATGAATAATATTCTAGTTTAGTCTGTAAGTCCCATTTTGTACATGAATGGTTTATATTCCTTAAAAACATACGGAACTGCAGAAAGGTATTCAAAAAGGGCACACATTGTAGGCTTGCAAAGCTATGTCGGATATGCTCATAAAGAATCCGATTTATCGTTTAATTGGTTAATGGGCCACAGCACTGTTTGAATATTTATGAATCCCGAATGCATTTATTCATAATTAATTGTATTTACACTTACAAAAATATAAACCCAATATATATTTTTATTATTTTCTTTTAACCACTTTAAGTATTCTGCAAAGGTACAATGTTGTGAATGAAAAATTGAGCTAATTGAACCGATTTCTTTACTATTCATGTCTTAATTGGTCAATTTATAATTTCATAATATTTTCTGTGGATCTTATGTGTCTGTTCATTGATTGTTTTATTAGATAAAGGTCCTAAAAGCATTTATTTATATTTAATTGTATTTAAATTTAATAAATAATAAGATTCTGCAAGGCATAGGTATTTTAATGTTTAAATCAAAAATGGTTGTAAAATGTTGGTTGTAAAGGTGTTATGCCTTATATTTTCATGGGAATTAACGTTTTTAAGCTATAAACATACATATGTTCTTCAGAAATTCAAGCAATTGTTAGAGCAAACTTGAAGTCTCCACAAAAAAACGAAGTCAAAAGTGGGGGTGTATAAATAATCGATAAGTTACCCCCTCTATCGATACATCGGGCGAAGCAATCGATGTATCCCGCAGCTCGATTCCAATTAGTATTTACATTTTTCAATATTGGGAGAGCGGAGCTGAAAAGTGGATAAAATTGTTGCATCGGAGGGGAAATCAGGAGCAAATGGAAGCACCACAGGAGGACAGCCTGTGCACCGATCTGTTGCTGGTCACCGCGAACGTGGGCAGCCTGTTCGAGGATGTAAGTTCGGGTTGAGCCCAAGTTGCGGAAGCACCCCAAACCGAATCGAATCAAATGTATATACATGTTTACGTATGGTGTGTGTATAAATATACATATATACGCGATGCGTATAAATACGCATATTTATGTATGGGCCCCTAACATAAATATGTATGTATGTGGATTCGTGTTTTCAAACAATTCAATAAGTGTTCATGGGTGTTATGATGGGCAATGATAATTAATATCCAATAAATTGCAGCCGGAGAGGCTTCTCCAGCTATGGCTGCACGAGTTCATCGCCAAGGTGGCCCATGTTCAGCCCAAATTCCTGGGCCTGCACCTGCAGGAGGTGGGCGGGAAGACCTACGAGAAGTCCATGGAGTATGTGCAGGAGTTCATTAAATCCCTCTGCGACGCACCCGAAATGGTCGAATACACCTGCGTGCACATCTTCATGGACGAGGACTTCAAGTCAGCCGAGCACTTTACGGTGAGCGAAATATACGAGTTTCTAGGTCAATCGGAACTTCAGATACAAGTTTGCACAAGTATTTAAATCGGTTCGTTAAATTTTGAGTATTAAAATTTATGCAAACTTGTTGGCTTGCAGAAGTTTATATTTGGCTGAGCAATAATATTTTCGAGCTGATTAATGGGAACTGTAATATAAATATACACTGACTAATACGCAAATCATTAATCAGCATGGTCCAGTGCTTTGCTGGTTTAATGGTTTCTATATTATATACTTGGGAAAGTTTGTTTTTACATCAAATTAATAATGTTTTCGTTTTTTCCAGGCCCTGGGAAGTCTCTACTTTGTTCATCAGGTTGTGACATCTTTAAAACTATGGAATTTCCTAACCCACAGTTGGGAGGAAAGCCTTCAGGATGTTAAAGACAAACATATCTATTCCGGAAATATTGAAACAATATCCACCAAGGAGAAATCAAAGTTCCCGCAGCATTTCTTTCCCGAAGTGAGTTTTCATAAAATTTTAAGTATCGGATCCATTGATAACCCACTTAATTTCAGTGTAAATGGTCGCGAAAGGGTTTTATGCGCACCCGTTGGGAATTAAATGGGACAGTCATCGATCTAGTCAATATCCACTTATTCCATGATGCATCCAATTTGGCTGCATGTGAAAACTTTCCCTCCGTTTATTGTAAGACCAGGAGGAGAGCGTTAGTTCATACCATTGAAAGGTAATAACTTTTTCATCCTGGTAAAAATAAATATTAAATAAAATTGTCCCTGTACAGATTCCATTTGGACGAAAAGAATGGCACTGTTCCCTTTTTCCTTTTTGGAGATTTTAATTTTAGATGTGACACCGAAGGCGTTGTGAAAGTATGTTTTAATTTAGTTTTTCATAAATAAGAGTTATAATTATTTTGTTTCATCAGGAGCTAACTCAAAACTTGACCGCACATCGCGTTCAAAATATTAAAAATGAAAACGATAAAATTAATTATCGCAACTCAACTGGAGACAACGTACTTACAGTTGGCAAAAAAGAATTTAGTCATGCCGATCATCAACTTAAATTTAAAGAAGATTGGGTAAATATTCCGCAACTTAATTGTGAGTTATACTTAACTGTGGTTCGACTCAGCTCAAGAAATTCGACCGAGAGCTGGAGCCCCTGAAGGATGTTCTAGTCGAATACCCCATTCAGTTCGTTCCGTCGTACCCCTTTGAAGAGGATCCCGAAATGCCTACGGACTACATGTCCACACGCTGTCCGGCGTGGTGCGACCGAATTTTAATGAGTCCCCAAGTGCAGGAGATAATCCGCACTGATGATTGGACATACGGAATGATCGGCGAGGCAGTATGCATGGGGGATCATAAGGTAAGTTATGGCCCTTCCTTTATTTTTAACAAAAAGCGGCAATCGAAAACTACTTACAAATTCTGATTGCCTGGCAGCAACCTTTGCACCACTTTTCCAAAAATATTCTTGCTCTTCGCTATTATTAGTAGCTTCAACTTGTTTCCGAATGTGTTACTCCTCCAATAGGCTGTCTCTAATTCTGCTTTCATTCCTAACCAACTGTTTTATTTCGGCTACTAGTAGTACGCTTACTATACCCTCCAAATAACCCTAGATAGAAACTTCAGAAGGGTTTAGCTTTTTTCTATTAATAGTTGCACCTTCGATCTTTAATCTAAGTTAAAAAAAAACAGACAGCTTCAGATAAGCATGTTGTATATATTTTATTTTAATTCCTCGACTAAGGGAACTATGGAAAATCTGCAAGGATATTTGAAAGCTTCGGTTCTTCGAAGTTAACTTGAGTATTAAGTCGCAGGGTTCTTATTCACATCATAGTGTACCATTGCTAATGGATCTCTTTCGCAAATCGGTCTAATAATTATTATCTCTTCTTTTTTGTCATGTAGCCTGTTTACTTAACTGTCCGTCTTAAACCAAACAAAGGTACTTATAGATCTTGTGATTGCAACTATACGCATACTTACGCAGCACCCAACGATACCTCAACATCACCTCTGCCCGCAGTCAAGCTGAAATTCTGCCCCTATTCGAATAAGCTCTTCGAAGATATAGCCACCAGTTCAAGAGCTCTTGTAAATGCGACAGAAGCGCGCAACATGTACAATTCCCTGAAGATTAGTCAGAACGAGGAGGCTGATAAGACGGTTTCCTCGAATTTCCCCAATATTAGTATTAACATTATCGACTCGGACAATATATGCATGTGCCTGTGCGCCCATCTCTCTAGTAACAATCTCCAGTTCGATGATGGCAACCGAACTGAGGATGTCATCTGTCCCATGTGCCGGAATATAATTAAGAAGCAGCCGGTCGGGCACCGGTACAAGTTGTTGTCCAAGCGTCTGATGCTCACACAGGAGATAATAATTAATCGAATCGATACGCAACACCTGAGCACGGACTCCGAGCGACTGTTCGAGGACCCGTACACCCCGGAGAGCAACGAGTCGCACTCGCCCTATCCAGAGGTCACCAGTTCGTCCTCGAGCAGTTCTCGAAGTCCCCTCGACCGCAGACTAATGCCGGACAGAGTCCTAAAGAGCAGAGCGGGTGGTACGGATATCTCACCTGGTCCGGAAGTAGCTTGTCCCGCCCCGGAGAAACCTTCCAGGGGCGCTGTGACCCCGGGCCAGCTCAAGTCCAGGCTAGAGAATCTGAAGCGCTTGTCCATCAAAGACGGAGGCGAGGCGGAGGCGGGTGATGTTGATAAAGTTGAAGCTGCACCACCGCGCCAAAGACGCAGCTCTAAACTGATTCCTATGTGTTGTAGTATCCACTAATTCCAGTTTGTTGTTGCTTTTGATTTACATTTCTTTAAGATTTTTTTTTAACTGACAACTACATTACCGCTTCCTAAACTGCTATTTCATATTTATATGAATTAACAGAAGATGACAGATTCTAAGACTTATTTCCATCTGCATGCACTTAAAACCAAAAGCTTGCTAATGACATATTTTTTCCACAAGTGCTTATCGAATGAACACGGAAAGTTTTTGTGCATAGCTTATTGCTTATAACATAATTTATAAAAAGCCACTAAGTTGTGTAATCTCTACATAAATCTCGATATTCAATTAAAACTACAATCCATACAAATAAGTTGAATTTTGTGAGCCGTGCCAAATGTTCCACAAAACTTTTTGTGTTTATTTAGTGTAAATATTTATTTAGAACTACTTGAATCTAATTTAAATGTCAGATGTGCGATTTTGCATTAATTTCCAAAGTAATTTAGCTAACTCTGACATTAATCTATTGTAATTCGTTCCTTTTCGCAGTGATTCAGCTTAAGCCCGTATTAAAGTATTTCTTTTAATCTGTGTTTTAAGTTTGTATATTGTTTATTATGTGTTCGTATCGATTAAGAGAATAAACTACGTTTTGTACCTTACTTTATGCGTCTTCTTTTCTTTTCTTTTAATTTTCATTTGATTCCTTTTCAGTTCTTTCAGTTAACTCGCATAAAACGAAAACTGCAAACCGATCAAAACACATACTGATTACCAAAGGTTCAACATTTTGATCAGGTTTGCGGGATTGTTTGGTTATGCTTTCCCATCTTGTAATCGCAAATTTGTGTTGTTGTAGGCCCTGCAGATCCCAAATGTTATACCACAATCCCGGAGGGCTTGGCGAATCTGGTGAAGCAGGCTCTGAACGTCGATAGCCTCTGGATGGAGCAGTCCGTCGTAGAGGACTCGAATGCTTCAAACACCACCCTGGCCAAGTCGCGCTACATCCTCATGAAGCCGGCCATCGCAAGTCCGAACGAAGAGGGTCCGGACGAGGCTGCGGCCTTCAAGGGCGACGACTGCAAGGAGGAGGGTGCAATGCTGCTGAAGGAGACAACCGTCTAGGGCTTCGGATTTATCAATTATATGTATTCGCTACGCAAGCTAAGCCAATAACTTGTACCGCGCGGTTTTGTGTTATGTACCTGTTATGTTAAACGCGTCCAATACAAACAATTTCTTTGTCACACCGCCAAGACATGTGGGCTGCAGTCGCAGTAATAAACTATACATACGTGGTAGTTGCATTTATTTTTGGAAAAACGTACTAAGAGATGAAAATTTAAGCGCTCGCATTCAAATGCAGCTCCACACTTACAACTTCTAAAACTAACAGCCATTATTCGATGAGTTTTTTGGCCTTGAAGTACCGGCGTAGGTACAGAACCTGCCACGTTGCGAGGCCCAACAGGCAGCACATGCTGAAGATGCTGAAGAACAGGACGCGACTGTTGGTTTTCTCTGTTAAATGGAGAATTTAAACATTAGATATATTTCTTGTGGATAGGGCTTTAATCCTACCATTAGTATCGCGCATTTCCTCTTCCCGCTTGCGCATGAGAGCGAAGTCCCTCACAATGGAGTCGGACAGATCCTCTAAGCGCTTAAGATCAACTTCCAGTGGTTTCAGCTTGGAGGCCTCACCAATCTTTTGGTGCGAAAAATGTCAATTAGTTTTTAAAATAATATTTCAAACTAAAATTAAACTTACGCCCTCGTAGCTCTTGGTTTCCACACCCTTCTTGGTCACTAGCGAGACTTCCTGGACAATCCCACGTTGATCTGCGTTCAAAGTTTGTTTGTTAAGTCAGAACATCTGAATGCTGACACTTTTTGACTTACGTGGAGGAACTTTGGATATGAAGCATATCTCGTAGGCGTCGTAAACCTCCGACATGAAGCTAAACTTGCCCTTGGTGATGTGCTCCTTCTGGGAGAGGATGTGCCCCTTTGTGTCGCGGGCCTGTAAATATATATTTTAGTGTTTACCACGCACCTAATCATGTAGTTTAGAGATAGAACCCACTATATAGTCGATGATTTGGCCGGGAACGTCGGACACCTCGTACTCGCCCATCACCAGTTGGTTGGCCTGGATGTCCTCCTTGAGGCACTTCTGTGTGTTCGGCGTCAGCTTGAACATGACCGCCTCGATGGACCACGAGCAGGCCATCAGCGCGCACAGGATGAGCACGGACCTCGCCATTTTTCGAGTTTAAATCAAACAAAATATACGTCTGTCAAAGATGAGGTGGCTACTTGTCTTCTTCTTGCCGCAACTGGCAGTCACAGTCGACTATCGATATCGTTTATCGATATGCAACTCTGCCGGTGAATTTGGTATAAAATTGGTGTTCATAATACTGCAACTAAGTTTTTTGTTTATTGTTTTTGGTTGTCCAGAATGGGAAATACTTTTTAAACTATTAAACAGTTAAAAATTAATAACATGTTAGCTTTCCAAAAGCTATTTATTTAAATTCCGAACCGTTACAAGTGTGTTTATAACGTCGCTTTGGTCGCTGCAACGCCGTTGGGCCAAATTCACGGCTTCGGAAGCGTTAAGAATCGTATCAGTGTATTGGTTAATGTGCGTGTGGTGTCAGTGTATGTGGTTCTTTAAGTAAAAAATATATCGGAGTTTACTGAAACTTTTAAGCAACAAATTCCACCTGCCTTGTGTTTTTATATCATTTATTTTTAAAGGGGTAATTAAGCGAGCCTCCCCGCACCTTTTCCGCATCGCCATCTAACGTAATTTAACCATTTGCAGGCAGAAAAGTGCAGCAAATGTCAGGCGTGGATCAGGTAATTGTATTTTGCATACACACATACGTAGATATCTTCGATTTAGTCGGAGGGCTCTGCAGGAAGATTTTCAATGTTTATGTACACCGCCGATGTATATCTCCGCGATGCGCACCGAATGCCAGGCAATAAGTAATAATTGAACCTGCTTGGCTCTCTCGTTTCAGATGAAAATACCAGGAAACACAGGTATATAACCAGCACCAACACCACCGCACAGACAAAGGGTCCCCGTCCCCACCGACAGAAACCGTGTTTCGATCGTCCGAATAATGCCTTATATCTCCCCTTTCCCTAGCTAAATCGGTCGAGGAGCGCAACATACCATGGAGCCAACAAGTTGATGAGGCCGCCTATGAAAACTTACCTTCCCCCACTCACGATGAAGTCTCTGGTAGGCAAATCACACATATATTTCAGCTTTCAGATAATTCTATATTGAATGATTTGTTTCCTCCCCCTTAAAAAAAAAGTCAATGAAAACAATGCAATGCAATTCCAATATCCGCCGTTTAACTTCAAGGAGAATTGCAACAGCACTCCCTGGAGTAATATGAACAAGGGCCGCAAGATAAACGCCAACCATGGTATGTATATCTGTTTTAGCCTAGTTGCTTACTACTTCAGTGTGCAATCGCTCCCCGGTAACTGGTTTTGCTTTTTGGGCGCACCAAACCCCAGTTGGTGCCTAGAGGAAATTCTGATTCGCTTCCGATTGGAATCTGTGCAGACAGTGCATTTCAAAGAATTCGTTAGATACACTTGTTAGATACGAGCCAGATGAAAACCATTATTTTGGTTCCCATCTACTAAGCTGGTTGCTTTTGTTTGTTGCTTTTAAGCCTCGGTTTCAGGGCCAAAAGGTCTGACTAGTTTTATTAGATAATTCAGAAACCAATTACTGGTTAGCTGCTAACAGAAAAAGGAAAAATTTGTATTAAAAACCGAAACATTTCTCACGAATGTGGATACCTTTTCTAAGGTGGATAAGTAGACTAACTTAAAATATTAATCCGTTCTCCTTCAAAAATCCATTAATAACAATATTTGCACTGTTTATTCCAAAACATCAAAATTTAAACACTGGAAGAAACTTTCATTTACTATTCGCAAAGTTACTGCACACTAGGACCTGTGAGATATATATATATATGTAATACCAAACCTGAGTATCATAAAAACCAGCCCTACCTTGGCCTTGAAAATATCCTCGGCCCAATCCTCCTCAGAAATGCTCTTAATTGCTGAGGTCAGTACACTTTGGAGCTTGTCCGCCTGCTTCCGGTAGACGTAAATTATCTCGTGGGTGGTGGCAATTTGCTGCTTGGTACACCAGCACTCCATGTTGGTGACCAGGCCCAGCGAGGCGTACAAAATCCCGGCCTCCTTGGCCAAACTGGCCTCCGGGCAGAGGGTCATGCTGAGCAGATCCGCTCCCCACAACCGAAACATGTTGTTCTCGGCCACCGTTGAGTAGCGCGGTCCCTCCATCGTGAGAACCGTCGCCTTGGCCCGGACAGGGAGCTCCCGTTCGCTGGCTGCACACAGGAGATGCATTCGAGTACGATCGCAGAATGCCGGGTACATGGGAATATGACAGACGCCCAGGGGACTGCCCACGGCTCCGTCATAGAAGCTCTGAGCACGCCTCGTCGTGTGGTCGATCATGTCGCTAGGCACGACCAGGTGACCTGGTTGAGTGACCTCCCGCAGAGAGCTGTACAAGTGGGTGGCCAGGATGTGCGTACAGCCCATCTTCCGCATGGCCCAGACATTTGCCCGGTAGTTGATGTTCGTGGGCATTATGTCGTGCTGCCGTCCGTTTCGGGACAGTAGGCACACCCTCACCCCGTTGATCTCGCCGTCTATGAGCAAATCCGAAGGTTTGCCGAAGGGGGTGCACACCATATATTCCATGCGTTCCTTTAGATAAACCGGTGTGTCCAGACTGGCCTCTCCGATAATCCCAATCTTCACTGGGAAGATGTCCCCCTCGTTGATCGTTGATGCCTCTTCCTCCATCACAAACGTAAAATTTGGGATTTTTTTTCTTTCGGAATTTTGTGTAATTTTTACTGAAATAGAAATCGAACTGCCCTTTCATGTTGCCTTCCCAGTTGAAGCTTTCAAAACATCGATTAACGAATTCCAACCCACAGATTTTCAAGTATCCCCTTTAATGTTAACATGATATGCTGGTAATTTCAAGAAATGCAAAATTTTTTAAAAACTTTTGTGAAAGTGGGTAAGTTGTTTTAAGATCCAAAAATCGGGAAAATGTAAAACCTTTAGAATCTTACAATTAAATAGCGTAATATAATATATTTATGAGCTTTACGTATAATTGTAATTGTTTCAGATTCATATAAGAGACATGGACATAGTATTCCCAACAACACACGACGCGATGAGCACCATGTAAATCCTTGGAATTCCAGGAAACCAGTAACACAGGTACATTTTTATTTTTGAGAAATTACATTTTATTGTACTAAATTTTAAAACCATAATTAAGAATACTCCCAAGATAAATATTTGTAAACTACTTATTTTCTGCAAAATATAATTCATGGAAAACAAATCTATTAGCTCGGAATATTCTACGCTGAAATATTACATATTAATATTAAGTATTACAACAAATAATGATTTTATCCATACATAATTATACAATTTTTAAATTTATTAAATAATTATATTTTTAATTCTTGCCTAGACAATTCGTAATGAGAACGATCACCCGTCTACTAAACTGGACAACAGAACCTGCGATGATGCACAAAATCACGAAGTTGTGGCCGCGCCCAAGAAGACAACCTGGGCCTCAATTGCCTCCCAGCCGGCTAAACTAACATCCCGAGTGAGTATCCGATGTCTCCTTAACCAGTAAATGTATACTAAAGATTTAAATTATTCTTATTAGGCGGCGTCCACCACTTCCAACAATAAGAAGAAGGGCCCCGGAATGCCACCACCACCGATGGTGCCGGGCAAGCACAATCTAGATGTTAACGTTTGGGACTTGCCGAACAATAAGCCTCCACCCGTACCTTCTCCCCCTTCGCCGATCGACTTGGCCTATTCAGACATGAGCTCCGACTTCTCCATATCGGGCAATAACACAGCACCACCCCTGGGCGCCCGGTCCGAAAAGGTGCACAAGGACTCGGAGAACTTCCAGAAGTACGAGAACAAGGGTCTGGGCACCAACAACAACAACTTCAGCAGAGCCAAGGTCTCGCCAACGGGCTCGCAGATTCGCCGGAACCTGGGACCGCAACAGCAACACCAGCAGCAGCAACCACAACAACAACAACAGCAGCATCAACAACAGCAGCACCAACAACAGCAGCAACAGCAACAGCACCCACACCCTCACCCTGTTCACCATGCAGCTCAGCGTCCCACAAGCAATGCCGGTCCCTTCGGGCCACATAGCAACAGGCGGCACGAGGGCGGGCCAGGTCATCCAGGTCCAGCCAGGAACAACGAACGCTCCGGCCACTATCTTAGCTTCCGCAGCGACTTTGAGAGTTCTTCCAAGTTCGAGTACCGGGACGAGAACCATTCGCGACCGGCAGAAGCGACTGCTTCAGTTGCATCTTCTGCTACAGCAAGTGCTGCTGCTGCTTCCACTGTTGTCACTGTTGTCGAGGATGTGCTTGCCGATCCACAGCTGATGTTGGAAGAACTAAAAGACAAAAACAATTACAACCCAAAGGCGATGGACCTGAAGCAGGCCTCGTTGTCCAGGTTTTTCGTCATCAAGTCGTACTCCGAAGATGACATCCACCGCAGTATAAAGTATGAGATTTGGTGCTCCACAATTCACGGCAATAAGAGATTGGACGACGCCTTCAAGGAGCGACATAAAGAGGGCGGCAACATCATGCTGTTCTTCTCGGTGAACGGCTCCGGACACTTCTGCGGCATGGCGCAAATGATGACAGCGGTGGACTACAATTCGACGTCCAGCGTGTGGTCGCAGGACAAGTGGCGAGGCAAGTTCAAGGTAAAGTGGATATATGTGAAGGATGTGCCGAATGGAAAGCTCCGCCACATTCGACTGGAAAACAACGACAATAAGTCGGTGACGAATTCGCGCGACACGCAGGAGGTGCCCAACGACAAGGGTCTCGAGGTGCTGCAGATCCTGCACTCGTACAACCACTCCACGTCCATATTTGATGACTTCTTCCACTACGAAAAGAAGCAGGAAGAGGAGGTCTCCTCAAAGCGTCCGCCCATCCACATTTCCGAGGGCAACAATCAATCGCATCTCCCGCTGAGTCGTAGCTTCAATCGCCACACAGACGACAAGGAGCGACCGGAACGGGATATCCGTGGGGGAGGAGGTGGAGGCGGGATGTCACAAAAGCACTTCAATGCTGGCGGAGCGGGCTTCCGGAATCCAGTTCACAGAGGCAACTACGGCGAGTTTCGGCGGGGCTTCGATGGCCAGAAATCAGGCGGCGACTATCAGTTTAAGGACAGAGAAACCGGCAACGAGTTCGATCGGGACAGAGAAAATGACTTTGGAGCTCACTACGGGTCCAATAACAGGAAAAACGAATATCAGCAAAACAATACGCAAAAGAACAACAGCAGGTTAAAAAACCGCGATCGTGATTTCAGCACTGAACAAATGAAGATCGATGTGCGCTTTCGGGCGGGTCTGTCCACATCCAAGGATATGCCAAGGGTGAGTTCGCAATCAATCAAATTATTTCCAAAACCTAATCAATCAATTAAAATTGCAGGACACCGACAAGGATAAAATGCGAAGCAATGAATATTCATAAATTAATAATGAGCTGCGGTAGAAATCGTTTTTTAAATGATATTGAATGGACTCCCACAATCCGTTGAATTGCTTAGCGACGTTAAAGTATAATTTTTAGATTTTTTAACCATTGCGTGTACAAGAAAACCCCGATTCATGATGAACATTATAAACAAAACAAACATGTGGGAAATAGGATTAATGATTAAAGTATGATAACATTTTTACGTAATTATTTATTACAATATTTATATAAAAACTCTATTGACGCTCACATTGAACAGTTCATAAACAAATTAATGATCGATTTTGCCGATATATACAACATTTATAAACAAACAAACACCAAGGAGTCTGCTTCAGCCATTCCTTGTAGTTGCACTGTAACAATTTATACAACTTATTTGAATCTAAAGTGTACACGACTTATGTATGTATAATATAATTAAAGTAACCAATCCATCATTTACTCATTGACTAAATTACGAACATCTCTCTTAATCTAAATCTAAAGCCATATAAAGCGATATTTTCTAAGAGATTGATCGATCGACGTCGATCACCAAATGTCCTTTCTCCATCAAGCTTAAAATAGTATTTCCAAAGTAATACTTACACACATGTAGCAATATGGGCAGAACAAATGATACTTTCACAGCGCTATCCAATAAAAACAAATTTATACGTTAGTGGAAGACTGAACACAAAATAATAATAAAAGTCATGTACGTAAAACAATATTTGACCCATGCGGATGGGACCATCTCGAAGCGATGTCTGAAACATGGTAAGGATATCATTCTGAGGAGTATTTTTGTATCTGATTGTTTCTTGTAATTGGAATTTGAAGACCAAACCGTGAACCCGTAGGAAGGATGTTCATTGTTGAAGAGAATGCTCTAAATTTTAATGGCTACACATTTATTCGACCTGACAAGATCTGAAATTGGAAACAATATCTATACATTTTTTTTGAAAATCTATTGTGAACAAAAGTGGAACATAAAAGATAAATAGGGATTCAGTAAAGATTTTAAATCTGTAAGGTCACGTATTTAAAAAAGTTGTCTGAGCTATGAACATTTAAAATGGGGAAGAATTCCAATAAGACCTTAAAACATCTAATAGGAAGAAACATATCCGTAAAAAAAGATCGGAAACTTTACTTAAAATAATTAAGTTATGATTTTACTTAAATTCAAAATTTTTGTAGTTTTCTTTTTCTTTCTTTAATAATTTTTGAAAAACTGAAGTTAAGGTAGGGACCATTTATTTTTCCCGATGACTGTTCCTGTTGTTTATTTATATCGCAGAGTATATTCTCTTGCTATATATATACAGCGGCAACGCCGTATAGTGTACAGTAGACGATTTGCTCAGTTCTCTGCCGTACGTCAAATGGCCAACACTGCCCGCATCGAGCACACGTCCAAGGAGGGGCACGAGGGGGACGCCACTTGCCTGGCGTATTTCAATGGACAGCTGTTCTCCGGCGGAGCCGACGGCAAGATCCTAGTGGGTATCATAAAAGCCTTCCACACACCGTGATCGTGATCCGTCAAACCCCTCTTCCCGCTTGCAGGTATGGTCCCCTGCTCTTGAACTAATGGCCACGGTGAACGCCCACGAGTCGTATATTTATTGCATGGTTGTAAATCAGCACGCCATATGGAGACGCTGACGGGCAGGAGCTCTTCCACTGCGAGGACGCCATTCAGGCCATGTTCTGCGACGGATCTGTTCTCTACACGGGTGACGACAAGGGTGTGGTGTCCACCTGGAGCAACGATCGCATGCTCTTCAAGTACAACTTGGTAGAGGAGGTCAAATCGTTGGCCGGCCAAGAGAAGTTCATCTACACTGTGAGGGATTTGGATGTTGTAATCTCGCTGGCGCTGGAAGGCAAATCCGGGAGGTACAGCAACAAGGCTGTCCTCCCTGGGAAGTCGCCTCTCCTGCTCCTCGGCCCGCTGGTGGAGGGCAGGCGTAGTTTCCTGGCCTTTCCCGATCGTTCCGGCATGGGCCTGCAGCTGGTAAACAATCTCCCCCAGAAACAGTTTGCCCATCTCTGGCAACTGCCGGTGAGTGCGTTGCTTTCTTAAGATAGTATGATACGAGTATATTCTTTGATTTTATTTAGAACTGCCACGAATGGATAGTGAATGCTCTTTGCGGAAATGAGAAATTCCTGTACTCCGGGGGATATGACAAAATGGTGAAGGGTTGGACTGATCTGGAATCCGCTCAACCTAGTGCCCTGGGCGAGGTGGAGGTCGGCAGCGTTGTCAACAGCATCTGTTGTGGGGAGAATAACATTGTGTATATTGCGAGCAGTGATGGTTTGATACGCGCTGCGAAGTTTGTTTAAAAAATCTATTAAAATATTATTTTTTAAATTCTTTAAATATTGCCGGGTTGCGATTCCAAATTCGATAAAAATGAATACAACTTTTTGATATTTAACATAATTTATTCTCATTTTATGAGGCTACCTTGTGCTCCTGTCTGTGCTCCAGGCTATCAAAGCCCACCTGGCCCTCAATCCACCTGGCTACGGTGAGCAGCAACTCCTCGTTGAGGCTTCTACTCATCAGCTGGAGACTCAGAGGAAGACCCGCTTGGGACAATCGAATAGGTATGGACACGGCTGGAATGCCCGCCATATTAGCAGGCTGAGTGCAGAAATCCTGCACAGCACACTGATCCCTGTTAGTCAGAGAGGAGAAGTCCCTGTAGAGCGGTGCCTCTGTGAGAGTCGTGGGTGTGAGGAGAATATCCACGCGATCCTCCCTCTGGGATGCGTCAAACACTTTAGAGAAATCCTCCGCGATGAGACGACGCACCCGCAGGGCTTTCTCGAAATAGAGGTCGTAGTTCTTGCGCAGCAACAAGAAGTTGCCAGTGAGGATGCGGGTCTTGACCACATCGTTAAATCCCTCTGCGCGGGACTGGGCGTACAGCTGCTCCGTGCTGCGCTCATCCTCCGCCCGGTGTCCGTACTCGATGCCATCGTATTTTGCCATATTGCTGGCCACTTCGCATTGGTTCAGGATGGAGTACACAAATATGCTCGCCGCCGTATTAGGCAGGGAAACCTGACGTACGCTGGCACCGGCGCACTCCAGGAGGTCAGCCACCTTGGACCAGGTTTCCAGCACCTCCGCGGAGAGTCCCTCGCAGTGGTACTCCTTTGGGATTCCAATGCGCACCGTGCTCAGGTCAATTTGCTCGATCTCCGGCAGCTCTAGCCTGGTGAAGGGCTGTCTGATGGTGGTGGAGTCCATCCGATCCGGTCCAGCCACTGCATTGAGCACCTCCAAGCAGTCGCTGACGGAACGGGCGAAGATCCCAGGCACGTCCATGGAGTTGACCAGCGGAATAAGACCATGGCGTGAAACAAGGCCATAGGTTGGCTTCAGGCCCACCACGCCGCAGTAGGAAGCAGGATTGCGAGTCGAACCTCCAGTGTCGGAGCCAATTGCTCTAAAACGGAATATTTTGTAGAGATAAATAACAATTTATATTTCATTTCAAACTTTTCCTTTAAAAATACCGTTACTAAAGCGAGATACCAAGAAAAATACCAAATCCTAGCCACAACTAGGCAGTACTGGCCAACAGCTGAAAGTTTGCCAAACACGGTCACTCTGTCCAGCTGTCAGTCGAGCGATTGAGGAAAAACTTGATTATTTACGAAAATTGCGAACTAATCTGAGCCCGTAACGACGATGTCTGCGCTCTTCCGTCTGTCCAGCCGCGCCGTGGGGCTGCACCGAACCCTGGCGGCCAGCCAGGCGTCCGCAGTGCGTGCTATTAAGACGTCCCCAAAGAAGGATGAGACCATTGCTGCCCCCACATCGGTCACCACCGAGGACTTTGCCAATCCCAGCCCCAAGAACTGGCAGAGCTACGGATTCGAGTACAAGGACCAGGTTGAAGATCGCAAGGCCACCAAGTCGACGTTCTTTGTGACGGTTACGCTGTGTCTGGTGTGGGGCACCTTCTACTGGGCCTACCTGCCCGACACCCAGTTCCGCGATTGGGCTCAGCGCGAAGGTTTCCTGGAGCTGCGTCGTCGCGAGCAGGCCGGTGGGGATTTGGTCAGCCCCAACTACGTGGACCCTGCTAATGTCACGCTGCCCTCGGACGAGGATCTTGGCGAGACGGAAATCATCATCTAAACATTTAGTGCCCTATCCTTAGTCTGTTATGTAATATGAGTGCAACTGGCGGCCAGTTTCGGGGCCATGCCATCTGTCTCCTAATAAAACTGCAAGTCTCCGCGTGGACGAATCCGGCTAAACATCCTTTGGTGCCTCATTTCACGGAAAAACCAAGTTTTCCTCTGGCCCTCCTTTGAGGTTAGGGCGAGAAACGTAAACAATACTCACGCATAGCAAAGGCCGGAGGCGACGGCGGATGCAGAGCCTCCGGAGCTGCCGCCTGCGATGCGCCAACGGTCCTGCTCCAGGTCCTCGCTCCATACGTTCTTGGTGGGTCCATAAAGAGAGTCCACGGTGCCGGCGCCCATGGCGAACTGATCCATGTTGGTCTTGCCCAGAAGCACTGCGCCGGCTTCTTTCAGACGGGAGCAGACGGTAGCATCATACGGAGGCACAAAGTCCTGCAGCATTCTGATGGGGAAGAAACTGATGAGATTTTCCCTGGAAATGGAATCTTTAGGGGGGCTACCTGGAGGCACAGGTAGTGGGGATGCCATCTGTGCAGAAGTTGTCCTTAACAGCAATGGTTACGCCATCTAGGACGCTGTGGGTCTGCTTTCGCTGATATCGCTCCTCCGAGTCCTGGGCCTGCTTGAGCGCCTGTTCCGGCGTGAGGCGAACGAAGGCATTGAGGGTCTTCAGCTGGTGGGCATCCTCCAGAGCCTGCTCCGTCACCCGTCGAGGGGACAGCTGCCCATCCGCATAGCTGGCCGTTAACTGGAGAGAAGCCGAATTTTACATGGTTGCTTGGAGAGTGATGAACTAACCCACCTGTTTGATGCTCCACTGCAGGTGACGCCGCATTCTTGAAAGTTGAATAACAGCTGGTTATTATTTTATTTGTCCAATCTTGGAGAGCTATTTCAGGGAGCGGAAGAAATCATAACAACTCAATTCAAGTTGTAAGATTGGTCTAGCTTTTCTGGTATTTTTAGTGTTCAGTAGCCAAATATATGGTCACACCAGAGTTCAGGGGTGTAGGGTGGAGACTTTTAAAGCTCGAAATTTAGTGTTCCCGAAAATATTAATTTTAACGTATTGATAGTTTGATATTTGTGTTTAAAATGGTTTTTCTTTTCTTAAACAAGCATACCCTCTCAAAGGCACTTTAAGTTTTGAACCCCCTTAACTCTAGCAACACCCATGACACCGCTAACTTCGTAGTCTTTAACCCCTACACAATTTTATTTGGCTCCTTCCCTGAAGCTGACATCTGTTATTGATTAGAGGAGCAATAGAAATCCAGCCTCACGCAGTTATTGATATAAAATCAACAACGCCGGAGCTTTTGAGTTATCTAACATCAATCACTCCTTTAGAATTATCTGGAGTGGGCAGAGGAATCGTAACCCCAAGAAACTAGAGACCGCAAACATGGCCAAGCTGGACGAGAGGATCGGTTTCATCGGGGGCGGTAACATGGCCTTTGCCATTGGAGCCGGCCTAGTGCGCTGCGGGATCGTGAAGGCCAGCCAGGTGATGGTATCGGGGCCGCACATTGAGAACCTGGAGCGCTGGAGGGATCTGGGAGCCGAAACCACCGACGAGAACCATGTTGTCCTGGAGCACACGGATATTGTCTTCATCTGCGTCAAGCCGCACATTCTGACTCCCTGTGCCTTGCAACTGAAAAAGAATCATGTTCCTTCGGCCAAGGATGACAACAAGCTCATCGTTTCCGTGCTGGCTGGAACCAGCCTCTATACCTTGGAGAAGAAGTTTGACTTCATGGAGACCTCTGGTCTGAAAGTGATCCGCACTATGCCCAACACCTCCATGCAGGTGGGCGAGGGCTGCACCGTTTACTCGGGCAATGCCTTCGTGTCGCACCATGACCTGGAGAAGATCCATCTCATGCTCAACGCCCTGGGGCTGGCCCAGCAGGTGCCAGAGACCATGATCGATGCCGTCACCGGTGTGACCGGGTGTGGGCCCGCTTTCGTCTACACCATCATCGAGGCGCTCGCCGATGGAGGCGTCAAGCAGGGCGTGCCCCGCCAAATGGCGCTACAGTTCGCCGCCCAAACCCTGCTGGGAGCAGCCAAGACCGTGCTCCTCACCGGCAAACATCCTGCTGTGCTACGCGATGAGGTGTGCTCTCCCGGTGGATCCACCATTGTGGGCGTGCACGAGCTGGAGAAAGGCAACCTTAGGTGGGCAACATTGATCGATTTCAATCATTTTTATTTACAGCTGAATTGAATATTTTTAACTATATTAAAATGCTACTATCCTACTTTCAGGGCTACGCTGATAAACGCCGTGGAGAAGTCATCCCAGCGGTCGGCTGAACTCGGCAAGAAATAAGTGGATGTCCTGGACTGACTCCTGTCACCTATCCTTTGCTCTCTAAGCCAAATATCCGGTTAATGTGAAACGTTTGGTGTTGATATTACAATTACGATAAATGTAAAGGCCGTGTTTATTCGCGATCCTTCTTGCTGACGTACTCCACGCACTTGGAGGGATCGGTGGGGAAGTACTCCTGGCACTTGGTCATGAGTCGCTTGAGTCCCTGAATATACTTGCGCTGCGTCTCGTCGTTCATTACGTGCGCGACGTTCTTGGAGAAGATCTTCTCGCGACCCGTACGCGCGTGGATGCCCACCATGGTGACGCCGATTGGCCAAGGAGCGTTGCCGATGGCCATTTCCAGGTACGCATCGCTGGCGGAGATGTAGTTTCGGTTGAGCAGGTGCTTGCAGATGTCGCGCAGGCTGTCTAGAATGTCCTCGGGCAGTGTGTGGTGCTTCAGCTTGCGGAAGAGCGGCTTCACATACTCCTTGGTCTGGGTGTAGATGACGCGCGTCATCTTCACCTTCGTGGACATCTTCTCGTGCTTGCTATAGTTGGCGATCTGGTCGTTCCACAGCTTGAGCAGGAAGGTGAGCAGGGTAATTATTACGTCCATGTCGTAGTCCTTATTGCGGCCCATCTTCTGGGCCATTGTCTGGATGCTCTCCCATGAAACGGACTCATCCAGCTCGGCGAGGTCGGATTTCTTATCCTCCTTGGCGGTGGGCGCATTGGCGAACATCTCCTGTAGGTAGGCCGCGTCCACCTGTTCCATGGCCTCCTGGAAGTCGTTTCTGAATCCCCTGTTCGCCTCCGGTTGTGAGATTTCGCACTGTCGCAGTCTCTCGAATGCGTCTGATTCGGTCTCCCCAAACAGGAGGATGGGTTCTCCCCGTTCCCTCAGCCGCCGGATCACCTCCATACGTGGCAGGATGTTCTGGCCATCGGACACAAAGCTGTAGGCACCCTCGGTGATCTGTCCTTGGGCCACCACAGACTCCTGCTTCTTGTAGCCCACCTTCTGCAGCACTTCCTCCGTGTTCTTGGCATTCAGATCGCCTCTTCGGAAGAACTTCTTTTTGTCGTCCACCAGCTGCTTCTGCTCGAGAAGCTTCCTCTTGCGGGCTATTTCCGCCTTCAGGATATCCATGATTAAGTGTTTTTTTTGTTGCAATTTGTTGTAAACAAAACAAAACAGCAATGAGGTAGTTCAGTGGGACCACGCTATATGAAAATACTTTTTAAATATAGTGTGGTATTAATAACTATAATGTTTAGTATATTTTACAGCTCTGCTGTGCTATAAGACTCATCTTATATGAGTTCTGTGAGTTCTTTTTAGTATTCCACTTGTATTTAAAATACTACCCTCTATCTGCGGTCACACTGGCTCCAAATCAATAAAGAATTGTACGAATATTTTTAGCAAATCACTTTTTAAAGACAAAATGCCAAAGAAAATGGGAACCAACTCGAAGGCGGTGGAGGCCCGGGAGCGGAAGGAGGCAACCAAGAAGGCCACCAACGAGAAGAAGCAGAAGGACGCGGAGGATCGCCTATGGAAAGACGATGACAAGAACCTGGCCAAGAAGCAGCAGAGAAAGGAGGAGGAGGAGCGCAAGCGGGCCGAGGCAACCAAACGGAAGGCGGAATCCAAGGCCCTTCTTGACCAGGAGATGAGCTCCATCAACACCCAGCGCAAGCAGCCCCTAGCTAAGATCAATCGCCAGCAGATACTTGAGGAGATTGAGAAGAAACAGAGGGTCATCGATGCCATTAACGAGGCCAACAAGCCGGCTGCAACGCGGGTAGTGGTACAAGCCCCGGTCGTGGAGAACCTCAACCGATCCCTGGCGGACACCGAATTGGCAACCAACATTGACCAAGCTCTGGAGGTGCTCAGGTGAGTGAGCTTCCAATACACCCAAAGATCCCTCCCTAAACGATTTACCTTTTCAGCGTGAATGACAACGAGGAAGACAAGCATCCCGAGAAGCGAATGAGAGCCGCCTACAAAACTTTCGAAGCCAACAATCTGCCACGCATCAAGGCCGAGAACCCCTCGCTCCGCATGTCCCAGTGGAAGCAGCTGCTTATGAAGGAGTGGAACAAGTCCCCGGACAATCCCTTCAACCAGGCTCGCTAAGTGCACACCTGATATCCACCGCAACCTACCGATGAGTGTGCGTTCTCTAGTGACTGTTTGCTGCCCAGCAGCAAAAACAAATCAAACGGATCGGATTCGGATTTTGATCAAACGCAGAATTTAGTTGATATTTAACGTAGAGTGCAGAATAAATTTATTTATTTATTAATGCCCAGTGAGTATGATTTGAGAGCTGTGAAGCCAATTTAATCAAATGGCTGACAAAGGGGTTAGTTGTATACGGAGCGCATTTTAAATGTCTTTTATTAACAATTTCATCCATTAGAAAATATATCATTGCTCACTTATCTTTAGTTATCTTATTACTGATTGTTAGGATACTATAAATGTGATGATCCTTTTTAAAAAGACGTTTTTTTTTAGTATTTTTTGTTAATTGTCGTGTTTAAAGATCTTTAACCCCTTCGGCTACATGTCCTGAAATGTAGTGGATCAAAAAATAGTTATCCATATATTAACTTAAAATCTAATAAGTTTTTAAGGATGTTAGAAGTTTCCGTGAATATTTATTTTTTATTTTATTAAATTTTGGATATGCATTTTTTGTACATTTTAACGAATGAGTAAATCTCAGACATAAAGATTATGGAAGCTTATTTTTATTTACCTAGTTTAATTTTATCCCCGAAAGTTCATTGAACAAAATAATAGCCTTATGCAATAAATTAAATATTATAATGGTAATTCTTCAATCGGGTGAATAAATATTTGCTGAGAGGCATCCGAAAGTGATAACCGGCAGCTTTCCACTACTTATTTAATGCCCAAATTTTATTCGCCACTGCTCGAAAAGTTTGTGGCCCTGATCCGACTCCGGTTGCGTTTTTGAATGAAGTAATTATGGTATATGTATTGCTTTGATTGCCGTTGTCGTTCCATCGTTTTGTCCAGCACTTTTATGTCTATTTTCTGTGGTGCAAAATAGAGAGAATAATAAGTGCTTCCGCTTTCACTGTTTGCTGCTTGGCAGTTAGCTGGCGTTTTCTGAGCCACCAAAATATTTTAGCTGGTGCGGCACTGTCAGAGGCAAAGACAGGGGCAGAGGAGGCATCCATCTCCAAATGCACGTAACATCAGCCCGTTAAGTACGAGCTTTAAGTCATTAGGCACCTGCTTTTTGCGCATTAAATGTGATTTTATATAAGATATTAGGACTTAATTGAGCGATTTTCCAAATAAAAAGTTTTTCGGCTTGGTCAGCTTTCTTTCGAGACCCCAATTGTTGACTGCGACTTGGCGTTCTTTCTAATTGTTGTATCTGCAATTTATTTTGGCCATGGCTATTCTTGATTAAACGATATTTTCATGTTTTAGTTAACGAATTAAGTTTGCTTTCCATTTAACTTTCTTATCACTGGGTTCGAACCCGTTATCGGTTTTATAACATTCACATCCCAGTTAATTCGGAAGCGGCTCGTAAATGCCTGGCATTGCATTTAACAATTAAAATGTTCCACTGCAGTAGCTCTTAGTTTTCGGGTTTCAGTCGGCAGTTAACAGCACCCGTTAACCGTTTTCCACCGCTGTTAGCCGCTGTTGGCCGCTGTTACCGGTTACCTGTGGCTGTTACCAGTGCTTTCTTTTTAATAAAAATTTCTTTTGTGGCCGCGCAACTTCATTCAGTTGCAGGCCTTCGAAGGCAGCGGACGCGTCGTCGTGAATTTCTAGCTTCCGAACTCCTCCGCGGTGAGAGATGCAAATACCAAGGCTGGCAGCAAAGCCATATTGAACCCGAGAGAAAAGTAAAGAAAAGAAAAGTGTGAGACGTGTTTGGAAAATCGAATCGAATTTCGTACGGCACCGACAACGGAAATCGCGCAAAACGGTTATTCGTGTGTGCTCAAAGCCTTTCTCTCAGTGTGTGCCAGTGTGAACTTTATTTGGAGAACCAACAAAACAAAATACAAAATATTCGGAGCCAGCTAAGGATATCGAGAACCGTTTGCGGGTAAGGTTTGTGGGTTAAGCGGTTAGAAATGCGTGTCGGCCATTACGGTTGAAGCTAATTAGCATGCTGCACTCGACAAAAACTAAAAACAAAAAAAAACAAACTCAGCCCACTGCAGCTGCTGGTCACCACCGGCTGGAAATCAGGGCAAGTTTGTGCCCTAAGTCTTTTGTTTGAGGCTTCTTCACTTGAGTATTTTTTTTTTGTCGCCGTTGTTGGCCCTTGCACATCTTTAGAAAATGGCACTTGGCAAAAAGTGGTTCAGTTTGCTTATACGGTTTTTATTTTAAGTTGTCATATCACTGGCACTGGCTTACTTTTTTCCCTCGTTGACCCACAAATCGTGGTCTACATGCTAATTGACGTTAACTTGTTCCGAGATTCCGTATTCTGGTGCCCAAAAAAAAAGGCCGAAAAGAGAAGTGAAATAATTGAGAGGTTCATTGACCATCGCACGTTATGTAAAGTGCGCGAAAATTAAATTCCTGTAATGAATTCACACTTTGCATGAGAGGCGAGATGCAGGGTTGCGTGTTGGAAGTATTATGCTTGGGGCTGGTATTATTCAATATACAGACGAGGAGATAACCAGATCAATTGGCCGGCTACCGTTAATTTATGACTTTCACAAAAGGTCGGAGCAGCGTTCCCAAAAGGAGTCCGTCCGGTCGCCTGATTTATAGCCATGGCCAGCGACCCAAATTGGCAATCTTCGTTACTATATGCTTGGCTATAAGCGGAATGGGAGTCAGAATCAGAATCAGAAACTGAAACAGAAACAGAACTTGGAGCCAACCCATTTACTTGATGGCACGCGCGGGCGCAGTTGCAATAGCAAATAGAAATTGCTATTGCTATTGCTATTGCATTCATCACAGTCGACTGAGCCAAAAAGCCAAGTGACCATAAAACGAGCTGAAGAAGGCCTCAACCGAATTACCTACGAGCGTTCCCCGCTCGAGATCTCTGCCGTTTATGGCTCAAATCTGCTCCCTGCCAAGGAAGTCACACTCCGAAGCCAAAAACGCAATGACAGCCTTGCAAGATTTATGGCTGCCGGCGACGTGAAGCGATTCTGCAAATGGCATATATACGGCACGGGTACATATGCTCGTATATAAATATGTATCCATTCCCGAACATAGTCAATCATCGCCCGCTTATCTGTGTTATCGCAGCTCGTTGAATTTGTCGTTTTTGCCCAGCCATCTTCAGCACTTTCCTTTTTATTTGAGTCATGGCTCTTTGCCGGAGGCTCGTGCTATTACACCGGAAAAAATGTGTATTTTAAAATGTTTTAAAAATAGTTAAACTAATAAACAAATGGTTATAATATGGTATTTGTATGAACTTAATTAAACTGATAAATACAATATTAATTACATGTTTAATTTTGAGTTCAAATTTAATTTTAACAAACATCTAGGTAAATCTAAAAGAAACTGATGGTGTTAATTGTGTTGATCAATGTTTATTTTTGATTGCAGTCATTACAAATCGGTTGCTCTATATTTTTGAAATAAATCTTTTTTTATGATTAAGTTGAATATACTTTTTCAAACAATAGTTTATTGTTATTTTAAACCATTATGAAATGTTCAAAAGTTTTCACTGATAAATATTCTTTCAAATATCCTTGTAAATATCCCAGTTAATTTTTCATTCTTGATAATTAAGCAATTATTTTGAGCAGTGCAATTTGATTTTTGGCCAGCCCCAACTCCATGGCTGTCACTCAACGTTGGCGCGCTTTTCTGTACGCTTTTTCTTCAAATCAACACTCGACAACACTTGAGCGCTGTAGTTTCCATTTGATTGCTTGGACAGTACTTTAATAATAGCAATTCCATTGTAAAATTCATATGTGTGCGACGGCGCATAATTTCCTCGCTCTCCGCCATAAGTTGTTGTAAATTTTCGACTCGCGTCGACTTCATTAAATCTTGTAAAATAATATGAAATAGCAACGAATTCAAGTTTTGTAGTTTTCGAGAGTGAACTTCACACTCTGGCGCGGCGGCAATTTCAAATTTCACCATTTCTCTTTGAAGAACCTGCGAATGCGTATTATAATTAAGATTTCAGGCACGTTGCCTTGACTTTCGTTGCCATTTCTTCGACTCGGTCAGCGGCCATTTCGGTTTATTGATTTTTAAGATTTTAGATATTTATTCGGGCTTATTGTTTATTTGCTAGCCGAAGGAATTCTGCCCGATTTGGTCAATGGGGTTATGCATTTCTATATGCTAATCGGCCTTTATCATGTGGGCGTCACTTTCTTTCTTTCGGCGGAAATCCGAATGGGTTGCTCACGGATTTCCTCAGCTTAATGTTGGCCAATTGCTCTCGGGCTTATGGGAATTCGCTCGAAATTTCATGTGTGATTCATGCGAGACATTGGCCAGGCCAAGGCGTGTGCACTTGCCAGCATTTGTTAACGCCAAAAGACCGCGGAGATCAGCGCCGGGATTTATGAGTGGAGTGAGTGTTGGAGTGGACTGATGTGGTGTGTTTGGCCAAGACCGATTACGCACCTTAAAAAGTGAAATTTCTGACGCTTTGTCTCGCCTTCTTTTTGGTCGTTTTGTTGGATGTTTTTTTCTTTTTCGCCAGAAAGAAATGCAAATTAATGAGTAAGGCCGCTGTGATTTGGAAATGGAGATGGAATTGCCCAGGGCCATCAAAATGGAAACTGCCGAAGGTCGGGGAAATGTCTTTTAGTGTCATTAAAGATTGAGGAGACTTTTCTGCATATTAAGATGAAATTCAAAAATAGTTTTGTATTTTATTTAATCTGCTATTAATGACGTCTAAATTAATTTAATGTTATTTTCCTTTCCCTTAAAAAATTGATTTTTTTAGTAACAAACAATTGGAAATTTTTATGTTCATTTTTAAATATAATAATATTGAAAGTTTTGATGAGGAATTTTCAAATAATATGTCTGGTCAGCCAACAAAACTTCTTCTCTTCTATTTATATATATTCCCTCCTTTATATTTGGGAGATATTTTGAATGGATTCCTATTTAAATGAAATTTAATTTATAATATATTTGTTTTCTAATAATATTTGGTAGGCAAATACAAATTTGTCCATGTAGACCTCCAGAAGATTGGGAAGCCAACAGCATAGGGATTCGGAGCCAGGCCAAGCCACAGACCAGGCTTCTTCTTCCACATTCCACCGCACTCGCCATCGACTGTTTGTCCAATGATCGTTAACGGGGTCAGCTACGTACACGGGTTTCTGCCTCTTTCGTCGCCGCCGTTGTTGGTTTATATTTTTATTTTTTTGAGCCCCGTTTGGGGGTCTGGTATCTGGCTTGGCCTGGCCTGGCTGATTCACTGAAATAATAAACAACAACAAAAAAAATATACAATATAAAAACGTGAGGCAGACCGCCGGTCGGCGGGCAGATCTTCGACAGCTGCTGCAAGAAGATATTCGTGGATTGCTCGTTGCCTCACACAGGCCAAAACAGAAATTTCACTGATTTTAATTATTTTCATTCCATTTTGCGTCCTACCGTTCTGGTTTGGCTGCTTTGCCGCCGTGTGCGTATCTTTCTTTTGCCAGCTTGCGGTTAAAGTTGAGATACAAATTCGTTAAGCCATAAATAATTCTCTCTGGCGCCGCACCACATCGCACCGATGCTCAGAAGCTGAGCGAGAAATTTTCGGCTGCCAAAAGTGAAAGTTGCAGCTGCTGCCTGCCGTCTACTGCCATTGAAAGAAACATAAGAAACGTAGGAAAGCGGTGGACCCCTCGCCGATCTTCTGGCCTGGTAAATCAGCTTGCTGGTGGGACAGTTTAGAGTTGGGTCTTGGGTCGGTCTTCCAACCTGGCTTAATTACTCCACTGCCGAAGGGGGGACGACTTTAACCATTTTCGTTATTATGTGTTTCGTTTTGTCGTCGTAATTATGTTTACCACGCTTTTGATTGCCACTATTTGGGTGCCATTAAAAATTACACCTAATTGCGGTGGTCCGTAATAGACGTGCGACTTTTTCAGAGTGGTGTCTTCTGCATTTCTCGAAGACTAAAGACTGCAGACTGCAGACAGCAGACAGCAGACTGAAGCCCGAGCCAGTGACACCGCCACCCATGGAAAGCCGCTGGGTTTATGGGCTTTGCCATCATAATTGTGGGAACCCGGGCAGCGAAATGAGTTAATCGGGGACCAAGGCAAATTTCGTAATGTGAAAGTGAAAAGGTTGGGGCAAGGAAACGATTGCGATTACGATTAATCCCCAGACTTCCTGCGCCGCGAAGGAACTGGGTCGGAGTTCGTCGAACTGGTGGAATGCGGAGGCATAACTCGTTTTGTGTATATTTAAATTTAATGAAATTAGCACTTTCTACACGGCAAGAAAGCCGTGCCTCGCATATTGAATAATAATTACAAACAATTAGCACAGTGACCCAGATGCGTGAATTATGAGAAATGCAAATGCAGCCCGCCCAGAAATGCCATCCTTCGGCGACAATTCATAATGGAAAGTGCCAATCAAAGTGGCCACCAAGTGCAGTGGAAATCACGTTCGCATGCTCATCGATAAGTTCGTGTCTTGAGTCTTTCGTTTGGCTCTTCTACGATCTACGATCCGGCGATGACAGGTTTTGTGTTCGACAAGCAGGACGCTGCGAAGATGCTTCTCCAGAAGCTAGATCTGAGGTTGTTCTTTTTTATTAGCATACTGATAAAAGCGAACGTGTTGTCCGGCAACATCGGACTCCGAGTCTGTGCGGCATTAAAAACTGATGGGAAGAGCAAACAAGTTCCCAAATTGTGACCCAATTACCCAATTTGCTCAGACTACAGGTTCTACTTGCCAAATTGAGTGAGGAATTTGCATAACACATTGTCTGCCGTGGGCACAGAACAAATCAGGAAAGCTTCGGCCACAATTGAGATGAAAGTTGAAAAGTGGGCGAGGCAAATTGAGCTGCAATTGCTGCGATTGTTTAGTGGCACATGCCGCATGCAATCGAGAGGATATCTAGACCATAATAATAGCCACGGCAATTCCAATTGCAATTGCACTTTCATTTGGGATTCTTGCGGCTGGAAACCATCTAAAACTATTCACTGAGATACTCAGTTACCTCCGTCTTTGAATAAATTTCTACTTTGTGTGATTGACAGCGGCTTGACTTCGGTTTTGACATTGATGTCCGAGCTTTTTCCCCATCAATGAGAAGATGGCTGGTGAGTCAGTCATAATTAGCGTTGGGTATTTCGGCTAGGTGACACTATCGATGGATTTCGTGATTGAATGAAAGTTGAACTGTGTTTTTGAAAGTGAATTTCAGCCGTGGCCGAAGACGAAGACGAAGCGGATCGGATCGAATCGAACCGAATCGAATCGAAACGAAAGCCCATTCGAACTGGGCGGCAGAATCTTGGAAAGCATTAGACAATAGCCAGTTGAGACTCTTGGCTGGCAGGGGCTGGCATTTGGCTTGGTTTGACATAACCACCACAAAATGAGCAACCACAACGAGCTAACAACGAGCAGCAACTCCCAGACGGGTTTTCCACTCCGACTGCAAACAAAAAACTGGCTGCTCACATTTGGTAAAATTTCACTTTTTCCTTTTATTTGCAACGGCGACTGCAGCTGCTTTTTATGAAAATCAAAGCAATCCCATCCAGTCACTCGCCAAATTTGGAGTGCACCAGTTGGGTTAATTGTAAGCGATGCGCTGCGCTGTGCTGCGATGCGATGCGATGTTTTGATCTGCAATCATAACTCGGCACTTGGCACTTGGCACTCGGCACTCGTCACACGACATTCGAATAGTACTACTCCTGGCCATTGTTATTGTTTTGGCCAAAACACAACTTCTCGCCCAGAAGCAGACACGGTCATGTCTCAATTAAACCTGCAACCTACAGTGCTCCGAGCTCGCTGCTCGCTGTTTGCTGTTTGCTGCTCGGCTCTCTGACAAATTGCTGCGGATTCGAATTCGGAGGCAGAAAAGCCACCTCAACTGGCTGCAGTTTTCGCACCATAAACGTGGAAGCGGTCCGCTGGCAAAGCTTTTGAAGTGACAGCGCGCGACCGGCCTTGTGGGGGCATTGAAATCAAGAGTGGTCTCGGTTTTTGGGCGGAAGGTTGTCCCACCTCCACATATCAAAACTAAATACTTATCTCCAATTGTATTTTCCTTTCTTTCGCAGGCCATCAAAATGCGAGGCAACTTCGGGTTGCTGCCGTGGCTGCTGCTGCTGCTGATCGGGGCAGTGGCAAGATCCAGCGGGCAATCCACCTCGGAGACGCCTTCTGCCCTCCTGCCTTTGGAGGCGCGAAGTGCTGATGTATCCGGCGAGGAGGACGTCATCTCCACCAGCTACGTGCTGCCCAACCAGATCTTCAACGAGGGCAAACCCTACTATGCCCGACAGGATCCTGTCTCCGGGCAGCTTGATTTCAGTGCCAAGACGCAAGCCGGCATTCAGCCGGAGTTCAACGAGGTGGTGGATCCCAACGAGAAGGTGGTGCTGAGCGGGGCCAGTTCTCCAAACATTCACGACTTCCTCAACCTGCCCGTGAAGTACTCCTCCTCGAAGTTCGTTTACCCCTTGGTTTCCAGTTCGTATGCGAATCTGAAGTACCAGGGCAGCAACAAGAACTACATTACCAACAAGAAGCCCACCTCGGTGGTGGCTCCGGTGACTCCTCCCCCGCCCAGTTACCACAGTTCCAACTTCTTCACGGTGCCCACCACCAAACTCACTGCCGTGACACCCACTGCAGGTGCTTATTATCCTGGTACCAGCACCACATCCACCTCCAGCACAACCACAACCACTGCAGCAGCCACAACCACAAGGGGTACTCTCCCACCGCCGAGGAGGCCCAGTCCCCCCAGTACCACCACCACCAGCACCACCGAGGCTGTTAAGTACACCACCACCTCCCGCAGGCCTATACCCGCAAACACCACCCCCCAACCCCCTCGGACCAGCACCACGCGCAAGAAGTTTGTGCCCACCAAGAAGTACATACCAACCACCACCACCTCCAACAGGGAGGAGCAGCGTCCGCTGAGGACTCGCCCCTCGACCAGACCCACTCCCAGCAGCAATGATGTGGCCTTGACCACCCACCATGCCACGCCCCAGGCGCCAATCTTCCCCACTGAGCCCTCCACCACCACCAAGATGTACACCACCTCGAGCACCAGTCCGCCGGTGGTTTTCACCGAGGGACCGACTCCACCGCCTGCCTTCAGTCCCATTCCGGGGACTGGCATTCCCAACCTGGATCCGGCGGATGTGTACCACTCGCTGGGGGTGAAGAACACGCAGGCCGAGGAGCAGCTGCAGCAGAAGCAACAGCAACAACAGATGGAGAAGCAGCAGCAGCAACAGTATCTGGAGCAGCAGCAATATCAGGAGCAGCAACAGTATCAAATGGAGTTGGAGAAGCAGAAGCATCCCTACCAGCAGCAACTGGAGAAGCAACAACAGCAGCAACATCAACTACTGCAGCAACAACAGAAACATCAGCAACAATTGGAGAAGCAGCAACAGCAGCATCAACAACAGCAGCAACTAGAGAAGCAGCAGCAGCAACATCAACAACAACAGCAGCAGCAACAACAGCAACTTCTCCAGAAACAGCAGCAACAACAACAGCAACATCAACAGCAACTTCACCAGCAGCAGCAACATCAACTTCATCAACAACAGCAACATCCCCAGCAACCCCAACCACCGAACCACCCACAACAACCCGCTCCTCCCAAACCAGCCATGACCCTCACCGACATTTTCAACAGCTTGGCGGAGGAGGAGTCCAATGTGGCCCACAATTACCAACAAAACCAGGGATTTGATGCCCAGGGCAACCTAATTGAACCGATCGCTCCATCCAAGCCATCGCCCTTCGCCATGCAACATGCCCCCGGATCCCAAGGGCCCCAAGTATCCCAAGGATCCCAGGGTTCGCAGGGATCCCATAACCCACCCAACGATCAGAAGGTAATCTCCGGAAGCCAGGAGAACTACAGCAACGAGTACGTGTCGTACCAGGTGCAGCAGCCCAACGTCATGCAATACCGACCGGTGCCGGGCCAGATCAACAATGTGGTCATCTCACCCGGACAGCAATCAGCCTCGTTCGTCCTCGGAAGCCAAGTGCAGCAGGTGAGCGTGGGCCACCCGAGTGTGGAGAAGGAGCCTCTGTTCGCCAAGGACACACCGGGAGTGCAGTACGGACAGGTGATCAACGAGGATATTGGCAACATTAAGCGGCCTGCCAAGGAGCCATCGACCTACCAGCAGATGCCCAGCCTCCAGCAACAGAACTCCAACTTCCATCAGAACGGAGCTCCGGGTTCCTTCCCAGAACCTCCTCCAGAGGCGCCCAGTCCCTTCCAGCAGCTTCCTCTGATCGGTTCCAGCAAGCGACCGTCCAAGAAACCCAGCCAAGCCAAGCCAGAGCAGGCACCTCCAGCCTATCCTCTACCGCCATCTCAGTCGTCCTCGACTCCTCCCCAGACACCACCCACGCATCCTTCCGATATCCAGGGTGATGAGACCAAGGAGCTTCTGGTCACCACCAACATTCGATTCCCCGTCCAGGGCGAGGAATCCGTAGAGCTTTCCTCCTCAGCTGTGATGCCAGGTCCTCCGGCTGGACCCCACATCAATGGCCATGCTCAACCGCTCAGCTTGCAGCAGATTCAGAACTCCAATCCCGTGGTCTTTCCCAAGGTCAAGGATGAGCTGCCTCAGGGCGGTGGCCCAAATGTGCAGATCCAGCAGCACGAAGTCGTAAACCTGAATCAGCAGAAGCCACCATTGGTGAGTGTTGAAGTCTCAAGGGGTTTCCGAACTAATCCAAATCTCGTCTATAGAAATTCCCTGCCCAACAGCCGGGTGACATTGAGCCTTCCCGGGACATGGAGCCGCCACCACGCTACCCCACGACTCTTTCAGGACCTCAGGCACCAACATCAGGTCCTGGAAAGCGTCCACAGGGACCACCCCCGCCGCCAGGTCCTTTCTACAACGAGTTCAACCGAAAGCCCCAGAACGGACCGCGACCCAGCAACCTGCCCAACATCCTGCCGCAGTTCCGGCCAAATGCCAAGATCTCCAGTGGTCATCCATCGGGCTTAAAGCAGGAGCCGGGCAACATCCGTCTGCAACAGCAACAGCAGCACCATCTGCAGCAGCAGCAGCTGCATCAACAACAGCTGCAGCAGCAAGGACTAAAGCGTCCCTACAATCCTTCCGTGCCTCCACAGTTTGCCCATCGCCGGCAGCAGCAGCAGCAGATGATGCAGAAGCGCTATCCCATGAACCGCATCTCGGAGTATCCCGGGGGAGATGTTAACAGAAGGGTCTACCGTCCCCTCCCCGCCTATGGGGGTCAGAACATGCCCTACCATCCCGATCATGCAGTGTACCCCAGACACCCCCAACCCCATGGCCCCCATGGATATGGACCATTGAGATCCGTTGATGGCTATCCCGCCGAGCGACATGCCCCATCAGCCGAGCCCTACAAGACCATCGATGCGGAGGCAGCGGCTGACTTTGAGGAGGAGGATCTGGTGATCAACGATCCCCCGCAGCCAGTAACGCCGGGCAAGGACCGCAAGAGCGTGGAGGAGACGAAGCTGGAGCCGGTGGTCACTCTGCAGATGCTGCAGTCGCAGAAGAAGGCGGTGAGCCTACCTGGCTCGGATGACACGGGAGCTGGGGAGATCCAGGTCACAGCGGACAATGATCCGCAGGAGACGGATTCAGAGTCTTCCAAGTTCCAAGATCCCAGTGGTATGTACGTGGTGTTCCCGCTGAAGGGAGCGGAGAAGGGCCAGACAGGAGAGGGAGACGCTCCCTCGGCCCCAGCTGAGTACCAAAATACACCCTTTTCCGTGATCCGGGATCAGCCGCAGGAGCCAATCCTCAAGAACAAGAAGCCGCAATCCCTGCAGCAGCAGAACAAGATGCAGCAGGTGCCCAAGGAGAAGTTCCCCTATCCCATTGAGAAGCCCGATCCCTCCTACACCGACCTCAATCCGGTTAATGGTGTTCTTGTTGCTCCAAGAATCATCACCGGAGCCATGGGCAGTGGAACGGAAACTCCCATTGCTATTGCCTACACACCCACAGAGCCGAGTGCACCAATCCGACGTGATCCGGGCCAGAAGTTCTCCAACATCAACCTGGCCACATCGGTGATCAACGAGATCCGGCAGGACACCCAGACGGAGGAGGGTCTGACCAATGATCAGTTCGATCTGCGGGGCCAGAACTTCGAGAAGGACTTTATTGCTCCCTTCTACCCAAGCGTGAGCTTGGGTGGAGTCAGCGGACCGGCTGCACTGAATCCTGCAGCGCCCAGCAACTGGAACATTGTGCCCTCGACCACCGATTCGGGGACATACGAGAAGAACAACATCAACCGAGCCGACGTGGACTCCACCGAGGAGAGGGAGAGGAAGCCGGAGGAGGAGCAGCCCACAGCCAGCCCGCTAACAGCGGAGAAGGCATCCTCAGACATGGACAGCTTCCAGCCACAGCTGCAGGGCGGCTTTAAGCCCATCTATCCGCCGGGCTATACACATGTGGAGCAAGTGGAGCAGGAGGAGCTTGCCGGTGCCAAGAATGCGGCCCAAGAGCAGTCCCAGCCTCAGCCTCAGCTTCAGCCCCAGGCACAGGCTCTAGTGGGAACCACAGCGAAGCCCATCAGCAGCAGCAGTTCCACATCCACCTCATCCTCAAGCAGCTCCACCAGCACAACCACCTCAACGACCCATCAGCCGGGGGTAACAAAAATGGAGGATCCCTCCAACCAAGCCACCACTAATCCTCCCCAGGCCGTTCCCAAGCCCACGCTGCGGAAAAAGTCCACCTTCGAGACGAGTTTGGCCGCTCTGCTCTTTGGCGATGAGAACGAGACGGAGGACGAGGAGGAGGGTGCCCGGAGCAAGCAGACCGCGGAGCGAAAGAAGGCCCAGGCCGGTCCCCGGAATGTGCCCCGCATGGGTCCCCGCAGTCTGACGCTGAGCTAAGAGAATCCAGTTTCATCTCCAGCTCCAAACAATCTAGCTTAGTCCAATCTTAGTTCGTATTATTTATTCAGAAATTCAGCAATGCGGGATGGGATGCTGTCCCGCTGGAAGATAGATAGAGATGTGGTAATCTAGTTCTGTTCTACAGCTTATAGTTAGTAAGCTCACCGCCCAGATCACGCAATATATAGAGCCACCCATAACCATAGCCACCATAGCGAATCACGATCCACGAGCGACTTTTGCGAGTCTGATTTGAAACGGAGAATTCGAGATCTGAGATTTGAGAACTTTCTCATTGGACTCCCGAATCGTCGGCAATGAGATAAAAGCTTTCTGTATTCAGTTTAACATAAACCTAAAATAGTACTCACAACTAACCAGATTATTGTACAATTGCGAAATAAATATAGTTCTGATATGATAAATATAGATCGTTCTTTGTATTTACAAGAAAAATTCGGTTACAACAAATTACAACAAATTTTGCCAAAAATTTGTCAACTTTGATTGGGATTTCAGAAAGCAAGTACCAGGCGAACAGAAAACAAAGCAGGCTGACCTCCATCATTTATTGATTCTCATCCATGGAGATTTGGGAAACCGTTGTTCTCCATGGGACTCTCTTCATATTGAGCATGAGTAAATAGAATAATAAAAAAAAAAAACTTTGGTCTCCGTTGGGCTCTCTTCCTATAGAGCATGGCTAAAGAGAAGAGAAGAAGAGAAGCAACCGTTTATTGCTTTGGGAGAACATTGCGTGGAAGTAGTTGGGTACTTGATGACATGCTACTTTTTCTGTTCGCCTGTTACATGAAATAAACAAAACACTCCGATTACAACAAATTGATGGCTCAAATTTGTCCATTTTGTACGGGATTTCGGAAAGCAAGTACCAGGCGAACAGAAAAAACAGTAGGCTTATTTCGATCATTTATACATTTATGTTTTCTTTTATGTGGGAGGGGACAGGAATGTTTGTTAACATTAACAGAAACCTCCAGACTCGACTCATTTTTAAGTATCCCCAAAAGATGCAACATTTATTTCCAAACTACCAAGAGCAAATTAATATCGCCCCAAAAGTATGCTACAGTTTTAAACGCTTTTTGTACCATAATTTTATCGCTGGTAACAACTTGCTGAAGGATTCTGTTCGAAATAAAAAAAAACCTCCATTCTGTTACTTAGCTCAAATTTCCGTTACAACAAATTACAACAAATTGATGACTCAAATTTTTCAACTTTGTATGGGATTTCAGGATTCAAGTACCAGGCGAACAGAAAAAACAGTAGGCTTATTTTGATCATTTATTCGTGTTCTTTTATGTGGGAGGGGAAAGGAATATTTACCTTCCTATTGGTCAAAGGTAAAGAGAAACGATTTTGGAACAACCGTTTCTTGCATTGGGAGTACATTGAGTGGGAGCATATTGAGTGGTAGCAGTTGGGTACCAGCTGCTATTGTTTTCTGTTGCTGCTGTTTTTTCTGTTCGCCTGGTACATTAAATCAAAGGAATATCCCTCAGTTTCAATGTCCGTACAACAAATTACAACAACGTTATGACGCAAATTTATTAATTTGTATGGGATTTCCGAAAGCAAGTACCAGGCGAACAGAAAAAACCGTAGGCTGATTTTGATCATTTTTGTGTTCTCTTTTGTGGAGGAGGGGAAAGGAATTGTAACCTTCTAATTGGTCGTAGGTAAAGAAAAGAGATTTTAAAACAACCGTTTCAACCGTTTAGAATATTGAGTGGGAGTACATTGAGTGGGAGAACATTGAGTGGGAGCAATTGGGTACTTGCTGCTGTTGGTTTCTGTTGCTGCTGTTTTTTCTGTTCGCCTGGTACATTAAATCAAAGGAATATCCCATTCAGAGCCTCAGTTTCAATGTCCG
Organism: Drosophila setifemur; assembly: GCA_021224005.1. Lineage (NCBI taxonomy): Eukaryota > Metazoa > Arthropoda > Insecta > Diptera > Drosophilidae > Drosophila > Drosophila setifemur. Next base: position 15,717,058 of record JAJJHY010008598.1, on the reverse strand, counting down.
TACAACAAATTACAACAATGTTATGGCGCAAATTTGTTAATTTGTATGGGATTTCAGAAATCCAGTACCAGGCGAAGAGAAAAAACAGTAGGCTGATTTTGAGCATTCTTGTGTTCTCCTTTGTGGTGAAGGGGAAAGGAATTGTAACCTTCTAATTGGTCGTAGGTAAAGAAAAGAGATTTTAAAACAACCGTAACTTCAGTGAGTGGATGCATTGAGTGGAAGAATTGAGTTGAAGAATTGAGTGGAAGTATTGAGTGGAAGCAGTTGGGAACTAGCTGACTTTGACAACTTTGTACGGGATTTCCGAAATCAATTACCAGGCGAACAGAAAAAATAGTAGGCTTATTTTGATCATTTATTCGTGTTCTTCTATGTGGGAGGGAACATGAGTATTTACCTTCCTATTGGTCATTGGTAAAGAAAAGAGATTTTGAAACAGCAACATTGCGTGGGAGCAGTTGGGTAGTTGCTGCGGTTTCTGTTCGCCTGATACATGAAATAAACGAAACATCCCATTCAGATCCCCAGATCAAGTTTCAGTTACAACAAATTGCAACAACGTTATGCCACAAATTTGTCAACTATGCATGGGATTTCAGAAAGCAATTACCAGGCGAGCAGAGAAAACAGAAGTCTGATTTTGATCATTTATTTGTTCATTCTTATAGAGTGAAAATTGCGTTACAAACTTCTGGTCAAAATTATAATACCCTCTGCAAGGGTATAAAAATCAGTGATAAACAACAAATTCCATTCTAATAAAACTTCAAGCTTAAATTTTTAGTAATAATCCGCTTTAATTTCTGTACAAATTTTGTCAGGACGAACTTCGCCGTATTCGTCAATGGCCCTAAACAAAATCAGTATCTTGTAACGTCCTGGTCTTATTGGTATATCAAGGCCAAATTCTAGGTTCACTGAATGCGGCTCCATTACGAATACCATCTGTTGTTGTTTTACAATAGATTAGTGATTGAAAATCAACCCATTATGTAGATACAAACCCCAAAAGTAAGACAATTTTCCTTGGCATATACGTCGTTAACAATGAACTTGCCAAAAAGTGTATACCAAAATTGTTTCGTGTCGAAGGCAGCAGCGCAAAAGTCTTTGTACATCATGGTGAGTCCAATACTTTTCCATTCCCCGCGGTCAAAATGGTAAACGCTGCTGGAGGTCTGCAAGTTATTTTGCATTGCAAATATATATATTATAGACTGGAGTTCCATACGAGTATATCTTACCTCTATACGATCTGTTTTTTGGACATCCCACACCACAGTCATATTACCAGTTACCTTGGCCCCGGCTTCATCCATAGAAAATACGCCTGCCCCCCCACTTCTTATCATTTTATCAAAACTTACGTAACCTGGTGGCCCATTCTGACAATCGGTGAAAACGTTTTCGTCCTGAATTTCAAACGCGTAATTTCTTTGCTCGGAATATCTCACGATTTTTAACAGGATCAAAATCTGCCAAACCATTAACTGGTGTTTCCACATTATCGATGCAACTTTTGGTCCAAGTTGATTCTGGGTAATTCCTTTTATAGCGTTCCACTCGCACGAAAATAATTAATAATTAGGAATGATAATAGTAATTAAAATTTGTGTTTCAGAAGCAAACAAGGTTTTAGATAGCACATTAAATAATATCTAAACGAAAGCCCGAAAGATAATCTATAAATTTAATGATATACTTTGGTTGAGTATAATAGCTTAAAACTAAATATATACATATATTTATATTGTTTATAGGTCATGCACTCGATTTTTGTTGTGTAAATGCATATTGTACTTAATTTTTCTTTTTTATTGCGTTTATTTCTACATTATTGGCCAACCCCGATTTTACTTACATTTTTTTCGTTTACTACTTGGCTTTGAAAATATTCAATTGCATACTTTTGGGCATTACTCACTGAAACGATGCCATCTGAAAAATAAGTCAATCAAATGGTTTGTTTTTCTATATCAGTATCTTTATTATACGAGTACAATTCAGTTTGCAGTTTTACAAAATTAATTTCGTTCTTCGATCCGGTGACAGTTTAAAACCGAAACTGATTTCGTTATGTGTCTGGGATGGACTGCGATTTCAATGTTGATACATAATTCATAATACCATATTTATATATATAATCGTAATACTTATTGAGTGCATTAAAATGTTTGATTGGCAACCGGAAGTGAATTTTAAATTCATGATTCTCTAATGTTTGGCTTTACTTGGAACCCATTTAACAAGACGATGCAATGAGGTTGACGTGTTATGCTCAAATGGACGACTTTCATTTCTTAACAATCTTCGCTTCGTATATACAAACACTGTAAACTCAGCTACAGCGGCCATCTTAATTAATGTTTCTGTTGAACAGTGTCCACAAGTTGGTAAAGTAAGATGCTTCAGTTGGAGCTTTTATCGCTAATGATCGTGTCGATAAAACAATCAATCCGTGGATATATTTTCCTATCATTAGTACAATGGAAACTACTAGCCAATTGAAAAACGGTGGCTCAGTCTTGGCCTTGCTCTTGCAATATGTAATATAATTGAAGTCTAATTGCAGCCGAATCTTGTATCCCGAACAAACTCGTATAAAACCAAGGAAAAACGTAAATTAAAACGAGATATCGTGTCTGATTATAAATTTTGTATAAAATCTCCAATATCGAACATGCAGTATACATATGTGTTTATTTGTAATGCAGATAAGCACAATTAAAAACTAAGTTCGTATATATTTTCGCTCCTCGAATCGATCCGGGACCAAATCTGTACAATTTTCGAGGGGGAGAAGGGGCTTTCAAGTCTTACAACCTCAAGTTGATAAGTTTAAATAGATATTTAACTTTGATCTTATGCGATAATTAACTGCTACAGGTAAAATGTATGTATTGCAATATGCCATTTGATGTATGTAATGTATATTTTTGTATTTTGTATTTTAAACATAATCTTTTTATACAGCGTTTAGACAAAATCAAATAAATAGAGCGATAAATTTAATATAATATATAATGTATGTATAGAGAACAGCTAGGCCATTTCGTAGGAGTATACCGGCGACAGGTTGAATTTAATTAATAAGAATAAATACTTTCCATGATTGGTTGCTTGCGTACTCACTAATTTAGCATTCTAATAATATGTATAGCGATGTAAATTTGAAGGACTAGGAACCAGTACGACATACGATTACGATTATGATTATGTATATGCATATGCATTAGCGTGTAAATGATAGTTAGACAAGATCTCCCAAACAAATCCAAACGAAATGGTTGTTTTACTTAAATTTTAAAGGGCTTGCTTAGTTGGTAGTAGAAGATTTTGGCTAATTTGCAACCGCGCTCTATACACATGACATGATAAGGAAAAAATATATAAGACTATCAACTAAAGTACACTGCTCAGGGCTGTTTATTTGTTGTGGTTGTTTGTATTCTTATCAATCGGTACTGCCAGAGGTGTGAAGGAATCGGATATATGAGGGTAAAAATCTCACAGAATCTAACAAAGTCGCAAGGTGACGACTGAACAAATAAATTAATAAATATGAATCCGCCGGGTATCTGGGATTCTGGGCTTAGCCGCCCTGCTGATGTTTCTTTTTGTCGAAAATGGGCAGCTTCGACTTGACCGCCCCCTCGCACACCATCATCCGTTGCTGGGCCGGCTTCTTGTCTAGGTCAAAGCACAGGGCGTCCGCGTTGAGGTGGCGCTTGAAGTCCGAGTAGCGACGTGACTCGTAGGAGAGGTAGTTGGAGCCCAGGGCCGAGGCAGCCACAGCAGCGGCCACCGTCCCGTTTCCTCCCCGATGATGCATCGATGGTGGTGATGAGTCCTGTCGCTTCCTCTCGAAGTACTCCACGATCTTAGCTATCTGCGCGGATCGTGTGCTGGGCAGGGCGGTGAAGGAGCGATCGTCCCAGAGCAGGGAGTCCGATCCCGCCAGGCTGCTGATGTCGTCGGAGCTGTCCGTGTAGATGGAGGAGGTGCGGTTCTTGCAGTAAAGCAACTGGTTGGTCGCAAACGGACTGCGCTGGAGCAGCGTGTGGATCTCGGAGTCCAGGGCCAGGCGATTGATCAGGCCTGCTGTGGCCGCCATCTGGGAGTCACTTCCATTCCCACCCAACAGAGCATGGTGGCAGGTGTAGCGACGTTGGTGTTGGTGTGTGGGTCGCGTTGCCACTATTTCGGCATCCAAGTCATCCATCGAGTCGAGAGCTGTCGAGGAGGAGGTGTTGCCCCCCAGCACGCCGGCGTCATTGTCTATCAGCAGCACCGACGACGAGGTCGAGGAGGTATCGTTCAACAGCTGGCTCTGATGTTGTTGGGCCGCAGCAGCGGCTGCAGTTACGGCTGCATTCGATGTGGAGGTGGCGTAGTAGCAGCAGCGACACAGACTCGCCAGTTTATCGCTGGAAAATCAGAGACATAATTAGTAAGTTGCCAGGAATAATATATATTATAAAACTTGCTTAAAGGTTTTATATGTTAGTTAATTATATTTAATATGGACAACTGTTTGATAAGCTTTCTAATAATGTTTCTTTGATACATTCTTTAAACTTGCTAAATAATCAAAGATATAATTCATAATTATAAAAGTATGAAACAGAATATGAATAATAATTGTGTTTGGAAAATGCTTACTTTATTACGGCTTTAGGGTTCAATATGTATTCCACAGCTTAAAGTGGTGTTTAACCTGTTTGTTATCAAATTAAAAACAAAATTTCCTATTACTAAATCAGTTAAAGAAACAAACGGGTGAATAAATGAATCTGCCTATGAAAAAATATTTCCCTTACAGAAAACATGATTTACAGATATGAAAACAATTCATTTGTTATCTAAATATTAAAGAAATTAAAAATTAAAATGAAGCCATTTAAATTAAAAATTGCAAACAAAAACTGACATCACAATAAGAAAAATCATTTTCATACTCACTTGAGTTCACTGTTAGCGCCTCCGCCTGCGTCGAGCATCAGCTGCGTCTTCAACTGCTCATAGCAGCAGTTGCTACTGCTGCCCCCGCCTCCGCAGCCAAACCCCAAGGACCCAATCCCGCTCAGCTGCCGCCCGAAACTGCTGTTGGTGTTCGCCGCATCCGATTCCTCGTTGAAGCAGGAGAAGAAGCCGCTCTCGATGGAGTCCCGCCGCGTGAGGTTCGTCTTCGTCGGCAGCTGCTCGCAGCTCGAGTTCTTCAGCTCACTGAGATCGCAGGTTGTCTTCTGTTCGTCCAGTTCCAGATCCGTGCAGGATGAAACGGATGCGGGATTCGTCTCAGTCAATCGAGTAGGTGTGGTGGATGCCAATGCCGCAACTGCTGCACTGCAACTCGTTTGTTCTTTGGATTTCTTGGCGCTGTCAGTCAGATCCTCGCAGGAATTGGATACACCCACCGTGGACGCCGTCAGAGTTACAGTGGAGGCACTGGACTTAAGCAGGGCCGGACTATCGACCTCACTGGTGCTGAGACTGATGCTGGTGCTCTTCATGCTGGTGCCACTGGAGCCCCGAAAGAGCGGATGAGTGTACAGGGAATTGGCGCGGTATTTGCGAGCGGTTGGAACAGTTGCTGGACGCACGGCACTATCGTCGCTGCTGGATTCTGCATCTGCGCAGTTGCCGCCAAAGTCGGGATCCTCGCCCTCCGAATTGCACTCATCGCAGTCGTCCTCATCCCCGGCCAGAACTCCTGCTGGGAGTTCCAGGGAAGCAGGAGTAGAATCGGGATCTACAGCGGGAGCAGAAGCAGCAGCAGCGTTGCTGATCCTTTGCGGCAGGCGCAGCTCGATGGCGCTGTACTTGCGGGTCATGTGCGGCGACACAGGCAGGCTCTTTGGCTCACTGGCCGGAGGAGTTGCAGCTGGTTTTGCTGCCGCTTCATCGCCTTCCATTGGTCCGCCCGCTCCACCTGCGCCCTGCTGCACTGCCTTGCTCTGCATGGCGGCCAGCTCCTTGAAGAACGGCGCCAGCATCTCGAAGCACGAACTGAACAGATCACCCACTCCCGCCGCATAAGTCTTGGGATTGGCGTCCAGGATCTTCTTCACGCCCCGCAGCTGGGCCAGCGCCTCGAAGGGATTCGGTTTGGAGCCGTTGTGCTCCTTTCCAGACGTCGGCTTATACTGCGGATCCTTCAGGCACATCGTCTCACCAACCTTGCGCAGCGTAAGAACGGCGTGCACAGGCTGTGGCAATGGCGGCGGATCCGGAATCGATGTAATTGGCTGCTGGACCGAGGCCAGCTGGCGCGGAGGCGTCGGCGAATGGGTGGAGGAGCGCTGACGCTGCATCTGATGACAGCGCGCCTTGTCGCTGGGCGACGTATGCATCGGGAAGTGGATGATGTTCTCGCTCAGCGAGCGCCGGTGCAGCAGGATCTCGGCCTCCAGTTTCTGGGTAGCTCGGCGCACCCTTGACTTCAGGATGTGATCGTCAAAGCCAGTGCTCCCAGCCGATCCGTTCGGGGTCCCCGGCAGAGCTGCCGAAGCGGACTTCTTGCTCGGAAAACGGAAGCCCTCCTCGCCCACATCGCTGAGGTGGCGGGGTGTCAAGGAGGTGCCTGCCGGCGCCGTGTAAATATTGGATACTGCCAACGGAGAGGCCGCCGTCAAAGGAGTGGCCCTTCCGTTTGCCTGCTCCGAGTCACTGCCGCCCGGCGAACAGTTGATCAACTCCAACGAGCTCAACGGACTCGCCCCCGTCGACGACTCGTGCTCGTACTTCTCCAGCATGAGGGTCAGCTTCTTGATGCAATCGTGGAAAGTGGGCCTACTCTTCGCATCATACTGTAATTAATTCAAGGGATTAGTAAATGTATAAAATCTTGCCAGGACTAGGCACTCACCAGGCAGCAGTAGAAGGCCAGGCGGAGAAATACGGGAGGCGTGTCCATGGGACACAGCTCCACGAAGGCCAGGTAGTCCAGACCAAACGATTGCGTGCGCGGCATCATGTCCGGATCGGCTTCGATGCGGGCTATGATCTCGCACTGGATAATGCCGAAGGAAAAGACATCGCTCGTCTGGTCGTACCACTGGCCCTTCAAGCACTCCGGACTGACCCAATACGGTGAGCCGACGGTCTCCAGGCGTGATTTTCTGCTGCAATCAAGCCCAATTTTGGATTAGTTTAACAGTTTAACAGCAAAATCCAGGACAGACTTACGATTTGACTGGTATCTTTGCGGCTAGGCCAAAGTCCCCCACGACGGCTTCAAACTGATCGTTGGCTAGATTGCGGATAAGTACGTTCTAGAAAAGCAGGAAAACCAGGTTAGTTACTCAGATCGATAATGGATGTGGCATTCGAATGGGAAACTCACCTTGCTCGTCAAGTCCCTGTGAAAGATGCCTGCGTCGTGGACATAGCTCATGCCGTGCGCTATACCCAGCGCCAGTCTTATCTTCTGCGTGGCGCTGAGCACCACCTCCTTGTTGGCCAAAAGCTGCTCCAGCGAGCCCCCGTTGATGTACTCGGTGAGGGCGTGCAGCTGGCCCTCCTGCACGCAGACGCCCATAAAGCTGCAAAAATACGGATCGAAGGACGGAAAGAGTTAGTGGGGAGGCGAAACTTTTCGACTGCATTGCAACTATCCGGCGTGGCCCGAATAAGTTTCACTTTCAATCAGCCAACTTGACAGGAACCCAATTTTTACACTAAAAAAAAAAAGATCTTAATTCTATACAATTTATAAATAGTTTTCTGATATTTTTTATAGAAATTATGTTGACTTTGTATATAAAAACCCCTCTAATATTCTTAGTTTACTTTAACCTCAAAGTATTATATTTTTGGATGAGTTTTTCCGAGTGTATATAGCTTATCGCCGGTCGACATGCAATCGGCCACCCCCCACCGGCTCATTGCATTGTTTCAACTTCGCCTCGCTGCGGAATAAAATTGTAATTCGATGCTTTCAATACCAAAGGAGCGCGCAATAAAAAGAGAAAGTTTTCCTTCGACGGTCAGCAGGCGGCAGAAGCTGGAAGGGAATGGCCCTAGGATTTGAAGAACAAAGAAACCACTTCCTAAGCACTCATCTCGGCTTCCTGTGTTAACACAATGTCAATGACTCCTACGACAACTAAGCCTAAGGAGCTCAAGAAGCGGTACAGCAGGACGCGGTGAGGTCATCGAGGGAACCGGAACTGTAAGCTTATTAAGAAAATGGCAAACGCATGCGTCTACCTGGAGTCTAAGTTGCTCCTCCTCCTCTTCGTCCACTCCTGCACTTTGTGTGCAGTCAGGTAAAAAAGGTTAAATGCAGCCAGACAGGCTGACAACGATGCTCCGAGGTGACAATGAACTTTGGTGCTCGCATTTAAAAGCAAGTCAGGTTGCATCATCTAAGGGATACCCTTTAGAAACGCGTTCCCTATGTGCTAGATGCATTTAATCCTAATCCCAATATACTTGCAATCAGAATAAATAGATTGTAAAAAATATAATATTTACTTTTAAACTAATTTATAGAAAGTAAGCAATAGAAAAGAAAAATGTATAAGTTATCTTTATAACTTCCTTAAAAAAACAATTTATACGCAATTTATCTACATTATGCCATACTCAATTAAGATAAAAAGAAAGTGCTGAATAAGAGCTATATTTTTCCCCCTTTTTTGTACACTTAATTAAAGGAAATACCTATTCATTATGAATATATATAAATACAGAAGAATTCGCATGTGACTCAAGTCCCGTGCAGGTGTTCGATACATATGGCAATTCGATAAGGGTTCACAAATTCGTCTTGCGCCAATTGGTTTAATCGGGCGTAGGGGGCTTATCTCCCGGCACATGGCCTGGTCAGTTGCTGGCTGGTTATAGCCATGGCCCAAAAGCGTTTGCCAAATTGTTGGTAACACGACGACGTCGTGTGCCAGATAAGCTTTATCGCCGTCATGCCACCATACAATTCCATTAACTACATACATATGCTATATGCTATATATTGTATAACCGATTCGGAGAAGTCAAGTGGCGTTTGATATACATATATATCGCTTGTGTTTGATCATTAATTTCCAGTTACATTAAAAACTAATTTCATTAGGTTAACCGCAACGACGCATCAAATCCCTAATAAATTTAGCAAACGCAGGAGAGCGATAATTGCTTCGGACACGCAACCTGTCACCCCATCCTCCTTTGGAGTCCTTCCTATCCGGCTGTCAATAAAGCCCGGAACCAGTTTATCCGGGGTGCGGGTGACGTCACGCCAATCAAATGTTATGGCCCAACCGTCACCCCATTTCTCAGGGGACGGACTCGACGCATTTGCATACAATCAAACCCTAAGGGGTTGACCTATGACACCTGTTGCCTGGTTCAGGGGTTTATTGACTCGCATGCTATGCGGAGGCATTAAAAATCTCAGCAACCAGATATAATCATAGGGGTAGCTTAATTGAAATTTCTAGACGGTCTACGGCATTTCCACATTATACTTGAAGTTGAGATAAAGGAACTCACGTAACTGAAAGAGGGTTTTCCTTAGATAATTCAAAACTTAAGCCCAAGTACCCGGTGAAGTGATAAGCCAAATTGAGTGTTTACAAACTGTTTCTAGGTCATTACAACAAGTTCGATCACTTTGAAGGGTGAATTAGCTAATACGATACATTTCAATAGGAAATTTCCTTTAGAAATAATCATATTCAAAACAACAAAATAGTTTCTCATAAGAATGTAATTTAATTTGAATTCCATAGGAATGATTGTGTTAAAAATTAAATTATACAATTTTCCTCTCAATTTCCTTTCAATAACTACGATTTATTTTACATTGAACTGCAATAGAAATGTTCTTTACAAATATATCCAAGAATTGATTGTAAATCTATACAGACTTCAATCTCCATCTTCTCCCAAAAATCATATCTTCCATCAAAAGTTCGACTGTACTTGTGTCCACAAAGACTTATTACGATGCACAAAAAAAAAAAAGATGGAGATGTCTTGGTTACGAGGGCATGACCCTTTTGAGATTCTTGATAGATGCCACAGCAGTGTGTGGTAGACACATGTCAGCCCTCCAGACGGCCCAAGGGCTCGGCTCAGCTTGGATTGGTACTGAAATGAAGTTATCACAAAAGCCGGTGGTAAGACTCACTCCACATGCTTCCAGGTGTTGAAGGCCTCAGCCCGAGGGTTTTGTCTGCCGCACATCCTCTGTGCCACACCTCTACCCCTGCCATCACCATATCTCCCTGTTCCTGCAGCATTTCGAGGTTCGTGGTTCGTGACCGTGGGTGCAGAAGGAGGAGGAGCAGGAACAGGAGGAGGAGGAGGCACACCGCACACTTCCATTTGCATGGCCGGCAGTGCAGGGATTTACGGTTCTAATTCAATTTATTTCCCTGCGTGATGCACGATTAGCGCCCCGAGTGAGTTGCAGTGCCCCTTCCCTTGGGTTCCATTTAATTGTTGTATTTCTTCGCCCCTGCCCCTTTGCCCTTGCCCATTAGCGGCTTACATTAATCGGCTTGCCCGCCCGTAAACACCTCTAATGTGCGCTTTAAGCCGCACTCAACTCGACGCGGCTTTTGGATCTGAGTTGAGCTGTTGACAGAAAGGATTTAATTTTGGGTTAAGGTCTGAAAACCAGAATTAATTGCAAGATCCCAAAGATGAAAACAAATCTGCAGGAAACACAGACATCACAAAAAAAAAAACCGGCCCCACCCCTCAGACAAGGTTCGATTGCAGGCGGGGCAAGATGTTAATTGTGCAATTAATTTATTTCGCATTCATCAAGCCGGGTGCAAACTTTTGTTATTTTTGGAACGCAAAAAGATTAATTAATTATCAGCAGCGAAACAAAATCCTCAGCTCTGGGCTGTGAAGGGAGTTCATCAACCCCCGCATCATCACATCATCAAATTGGCTAAAAATGCAAATCAGTAGCCTAGCAAAACAAAATAAAAGGAAGAGCCTGGAGATCCTGGAAAGGTGTCTAGTCTAACCATGGGGCACACTTTGCTGCGCTTGTAGCAGGAAATGAATACACGTCGAGTGCAGGCACTGCAAAAAATATTTTTAGAACATTGTTCTTCTTTTGAAATGGTTCAAATTATTTAAATTCTTTGGAACTATAAAATAAATTCCTTGCGGACGATGTTTTTGAAGAATTTATTCCAAATTACCATTTGGTAAGAAATGTTTTTATATATAAAATTAAACAACTGTCAAGATCTGTTTGGTAATGTGTTTATAAAATTTAAATTTAAACATTTTATTATTTATTTATTACAAGCAAATAATTCATTATTCTTTAAATGGGAAACTGATTTTATTGTTACTCCTACTGATATTTCCCTGTGTAACCAACCATTTGCCCACTTGAAGATTCTGAGCTCTAAGACTTGCAGCTAAGTAAAAAAAAAGAACAAAAACAAAAAGAATCCGAATCAGAAGCCAAGCAGGAAGCGAGAACTACTCAAGCGGCTATAAACCTTTTCTGCGCCTCTGAAACTGCCGATGCCCATGCCCATGTCGATGCATTGTTCTGCCAGCGTTTAGACTTTCAATTTGTTTCTGGAGTTTCTGTTAGCGGGATTTTCGCCAGTCTCCTTCCCCTCGCTGCTCGATTGTGTAAAATTGAAATGTGCCGCTTTGGCTGGGTGTTACAATATATTTGTTACAGGCATTACACAGTTTTTCCCGGGAAATCGTTTGCCGGCTTTTCTCTTTGCAAGTCTCTTTCGGCTGCAATGAAAACCATAAATTGACACGTTTGCACGTTTCTCCCGAGAGACTGCGCCAATTTGCTTGGGTTTCCCAGACTCTGCTCAGACGACTAGCAAACTCCCAGATACATTCGGGGATTCAGATACATTCGCTGCTAAGCCAAAGCCAAGCAAAGTTGGCCAATCTCTAATAAAATGCAAAATCCCGCTCGGAATTCTTTCACTTGTGCGCGATGTTGCAATAATCGCAAATCGAACTGGAGCATAAAAGCATTTTGCGCTTAATTGAAAATTATTACCACAACATCTCGGCATCGGGCATCAGGCAGCAACAAGAAACTACTGCAACTGCAACTGCAGCAGAAACTGCAACTTCAACAGCAGCAGCGGCACGATCGGCGGGTTAAAAGGTTGACACAAAAGGCAAACAAAACTCGCTTTTAGGCAAACAGCAAAAGCCAAAGTTAAGGGGGTGGAGGCGTGGCTGTGGGCGTTATAAATGCTCCTAAACGCTGCCAACTGCAATTACCATTCCGGCCAACAACAACAAAAAAAAAACACACACACACATACAAAAAACTACAGCATTTCGAAATGAAATGATTGAATTTGGGTTTTTCAATTAGAAAAATATGCAAAACGTGATGCGAAAATTATGCAGATTGCAGCTGCTGCAGCAGCAACATCCAACAGCAACAGCAACTACAACAAGAGCAACATCCAACTGTGGCGGCTTAAATCTCTCGTTACTTCCTCTTTATGTTTCAACAACCGATTGACCGATTTTTCTGGCGGCCTCCCGAAAAACTGAAAAAGAAAGCCGGGGCCTGCATTGGGTGTTGCATAAATCTGAATATCTAATGCTCGCTCGCCTTTTTGTTGTGCAAAAATTGATTGAAGTGTATTGAAATTGATTGAAAGTTGATGACATAATTTCGTACAACAAAAGAGACATAAAGACAAAACGCAGAAGCAAACGCTAACGCAAATTGGAAGTGAATGTTGGTTGGCAGCAGAGTCGGGCCAAAAAGCCTCTAATAGGTGAGAGATGGTTTATGGGACAACGGGCTGACACGTTTATTTACCATTTTATGGCTTCGTTTTTTCCTTTTATTTCTGTTTGTCACACGGAAGTTGACAATTACCTATGCGATTTGTATATGCTGACAAATATCTTCGAGAGATAAGCTAAATCCGAGAGGGAAATTATGGCCACAGTGAGTAATGGCTGTCAAGAAACTTGTTACACCGCTGGCACGCAACTAAAAACAAAAAGCATCATAATACCCTGAAAGGGGTATAAAAACGAATGGAATGCCATGCAGCTCATTAAATTCCAATCTGTATCTGCATCTGTCTCTGCACAATGTGCATTGTATTTGTGAGATACATGATATTACTCATTTTTGGGGTACATCAATCCTTGTGCTCTTCTTTTTCGCTGTTGTTCATGTTTTTACATGTGTTAGCACTTACAAAAGCCACCCAATGTTACATTGTGAGTTCAATGACTTGCAATTGCGTCGCACAGCGTTGTTGTTGTAGTTTTTTATATACGTATATCTCTTTTTTGTTGTTGTTTGAGACGCTGGCAGACATAAAGCATTACCAAAATAAATAAAAAGCATATACCCGCCCGCCTCCGCCATCGCCCGCCCCAATTTTGGGTCAGTGAGTTGAGTTCACAGTGTTTTTGGCATTCGAATCGTAAACTGAATAGCCCCCCCGCCCATTGGCATTGATTATTGCCGGCTTTATGAATGCATAAAATCGCTCAACCAATATCTAAATATAGCCACCACCTATGGCTATGGTCTATAAATAGTTTCGATCGGAAGCCAAATCCGTGATGCAAATGCAGTGCGATATGGATAATAAATAAAACATCTGTTGACGTCAATGGGGTACTACAACTCTTCACGGATCGAATCCAGATCGAACGAAATAAAACAAAATAAAAACAACCTGAACAAGCTGCTTAATGAAATTGCGCGCGACGTTTACCAGGCCATGTTGATCATCAATCAGAAATTAACCCAATTTAGCTTTCTTTGTTGCTGCTGAAGCAGCAGCTTCAATTACAGATACAGATACTCGCCTCAAGGTGTGCTGTCACATATATAGAGCTAGCTATATGGCTATATCTATCGACAATTGACGATTGGTAAGCAAACATGAAATGCTGCTGCACTGATAAAAGTGCAACCAGTCGCCGGAGTCGGCGTCGTCGTCTTCGTCGTGTATCCATTAAGCAATAAAAAGAAATGTTTAGATGGCCGCAATCATGGCACGCTCTCTTTCAGATACTTGTTGCAGCTACCAGCGCTACCAGCAACTTGCACCCGGCAACTTGCAACTTGTCAAAGTCGGCCTGCTGAGGCGGGCTAACTGTACAAACAAGTAGCAAGCAACTTGAGAGAGCAGAAATTAAGGACTCAATTCGGCCAGACACTAAATCCTCAATTAAAACGCATAATTATACATTCGTTCGTGTTGCAGTTCCTCAATGAATTGCCCCATTTAAGCCATCTTGCACAATGAAATTCTCATTAAATTGTCAACAATTTCAGCTAGATCTCGGCAATCTTTTCATTAGCCCGCGACAGCGGACCAGCCACTGGGCGCCCATTCGATTCAAGGCCAACGATTTTCAGTTTATTGGCAAGCATTTCGTACAAAAAAGGGGGGACAGAAACGAGCCGCCTTTGCCGCCGCCGCCGCCAACTCAACTCAACTGAACACGACACAACACAAATCAAGCCAAGACAAATACGAAAACGAATAATGATGGTCGAGGGACAACAATGCGCAGTGTAGTGGCCCCCTCCACAAAGGAGACGCCGCCGCCGGAGATCGGGGTTGCGGCAAACATATAGCCACTAAACACAAGTGCACTTAAAAAAGTTAGCTCGCACTTAAATATAGAAAATAGTTTTTCAAAACTTTGAAATAATTTTCAGAAAAAAAGTTCAGTACTGTAAAATAATATTTCTGATTGATAGATATTACACCATTAAATTAATAAGTTACATTATTTAGAATTTAGCTCAGTGTTCTTAGGAGTGTATAAAATATAAGTAGTTTATGAGTATTAATATTATACAAAATACGAATTATTTCTGAATATCTAGAAATAAATTCAAAAGCAAGTAAAAACCCATCACATGAGACTTTGTGATAAATAGAAATTCACTAACAGGGGTTTTTTTTTCATCAAATACTAAATGCACTTTATTTTATAATTACTAATTTCATAATGACATCAGAAAACGAATTACTTTTTTTTTTAATTACCATAACATTTTTTTCTAATTAGAATATTTCTAACCAAAACATTGTATTTAAATATGTTTCCACATTTGACTAGCTTTCAAATACAGAAACAAATGCACAACTATAATATTTTCTAAAATGAAAAAAAAGGGTGATTTATTTTTAGAGTGCATTCCCCCACCACAGACGACCTTGACGTCTCTGGGACGCCGACTCATCATCGTTGGAAGATGAGTGGGCCGAACGAACGAACGAACGAATGGCTGGCTATCGACACATTCAATTAAGTGCAATCTGACCTTAGTGCAATCTCTTGGAATCGAATCAATAGATGATTGCACAAGCGGCGGCTGCTGCACCAGAAACGGGGTCACCACCATTTAGTGGGTAGCATAGCAGCTCCTCATCCGCTAAACGCTTTAACATTTCACACCTCCAAGCCAGAGCAGCGCCAGGAAGCGGTGATGGAGTCATTAACCCAGCACTCGCGCACATTTGCATGCCAACAATTTGTCAACATTTGCCCACAACTTATCACCTGCTTAGCATCGCGCTGAGGCGCAAAGATCAACTGAAACATCCATCAGCTCTCGGGGAATTGCAGCCATTGTGTTTGCCACACTGTTGGTAATGAGTCGGAGGGCCCAAGAACTGTGACATGTCTTACCCGAGCTTAGTCGCGTTAAATGAGCGTTTAAATGGTTTTCAGCCAACGGGACAGCGTTATTTGTATCTCCTCCGCACGACTCTTACAGCAGCTTACAGCTTGGGTTCAAACAAAACGAGAGGAATACAACAACAACAACAAAAATAGAGAGCAGGCGCCGTGTTTGCATTTGGCGAAAGCCACTCAATGGAAGCCAACTTCAGCAATGGGATTTGTGAGGCAAACACAATGCATCTACTGCCTGCACTGGGAGAAAACTGTACACTAAAGATCCCAGGCAGATTGAGAACGAGAAGCTACTAAATGGGAATTCTAATTTTCATGAAATCAATTTTCTTATCTTTTCTATTAATATTTAATTTGAAATACTTTTTTTTATGATTATTGTTCATTAACTTATTTTTTGCAGATACCCAATTTTAAAGATAAAATCTCGTTTAGCAATTATTATTTTAGAGCTTTGCAAGGGAAAGTAAAGAAATTTCGTCAAGAAAAATTGGTTAACGAGTTTCAGTGAAAGTTCTTCAAGTTGTAAAAATCATTAGATAAATCACTTCATTATTGAACATCCAAAGAATCAATGGGAAACTAAAGTTGTAAATTATAAATAATTTAGTCGAATTGTGTTAAATTACTGTTTCTTATTTAATCCAATGAATCACGAATCATTTTTTGAGTAAACTCAATTAAGATTAATGGAATTATTTATTTGTGTTTTTTTTTTTTTGTTGGTAGAATATTTTTTCGTGGGTCATTTAATAAATTTTCCATTATATTCTAGAGAACACATTTAATATATTTTATCTTATATTCCACAGCACTACTTTATACATATTTGATACATATTGTACTACTTTATTAATTTTTGATATATATTTTACTACCCTATACATATTTAATCTATATATTTGTAAATATTCTCCACTGCATTATTTGATATACATTTTCCAAAGGATTGTTTTATATATTCTTCCCTCTGTAATATTTTATATATATTTTCCACTGTAATATTTTGTATATATTTTCCACTGTAATATGTTATACGTGTATATATTTTTTTCCATAGCAATACCCATTTGTTTATAAATTATTTTGCAGTGCCTGGTGCTGTTGGTAAGTAGAGTGACTATCTGTCAAGTTGGCTGTTGCCTGGGTGCGGTTGGGACAGCTACAAGTCATGTGGGCCTGTGGGGGGGTGGGCGTTTGGGGGCGGGGCAGTTGCAGTTCCAGTTGCAATCCAATTGCCTGGCTGGGCTGACTCTCGGCTGACTTGGCTGCCTTGTTGCGTTCTCATTGCGCGACATTCCGCATTAAGGCGGGCGCGTGATAAGTCCATAAAAAATACACACACGACCGCGTTGAGTGTGAGAGTTGTGGTCTCAGTCTTGTGGGCAATAAGTCACCGGTGTATTGGGAGTGGGGAGTGGGGGGATGGGGTGTGGGTGTGGGTGGACAGGAATCTATATGCCAGTATAGTATCTGGCTGGGAGCACGCGAGGCATTCCACAATCGGCCTGCTGCCGGCTACAAAGGTGGTTTCAATTACCCCACAGATTAGTTCTATTAATGCTCGACTGCACCAGTATTATTAGCTCATGAGATGCAACGGTAAAGCTATAGAACGACGCCGCAGCTCTGGCCAATCAATAGGCTTCATTAGCCGTAAAGCAGCAGCAGCAGCTCCAATGCCCGGACGGGTGGAGAATCCATGGGAGGTGGCCCCGCATATATACGAGACGCCCAGCGGTGTAGCTGTTAAAATTGGACAGTTAGCCGACAGCAACGATCGTTAAGCATCATTAAACACGCCCGCCAACAAGAGCAGCGCCTAACTAACTGCCAGTCAGTCAGTCAGTCATCCAGTCATCCAGTCATTCCGACAATCCAGACAAGCAAACTGAGCTGAACTGAGCTGGGAGCGGAGTGTTTTCCGATCCACGTCACTGATAAAATCACAATCGCGGATCGAGGATCGCGGATCTAAGCAGGGTTCAATCGGGTGGAACTATTTAAACATAAATAGCCCCCATATGGCTACACTTGGGAAAATCAAATGGCATTTAAAACACCTTGATTCGGGAATATTTTCAATTCAAGAGGGAACCTTCGCATACGATTTTTGTTCATCTATGTAATTAGTTGAATCAATAAGAATATTTATTATTATAATTTAATCAAATAATGATTCATATTTTCTTTGTATTTGTTACTTAATCAAATTAATTAAATATTGAAATATAGTCTGCTTGAATAATGTTGTAAAAACATTATGCTAAAATTGAAAATAATTTGCCAGCGGTTCAAAATTTTATAGCCTGTATTTTAGTTCATTTAAAAGTGAAGAAGGGAAATGCCATTGGTGCTTAAATTAATAAAAAAGAAAATATATATATTGAACCCCTTTGTAGAATAATATAATTTCCTCATTTTCATTTCTTTCTTTCACAATCGGTTCGTTCTTGGTTATGAGACCATATTTTTCCGAGTGTCATCTTAATTGGACCGCTCAAGTATAAATAACTATGCTGACGGGGGGGATGGATCCATAAAACAAAGAACTACATGCGTGTGGACCTGCATTTTAATTTCATCAAACCAATGCAATCGGCCGGCCTGTGGGCCTATGGCGCCATAGTTGCATTCCAGAGTTTTTCTGAATTTTCATTTAATGCCCACGATTAAAGAAAAGTTGGCAGCTGCATTCGCCTTCGTTGCATTTCGTGTGGGGTAGTTGTTGTTATTTTCTTATTTTTGTTGTTCTTTTTTATATTTTTTTTCATTCTGCTGTTTTCGTGGCTGGCTGACTGGTTGGTTGTTCCGCTGACCCAAATCCATCTCTCAACGAGCTAGGCACACAGCGAAATAAGTTGGCCAGGGCATTTAATCGCCAGAATCCGTTGAATTTAATTCCCTGACTGCGATTTGCCGCACGTCTCACTGCTGTCTCTGCTCAGTTCTGTTCTGTTTTTCCATCTGATGACAGATGTCATAAAAATCAGGTGTGCTCTTCTCTTGGTGGGATTACCTTAACGGATTCTCTTGGTATAAAGAGGTTAAAGTTGGATTGGCTGCGAGCAAGCCACAATGTGGTGGGAAGAATTGATTTTTCTCCTTCCCCATTTTTTTTTTCGGGGTGTTAACATTGTAAATGAAGGGGCGTGAAAAGGTCTAAGCCAGAAATTGCATATTCATGTACGGGGCAAAAAAAAAAAAAAAAACAGAACCCACCAGAGATACAGGAAAAAGATGGGCGGTGCAAAATGGATTGGCCTGTCTGGCAGTTTTACGGAAAAAAGCGCTAAAATAGAAAATGGCAAAAAAAAACGTCCATGAGAAGTGCATACAATTGAAGTTGAAACATTCAGTGTTGCGTGCAGTCACGTGAAGATACTACAAAAAAAAAAACAATACAAATAAATTGGAAACAAAAAATAAAGTGGAAAAATAATGTAAACAGTGAAGTGTGTAAGCTACGCAGCAGCTTGGCAATTAAATCTAGTCAAGCCAGACAATGTCATGACTATCGCAATTGCCCCCGAGGAGAGCCTTAGCCATATTGTTTCAGACTGTGCTTTTCGCGCAGCCACCACTCAGTCAATTACATCAGCAGTTTTTTTTTTTAAGTTTTGCTTTTGTGTGACCCGCAGCCGCCGTGAGAGGGTCCCCTCCTCCTGGCCATAAACCAACCAAACACACACACCACCTGGTCACTGCCAAGGTAATTACAGACAGCCAGTGCAACAGCAGCAGCCCCTGAACTTGACCTTTCGTCGGGCATCGGAACTGTTTTTGGTATACGAACAGCGAGTTTTGGTCTTGAACCGCTCTGAACTCGATCTCGAACTCGAACTCTTTAAAATGCCAGCAAATGGCAAACGCCAAATGGCTGGTCGACCAACAAAAAAAAACAAAAAAAGTAAACAAACCGCAAAACAATAACAAGGCAATCTCATTTCGTTCAACAGCAAATATTTGCCAAAGCATTACTTTGAAAGTAAACATATTTCCATTAAAAACCGTTCAATAATCAAAAATTATGCACACAATTATGGAAATTTATTAATATAATGATCGGAAATTTACTTGGAAGTTTGAAAACACAAACTTTCAACGATGAAATAATTTATTAACCTTTTATAGATTTTTCTAGTATGTAGAAATGATTTTCTTAAATTAGAAGGGAATGACTCAATTTGCATACAATTTTATAGGCCACTGAAGACACTTATTTAGAAACATTCCACTCTGTTTAAACTTTAAACAAGACAATCAATTGCTGATAACTTAAATTACTTAATTGAATTATCAATGGAAAATTATCTTGCTTTTCAAAACATTTTCGATTGCCCAG
Organism: Drosophila setifemur; assembly: GCA_021224005.1. Classification (NCBI taxonomy): domain Eukaryota; kingdom Metazoa; phylum Arthropoda; class Insecta; order Diptera; family Drosophilidae; genus Drosophila; species Drosophila setifemur. The sequence continues at coordinate 15,697,053 of JAJJHY010008598.1, read as the reverse complement.
TGTAGATAGAATCCCTGACCAGCAGCTCCAGTGAATCATACCCAACCAACTACAGAGCACATGAATATTGTTTTCGATTTTATCATAGGTCAGTATTTTGATGATGTGAGAGCTGAGCGAACAGCAGCAGCTTCTATCCCCCAGCAAGTACGTGGTTAAAATATGCAAAACTCAATTGAATCAGACGGATGAGAACACGAACATGATTTGCACAGAATTCGAAATAAAAAGGCCCCGCGGGATGAACCCATTAAATTGTTTACGTAATCCAACTAAATGAATGGTCAATTCGCGGTGAGGTGCGAACTGAATGCGTAAACAAAATCGCGGGCCACATGATCGTCAAGCAACAAAAAAAAAGGGAATATATATCTTACAGTACATATATCTCATTTAGAGTGGAGAATAAAAAATAACAAGAACGATCATTCATAAATCTCGCCAGCATCAGAGTCAAGTTTGCAATTAAAAGCGACGATGACTAAGAAATCCGAGATCTTTACATTGACCTATAAGCTGGACTTGGCTTTTGTTTACTTGCGATTAGAATAATTATATATATATATATGTTTCTGGGCTATATTTACAGCGACATTCTTGGGCGATAAGGGTCTGTGATAATATTTTTTTGAAACACTTACCTCAATATATTTGCATGCGAGAGCTTATTCAGCAGCTGCACCTCCCGGAGCATATTCGGTCGATTGGCCCGCAACTGATTCATCTTCAGCACCATCACCTGGCCGGTTGTACGATGTCTGACCTAGAAAATCAGAGAAAAAAAAACATTGCCAAATCAGTGACATGAATTTCATATATAGTAAGTTACTTGGAGATCCATAAATCGTTCTGCCTGAGCTGACAACTCAAGTGCAACCAACAATATATATGGACGTGTAAATCGGGAGGACACGGCTAACTAAACTAAACCAGCTATTTAATTTGACGTTTTTTTTGTCTGAGAATTTTTTTTTTTTTTGCATCGAGGTTCCAGGGTCAAGTTTGCAAGGAAAGTTGCCGACGAGTGCAAAGCAAATATTGGGAGCTGCATGGCTGGATAATTGCATTGAGACCACACCAGCAAAGTGGTTTTCATGGATTTGTGCAGACCAAATGAAAAATCAATAAACCCGTCTGTCTGCAATTTAACGGTGGCCGGTGGTTTGGTGGTTTGGCAGCCACCAAACTGTCTGCAATCACAATTAAAATCGCAAATTGAATTTGCCTCAAGTGGAGGTGGTTTGGGTAACCCTCCTCCTTCTGCCTCTGCCAAGGGTTAAATGTCAGTTGAACTGGCCAACTGTCAGGTATAGGTGCTATTTCTGGACGCTCTCGAAGAAGCTATTTCTGTATATCCTCATGCACTGAAGGAAACTATTTGCAAGGTACTTCTTTATATATATTGAAGTTATCAATGATAAATCAGAAAGACACGAAATAATATTTTTTTTAAACAATTCCATAAAAAAATGATTTAAATTTGTATCTTTAAACTCAAAAAGTAGTTAATGAAATTATTTTTATCAAGCTCAATGTTTCTTTGCCAATTTTAAGTTTCTCACCTTATCTAATTCATTATAATCTCTAAAACAAATTCTTCAATTAAAACTAAAGCCGGCTTTATCCAGTTTTCTTGTCCCGCAAATATTATACTATAAATTTGATTTAAGAGCACATTTTTTCGCAGTTTACGACTGCTCGTCTGAGCCGGGATTGCCACTTGGCGCCAGACAACATTATTCACAATTCGCTTAAATAAATAGCCCCGAGACGCTGCCAAGACACAACTCTTCCTTAGTTTTATTCTATTTTTAAGCCGCCGAGTAAGGCAAATAAGTATGTACATATAAATACATAAAAAAAAAAGAAAGAAAACAAACAAGCCAACATACAGAGACAACAGGCACTTCTATTCCTCGAGTTGCGAATTTCTCGGCCCTCTGCTAATGGCAGCAAATTAAGTTTCCTGCCGATCCTCTCGAGCTTCGCTGGTAGGTGAGTAAGTTGAGATACCTTCAAAGCGGGAACGGGGAACAGGGAACTGGTAACTGGGAATGGGGCCTGGGGACACGTGTGCGTGGGTGACACACACGGAGCCGACAACAACAAAAAAATAAAGAAAAGAACATATATATATATATATGTATATGGAAACTGCAGTACCCACAACAGTCGTAACCAAGTCGTTGTCATTCTTTATTGTCCTGTTGCGCTTTTAGCTCATTTTGGCTTTGTGCTGGCCCCTATTCTTTTTCCTCTTTCAGCCTTTTGCGTCGGTGTTAACAAATTTATGAAGTTTCTAGCCATTTGCTATTTGCTCACGCCCTGGGGCCAAAGTCCAATTCACGGCGGTCCCCAAGTCTTGAGTTGTTTACCTCATTGTCTGGCAACATGTGGCAATCCAAAAAAAACAGGGGGGGAAAAGATTGAGGTTTGGGGATACAACAAAATATGAATGCGAAATTGGCCAAGATTCTTAACTCGGCTCAGAATTCGATTTCCGCTTTGTGTCACTTTATTTTCGGCTAGGCAGCTCCTCATGTCATCCACTCATTTGGTTATCTGCTTATCCAAGAGCTTTCAATATATAAATATATTTTATGTGTGTTTTCCGCAATCAAATCGATCGCCTCATAATGCTGACACACCCAGCCGGATTGACTCCAAATCTATTTGAGTTGGGTAAGGTTCCTTCTTTTCTAATCGATTGTACAGCGGGGATTGTATAAGATGGCTTGATATTTTTTTGGGGCTATTAAATATTGCGACATAAAATAACCAAAAAAATATATAATTCAAAAATTATTCATAGTTTTCAGTTTAGTTTTCAATCCCAAGTTCCTCATACCCAACCTCCACTGTATTTCATTCTTTAATTGCCGAATAATTTTGTGCGTTGTGCGTGACCAATATTTAAAGGCAGAAAGCTCTCTGTTTGCCAAATAGATTTGCATTAGCTTTGCCCATATGGAAAGCGGCCTCGGCAGAGAGTGCCATTTGAGCAGTCAGTCATCCAAGAATGAAAAGAACCACTCCCATGACTGTTTGCCGAAACAATTAAACCATTAAATGCATTTTAGAAGCGCTTAATGAGCGCCGCAGATGAAACGAGAAGCGAGAGGCAATTCCTGCAGTGCCTACAAAATGCATGCCGAGAACGTGTGTATTTATCCAAAAATGTTCGAACCGCTTCGTGCGGCAGACAAAGCAAATGCCGACTTTGTGCCCCAGTGCAGTGGACCAAAAAGTGGCACGTCCAAGTTCCTAAGTCCAAAGACTCGGCTTGGCCTGCAACTGTGCTAAAAAAAAACAAGAAAAAACCCAGAGAAAACATAAAAAATAAAAGAGAACTCCACATCCAAACATGTGTGGATTGATCTTTGGCTTGGCCGTCGGTCAGCTTCAAAGAGTGCTGCGGCGGTCTCTTATTGAAAAGCGTTTAGGCCAGCAATGAGACGTGAGAAAAGAATTACCGTCACAAGCATCCCATCGATGGGCTTCCAAAATAATCAATTACAAAAGGTGTTCGAGTGAAAGAGTCCCCCCTCTGGGTTGGTCGTCGTGTGTGGGAAAGTGAATATCTTTATGAGTTCTAAAAGCTCTTTATATGAGCAGCTTTACGAGAATTCCAATCTTAGATCTATCTTCCCAACGTCAATTCACACCTCTCCCAGAGATCTCCGATTTCCATTCCCGTTTGTTATTAATATTACCCCTAAATGTTTCATAAACAATCATTGCCAGAGCCAGCTAAAACAATAAACAATTGTGAACTTCTTTGGCTCTCTGTTTGCTTGTTTTGCAGCACGGAAAGGCTTTTAAAAATTCGTTTGCTCTTCAAATAATGTTAAAAGTTCCTGTCAATAACCGACCGACGAGTGAGTGGAGTGCGTTCTGCGCCTTCAAATGAATTGCTTCAAACCATTATTACTTAACCAGTTTTTATGGCCAGCTGAGAGAGTCATCCGCATCGCATCGCATCGCATCGATGGTTATGTCAACGGGCAGCAGCAGCAGCAACTGCAGCATCGCATCTCTCGGGCGGCATGCAAACAAATTTCTTGCCTTTTGCCGTAAATACCCGTATTTTCACTTTCAGTTGAGGCAAAAATGAAAATAACAGTCGAACGGCCGCAATAAAATGGTGGCGGTTGCGGAAACAAAAACACAACCAAAGCAACGAAAGTTGCCGCACCACCTCGCCAAAAAACATCCTTTTTGACCAAAAGGCCAAATGAAACAACAAAAATACACCACCAAACCAGTCAGGCTCACACTGACATTTCAGCCGGCTAAGAAAAACAACAAAAAATTAAACAAGCGGCTACAGAAAAACCCGATCGCTTTTCGGCCTGCCGCTGATGTTACATGTATCTGCTGCTGCTGCTGCTGTTAGCCGAAAAACGCGTTTTTTCCCCAACGGACGCGGCATGGGGCACACGTGTGACATTCGATCTGCCAGGTTGAGATGCCAGGTAAACCACTGAATCCGACTGCGACTTCCAGTCGATTGCACCGACTGCCATCCACCATCAACCATATCTACCATATCCATATCCGCCCGTCCGAGGCCGCCCTCCCGTCGATCGGTGGAAATATTCCAGCTATTTCCACGCCACGGCTACGTTTCGTTTTGCTGGTTAACAAATACTTAATGCGATTTACAGTTGGGTTTTTTTCATTCACTCAGAGCACTGAGTCTGGTCAATCATCTTTCACATGCACTCAGAAAAGTAATCACACGCCTGCAGGTTTTTTTTTTAAACTGTCAACCCTTGTATACTTTAGTAGTTTTCTATCATAATATCTAAACGATTTTTACGAATATTGTTCCTTGAACATTTAGTAAAGAATTTCCTATTTTCACATTTAATATATTAATTTTCCATAAGCCAGAAATGTGGTATGAAAATAAAATTACAATGTTAGACAGATACTCATAAACTTTTCTATTAATAAACAATTGATATAAATTTAATAATTTTCGATCATTAACTTCACAAATATTATAGTAATAATAATATAGTATTATATGTAAATATATTTCTTGTGTATTAATTGAACATCATATTTCGAAAATATATTTTAAAAAACCCGACATAATATCTATTAGCCTATTAAATAAATTGATGTATCACAAATATATTTCTTAGTTTCAAAAGATAACTTCGCAATACAATTTCTCAATTCACAGTTTTTGTTCCAGATCTTTTCAAGTTTTTTTTTGAGTGCAGCAACATGTTGAGGCAACACGAGTTAGCGGTACAATGTCACAGGGCGAGGGGAACAGGTAAGAGCGGTGTGTGGAGGGGGTCAGGGCGGAACAGGTAAGTCTGGCCAAAACGTGTTCTGGCACACTCTCGCGCGTTTTTCACGCCGCCGTGCGAACCCAAGAAATACGCACGACAAATGTCGGCTAAAACTATGTAAGACAAATATTAGGCGAAGCGAGAGGTGTTGCTGGCAGGCTGACTGGCTGGCTGGCTAGTCAGCAACTTCTGGTCATTCCCATTCCCATTACCACAACCCATGTTCCCACCTCCGGGGAGAAGAATAACCAGCCAGTGAGCCGGCTTTGAATGGAATTTAACCCAGTTTGCTTTCTTCTTTCTCCAGCTGTGCTTGGCTTCATCAGCTTCAGCTTCAGCTTGAGCTGTTTTGGTTTTGGGCGTCGTTTGGGGCCCGATCTAAATGGCCTTTATTGCTATGGTCAGTTATAACGACAGGTGACTTTTATTTCGATATTTGCATGGCAGAGCAGCACACGGAACGGGTTTAATGGGTATCATTATTATCATGCGAAAGACTAAATTAAGATTTTCGCCTGAACTAAAATTAAACTAACTGGACTGACGTATTGCCAAATATTTATAGACATCATGATATGGTATGGCTCCGGCCGCAAAATTGCTTGGCCATTATCGGGGCCGTATAAATACTCGGACGTACATACTATATAGGCAATATCAGCAGAGAAGTCAAGTATATTTTCGGATTATAATTTAATGGGCTAATCTAATCAGGGCGACAATTCTTATCTGGTCATTGAAAGTTCAGCTCTCCAAGGGCAAACCTTTGAATTGGCCATAAAGATGCAGACACTGGAGTCGGAGGGAGTCGGAATGGGGATGGCGGCGATTGAGATTCCAAGTAATTAGCTCGGGTAGAGCGTGCATCAATCACCATAAACATTTACAGCGGATACAATTGCAGATAAAACTTCACGGCCAACCCACCAAATAATAGAGATATATGTACGTACATATATCTCTATATTATGCTTTCGGCCACACAAACAGAGCCATAAACATCGGTTGCAAAAACTGAACAACAAAAAATTAACAGCTCAAGTGCCGTTTTAAGCGATTTCGAATATGGTTTTCACATGGTGCCAAGCCAAACCGAGCCGATCCACCTTCTCCACAACATATCTGCGAATGTAAAAATGTTGAGTGGGCTGTGGGCGTTGCAACTGTGAGATGTAAAAAAAAAACAAAAAACAACCAGGAAATGCTCGCAAATCCAAAGAATATTTCAAGCTTCAGAGCCAAAGATGTTGCAAGCTGCAATTATTGAGATACACAGATATGGCCGAGAGATACAGTTACCGAGATTTATGCAACCTTTCAGAGGTAACATACTATATATATATGTAATATATTGAACTTGTTACGTATGACTCGGACTTGGATGATTATTATGGTTTTGTGTTTGTACTTTTAATTGTTAACGGAAGCCATCGGCGCAGTTATGCAAATGTTGATTTTTTGTTGTGGGCTTTGTTTGGTTTATTTTGTTTTTTTTTTTCGGATTTTTTTTTGCGGCACCAGCTCAGCTCCTGCCTGTTGTTTCACCTTTTCCTTTCTGTGGCACATGTTTAACAAAATTTTATTTCGTGTTAAGCAAATAACTTAACAAGTAAAATGTTGTTGCCGGTGGATGTTGCCTCTGTGGTTGAGAGGCAGGAAGCAAATGCAACAGCAACAGCAATAGCAACACCAACGGCCGCCTGCAACTGCAACATCAGCTCACGCATATTGCACAACAACGGATTTTTTGCTTTTTTGTGGGAGGATGGTTGCAATTTTGAACAACAGCAATTATTAGCTGTTAGCTGTTAGCGGGCAACATGGAAATTCGATATCAAATTGAAAAAGCCAAGTGCCGGCTGTGGGGGCGGAGACAATTAACGCATTTTCTAACCGCTATGCATCACGAACATGCGGAAATTGCACACAAGTACGAGTACGAGTGCGAGTACGAGCACATCTCAAAGCCGAGTTAAAAAGCAATAACAATAATAGCAAACATTGCATAATCAATTAAAATCTGACAAGGGGCCAGGCTAACCTCCTCCTCGTCACTATCGCCACTGCTATCAGCCTCGAGAGATCACCTTCAGCAGTTCATTCACGTTGACTTGTGCTCAACTACTAAGTATAGTTTAATGGCCGTCATGTTATGTCATCCGATTTCATTACCCTTAATGCTGTTCTCACGATCGGGTAGAGTATATAGGACTCCAGACAAAGCTCCTACTTTTAATGACAGCCGGCACAACAGCGAACTTTACGATTACACGATCGACATGCCGGCCCATAAAAAAAAGAGAGAAACACACATTTAAAATCGAACACGTTCTACATATTGAATTATAACAATGTGACAATAGGAACAATCATGTGGGATGACTCGGCAGGGACCGAGGAATGTGCCCTGCATATGCTAAAGGGTTCTCCTAAAGGTTCTCCCCCCTCTTGGAAATTAATAAACTAGATACACAATGTATTGTGTTTGCTTAGGTTGAGGCACGACGACGACCACAAGACATTCTTTGATTGAACCTGATTTGTTTATGGGCCCAGCCCTGTTGAATATTTCCTTTCATAAAAAAAAGAACAGGAAAGAAAGGCTGGATTCAGGGACCGAATATTCGAATACTCTGCCAAATCATATACACTTATTTTGATCTATTTTATTTATAAGATCAATGCAATTTTTACTTAAAGTTTTCAATCAATAAATTCCCCTAAAAAAATATTCTTTCTCATAATACCCCCCGCAAGGGTATTGGAAAATGGCACGACCCCCTGCTGCGAATATATATGTTACAGTATAGTTAACAATCCGCAGAATCGAAGGTCATACTTATTTGTATTCTTCGGGCATCAATCATTTTGCGGTCTTGGAATGTGCTGAAATATGCACACACACACACTCTATATATTATTCTATATAAGATTTAATGAGTTAATGGTTGTGCCGAACAATATATTAGACTGATAGATAGATCTGATAGTTCCGTTGCCACAATCGCGCTATCTCTGTCTCTTGCTTCACCTCTATTTGTGTACTTTACGATACTTGCCGTAGTACCGCACAATAATAAAATTAAAAGCCGCTTAACTTGTTTACTTTTGCATCAATGGCATGGCAAAAGACATAATAAATGGGTTAAGTAAACAAAAAATAAATAAACCAGCAACGTCATTAACTGACGAAGTTTCTGGCCCGTTGACTTTCTGGCCACAGTTATCGCCGGGTATTATTTTTGTCAGTGATCTTAGATGGTAGATACGCAGATACATGCTCGTACTGACGGAACGATTGCATAGGAAATTACGGTTTTTAGTTATTTCGTTTTTTTGTAATATTCGGAGGGGAACAAAATACGACAGAAAAGACACCCCAAGGTAGTTCCGCAAATGTTAAAGTTTTTAACGGAATAACCTTTGAAAGTGCTGGAAACACTCATGAGTGCATTTTCATAGCCTGACTCATGTGATTATATATTCATAAATAAAAATAAAAATGGGGGTGCAGTTTTACAACCGTTAAACATAATGAAATCATCGTTTTGAAAGGCTATAATAGAAACCTTACACATATCTTGTATAACTACTGCAAACCATTAAATAACTTTGTGATTTATATTATTTGTGTGTTTAGTTAGTGAATACTCTACAGAAATCTCTTTCAATTTCCTCCGTGTATGAGAAATAATTTAATCTTAGATACATCATTGTGAGTGCAATTAAATGGATAAATGTAACACAAAATCAATTAAAAGCGTCTCGTTGTACATGAACAACCCAGCAGATACAACAATATCGACAACAAGCCGCGTCAAACAAACTGTGCTAAATACCAGAAATGAAAAAATTAAAAAAAAAAAAGAAATAGAAATAAACCGCACAAGACAGTAGCAAACTGTTAATTGGATGTGGCGACTGTCAATCGATAGGTGGAAATGGAAAGAAAGAACACAATTCCGGACTGCTCTTTCGACGACGTCGGCTGGGGATTAGGGGTTGGCGGCGGGCGGTGCAAAAGCCATTTGACCTTAGAGCCAAATTGATCGAATTGGCAATTGATTGGCCAATGTTGCTGCAATCGGAACTGTTTGGGTGGGAAACTCACTTCACTTTTCACGGGGCTTGGCGCCAAACCCTTCCCTGTCTTACTATATAGACGTAATATAGGCTTTTCGATCAAATATGCGCGTCGTGTAAGTCATACAATTTAATTGCTTTTATCGCACGCCTTAAATCGCAGACATCAGTCGATGTGGGCCCGAGCTCTGTCAATTAAATTAGAAAACCACGCGTAAGTCACTCTTCTGCTCGTCTGTCTGTCCCGAGTAATCCCGAGTGGATGAGGCGATGCATTTGGCCAGTTGTGACACGTCCCTGCGATTAAAATCAACATAAAGTCCAGACACACGCTTTCCGCTTGACGTTCTCTTCCCTTCCCCCTCTCTCAATTTTCATTAAATGACAACAACAAAAGCCAGCACAACTTCCGTTTCATAGCCCCATGTCGCTTCCTTTCAAACCCAAGCCATCCAATCCAATCAAGACCCGGCGATCCCCGCGTTTCTTCAGGCTGACCATAAAAGGGTCACCGGCATGCTGGTGGCGATTAGCACGAGATGCCCCCAGCGAAAGGGTTTTCGCATCCCTATTTGGCTAGCGAAAACAGCAAACCAAGATGGGACAAAATAGATTGATCGAAAGTTGGAACACCCTTTCTGATCAATTTTAGATATGTCAGACATGGGAGAGATTTCCAAATGTGATGACAAAAGATCTACAGAAATGTTAGCGATTTTCATTGTAATGATAAAGGGCAAATCCTAATATAATAGAAATACTTTCCATTTAAATTTGTATTAAATTCCTCAATTCTAGGAGAAAGAAATCACTTAACTTGTTAATTGTTTAAATATTTTGAATTCCTAATTTTATTGATCCTTCTTATTATGGAAACATATTCCTTAAACCCTTTACAACAAAAAATCTAACATTTTTTAAGGCATCATTATTTTAATTTCAAATAAAATAGTATTATCTAAAACCTCTTAGTAGGAGCTACTACTTCAACTAGAAAACCCCCTTTAAAGGGTACCTTTAATACCAATACCGAAAAAGAGAGAGCTAGTCGGGCATCCCAGGAGATATCTTTTGGCACAAACTGTTTGGTGATCTACGCAATTTCCATACCCAGAAAAGCAGCAAAGCAAAACTTTGTCGGCTTGTTAAGTACGATCGGGGGCACGAATTGTAATTGGTTTGGCGCGTTAATAATCAATTGGCGTTTACATTTTAAATGTGGCATGTCGCTGCGGCAGAGCGAAAAGTCGGCTTTGTTTGTTCTCCAGTCCAGAAGACGACGCCGAAGAATGCCAGTCGGGCCAAACGGAGAGCAGAGTCACTCGAAGCCATTGAGATGATCGTGGAGACGTTGTCTCCGCTTTGGCCGTCTGCCCTTGATGAAGTGCCACATGTTGCCCGGCCACAGTAGCCAGTCGGTATGATGGACGAGCCTACTGCCCCCCTGCTCCTCCTCCTTCTTATCCCATACCTATTTAACCATCCATCTATCCGCTGTTTGTGCAACTCATGTCAAGTGGGCCGGCTAGACGGCTGCAACACGTGTCGCCCAACGTCAACGCCATCGCCATTCCGAGCACCCAACTCGTTCTAATCGGAGCCGGATCGGGCTACACTGAGAATATTCTTGAGGTACCCTAAGTATGCATCAGGTGTTTAAAATATCTTCGATTCATGTCTTAACAAATTATTTACTATTATTAATGGAATGAATTATAGAAATATTCTCACGGCCTTTGTACATTTTTACAACTAATAATTTCATTCTCATTGTATTTTGTATTATTAATGTTTCTGTAGATGCAATGAAACTGTTCTATTATTATTATTATATAATGAATTATTGAGTTGAACTACGAAATCTCATTCTAAGCTGCAAAGCCAATTTGTTCTCAGTGCCCAAACCAGTTGGACTGGATCGATTGGTGGCGTTTCAAGCTCAAGTCCATCAATCAGTGGCTTGTTTAGGAGGTGAGTGAGTGAGTGAGCCATGGGCCTTTCGAGCACTTTGGCTGAAATAGCTTTTTAATTGTCGCAAATATTTATAGGAGATTTCTCACGCATCGCCAAGCCCAATAGCCAATCGTGTGAGTTTTACCTGTTACCCGGTTTCAGTTACCCGGCCTTACAGCTTTCGTGCAATTAATTCCAAGGATTTGACAATAAGGAACCGAACGAATGCGAATGCGAGTGCTCACCTGGAAACAAAGAGGGGGAGAGAAAAACAGATTTATTAATCATTTTGTGCTATGATCAGATGGCAATGAACTTAGCTTATCCATAAGCTCTGCTCTGCTCTGCTCAACAATCTACTCTTGATAGTTAAAATGTGCGCATAAATTATTGTGCACTTCATAAACAAACAAAACAAAAACAATATCAAAATCACAATAAAAATAAAATTAAAAACAAACGCTCCACATAAAGAAAGCAGAGGAGAAGAAAGAAACATAAAGAAACACAATAAACAATTTAATTACGCATCGTTTGCGGTACACAAAAGTGAAATGCAGTTATAAACAAAAAACACAAAGTGAAAAAATAAAAATGAATTATCGTCTTATATTTTTTTTTATAAAAACAGAGATACGGCGGCCCACAACAGTTGGCTGCACATTTGAAATTGGCGCTGAATTTTTCATAACATTTTCATGTATCAAATGTGAGAAAAACTTGGCAAAAATCTGCTATCTGCTGCAACAGTTTTGATTCATAAACGTGAGGGCAATAAATTAGTTTGTATTGGAAAAACCTACGCAGGTGCCTGTGCTGTCTAGTGTCGCGTGTTTTCCACCTCAAAAAGAAAGTCTGCATTATAATTGCTTTGTTTCATTTTTCCACACCATTGTTGGGGAGTGCAAGAAGGAGCTCAAAAATCGTACAAATATTTGAGCTCTTTGCCAAATTGCACCAGATACAGATGCAGATACCGCAAAAATAAATCACAAAACTTTGCCAATCCACTGGCAATGACAATGAATCCGAGAGATACAATACAGCGGGCAGCAAAACCATCTGCATAGCATCTTGTCACTCCAACTTTTACAACTCGGCTTTCTGTTTTTATAGCTCCAGCACCATTGCAGCGGAGGGATATGAATGGTTGAATGGTCCGAGACTCTCGGATACTTGCTGGAATGGCCATTTAGTGGGGGAGAAAACTCCGGAGGCCTGGCCGGGGCCGGGGCAGGCCTGTGCCTGCGACATGTCAACTATTTCAAGGCTAAATCAGCGATGCAGCCGGCGGCAGAGTCGTGTGTCAACAATGTTTCACCCTCGCCGCGAGGAGTGCGTTGAACCCCGCGGCGGAGTGGCGGGATTTATGGAACAAGTTGGAATGCATTTGCCTGTCATTTCGTTAATTGAAAGTTGGTGACGGCAAACAGAAAAGTCTACAACAAACAACAGCCCAGCACGGAGTGAGTAATTCCATTTGGATATCCTCTCCATTCATTCCAGCATAAACAAATGCTAACTAACTAACTCTGGCAGCCAACTCGCAATCAATTAGAACAAACAGAGGTCTGTTTTTCCCAGGCCCAGACCCAGGCCCAGTCCCATTTGGCGACTCGTTAAAATACTTTTCAGATACTGTGCCGCCGCACCCTGCTGCCCGCCTCCAAATATGCGCAATGTGCCTCATTATTTTGTTCGATTTCTGCCGTGTTTTTCCAATGAGTTCAAAATAAATAATAATAATAATAATAAAGTTGCACAACACACCACACACATATGTACGTGTACGAATTTGAATGGAGGCAAGGCGATGGCGATGGCGATGGCGATGACGATGTCTCTCTTGTTTGCCTCATTTTAAATTTATTTAATTTTGTAGCTCTTTTTCGTTTTTGGGGCATTTGCTGGGAGCAGCCGTCAAGTTGTCAGATGCGTTTGAGTTGCCTCACAGAAAACAAAGGCTCACGAGACGGGCGGCTTAGAAATGCAACCGAAAAATAATCATTTTTCGTGGTTGTTGGCGCCGTGACAAATTTAAATGAGCGCTGAATTTTGTTTCTTTCCTCTTTTTTTTTTTTTGGGTGCAGCCTATGAGACACAACAATAAAAGGAAAACCACAGCAACAGCGAATAACCAAAATAGTAATAATAATAATGCGGCCATATATTACTAATGTGTTTGGATTGCCCGCGTCTGCCCGAAGCTCCGAAATGAATCAATGCAAAGCTATGAAATGCATATCGCAACGTTAGCGCGCAGCAACAACAGTGACAACACTCTTGACATGCGTCGCCCGCGGTGCTGCACAGTGGTTCGAAATCAATTCATTTTGAAGAGAAAAATCTAAGGAAAAACATATCAAAAATTGCCTAATATATCTCTGTGTATAATTGTTCATCAAAAGGAATATATTCTCATTATTTAAATTCCTATTTATAGTGCTAATAAAAAATGCAGCAAAAGGAATATGTTCTCATTATTTCAAATACAATTTATATTGAATCCAATGAAAAGTTCTTCAGTAATCAGTATCCTTCTATTCAGATAAATCGGAAATGCATATCATTATAATATTTATTGATTTATTTCAATAGTAGGTACCATACTAAATTATCATTAATTTCTTTTCCCAAATATAATCATCGCCTTTCTGCTAATATCCGCCCCACTGTGCGGCGTCGCTGGCGATGAATCAACTCTACAGCGGATGGAGGCAGGGCAATCGTCGTAGTCGTCGTCGTCGTGGGGCAATATGCTCAAGGCCTTGTGTCAGAATTTTTATGAATGAATGCAAATGCATACAATTTACACGTATTGAGTGCGCTTAAACGCTCAGCCAATGGCGAATCAGCGGGCTGTGATCTGCGATCAGGGATCGGGGATCTGCGATCAGGGATCTGGGATCTGAGATGAACTATTCGCCAGCATATCCTCGCGAGATTGTTTTTCATTCGGCAGTCGGTAGTCGCTAAAAGTTCGCTGAAAAGCCATTGCCACTGGAGGAGATAGTGAAGAGCATTGAACCCGCCAACGGATGGATCAACCAGTTGAGCAGTCACACAAACGCTCAACTCTCCATTCAATTCAATTCGAGTATCTGCTAAAAGCAGATATTACCAACAGGATTTTGCCAGACTCGCTTGTTGCCCATTTTGGTGGGTTAGATATCGTGTTCGGTTGTTTCTTTTTTTTTCGTTTTTCGTTTTTTTTTTTGGGCGTCCCCATCCTCCAGCTAGTGAGCCGGTCGGTCACGTTTAAACTATCAACTGGAAATGGGTTTTTGATTGGCTCGATCCCCAGAGCAATGCCTATATAGTTCTCGAAACGCGGAAGTTATGAGGAGGCTGCTTAAGCCTTCCCCAAGATTAACCTGCTGCTCTCCCTTGGCTAATGGCTGATATTTTCTAATCAATTTCCCAAGCACATTTAAGGATCTCCTCCCTCCATATTGGTGCCTGGCGGCCTCTAATCGATAAATTGCCGGTTTTGTTGCTGGGCCAGCTCCGAGTATTCCCCCATTAGAGAGCAGGCCGTGCAATCTTTAGTGTCGTTTGTCACCATATTTGCCACTGCAGTTGACACTGATGGCTAACAAACGGTGGAGAACCACCACACAGAACCACATTGAAACCCACCCAGACAGTCGGCAGCTGTGGTCAGAAATGTCTGGGTCTAGGATTACACAGAGGAAAAAGTTTCGAACGTACAACAAAAAATATTTTTAAGCAATTTCAAAAAACAATAATTTAAATCAAATATCATCAAATATTTTAATATAATTCTAATATATAGAGAAACAGACGCATACAAATATAAACCATTTAATCCTAATTAAATAAATTCCAAAAATATTGAAAACTGCATAATTTTCCCATTTGAAAATCGATTTTTCTCACTGGCTTCGAACCACCACCAAAACTTGTTGCTGCCCGTGTGCCCTTCATTTATCTTGTACCAGAGCTTGGGGTTTGGGTTAGGGGGAGACCACTGTACGGTGTTCTGTACGAGCGGTGATGGCATTTGATGTGATCCTGACTGACTCCCCGGGGTGAGCTCTAGGTTCGAAGGTTTGGGATTCTGTTTGTTTGGCGGCCATTTGATTATGCACCAGCCAGTGGAGGAAGTCTTCTCCCATTGCGATTCCGATTCCCATTCCCATATACCCCTTCCCCGGCCCATTCCCTGCCCTGTTGCATCTCTGTTGCAAAGCCGAAGCGTCGAGTGCAACTTGTCATTGTTTATCTGTGTGGCAACGATAGCCTCGACGTTGTGCTGCTGCTTCAGCTTCAGCTTCCGCTGGACAAGAAGTTGCAGCTGCATACAATGCGACTTGGTTGTGCCATTTCCATTCCCATTTCCATCGCCATCTCCATTTTCCCTGCCTGCCCAAATGTGCGCAACTGAGCTTATCTCAAAAAAAAAAAGCGGAGAGGGGAAGGGGTTTTGGATGGGATGGATGGGGGACTCGGTTCTATGCCGAGCCATTCACTGCCTCGATTTAGGGTTTCCTTCCACCACAAGAGGCGGCCATAGAAGTGCCCGCGTCCAAAGTTCTTGCTACTGCTACTGCTAATTAAAAGAGCCTGCCTTTCTGCCTGCCTGCCTACCAGCTAGCTACTAGATACAGATACAAGCGGGATCGTCCAAGACGAGGTTCGTTTCGAAGTGATATCGAAGAGAGGCATCACCCCGTCCACGTCCAGTCCAAGACAAACACAAAGACAGAACACGAACATCGCCTGGGTGGCAGCAGCCTGTTAAATGCATTTGCTGCCCTGACCCCTATAGAGCGATTCCATTCTACTATCTGGCCATTTGGCGGAAATTTAAATTTAATTAGAGCTCTGCCTCTGCTTCTGCTTCAGCTTCTGCCGGGGAGAACGGAAGGCAGCTAGATTCGTACTCGTCGTATCGTTTAGTTAGGGCGATTGGCTAGGCCAGTCGAGCCTCTTCTTCTGATGGCTCTCAATTGGGGAAATTGCACAAAGGCGTAGATATATTAGAAGACTTCGATAATATAAATGATATAGGGGCAACGGATGCGTGGGAATGATCACAAGGGAGCTATACTCTCTCATTGTTTTCCTATGAACTTTATTTGTGTCTTTGTGTTTCTTTATTCTTCGACTGGCAACAATTGTATCTTACTTAAATAATAAAGAAGGAAATAACGAAAATAAAATATTAAAATCATTTATATGTTGAATTTAAAGATCATAATAATGAGAACTGAGACCAGCCATAATACAATTATCTAAGATAGTTAAAATCTATATTTTCTGTGTATCAGAAAGTATCTAAACGCTCCATTGAAGATGTTATGAGGGGTGCGCACATTATAGCTGTCATTTACTATATACTCGAATAGTTTATTTGCATACTAATAGCCAAAGTTTTTTTTCGTTCAATTTGCGCCACAACCCGCTGATGAATCGCTGCTGGTGGGCATGACGCAGTTCATATTGTATATTGTCTATAAATACACAATATACAATATTTATCTGCAGCCAGACAATTGAGAAGAAAAAGGAGAGCGCCGAAATAAAATAACACACTTGGAAAGTACGCACTTGAGTCACTAAAATCTCCGATTGCTCCGATATATGGGAGAAAAGGGAGAAAGGGTTGAGGAATAGACCATAGAAATTTTTACAATTTTGAAATCGTCTCAGGCCCCGGCAGTGACACTCAGACAATTGAGTTATGACAGCTGGCTGAGTGTTTAGTGTTCTATTTAAGTGCCTCTCTGATGCTCCATTGCGATATGAGATACCTAGGACAGATACATTTCTTTCTGGGATCTTGAAACGATGCCAGAGTTTTAGCCACTTGGAGGGGGAGAAGAAACTCCCCCAATCAATTTGGCTCAACAAATTTACACCGCAAATAGAAAACGCCACGATGTTTGACCAAATGGACAATTGTCACGCCAATTTAAGACGCCAAAATCTCCTTTGGCGACTGCCGACCGAGACTTGGTGATATTTTTTTGTATTTTCTGTTCCCCCCATCTACATTCCCAACCCCATTCCCATTCCATAGACCCACCATTCGGTTTGTTTGTTTTCTTGCCGCGAGCCAAAACCAAACTGACCATGAAATAAAAACAGCGGCTGTTCAATAAAAATATGCCGAATCCGAACAAAAAATATGTCTATGAGCTACGCTTGACCGCATCGAAGGGTATATTTAGTTCAAGTGATCGACGATTTTATTTACATTTAGTTGATGGATATCTTTCGGCCTGCTGGACCCAGACCCCAGACCCACAAGCCATAATTAATTACGATCGATCGATCGACTCTGGCTCTGGCTTGGACTTTACTTTCGACTCACTATTCGGGGTATTTGTTGGGTATTTCTTCAAAATTCAACATTCAAAATAAACACGCAGTTGTAGCTGTAGTCGTAGTTTCCCTCCCTCGATCGGTTATTGTATTGTAGTTTTCATTTTCCCTGGAAATCATCATTGGGGGAGAGCAGTGCTTTCTTTTCGAGCGCACACAAAGGCTTTTCACAACGAGTTCAGTGACACGGTCATCCACAAGATCGTTTGTAATTTCTCTGGAAAGGGGGTTGGGGTTGCTGCCCATTGTGTGTGTGTGTGTGTGTGGAACATAAAGGGGGAGTGGCTGGTATAAAGCTGCTTTTGCTTTATATCCTGGGATGCGGTCGGTCTAGGGCAATCCCGGGACCAGCTTTTGTGTAGCGATTGTGCTGGCAATTCATGGATTCCCTCATTGTTTGCCAGATGTTTAAGACCGAGAAAGAAATGTCGTTAATTGACATGCTTAACTTAACTCCAGTTTGGCACACAGACCAGACCTCCCACCATTCCGCACTCCTAATTGCAATTAGCTGAATTAATGCTCACGTGGCCCGATTGCAAATTTGCGAAATTAATGGGGAGGGGGAGCAGGAAAAACCAACAGTTAATTGAAATTATTCCGATATTAAACCACCTTGCGCAGTTTTCCTTTTGGCTTAATTGTTTATTTGTTTGCGGCTTTGTTTGTTTACACCCAGAAAAGATAAGTTAATTTCAGTCAGTGTTTTTTATATTGTGTTTACAATATGGGCAATGTGGAGCGGGAACAACAATAAAGTATGCCACAATCTATATCTATATTTAAAGTGCAATTTATGGGACGGCGGCACTTGCTTAAATATATTTGCATATGCGATAAAGAATGAGAATACAGAATACAGACTTCAGAATAAGACTCCATGACTGACAAAGCCAAGGAGTACAGACCATGGCAAATGCAGCATCTGAAGGCGGCATACTTTGGGGATTAAGTTAATTACATTTTCGAGCTTGCAACATTGCTGCTATGTGAACTTCGTGAACTTGAACCTTAGATAGAGTATCTGTGTATATCGATTGGGTGGTTATATATGGGCTGACCAACTTTTGAAGACAATAAGAAAGGCAAGGGGGCACCCACGTACAAAAAGCGAAACTAAATCGTGATTTATGATGATTATATTTGAATTGCCCATTGTCTCTAACACTAACACTAACACTAACTCCAACCCCAGCCCCAACCCCAATCCCAGCTCCATCTCCATCTGCAACTTCAATTTCAGTTCAGTGCTCCTCTCTGGCTGGCCAAACATTTGGCTCTAACGAACGATTTTATTTTTATCTCTTGGCATATAAATAAAAACCAAAATTGGGACTTGGTGCCTTTTGCCTGACCATGACCATGCAGCAGCAGCTGTTGGGATTTTTCCACCAGCGATCGGCGATAGAAAATCGTTGGAGGAGGAAAAGCCCCCCCAAAAAAAAGGGAGCTTGACTGCATTTTCACTTTGGCTCTAGCAGTGCATTGGGTCTGTAGGGCGCTGGGAAAGTTAATTAATTTGCCAGCGAAAGTTGCTTTAATTAATGCACATCTAAAAGCTTAGTCTTAGTCCGCCAAGCAGAAACATTTATCCACTATCCACCATCTAGTTGCCACCCTTTAAAGTTCATGTTACCCCGGCTTAAGTCCTGGCCTCTTGTTTGCCCAGCGTTTTAAATTACAGTTTCACTTTTTAATCAAACCCCGCCCCGGCCAGACGTCTATGCAAAGTCGAATAGAGACCAACAGCACATAAAAAGGAAATTTTAATTAAACAGTCTGCAAGGGTTGTTTGTTGCCAACACCAGAAAGAGTCCAACAAAAAGTTGCAAAACAAAAAAATAAAAACAAAATAAAAAGCAAAAGCAAAACGCAGAGCAAACTGAACAGAACGCAACTGCCGGTCAGTTGCGAAAAAATGTTTGAGGGCTTGGCCAGGAAAAAGAGGCGTTTCTGGCCAAGGTAAAGACAATAAATAGAGTCGCACTAGTCATTGCACTGGGATAAATGTATAAAAAAAGAAGTAATTTAATATAAGATTGCAGAAGTTAATATAAGTAAATACACATTTAATCCAAACAAAAATCTTTTTTAATTTCCTTGAATTTTAACTTGTATATCAAGAGATCGAAAGAGATTAATCTACAAATATTTTGATAATAATCTAAGTTCTGCGAAAGACAAATTCATAATTATGAATTCAAAATATTTATTTATTTAGTAATTATCTCAAAAGAAGAAAATATTAAAGCAACATTTTTGTTGTCAATTAAAGTCTAGAATTTTAAATGTAAGTACAATTCTGATATTAAGTTTCACAACTTTTAGTTAAAATTGGTTAATATTAATCGTTTATTTCTACAACTTTTTTCTTTATCCCTATTTATTATAGTATTTATTTCCCTCAGTGCAGCGGACATAGCCGTAACGACTCATTTGCAGACCTGGCTGAGGGATTCACATAGGGCACGGCATTCAGCTCACCTCAACTCAGCTCAGATCGGTTTGGTTCGGTTCGGTTCGGTTGGCTTTGGCTTTGGACGGGGTTCTTGGTTTAATAGCTTCGCTCTTGGCATTGAAATATTTATCATGTCGTGCTAATATTGCCCAGGAACCTCGAGGACTTGGACACGCTCGATTGGACAGTTGGATAGGGCGCAGCTCTCTGGATGGAGCTGGCCAAAGTCCCAATCCCAGTCGCAGTACCCAGTACCCGGTCTATCTATGTATCTAAAAGCCCCTTCCCCACGTTTCTTCTCCTTTTGGCTAGCTAGCTGGCTTCTTGCGTTGCCTGTCATCATTGACACGCGAATTGCAAAAGTTAATTTAAGTAGTTTTGGCCAAAAGACGACAACCAAACTGCAGTGCACAATCCACTCCTTGAGGGCTTATAGCCTTAGCTCTGACTTTGGCTAGTCATGGGCAGATTTATATGGCCATTTGGCTAATGAATTGCAGCTGGCGGCGGGAGAAATAAGAGCTGATCCATGGGCGCACATAAATCATGAGAACTCAACTCCAAACTTGCTTTTACAACTTCGATTTCATTCCTGAGAAGCCAGATCATCGATGGTTGGGTCTGGGGACTGGAGCTGCCGGCTGCCTCCCTTCTTTTTTATTTTTTCTTTGAATATTTTTTTTGTTTTTAGCCATCAGCGGTTTTGTTTGGGCCCGCATTTGTTTTCGAATGTTGTTGATTTTCTCGTGTATTTGCTGGCCATCTCAACGTCGTCGTCGCACCGCACCGCACGCCATGTGAATTATGTGGGAGTTTTGTTGGCCCTGCGCAAACATTTCAATTCGAAGCGTTTGTAATTATTGCGCAAATGCGACAAGACAAACAGCAGTTTGTTCAACATACCATATGTATGTTGTGGGAAAGGCACAATAAACACACCGAAAACCACCAAATAAATTCGATGGCAAGGTCAGCCCTGAGACCCTTTTTATTTTCGGTTGTTTTATGGCCGAAACAAAACTGCGGGCCCCAAAGGAAATGCCCAGAATATACGAGATCTGAATCATCGCCGTCACAGTCCGTCAAAATAATTTTGCAAAATAGGAAATATATAAGCAAGCAGCATCTCGGCGATGCTAAACAAAGCGAGTCCCCACAAATTAAGGCAGCGTTAAATGAAACAACAAGATCTGTGAAAAATTACGAGACCAAGCCGAACATACAGAAGTGAATTTATTACATTATTTTAGTATATCTATTTATTTTTTTTTTTGACTCACTCCGAGAGCAGTATCAACGTGAAATATTTGGCACACTTTCAAAAGTATCTGCGGACAAAATGTTTGGGGCACGCGACGTTTGGCGGGGGCCTGGCGATCAATAATAAAAATAGACGTGGGTGAGCAGCGGCATCATCATCATCATCGTGATCATCACCGGACCGGACCGGAATCATCGAAAACATCATCATCATCGTGGCCTGATGATGGGCCAATGGAATGCCATCTATGCCACAGTTAAGAGCCAAACAACAAAGTGCAAGGACGTCCCAAGGGGCCTGCTGGGCAGTCCACATCCACATCCACATCCCCACTCCATCCCATCCTATCCCACACCCGCCTCCCTCCCCTCCCTTCTCCCCTTCCAGCTGGATATAAAAATATCTTCTTCTCGGTATCTTTGGCTCCACTCAACATCACTTCATTCCACTCCTCCCGACTCTCCAGCGAGGTGAATGAATCCAAAAATATTTCTGCACGCAAGTTGTGCGCGTAATTGCACGTTGCAGCCTCGCCTCGCCTTGACTCGACTCGGTTTATGGGGCTCACTCCATGAGGAGAGGGAGGCGGAGGAGGAGGAGGAGGACTTGTCGGAGGAAGAGCCGCAGATTGGGATCCCTAGTCTGTGGGCTGACATCTTCCAGCTTAACCCACATACAAGCAAACGCTACCTGGACCAGCTAACAGATACGCCAATGCATTCCTAGCATTTTGACTTGCTGATTGGCGGCATCCCCGTCGCAATATCTAACTGCATCTAAATGGAGTTGTGGGCTTCAGCTTCAGTTCCTTGAACCAAGTTAGGGCCACTAACGATGGGGCCCGCTCTGACACTTTTGCCAATGCACAAAATTACAGTAAAAGATCAAAGAATAAAAGCTTTTTACAAATTTATTTAAATTATTAATTTACCATTAATATTATTATTAGCATTCTTGACAAGAATTAAATTTAACACGATTTTGAATGGTCATCATTCGCCTTTTATGGTTCAGTTAATTAAAAAAGTTACATTACTGCTTAATAGTTGTTTTCAAGTAAAAGAAATAATATGTTAATAAAAACTCCATTTCAAGTCCATAAAAAATCCTGACTTAACTAAAAAAAAAGATGTTAAAACAGGCACATTTGATTGCAGCAAAGATAGTTAGAACATTCGCACAAATGTTACTCTTATCTTACACAGCGAAAGAGTTTATTTGTTGGTCGCAAAATGACTAATGAAAAAGCAATTTGGTGAAATACTTTAAGTTATAACTGTTATACTGAAAACTGATAAAACTGGCTTTCCTGCAAGGCCGTAGAAATTCCAATAAAAGAAATGCGAAAACTTCGCCCAATGTGAACTAGTTTCCTTTCCCCCACTTGTCATGACATTTTTATGGGCTCTAATATGAAAATCATCGCCGTTCGTCAGCCGCGGAATTTATTTTTCCTCGTCTGAGGGGCTCCTGCTCAAAAATGCAGCACCTCGTTAGATGGCATTAGGGCCCGAGCATTATTGCGCTGTCGGATGACATATGGCAAAGTGGGATCAGCTCTATATATAAGCATGCATATATGTACATACATGGGTAGGGTACCTGTGGTGGTGGCGGCGCGTCTTATTAGAATTTATGATTTGCCATCTTCTTCAGATATTCGCAAGGCAACAGGGCAATACAAAAAAAATAGAAAATAAAAGAAAATAAAAACTTTCTGTGGCGCCGGGGGACTTGACATGTTTTTTGGTTTTGGCTGCCCAGCTGGCATTTACTCTAAGTTCATTATTTATCATGCACTTTATGGAGCCAGCGAACAAACGTATATATTTGCATTTATAATTTCGAAATTGTTTACGGCCGGCGTGAAAAGCCAGCAAGAAAGCGGCAAAACTAAGCAACTCACAACAAATCTTTTCCTAAGGCATGAAAATGTAATGTGCATGACGCATCCCGAGACCCCAGCAAAAAGTAGTGAAATTATTTATAAATTATTCAAGAGTCCAACTAATTGAATTCGATTATTCAGCAACTCCCCCTTGGGCGGTGGTTAGACCTGAGATTAGCTTGACATTTCCCACCCGAAAGATGAAAGCTGATTTTGTGAATTTATGAAGATTAATTTGAGTAGCAGCTGGTTTGGCTTGCAAAAATGTGAAATATTTCATCATTTCGCAACTAATGAACCTTGCATTGGATAAATTATGATCAAATTTGTTTAATGTTTGGTAATCATTTTCTGACATATTGTAGGTTGTGTCTGGGCTATATTAATATATTGTACACCCCTTGAATTAATTAACAATAAATTAGGTTTTTGCAAAAACAAATACGATTTCCTTCAAGCTATCAAACAATATTTATTATTTTTAGTCTCACTAAATCTATTAATGAATGAAATTCTTGACTGCCCACATGACTCAATACATTTGCATATTTCCAAAATGTATTTACGAGCACGACGACGCCAATCAATTAACGCATTAACATGGTTTTATTATGTATCACATTCAAATTGGGCAAATCGGCGGTAGCCAGTGCAAAACTCGTTCTCGGCGCCATTACCAAAAAAAAAGCGAAAATAAATCCAACGTTTTTCTACGTGGGCGATCCAATCCGAAAAGTGAAGTGTGAGCGAGCACCGGATCGGTGCGGATTGTTGGGCATTATAACTTAATTAGCTGCACAGCAAATTCCGCGGAGATGCTTGAAACGAAATCAAATATTTTTGTGGCTGATTGTTAAATTGTTTACGGTAAATATTTAGCTGTAGCTGTATTTTTTATTTTGGCCATTACATAAGTTAGCGATTTTTCAAAGAGTGCAGAAATTGTTTGGTTTTCGTTTTTTTTCTTTCAGGGGTTTTTGTTATTGAAATCTCTGCTCTTTTTTGTTGTGTGCGGCGCTTGCCTGATTAGTGCGTTAAGCACTTTTACTTTTTCTGCGCCGAAAGACAATGCCTCTTGTTATGTAAATTGGATTTCAATTTTTCAGCTTCATAGGCTCGGGCTTAGCGAACTTTATTTGTTGGCTCCTTCTCTGTCTGCCTGGCTAATATTAATCAGGCGCAGAAAAGGGGGGAAAGAGTTGCAGGCGCAATCTCTGGGAAATTAATTAGGGCGCAGTGCTCCTCAAAGAAAGAAAAATGATTCAGGGGTACAGAGCTGGGGATGCTGGGATGTAACTTTTTGTGTTAACATTTGCATGCACATCAAAAGTAACTGTAACTGAATGTTGTCTGCAATGGCCAGCAAAAAGTAACAAACAGCCAACATAGCCGCAGTCGGGGCAACAACAAAAGATCAAAATCATTTGAAAAATTGTTTGGCGAAATGGGAAGGCACAGCACACACAAATCGAAGATGGAGGAGGAAAGCCCGAGTGGCCAGCGAAAGAAAAACACAAGAAGAAAAACATCGAACCACTCCCGGACCAATGCAGATGTTGCTGTTGCAGTTGTAGTTGCATTTGCCGATGCCGATGCTGATGGTGATGTTGCAGTTGCAGTTTCTAAATGCCGCCGTGCACCAATTCACCGACAGCCAAGCCAAGCCGAGCCGAGCCGGGCAACGAGAATGCAACTTTGCATAATTTATGGCAATCAATTTCGCGTGAACATCAACACGGCGCGCGGTTGCCATGCTAAAGCAAAAGATACAAAACAGGCGCAACCCAGAGATGGCTGCACAACTGCCAAAGTAAAAAGTAAAAAGAAAAAAAGAAATTGCAACGGCATACAAAACCGGCATCTATCCGCGATCAACTTATTTAGTTCTACTTAAATGTTTACTTTCATCAATTCGCAACGAGCCATGTCAATTGGACTGTCTCTCTGGCCGTCTCTCATTTTGGTCACAAAACCGTGGCTCAACTCTGAACAGGATGCCCCGTACATTCACTTTGCTACGTTTTGTGGCACAAGCCGGCGACTCCGGGGAAGACGAAATGATTCGGCCTGGCCCTAATCTAATTGCCATCACCTCCTGGCCCAATTTTTCTTTCGAGTTCTCCAATTGCAATTGAGAACTTTCACTCGGAGCCTTGGGTCAGCCATCGCCGCCACCCACAAAACTATTGTTTAGTGGCACACTTTCGAGATCCCCGAGTCGAGTCTAAGTCTCTGTCTCAGTCTCGGTCTCAAAATACATATCATTTTACATAATAAATTTAATGCCAAGCTGCGGCTCGTATGGCGATCCCCTTTGTCTGAGCTGACAGCTCGCTATTTTTTGTTCGTAGGAGCAGGTGCAGGTGCCGTGTGCATTGTGCCCACTGTAGTTATCAAATAAATACTAAGCACTCCACTCTACTCTACTTCCATTCTGATTCGGCGCGGCGTTATGCATTCACCGTTGCTTTTGCCCCACTTACTAACAGCTTGCAACAAACACAAAAAATACAAAAAAAAAATGGGAAAAAACTGAAAAAAGAGAAACAAAAGTTTAACGAAAAACCGAGTTTTTCCTGATTTATGTCTGAACAAATTGTGTGTTGGCCTGGCGGTTTTCTTATGCGACATAATTTAAGTGAATTATGTTGTAGTTATTTTCTTGGATTTTTCAACACCTTGAGCAGTGTCCGAATGTTAAACGGTTTTTATTTAGGATACGATAGGATCTTAATTATTAGCTTTGATAAATCAGGAACGGTTTAATGGCCATAAACGGGTTCACAAACTAAAAGAGGATTAGAGGTGCGCTGCAGTTTAACATATTTTAATACGTATTTATGATCTTTGCCTAAATTGTGGCAATAAAGGCATTTAAAACTGTTGACTCTCTGAGCTTGGATTAATTGAATTTTTCAATTTCTATTGGCAATCGGGGCTTTTCCTGCCTGATTAACCCCGCCAGTGAGTGTGAGGGGTTAAACCCCGCACCAACTTCTACAGATCCCAGCTGAACCGCATCATTTACAGTTGGCATCCGCTGCACGCAATAGATGGAAATAGATGGGAAATTGTGAAAGAGTTTTAATCAAAGCGGGCAGATCGCTCTCCCCTCGATGTTTGATATCTTCCTCGACTGCTGCCTTGACACGCAATTGTGGTGAAGTGGGAAGTGAGAGAAGTCCGCACCAAAAATAAATCTCGCCAAGATTCTGCGTTTCGAAATATCTTTGCCTCGGGAAATTGGGGGCAAACGCGTGGCAGTGGAAATGAAAATTCCAAAAAAAAAGAGAAGGAATTCCCTGCGTGCACTTGACGCGGCTGAACCCACAAATTGGTGGTGTCATTAGGCAGATATTGATTTGAATTTATTGGCAATTCAATTAAGTTTAACCGAATGATCGGAGGAGCTTTCAATTATATTTCTATAGCCCCGATCCCAGCGAAGAAGGGGCGAGGGTGAGGGTGAGGTTCTGCAGGCATTAATTGTCTGGCAGCTGGCGCATTACAATGCGGAAATGCAATCGAATCGAATGGAGTTCGATGGGACTGGCAGCGAATGGAAACGAACGCACTTCACACGCAAATAAACAGGCCGTTGTTGGTCTGATGCCTGGAGTTTATCTTCGGGATGCACGGCAGCAATTTATTCTCCGAGGCGGGGCGAAGAAAGTGAATAGCGAGTAGTGAATAGGGAACAGGGAATTGCGAGCAGTTATGCAAATCAGCAGGTAGTCGTCGGCCCCCGGAAAGGTAGAAAAACAGAGGCACAGGTCGCTCGCTCGGTCATTCACCGGGACGAGCGTTGGCCATAAGTATCCATGAGATACGCGCAACTTGCATGCAATTTGCGGCATTAGAATGCGCGCACATAAAAGCCGCCTTAGCCATATCACACACAAAAAGAATACAAAGAAATAGAATCCTTGGCTTTGGCTTTGTGCGGCTCCAATGAATGGGGGGGATTTCCATTTAACCGCAACAATTTATGCGCTTTCATTAAACCGAAACTGAAAAATAATTGCAAGCAAGGGTGGCTGGCTTTGGCGATGGGAAAGCTGAAGAAAATACTCACATATAGTATAATGGCATCAAATAACCGAAACACAATAAACACACGAGTTATAGAAATGTGTAAATATCACTTAAAAATGAAAATGAAAGTGAAACCGTTTTCTTTCATCCATTCAAACATATCTGAACAAACACAAAAAATGTATATAGATATAGATATGATGAGAAAGTTCATGTCGACCGGAGAAAGAGTTGT
This sequence comes from Drosophila setifemur, assembly GCA_021224005.1. Classification (NCBI taxonomy): domain Eukaryota; kingdom Metazoa; phylum Arthropoda; class Insecta; order Diptera; family Drosophilidae; genus Drosophila; species Drosophila setifemur. Next base: position 15,669,480 of record JAJJHY010008598.1, on the reverse strand, counting down.
CAATTCATTCAGAAGCGGTGAGTGTGTAATTTCCATTTCCACTACCATTTATTCAGTGTATCAATCTATCCACCACCTTCTGGATAGCTGAAGTACTCGAATCTCAATGCCACTGTCGGTTGCGTAATCAGTTAACCATCACTAATTCCTACGTAATTGGAAAGCTTTATAATGTCAAAGTCTCCGCTCTTGCTTCGGCCCATCCCATTGCATATAAAATACATAGTATGCTGCACCACATCTGTTGCAGCAACTTATTAATTTGTGGGGCCAACAACCGTTCCAAGTTGTAAAATCCCAAAAACAGAAAAAAACAAAAAACAACCAACCACACACGAAAATGAAATAATAATGAAAAACACCCAACACAAAGCGGCTTAAGTGTTGGCCGAGTCTGAAACTAAACGCTATTAATTTTTACACACGGTTTCACTGCAGTTCGAATGCGCTTTTCATGTGTTTTCATGGGCCCGAAATTTTATAGCTCCCGGCTAAGCTGCAGTGGCAATGAGTTCGGATTGGAGTTAGGTCTGGTCTGGGTCTGATGTGGACTGGTGTGGTCTGGTCTGGGCTATTGTTTTGCAATTTGCTTTTCGGCCGGGGATACAATGATGATAATGAATGATGAGCAACCACTATTGAGTAATTACAAAAATTTTAAAGTTTAATTAAAATTGTGTAAATAATCGCATTTGCTTGGCATTGTTACTGCCTTTTGGCCGCCGTTACTGTTACTGTTACTGTTGTGACGGTTTTGCGCGTTGCGAAAACGAAAGTGCTATCAAATTATGATGCTCAATTGTGGGAACAAAAGTGACTGCCTCCTTTTGACAAGCTCACTGTCTACCATTCGATGAAATTTCTATAGCTCGGCATGACAGGGAAAAGTATCTACAAGTACTTGCACACCAAAAAATACATATCGCCAAATTCGATTATCAATTTAAAGTTTTTAATAATCATGTGGCGAAATGTGGGGAACTAGTATTTAATTACTTTTTTTTTGTAATTGCAGGGAAAGAGTATTATTAATAATTGATTACCAAATAGATAAAAGGTTATCAATATATGTTAACCAAACACATATTTCATTCACAAAAAGCAACCTACAACCTCATGTTGTCAAAAATGTTCTATTCAATATTTTCAATCAATCTTCTAAATCTCTTTTAAATCAAAGGAAATGTTTTTTTAAACCCAACAAAAATATGGTAGTTAATTATTAATGTTTGTTTTCATAGCAAAATAATGGCCAATTACCAATCGGTTGTTTGTTTTCAGTTTTGACGTTGATCTAAACTATATATCATGGTGATAATTACTTTCTGTCATCTTGACAAATGAAAATGTGAAATTCATTAAAATATATTGTCAGATTTCTCCCCGTGTAGGACTTCAATACACTCACCTTGTAAACCTCCGAGAAAAATCCCGATCCAATTTTTTCCTTGACAAAATCATCAACGGAATATAATGCTGAGACGGCGGTGCGCAGGGCCCGACAAGAGCTGCCAGTGACCAGGCGGTCCGATGATATGGTCCGCGTCACAGGCGCAGGCGGGAGACCATTCCCGATTCCGATTCCCCCTCCATTGTGGAGTTCCGCGTTGGCATCTCCGTTGGATGCTGCCTTATAAGCCGCTGCTGGAGGAGCTGACGCTGATGCTGTTGCTGAGGCGGCGGAGCTGCACATACCCGCTGTGCTGGGCCAAAGGAAGGGGGAGGAGTGGGAGAGGCTGGAGTCCACCTGATCCATCGACGGCGGTCCAGGTCCACTGTGCTGATTCAGATTCATGTTTATCAGCTACGACGTATGTTGCTGTCGTATCCGGATGTGTGTGTGTGGTTGGTTGTTGGGCCGGAGTGTCCGGCGTACAGATTTTAGCCTACAACGACTACGAATAGGCCGAGCCTGCTTCGAATTCCTTGGAGATCTGCTAACGGATCTGTTGGTGTATTTGTGTTGGATGTGTGAGGTGTGGTTCTGTTACCACATGGTCTTGTCCATGATAACACAGCGATTGGCGGATTGAACGCGACGGTATGAGAACGGACTCTATTTTTGGGTTATTTTTTGTAACGCAGCACGAGACATTTATCGGACCCCCATCGGTCCGAGTTTGACAATTTTGGAACAAATAAAAAAAATATATTTATATATGAAAATAACACTGATTGTAGACTTTTCGAGTAGAACCTTGTGTACTTGGATTTGTGTTTATTTAATATAGTATTATCTTTATTGGAATGCAAGGGATTGTTTTTCGTTGATTGGCACGTTGCAGTTATGTGGAAGCTGCACTGGAAGCGCTCGCTGTGGGAAGTCTGAAAAGGAATAGATAAAAGATACAAATTAATATGGGTTCAATATATATCGCACTGTTCTAATGAAATGCAAATAAATACGAAGGTAGGTATTTTTCGCAAAACAAACGAAGCGGCGGCAGCGCGTGATCCACATTTCTCTGTTCATGTTTTTTTATGGGGTGCAAATTAAAAGCTAAAATAAAAGCCCAAAGAATTCTCTATATATTGCGTTGTCACGCGGCTCTGAAAATATTAACCCAGTGTCTGCCATAAATTCTTGTCAAATAAAAACTACCGACTCTTACAATGTTTGAGGGAAATAATTTATTCATCTTCATAAATCAGTTTTGAAGTGAGGGATAACCTTTCAATAATTTGAATGTTAATTAATTTCCAAAAAAAATGAAAGAACAGATAAGAGCATTTTTCAAGAAGTGTTTTAAAATTTCATCAGATTACAGTCCGAAATCGTTTTTGCTACCACATCCTACTAAATTTGTATTTATTATTCCAGTTTTCGTAGACATTTCGATTAGCACACAACAAGAATGAATTAATCGACCCTGTCCGTAAGTTTGCTAATAAATATTCAGGGTCAAAGTCGAAGCGAACCCGCGGTGATTGGCAAATTGTGGTGCGTTTGATGGCCCTCAGCTTATCAGCCGGGCTCTGGTGGTGATATGGTGATATGGCCCTAGCTATATATGCCTGTTCTTGATGATAGCTATTTTTCAAGAGCGATAAAAAACACACACAAGCCTCTACACAGGCTCCTTTTTTTTGCTTTTGTGCCGAGCAAACAATGTAATTTAGCAGCAATTTGGTTATCATTTCGCCGACTGCCGTGTCGTCGTTTGTTTTCAACTCTGTTGTCTCCGCCGGCATTTGTCCCTCCAACAAGTTCATCAGCAAATAAGTGAGATAAACACGGCCACTGCAACCTTGGCCTCGAGCTTGAAGCACTACTAAACCCACTGAATCGGGTTGGAAGTGTCAGGGGGGTCGACCTCTTAAGGGTTCCACCACTGCCACTCTACCACCACTTTGGAAAATGCCACCCACCGCTCGAACCACTCGCCGGTTCCACTACTCCAAAGCGAGATAAGTTGAGGAAATGATATAACCAAATATTTTTGCCCCTCTAATACCAGAGAACAACACCGGCAACAGGTTGGAATTTTTGTTCATTTGCCACAGTCCTTATCTCGCAATTCGAATATATTTGCTGATAAGATACAGGGAAATGGCTTTCGGGCGACACGAAATAAAACCACCACCAAGAGGAAGTTTCGCTCGTAAAGGATCAGGCGAGGGATCATGGCAGATAGATAACAAACAGGCTAGCCAGCTCACAATTAAAACTATAACAAAATAATTACACCAAATTTCGACATAATGATAATGATAGAGTTGAACGAGCTCAGCTCTCACTTTTCCGCTGGCCAGAAACGTAAATTACTAAGCACATTTTTGCACTCGAGCAAACGGGGAAGTTATGCCGAATTGAGATTTACTATTTTGTGGGTTTTTGTGTTTTCGGCTGCTTTGCGAAATCTGTCCAAATACCAACGAGCCGGCAGGCCATAATTAGGGTCAATTGCGGCTAACCGCTGCCAATCGGCGACAACGAAAGCTTTTGGCCAAATGAAGAGCCCGACCGGGAAAAAGTGCTACACTTCATTAGGCGCCATGACAAACGAAGAGTTCGTGGCTATGATTTAATGGGGTAATGGGAACGGAACTGGGACAGGGACCTGCCCCTCGATTACCTAAGGATCGGTTTTGGACCACCAACCCACCGCCCCCTGCCACGCCAAAAATACCAAAGACAGTTGTCCAATTACATGGCAGTGGTTGTCAAATTATCTCGCTCGGACTATGAAATGAATACGTGGTTATCTTCACAGCCAGTTGTGAAAGTTCCCATAAAACCTAATGAGTTGCAAAGTTAAATATTGTTGTAAAAGAAAAAATAGTAAGCATTAAGCTTAAATATATTTGGAAGAAGACGCGCGACGGAGGCGAGAGAGCTGCTCCGATGAAGATCGAAGGGAAATCCGTTCCATGGCCCACAAAAATGAGTTTAGCACGCTCCGCAAACTAAGTCAAGGCCCCCGAGCACCGATTTTCGTGCGGGGGGGAACCGACGGTTTGGGTGAGCAAATCTATCGAGTCGAGAAAACACTTAAGCTGCCAGCTTTTATTCGGCTTGCATAAATTTTCACATCACGTTCCGAACTATATATTTTTGTCTCGTGTGGAAAACCAAACAGCGGACCATCAAAATATTTATGTTTTAATAGGAATGCGCTAGCCAAACAAAAGGTCAGTAGTCGGCATCCATGGGATGTTGCCAAACATATGGAAAATAGATGATGGGTTTGGGCAAGGCAATGCTGCAATCGGCCAACAAAAGGTTGGCAGCAGCTGATGGATGAGTAAATATCCGAAAAGCAGGGGGTTAAACGGGGTAATAATTCAAATTGTGATTATTACAAAATCAGGTTCTAGAGAACTAATGTTTAAAAAAGTATTTTCTAAAGAAAATAAAGACCACTTTTCCCCCAACACAATTTTTAAAAGTACCTTGTCAGCTTTTACTCCAATAATTTTTAAGAGAAATCAATGAATTTAATTTGTGTACCCCACTTATCGCTATTAGATTTTGATGGCGTTTATTTAGCGTTCTCCAAAACCAGTGTAAAACCGTTAACAGCCACAAGGCTTGCGACGCGAAGTCGATAAACCACTGTGAGATCAAGTTGCATTTTTATGGGGCCAAGGGTCGTCGCCGTCGTCGTCATCATCAAATGATCATCATCATCTTCGCCTACGTAGGCGCGTGCCGCAGAAGTGTGTGCAATACCAAACTGTGGGCCACCAGAGCCCATTAAAGGCACATAAATCTTTGTTATGAAATTGGAAATGATTTTCTTAGCATCAGTCGGCAGGCACGCACAAGTATGTGGGAGCACAATGCTGCAAAAGAACAGTGATGCGTTCAGGAAGTGTCAGAAGAGGCCAGCAGCGGAGACCCCGAAAAAAGCGTTAATGAAAAGGAAAGTTGGTCAGCAGCACAAAAAATGCCACTTCATGCCCACCAACACACCAGCACACCACCAGCGTAGTGGAAAGAAAAACAAAGCTGAAGACGGCGAAATAAAGCCGAGACAGAGGCAGAGGCAGAAGAATGAGAAAAAGTAGAAGGCAGCGCCACAAATTTCTATAAACAAAGAGCCCACTGCGATGAGAGCAAAATTATCAAAGAACAACAACGAAAAACCAAATCAACACAAACAAAAAAAAAAGATGGAAAATGGGACATGGCACACTCTTGAGCAGACAAAAACAACAAAGACCGAATGAAATTCATGTCGTTGTCGCGCTCATAAATTCTTCTACTTCTACATCTGCATCTACGCCTATGCCTATGCCTATGGCCGGCATATCGTTGGCTATCTGAAAGATATACCTTCACACACACACCCACTCGCATAGAAACTACTAACTCATTCATTGCATCCGCTGTTCGGGAAAAAAGAATCTATGTAAATTCGTGTATTTTGAATAAATTCCAAGCCTATCCGAAGGTGTGAGGGTTTATCGAACTCGCCCAAACATTTTCGTCTTTCGGGGCCCTAAAACAAGTGATTCATTCCCGAAGCTAACGAAATGGAAAGCGAGGAGAAATATACATACCTACAATTCATCTAAATTCAAACACTTTTGTGGCCATTGGAATGGAATGGAATGCTGCAGCATAAGATAAGCTAATTAAGCCAGCATAGAAATTTCACTTTCTTTCCAATAGTACAGAATGGTACAAAAATGCCTCGAATATTTCTTTCCAACGATTACTGCGCCATTTAGGCATTGACTAATTGGCAGTGTTTTCACTTAATTTTTCTCTATTTTTCGGTGGGCTGGGAACTCACGTGCCGCCCATCGATCCGGTGATCTATCCACTCAACGTCAGCAAACGTCGTCCAAAAATAATCACTCAGAGAAAATTCGTTACTTAAATTCAATTTAAATTAATATTTTTTTAAATTCCTTGATCTGAGAGAAATGTATAAAGAATATTTTAAACGGATTAATCAATTGAAGGGTTACATCCTTTAATTTTTTTTAAGAATGAACTTGTTTTTCGCAGATAAAATGAATTTAAATTTGATTTGATAGCGTTTTCTTATATTAAACTAGATTTTTATGTGAAATGTTTTCGATTTTTTGTGTCAGTGCGCTGCCTAATAAAACCATTTCTAGCGTAAATGAACTTTAAAGAAAAAGTCTGACGGACAGGCTGAACCAACTAGAACGACAACCGCAAAATTGGTTTATTTTTAGCCTCAAGTGCAAGTCGCCTGCGAAGATCGGACAAAACAAAACACTTGATGAATGCAGCTGAAGAAGGTGCAAAAACCAAACACAAACAACACCGAGGGGTGAGCCAGCCAAAAAGGGAAATTGGAATAAGAACAAATGGCGCATGGCCTGATGGTATATTTTATTTTATTTATTTATTTTCCCCCTCGATGCGGGCGCACACGCACACAATGAAAACAAATTAGCTCGGAAGGCATTAACAGCCGGCGGCGGAAGTACGGGGGAGTTTGTTGTTAATTTTATAAACACCACGAAGCACCGAACAATACAAAAAAAAAACAACATCATCTCCCTTAGCGGCAACAACCACATAAATACATAAATGCTGCAGCCAGTAGCACTAAAAACAAAATTGAAAGCAACCACCAAACCGGCGAAATCCCAATCAGGCAGCTGCATTTTAGTTGGAGGATGCATACATGAATGGGAGTACAGTCGGAATCCGTTAAATTGAATTTGTTTCAGTTAAATAAAATTGTAACTCAATAGTAAGAACTTTTTTAGTTGTAGCTGAACAGCTGAATTTTTCTTCGAAAACTTTGAGATGAAATTTTAGGAATTCAAGTTCAACGAATTCATTCGAATTTGTTGGAGTCTTTCAGTTCACTTCGCTAAAAAATTTCGGTTAAAAACATATTTCTCAAAATCAATTCGAGCTGCGGAAGTTTGCCTGTATGAAATGTACGAAACGGGAGCTGTGGCTCGCGATCGGATCCCTAATAACGAGCGGAACATCTGTCGCAGCATTTGCATTTTACGTGGAAAACTGTCTTTCCGCTGAATCGGGAAAAGCAGAGAAAAACCAAGTGAAAAACGAGAGAGAGAGACGGGAAAAGGAAAAAAAGAGAGAAAGATTGGAGAAGACAAACATCGGAAGCATCTTCTTCATAAGTTGCAAATGTGTTTGTGTTATTTTTACATTTCCGCTGCTTACGAAAATATTTATGCTCCCCTCGCTCTCCTCTCTCCCCTCACAGAAAAACCCTCCGCATTTCCCCATTTCAAATTCCAAGCGCACGCACACACACGCACACCAGCTAGAGATGGGCAAGATTGAGATTGAGTGCATCCAGTCTGACAACAGGTTCGGAATTAATATTAAAATAAACGCAATTCAAGGGAACTGCAACTGTCGCAACAGTTGATTTCAAATTGTTTACATTATGCCCTTACTCGATTTAAAGTTCCAGCGAAAACAGCGGGTTGCAAACTTTTGGCAGGTGCTGTATAACAATTTAACCCTTCTTTTAGCCTTGATAAAACATCTGCCTGCATATTTTACACTTGAAAGCTTGGAGTCGATTTCATTTTGAATAACTAAGTGAGTTTTCTTTGTATTATAGTATAAGTTGGAATAATTAACAAATTTGTATTTTTTTAGCAATTATATTATGCCCGCTATTTTCATCAATTTATAGTATGATCTAACGGTTTAAAGCTTATAAAATATCAAGCTGGTAAATTTTTATAGTTTCCATTCGAGTTCAAATTAGTGTTCATTCTTTGTGGTAATAACACACACAAAACTAAACTAATATGCATAGAACTTTGTTCTGCTGCCTTTGCAGGACTTAATTTCGTTTTAAGCCACTGTGGGTGTCACAATTTTAAGCAGCACTGTATGGAATCTAAGGTCAGGCCCCCATCTCTAGGCTGCGCTGCTTCCGCTCACACGGAGCCGCACACACCCACACAATCGCACGCACGCAGACAGCACGCACCGAAAACCGTTGTTGTCCCAAACACAAACACAAGCACACACAAATTCTGCATTTTTGAGCAATGCTTTGCTAAACTATTTATTTACCTATTTGGAGCTATGGCGCTCTCTCTCCTCTGCTCTTTCTCTCTCTGGTGCTGGTGCTGCTGCTGGCGTTCTTATTGCCGTGTGGCCGTAATCCAATTACGTGTGTATGTGTGCGTCTGCTCTCTATTGCAATTGCAGTTATTCGCCGTGGTATGCACCCACACACTATCGCACGCGCACGCACCGACAGACAGACGGACAGGGGGCCTCAAAAAAATCGAACACCGAAATATCCAAAATAAATATAGCTTTTCGATTTTAAAAATAGGGTTTCACTCGGATGCTCCGTCTTGTTTATGTGCATCCGCTCGCCTGGCCTGTGGCCTGTGTGTACCTTTTTCTTGTTGTTTTTGGTTAGACGCGACGCTGCTGCTGCTGCTGTCCATTCAACAACATTTCTCCGCCGACGCTGGGCGACACTTTTTGTTATTTGACTGTTTCACTTGCTGTTTACTGGAGGTTTTGGTTGATTATCTAGTTTGAAACATGGTTGTTGTGTTGTTTTTAAGTCTGCACTCGCGTAAAAAGCGTCCGTAAAATAAAAATCCCGGATCGAGCGACACTCAAATGTACGTCCGACTCGGTTCGCGTCTCGATTTTTTCTCTCCCCCTTTCGTCGTAGAGTAAATAATATAAAGGGGCACCTTTTTTTGGAGGGACCAGGGCGGGGCCATGTCAAAATACCAAAATCTGGTTATCTTAGCTTGGGTGTTTGGCAAATTCGCGGAGGGCCACACTGACCCATTTCGTTGTGAACGAAGCGACCGTTACTGTTAGAGTTAACATAATGTTAATTTAAAATGCGGGAGAACCCGCGAACCCGTTAACGATTGCCAAGGCCATTTCTGCAACGTTCGTCTAAGAGAGAAGCAATAAGGGAGGTCCAAAAAAGTTCATTACCCGTTTATTGAATGTGAGTCATGTTAAGATATGAAGTTAACAAAGCCACCATTACTGTAACAGATCAGACCCCACATTTAAGAAGCGGGTAACTCAAACGGTTATAACCGTAACAGCTGTGTACCATTAAAACAGCATGTAAAAATACTAGGAACTAGAAGTTGTCAATTTATGAAAGGGACACATTGGATTTTTTAATGTCAACGAAAATTCTGTTAATGTTAACATGGAGTAGAACCGGGCTGAACCGTTAAAGAAGTTTTGTTTGAATTTGAATTTAGTAGAAGAGCTGCAAAGTGGCAATACTGGCCACTTTCATTTGGTTTGTGTCACTGCTTAGCTAATTTTTCTTCCATTCTACAGAAGAAAGATCGTTTTATCAAAGACAAGACCCCAACGATATATATATATATTTTGATTTATGTAATGTTTGAAATTGTATATTTATTTTTAGCACAATGATCAAAATTGTTAATATTTGTATTTATTACCTATGAATACAAGTCAATTAGTGTACAAATTATTCAATTAATATTCATAAACTTAAAACTGAACGAGATTTTAATAATTTGCAATCTCCTTGTTACTTGGGTAAAAATATAATATGATATAATTCAACAAAGTCAAAGTTGTTGCTTATTTATGTATGTATGTCATTAGTTAATAAGTAAATTTTTATATAATGATAAGCTGCACAATATTCATATGCTTAACTAATACTCAAAATCCCCTTGCACCGTGCCCCTAGAAAATTAATCCATATTAGGGAAGCACTTCCTTTAAATATACAAAAAAATAATTACCCCATTTACTCTTGTTGAAATAATAAAATGAAATAATAAGATATGATACTTGAAATGCATGGCACTTGATTTGGATCCTCCGATTTGTTTGCTTAGTAAACTCATGAAATCAAGTGTGCGAAAATCTGCACTTGAGCGCCACTTGACACCCAGTTTATACAGAAAACGCACATCGTATATAAATATATATATATACGGACTATAAAACTTAAGGACTTTACAATAATAAATACTGATACTCAAGCTCAAGTAGCGAAACCGAATCTGCATAAAGTGGCTGCGAACAAACAACTAATAACAATGCAGGGAGACGAGAGGACAGAGCAACTCGTGACGTTGCAAGTGGCTGTGGAGGAGACGCATTCTATCTGATAGTAAGGTAGGATATACAGATGAAATAGATATAAGATATGCACATGTGTGCATATAGATAGAGAGAGAGAGAATGCGGAGAGGTTGGCAATAAAGATGGTTCCGTGAGGGCAAAAAATCTCACTCACGCAACTCACGCCTATTTTCTTTACTTTAAATAGTTAATTATTTATATTTACTGTGTCAAAAATTAATTATATTTTATAAGACTTATATTATTTAATTTCTTTGCAATATTGTGTATCCTAAATGTATTTTATTATGATGTTTTGTTGATGCAATTTTTCTGTATATATCTGAAAAAAATAGTATTATTCAACTTATTTTGTTGTAGGAATGTTTTTTATATGGTAAAATTAATTATTTATGGGATATTAACCATTTTACTTAAAGGAAATAAGTTTTATTATGCTTTTTTAATGTTTTTGCATTACAAAATTATTTAAAGTCAAGTATATCTCCAATACTATGATTGTCAAGATATTATTAATTGACACTGTTGAAGAATTATATAAATGCACGCACCATACAAAATATAGTTTTAAAAGAACATATATACAAAGTATCTCCAAGTAACCGAATGCACATCTCTATCTGCTCGAGGGAAAACAAGAAGAAAGAGAGAACGGGAATCGCCTGGCGATGCGATGCTGTGATTGGTTTCAATGGCGGCCATTTTCCCCCTAACGGTACTCGTGTGCGTATCTCACCCGCACCCGCACACACACACGCGTACACTTACACACATGTGAAACGAATACAGTATCTTAAGGCGTTCTGAGATGCAAACAGCGTTCGTTCAGTACCACAATCGAGCTGACAAATTGCAGACACGCTCGAGTGCGCATCCAGGAACGGCACCTTCGGGAGATCGGGCACGGCTAAAATTCAAATTCCGGTTTACGGTTCGCATTTGTACGGGTCTCCGAGTTCAGTTCCTTTACGCTAGCAAAGGGGTGCGGGTGCTTGCCAGCACCTACTTAATTGAGCAACCGCTCAGATACTCGACGGTGGCTTTCAAGTGTCGCAAGTTCAAGTGCGATTTGGCAAATTGTTGTATTTATTTTAATTCGAAGTGCTTCTCAAGTGGCCCGGCGATCGGATCGCGACGATGTTGCAGCACCATCAGCAGCAAGCGCAGGTGCCACAATCGGGTGGCTACTACGACTACAATCAGTCACCGAGTCCGGGCAGCTTGACCAATGCGGATGCCCTGAACACCACTCCGTTCTCCGTCAAGGATATACTGAATATGGTCAATCAAACGGAGCCCTACGATGGGGCCTACGGACACATCGATGGGTAAGCTATAGCTACAAATTTGGATTAATTCGAATTAAGTTGAAAGGGGTTTTGGAGCACCAAATGGTTGCATATTTTAGTTCTAGCATCATTATCTCAATTTGATATTAGGAGTATTAGGAATATTAGGATAATATTCTTATTTTTGTATTTTAAATGAAGAAATTATATATTTTTTTTAAATATTTACCAAGTATAGAAATAACATTTCCGTAAAACTATTTAACAAGATTTTACAATACTAGATTAACAAAGTTATCTATTTCATATCCTATCAACTAGGATTCCTAAGTAGGCTGCTACAATTTGAAATAACTTTAATCCATTTAAACTATAATAAAATAAGTAGTATGCCAAAGAACCCCCACAAAATACTCCTTCCACAAAAGAGTAACTCTTGCCACCAACTGTTATTCAACGTTTGTTTCCTTTTCAACCCGCAACTTCGTATGTGAGATGATCTTTCCCACATCTACCTGTCAGCAACTACTTGCGAAGACAGCCACATCCCCTTGGCAATCCTATTTTATTTATTTATATTTAATAAGGCTGCATAGGAAAATTAATTTCTACCAATTTTCCAACGAAAGATAATATTGTGATAACCTTCCGTCGAGACGTCGAGAGCTGAAGGCAGCAGATGAAATCCTATGAAAACACATCGAAAGCATGAATTGCAAATAGGATCAGAGCCGCAGAGAACACACAGAACCTCGAGGCTTTGACAAATCATCGTTATTTGTACAAGAGGCACCAAAGACAAAGATGCGATGCGAAGACACAGTGGGTTAACAATAAGAAAAACAAAGTCCGAGCTGCGAGTCAGTCAGTCCCTTGGTCCGACAGTCCGACATCCGACGGCATGGTGTGGTCGATCGATCGGCTGGTCAACATGTGTGATTCGCATGTGAGTCCGGCCGAGTCGCCGCACTGGGGCGTCCTTAATTTGCCTGATGAGGCATGAAATGATGTCACCAAGTGGGTTCCTGTCGCGCCAGCAGGAAGTGGGCCTTGCTCCTTGGTCTTTGCTCCTGCCGTGATGCAACACATGGCGGCCATATAGAAGGGAACCCAATTTAACCTTTCCCTCGTTTCTCATTTTCCCATTCGTACATTCTAACATTTTCCCATTTCCCTGCTTTCCCGTAGTGCGGCGCTCTATGGCGCCGGTGAGTATCAGCACCAATATCCGCATCCGCATCCGCACCACCAGCAGCACCATCAACATGTCCAGCAACCGGAGCAGGCATTGCACACCCACAATCTGGACGATGGCCAGACCACTGCTTCACCGCTTTTGCCGCCGCCCCATCATCAGTTGTATGGGGGTTACCAGGACTATGGGATGCCCGCCCATATGTTCCAGCATCCCCACCAGAGCTTCCAGCACTCGTCGGCCTATAATATGTCCGCCTCGCAGTTCTACGCTGGAGCCTCTGCGACATCATACCAAACTCCCGCCACCTACAACTACAATTATGCCGGAGCAGGAGTAGGAACCGGATCCGGTGGAGATGTTTATGGGGGAGCTGCTGCTGCAACTCCTGCGGCGGTCAGCATCAAGAGCGAGTACATACCCACACCGTATGTGACCCCGTCACCCACTCTGGACCTTAATAGCTCCACCGAGGTGGAGAGTATGCAGGCCAATGGAAATCCTTTGACGCAGCGCCTCATGGAAACGGTCAGCAATTCGGCTTCGATGAGGAGCATTCACAGTGCCGATGATGGAGCCAAGAGAAGTAAGTATTTTTATCAGATGTGGATAGTTTAACCTTAAACTAATATTCCATTTCAATTTTAATCCTTGATTCCCCAAGAGATTTTCCTTTGATAAAAATTCTATAATAATTGAATTATAAATAATAGGATTGAAAACACCAATGTAAACTATAATATAAATTTATTTATGATCATATCATTATTTCTTCCATAAAAAAGAGCGTTTTGAGATCTTTATATATTTTGGTGTATAACTAAAAAGTGGTTCAGTATTTTATATTATAGTTACTTTATACTGAATAACATATTTTGAATATTTTTTTTTTGTTTTTCAATTGCTTTAATTTAATTAAGTTTAAAGAAATTGTTATATTTGTATTAGAACAAAAATATTTAAATGCTTGGAAGTCTCAAGGATTAACCACTTTTCTTTAGGAATCCCTTAAAAAATGTATTTTATATTTACTTGTACTCACCTACTTTATTTTCCATTCCCCAGAGGACAACAGCCAGGTGACCTCCTCGCGTGTTGAGCTGAGAAAGAACAGCATCAACGGAAGCAGCAGCGGCAATCCTGGAAGTGGTCATGGCTCCACAAAACCAAGGATGAAACGCAAGCCCCGAGTGCTCTTCTCCCAAGCTCAGGTTCTGGAGCTGGAGTGCCGATTCCGGCTGAAAAAGTATCTAACGGGTGCAGAGCGAGAGATAATCGCCCAGAAGCTGAATCTGTCAGCCACTCAGGTGAAGATCTGGTTCCAGAATCGTCGCTATAAATCGAAAAGGGGCGACATCGATTGCGAGGGCATGGCCAAGCAGCTGAAGCTGAAGAGTGATCCGCTCCAGTCTCCCACCTCCCTGCCCCCGATACCCAATCACTTGATTTGGCCACCAACCGTCCAGCAATCCCAAATAAATCCACATCCCCAGGCACTGCAGCACATGCAGTAATCGGAGGACATGGCGGAGGATCGGAGTTCTAATTTATTTTAATTTCAGACTAAATGTTGTAGTTTAAGAAAAAATGCCTCATAGATTTAGTACCTTGTTTTATGTATATATTGGACAATAATAAAGTTTAAGACCAACTGAGAATGCCAGAAAATGTGTTTCAATATTTGGAGATCCTTTGAGGGATTCAAGAGTGAGTTAAGTTTATTAGATCAGTCAAAAATTTATGATTTATAAATTTAAAATCAACTTAAGAATCATTTATAAATAATTGACAAATTTCTATATTCTTTATTTGCTTTGCTTTTCATCCTTTATTAATTCACTTTTACCTGAGCTAATGTAAATACTCAATATCCAAAATTTTAAGCACACTAAAACAAATTAATTTGTTGTAGAAATATAGCCTTAAATTGCAGATCAATCAATTTGTTGTTTGTTTCATGTTCTGTCACCCATCTTACACCATTGAATTGCCATGACTCCTGGGTCTCCCGCACTCGTATTTATATCTTTATGAACAGCTTTCGATCGGTTGCCACCGATCCATTAGGCACCGCATCTGCGTATAATTGCCGCCGATCGCCGCATAAATCAATTTTATCGGGACGAGCGATCAGTTTTATGAAAAACGAAAACGAATTCGAAAAGCCGAATGAAAACACAACAGTTTCCGTTTTAGTGCTGGAAATTGGAAATGTTTTCCCTTTCAGCTTTTCGCATGGGCAAAGGGGTGCCCCTGTCCCCGGGATTTGAAGGAAAAAGGGAAATGGAAATGGAAATGCCTAGGCGGCAGATACTACAAAGGTTGCATTTATGAAACGTTTAAGTGGCAGCAATGCAACTGTAAAATGTTTCCCTGCATCCGCAGATACACAGATACTCTCGCTTGAGATACAACTCCTCCGCAGAACTGAATTTTATGACAGCCATCGGGGCAAAGGCTAATATTTCATTGGGGGGCTCCTGCTGCTGGTGGTGGTGGTGGTGGAGTTGGTGGTGCTGTGGCTCGGTGGTTTAGTGGTGTTGTGGCATATCAATTACTCCACAAACACATGCCACAGGGATCACGGATGTCGGGTCGGGGGTGATTGGGAGGTTGCTGCCACAGTCTAACAAGTGCAGCTGATCACACTTTCGGCTTGAGTTTCCACAATTTCTGACAGCCGGAGAAGCTTCTGCCCTCCGGATTTGAATGCGGGGTGCAGATTCCCCTGGGTTAAGTGTCAATCACGGAGATCGCGCATTAGCCGAAGGGAAATATATTACCCATATTGGTTCCCGATGCGCAAAGGAATTTATGAACAAACTTTGAACCAATGGAGTCTGAGATGGGATAGAGAATTTCGTTTTTGAAAATATAATCATGACAAATTGTAAATTATTAAATGGGTAAATAACCACTTTTGAAATCAGTTATTTATGTTTAATTTCAAGACTAGTACCTAGTACCAAAACTTAACTTTGTTTGTAACCATATATGTATATTAATAATCCTATTTCTAAATAATACATAAGCATTGCTTTCTAGTTCTGTCAATTGATTTGTTAATTTAAATATCCCAAAATGTGTTTACCATTTCTTGAAGAAAGTCCTGATAGATAGGAAAAAGAAAGATATTTCGGGATGCAATTCATTCGTACAACTTCCAAAATGGGATTGTTTTTCTATTAACTAGTTTTCTTAATCGTTGATTCTTCACTAGAATATGACATAATTAAAAGTTCCAAGTCAACATCCCAACAAGTAAACATTTTAACTGAACTGTAATCATTTAATGGACATACAATTATGAATGTTAAATCTTTAAAGATTTATATTTTTACTCCATTCCTCCCCTCTGCAGTACTTTCTATGTCGTAAAAGAGAATTACGCTCCCAAATCTCCAAGGGAGTTGGCCGCGGAGTGGCAAACAAAACGCCCACGCCGACTACGGATAATGCATGTCAAGTGCCACTAAACATTGCCTAATGGACCACACTGACCAGACACGCCTCCAGGGCGAAATCGGGATCGAAATACGCGACCCATAAACAATTACGGTTTCGTCTTTCAGTGTTCGGCGGCAATGTTGCGGAGACGTGTGCTCCTCCGTCTAAGATATATCCCGAAAGTCGGCCAGCTAGGCTATATGGGCTCTCCGTCTAGACCGACGAAACTCTCAAGTGGAGAATTTGTCATTCCCATATATCACACGAGTGATCGGGGGGCGCTCGGCGATAAGCCAGGATGGAGGACAGAGGACTGAGCTCGCCCTGTAGCGCCGTTTAATTCATGTTCCGTCAGAGGATCAAAGGCTGCTAAGGCCGCTCCTTCAGCTGCGCCCCTCTCCTTACTCCTCCCACTACTTTCCCATTTCTCCTGGCTCAACCCAATTGCTTTCACTGCCCTCATTTACATTTCCTCCTGGAGCCATGCCGCCAAAGCCGGCGTTAGGTAAGCAAATTAAGATTTATTAACAACAATAAATAAACAATATGAAAAACCACAATAGTAGCAACAGTTTTGTCAATTTTTGAGCCCCAAAATGCTTTCCATTTCCGCAGCCTTTGAATATTGCCGCCAATGCAATTGCGTAATTGTACTCGGTACTCGGGAAATTAAAGGGTATGCTGGAGTCGGTATAATATAACCGGGAATTACATTTAAGGAGTTATTTTATATAGTTCAAGTCTTCAGTTTGCGGATTCAGATTTAATAATGCTCTCTTCATTTATTTATTATATCTTTTCAATTAAAGAATACTTAAAATTGAGTATACGTTTTTTTATCTGACTGTATTACAAAAATGTAATCTAAATTATTTTGAATTAATAAACAATTTCTTTCCTTACTCTAAAACGCATCAACGGGTATTCCAGATTCGACTAAATTATTTTAAATTGCCTTTTTACTTTGCCCTGCCGACTTTCACTCTCGCTGTCACTGCGCCAGATCCAGATCCAGATCGAAAACCAAATCCAGTGATGTCAAGTGGATGGCAGAGTGATTCTGGCAGTTCCTCCATTAAAGCCTTTGACATTTTATCGGAAATTCCATCGAATGGTACACATTTCCATTTGATGTGCGCATAAAATTGCGATCTCATTTCACATCTTCCCCCCTCTCTGTGGTCCAAGTTGTGGGAGTCTCTGTTTAATTTCCATTGGCTTTATGGCTTTGGGCGACTTTCAAGTGGAGGATTGTGACAATTATATTCAAATTAATTGAGTAATTGCATTCGGAATCCGAGCGGCGGCATTTTGGAGCATTTGATTTATGGCGTGTGGAAGCTGGCACTCAAGGAACAGAATCCCAATACGAATCCGAATAAGCTAATAATCCCATGGCGTTGATATCGCATTCAGATCAATGGTTTACTGACAGACGCTCCAAGCCAATGGGATTCGAGTTCCTTCCGCCGGCATTTCAGCATCCTAATCTACTTGTGGGGCACCTGTAAACAATATCAGGAATCAATTGAATTTTGAAAGTGTAATTTTTGGGAAA
This sequence comes from Drosophila setifemur, assembly GCA_021224005.1. Classification (NCBI taxonomy): domain Eukaryota; kingdom Metazoa; phylum Arthropoda; class Insecta; order Diptera; family Drosophilidae; genus Drosophila; species Drosophila setifemur. Next base: position 15,651,442 of record JAJJHY010008598.1, on the reverse strand, counting down.
GGTTGAAAGATTTCCAAAGATAATGACTGATACGGCCACATAGTCTGATTTTGTGAAAGATTAATTAATTTATATATTTCGTCCAACATAATAGGATAATTTATCTTAGTAAACTGATTTATTATAAATATTTTTGTGCGCATTAGTTTTCTATAGGGAACTATATTTGTGGTTAATTAATTAAGTATTTCTATTTATTTAAATTTTTTCATTGTAATTATTTTAAAAGCATGCAAATACTCATAAGCGATATAAAAAAACTTATTTATAAATTGCTTAGTTTAAGCTATCAGTTTATAATATTGAAAGGTTTAATTTAATACACTTGATTTTTACATAAAATCCTCGTTAATATGCTTTTAACGTTTTAATAAGTATAATCCTTTAATTCCTATCAAACTATTTTTGTAATATTTTAATTTCAATAAGAATTACTTTTTTTTAAGATAATTATTACCATTCGCTGCTTTTGTGTTTAGTATGGCGCCATCTATTGGGAAGGAAACGTGTGAGCGCCATCTACAGGTCGTTTCGGATTCTTTTCACTATCCTCTCCACGACTATTTAGTGGCGCCACCTTTTTAGTGGTTTATGGACGATTTTCAATTTAATAATGGGAAAATGTAAGGGGAAATTCGGAAAAAGTATGGTGAATAATATGTCTTGAGGAACGCCGATTTTCCGAATCGAGTAAATCATGAATTCGGAATTGTTTTAATGTTGGGGTTTTATTGTTAAGCTGTTAAATTAACTTGTGGAATAATTTGAATTTATAAATATAGTATATATACGCATGTCTACAGATTAAAAAGCATAGCGGGCATACATTTTTATTCCAATAAAGTAAATCTCTATTGCAAAGAACTATATATTATAAAATAAATTTAAAAAAAACCAGGAAGTTTATGCAATTCATTATTCTTCTTCGGCTGCTTCCTTAACGACTTTGATATTAAAAATCAATGAAGACCTCAGGATGTGCAAATAGCTCCAACAAGGAACACTTGTCTGCGTTCAGCGCTAAAGTGCCCAGCGAGGATTAGGTTTCACCGTCATGAATGATAATCAAAAACAGGGCAAAGCAAACAGTTGAAGTGGCTTTTGATAAACCATTAAATAGAACTCAATGCCATAAGGACAACAAGTCGTTGGATATTGAGGAGTGCAGGGGGGGGTGGAAGACATTTCGAAATCAAACAAGGAACTGTCGGGTTTAATTGAAAATCCCAATTCATCATAAAGAGGGCGGGAATCACCCAATATAAGTCGGGGGATATTCATACTAGCCATTCTCCACCCCGTTTTATGTAATCGAATACCTGCTCAACGCCAGGATAATCGCATTAGATGGCAAAGCGACAGAAGCCGCTAACAACATCATGTACATATATTATAATATAAAAAAATGAAGCTAACAAAATTAGCGACACGACTGCAGTCGGAGGCTTTGGAAAGCGTGTGTCTGCCACAAGCATCATTATATACTAATTACTCGAGTATTATCGAAGTGCATTCAATCGAAATGGAATAACGAGTAGCGATTCCGTTCCCGCCGCACTTGGTGCCCTCCCCATTGTCCTCCTGAATTGGTTACTCAAATCTGACCGCAAAACAGTCAAGCTGTCCTCTCCTCCACCCAGAAGCGTTCCCTTCATCCAAGACGTCCTTTGTTGGCTTGACTTTTGCGCCCGCGGCATTAAGAGCCACTGAATTGGCAATAAAAAGATTATATAGCCCGAAGGTGTGAAGTGTAGCCCAGGACAGGGCATCCAGTGGATATAGCCCTTGCCGGGAAAAGGAAAACACCCCCAACGGCGAACATGTGCTGGTCCATTCACCGGCTATTGTTCGCAGCATCTCACTCGGAATCCGAGTGGAAGCGGTTGAGTGCTTCGGTTTATGAGCGCGCAGCCATGTTGCCCTCATCTCCTGGCATCCAATCAGAGCCACATTGGGTTCTTACTCTCACAAAGAACAGCCAATAGCGGGAATTTTCTTTAAGATGCTTTGGGGAGCACTCCCACGATTCTCAGGATAAGACCGCAAATCGAATCTCTTAAAGTGGAGCACTACAAAAAAATATAATAAGATCCTGAAGGTACAGTGCCTTTTATATTATTAAATGCTAATTAAAATTAAGTGAAATTTAATTGAAAATGGTAACAGATTCAATATTGAAATCTTACTTCTGTTATTTAATCTCGCAGAATTTATTTGTCTAACATTTTGATTTAAATTGTAAATACAAACAAAAACAAAATACTGGTAGCAAAATAAAATATTCTCAACCTTTTATGATTATTTTATTTGTATATTATTATGATTTGGATTTAATTACTTTTAATATATGTAGTAATGGTTAAAGATAATTGTAATTTTAAATTGGATTAAAAAGCTTATCCATTTTGTTATGAAAATTTATTTTATTAGAATATCCTTATTTGGAAAAGCTTAAACAGGTTGTTATTAGGATTATTTGCAACGTTCCTCTCGTACTTTAATATTTATTTTAGTAGAATTATACTCGTATATTATTGAACAACACTTTTCCAAGCTACCAATGAACAAATACAATTAATAACAAGAGTAAGTTCCATTTCTGGTTTTATGCATATTATATTACAAAACGCCTAAGAACCAAAATAAAACACAGATATTTTCCGAGAATCCATTTAATGTTGTTTAGTTTTTTGGCTTACAATTCCAAACAACAATTCCATTACCAAACTAACCTACTTACAGGCAAGAGTGCGAGTTTACGGATACCTTTTCCGATCATTTCCAAATGATTTTAACTCTAAACAAATCGTTGGTCTAAACAAATCATCTAGATTTTGGATGGGTTTGGTTCAGTTCCATTGACATCAGTTGCGGGGGGACTGTACCCAAAAAACCCAAAAAAATTAAAATCCCGAGAAGAGTAAGTAAATAATATAAACAATAAACAGGATGCCTGCACTCCCGCGCAACCGTAACCATTTTACGACAATTTCTGTTTACGTACTTGAGAGGAACTCAACTGCTCTCTTGCCAGCCAAGTTGGCATCGACCAATGGGAGGATTTGGACGAATCCACCACCATCTGGCCACTTGAGTACGGCGCACATTTCCACTCCGGTCGACCGAGTGACTCTCGCCGGGGATCGCCGCAACTATTTAAAGGCAGACCGGAGCGTCCAACTGGAGCACATTCGTTGCGCAGCCTTCGAGAAGTCAAAACGTATCCGAGAAAATAAAAGAAAAACAAAACGAGATCTTGGAAAATCCGGAGTGAACAAGTGTCGGAAAATATTCGAAACGAAATATTCGCAAAATGCTGAACATGGAAAGTGCGGGTGTGAGTGCCTCGATGGCGGGTCTGAGCAAATCCCTGACCACTCCCTTCTCCATCAACGACATCCTAACGCGCAGCAATCCCGAAACGCGTCGAGTGTCCAGCGTGGACTCCGAACCGGAGCCGGAGAAGATTGGCCCCGGGATGAAGCTCTCCGAACGGGAGCGATCGGCTTCGAAGTCCCCGCCTCTCTGCTGTCGCGATCTCAGCTTGTACAACAAACTGGCCCAGACCAAGGAGATGCCTCCCAATCCCAGCCAGCGACAGGCCTCCAACTACCTGCAGTACTATGCTGCGGCGATGGATAACAACAACCATCATCATCACCACCATCACCAGGCAACGGCCAATCCAACCAACTCCAGTGCAGCAGCGGACTACATGCAGCGCAAATTGGCCTATTTTGGATCCACCCTCGCCGCTCCTCTGGACATGAGGCGCTGCACCAGCAATGATTCCGGTGAGTTATCCAAAAGTTATGGAAACCCTTTTAGTGCTGCTAATGGAGGGTCTTTTGTCTGTTTTTTTTTTTTTCGTTTGCTTGGGTTAATTTTCAGTCAATTTTCTATAATGCTTTTTGATTAGTTTTCGATGGGTTGCTTTTTTGGGTAGACATTATTTTTTTACAAGAAACACTAGAATTTATTTCAAAGCAGTAATTTATAAATTAAAATATTTTCTTGCATATTAAACTTTTTTCAATCTACAAAAATTTCAAACCTAATTTGAATTCCAAATAATGAAAATGATTATATTTCATTTATTTAAATTTTCTTAAACCAAAATTTCCATGAAAATATATTTATCTTAAATTTGCTAGCTTATTTTCTCTAACATATTTTTTAAATAAATAAATTAAACCCCTTATTAATTGAATTATTTTTCCATCATGCAGATTGCGATTCACCACCTCCATTGAGCAGTTCCCCCTCCGAATCCCCACTCTCCCACGAAAGTGGTTTGAGCCGGAAGAAGCGGTCGCGTGCCGCGTTTAGCCATGCCCAGGTCTTCGAGCTGGAGCGGAGATTTGCCCAACAGCGCTACCTCTCCGGACCAGAGCGCAGTGAGATGGCCAAGAGCCTGAGGCTCACCGAGACGCAGGTGAAGATCTGGTTCCAGAACCGACGCTACAAGACCAAGCGCAAGCAGATCCAGCAGCATGAGGCGGCTCTCCTGGGAGCGAGTAAGAGGGTTCCTGTCCAGGTTCTGGTGCGGGAAGATGGCACCACCACCTACGCCCATATGGGAGCACCGGGTGATGGTCACGGGCTGGATCCGGCCCTGATCAACATCTATCGCCATCAGCTGCAGTTGGCCTACGGAGGATTGCCTCTGCCGCAGATGCAGATGCCATTTCCCTACTTCTACCCGCAGCCGAAGGTGCCACAACCGATACCGCCACCAACTCAATCCACCAGCTTCGTGACCGCATCTTCTGCCTCCTCCTCCTCCTCGCCGGTGCCGTTGCCAGTGCCAGGTGCAGTGCGTCCTCAGCGCACTCCCTGCCCCAGCCCCAATGGCCAAATGATGAGTGTGGAGAGCGGAGCCGAGAGCAATCATTCGGCGCCGGAGGATGTCGACGAGAATGTGGAAATCGACTAGATCGGTAGATCTTTGGCAGAATCAGTCGACCGGAGATGGGGGTTACGTTTTTTGTGATAGCCGTAGAAATTGCGTTTTAGTCTCTATGTGTAACCAGTAGATGTCCCATAGCTTTAGTAGCCTTAAGTTTTAGTTGTACTCCAAAGATAAATAAAATATAATTGGAAAAATAATATTTATCGTTGTGGATTTTCTTTTAATATTAGGTGATAAATAATAATGAACTCAACTAAGAGTATTAATTTAAATTCAAGGAATGTTATAATATTTTAATACAAATAACAACAGTCTCGAAAATTTCAAATGCTCTTTATAATATAATTTAAATGATTAAGTATTCCCGATAAGTTCGGTGGCTAATGCTTATAATATTCACTTTAAAACATGTGGAATCTGTGAAGTATTATCATAAAGAGTGCTCTAATATTTATATGTTTTTAATGGCTTATACTATATTTTACTGGAAAATAAACAAATTATCTTTTCAGCTTATTGGCAAATTTCCTGTGCCCAAAAGACTGCTGAAAAGTGAATTATGACAAGGCCTCAAAAAAAAAGATACATATAGTATGTACTTGCGTGGCTCAAAACCTTTATTTATTCAAGTAATTACAACTGTCAATCGATTTTAGTGTCCCAAATTTGTCAAATGTCCGGGCTTTTAGTCAAAGAATGCGACCAAGAGCCACGAGTATATAGTAAATTCTGAGAGATCGCCCATTCCTGAATTGTTTTTTCAGTTGGCAGTCTGGAGGCGGGCGCGTTCAATGCCCCACTTGGGGAAATATATTAAGGAAAGGGTGATCTATGCACAGGAAAAAATACTTTATGAAAGTAAAGGGTTCTAATAAATAACTTAATATAACAATAATTATAATTTTGATTTATTTCTGGAACAAAATAAATACATCAAAAATGGGTGTACATTTTTAATAGACACATTTCATAATTGAAATAATTGTGGTGATTGAATTGTCGATTTTATATCCATAATGATATTAAGTATTTAGCTAATTGTTGAAATTTTTTTAAATATATTGAAAATAACATTAATTAAAATTTTAACACTTATTTCACGCTTTAAGTAAGTCTTGTTCTATGTAATTTAAATTATCTTGTATAAATAAGAAGATATAAATGTTTTAATTTTATAGGATAATTGCAGACATATTTTCATAGGTAAAATAATATATATTTAATATGAAACACTATGATTTTTATTATAATGACATTATAGCTTTAAAAGAAAATTAAAATTTTGAATATATATTTTGATATTAATATCATAATGATTTTTTTTGAGTGTCTTATAAAAATATTAAACAAGTAATTCGAGCAATTTTGTGTCCTGGCGCCCCCGTATATATTCTGAAGTAGATGTTCATCAACGATCCGTGGGACTGAATTTCCAGTGGTCACATATCCTTGCTTCCTTCCCGATCATGGACATCTATTTAGGAAGTCTAGTTGTTTGTTTGTTTATAAACAACGCCTGGTCGGGCCGTTGAAATTGTCGCCACTGGCCACTTGAGGCGTGTCCTTGTTGTCGTCAGCCACCAACTGTGCCGCTAAGGACATGTCTATGTTCCCTATCCCGATCTCCATCCCGATGCCTTTCATTTTCGATTCCAGCTGATCTTGTGCGAAAGCGCTCTTCAAATCGTATGTAATCGTATGTAAGTCAGTGGTTTGTGGGTCACAGACGTCCGTCCCGACCCATCTGACACATTGAAGCACTTCTATGTCGACATTGAGTGCGCTCGTCATAGTCGGTCATCATCGTGGGTCTTCAGGCTTAATGATTCGCAAGGCTCCGGCTCCGGCAACGGCCACACGCATGGCCACTTCAGAGGATCGCATCTTGAGGCCCTCTTCCGCCCGATCAGTGTCAGTCGTGAAGGGTCTGAGAGCAGCCACCTCCCTCCCGCCTGTTGATGCGAATTGAGGTCATGTGGTATCAATTCAATATAACAATCGCCTGGGAATTTTAAAACTATCTCTCAAGGCTTATGGGTTATTTTCCCAGGAATTACTGAACTGCCTTGTACTATTTATAGGGATAACTAAGTATGGCCAATTATTCTCAGAGTTTAATTATGATTATTTAGGTGTGCTTTTGTCGAAAATTAGATCAATTATTATAATCCTATTATCCTGTTATGACGATCCTATTTTTTCATATTTTCTTACAGCGATTAGATAGTTTTCTGGACTTCTCCTTACCCTTACCTTATCTTGATTTATTTTAATATAATTTAATATAATTTTTTTTAGAAAGCAACATAGGTATATTATATCTTAGAACTTTAAGTTCTAATGGGACCATTATTTAAATACACAAAAAATTAGAGCCGAAATTAGAGTCAACTAAGTAACACAAAAAATATTTATTGGAACCATAACATTGGCTTTCATATTTAATGGTTTAATGGTTTTCATAGTTTTCTTTTATTACACATATTATTTTTTGAATAAAAATATTCCTTTGTTAATACATAATTTCGAAGTTTCCCTTTGAGTGAGAATCCAATTTGAGTACATTTTTTATGAGTCAGTTCTTCAGACCCTCCCCCTATATATGGTATAGTACTCAGATTCTTCCCTTTTAGCGTTTCAGCCACACTTTGCCTATGAGTTTTTCTTTATAGTTTTATAGCACGCTTCGGATTTCACATAATCGCGCCGAAGGGTTGAAGATGAAGACACACTCGCTGCATGTGGTCTTGGACTGGATCTGAATGGAGTGGAAAGGAGTGAAATCGTTTCGTCCTGGGCCGGCGGCTTGGCTACTAATTTGTTTATACTGCGCCGCCTCCGGATTTGTTTATGCAACCTTTTTTTTGTTTTACGACACACATGCTTCGAGTACGAACTGTCAGCTACTTGACGGCAATCCTTTCAAACGGGCCGCCCCGGCAGATATCCCGATGTTTGGCTTGTAATTAATATGGAAATTAGTCATGGTGGGGCAGGAGCAAGTGGCGTATGCGCAATCTTTGAACTGCAATTAGTAGTCACCTGTCACCGGACGTCCTCGACGGCGATGGGTAAACAATTTTAGCCTTTTTTCGCCCACCGCCTCTATTTGTTTAAACATTTTGTGCATTCTTAAGCAGAGAGTGCATTTAATGGCGCAAAATGCGAAATTCAAAAGAACATTTTTAAAACGCCGCCACGCCGACAGCTTAAAGTGTAAACAAAATGCCCGAAATGTTCACTTATTATAAACTGCAATGCACTGCAGTGCACGGCATTCTTGTTTGGCCCATTTCGATGCACTTTGCGTTAGCTTTCCCGTGCTCCTTGGGCATTATGCCACCCCTTTGGAAAATCGAAAATAATCCCCCAAAAACCCACCCGGATCCCTCATCCCCGCGCTCTGGGACGGGGCGATCGTCTGCTGCACACATGTGCGCCATAAAAGGAGGCTGATGAAGCGGCGACTTTCCACTGCGACTGCGACTGACACTTCGATTTGCAGCTATATATGTTAGATAGAGGCTATAGTCTCATTGTTGTTGTTGTTGCACGTGTTGTTCCAGAGGCGCGTTTGTTTATGCAACAGCCCGGGTCCTAACAGTTCTTGGTAGGAATAACTTCACAACAAATTCATCAACTAAACTCTAAACGCGAGTTACTCTGCTTGATTGGAAGGGTATTTGGAATTTGTGATGCATTTTAAATATATATAAATTAAATCAGAAAATCTAAATAAATTCGTATTCAAGAATAAACGTTTAAACTTACAAACTTCTACAAAAGAATAAATATATGAGTATATCTCACCCTTATTATTTATAATAGTTATTAATGTTATTTATATATGTGAGCTCATTTGTCAGTTGTACTTCATACAAAAATTGTGCTACATATTATTACAATTTTTTAGACATAATAATATTAAACTTGTTATTATTTTAAATTATTATTATTATACAATTTCAAGAGAAGATTATATATTTTCTATATTCTCTATACATTTGTTTAAACATGTATTTATGGTACTACGCCAGCAATTTCTTAAAACTAAAATCTTGTGTAATAAATACAATAAATATTATTTGTTATTACAACCCTTTTAAAGAGTATTCCCAATCCGATTTCCCTCGTTAACCTGGCATTTCCAACTTGATTTTGTTATTGAAGTTGTGCTCTTTGTTTTATGGGATGGCCTGGACCATAAGAGGGGGAACTCCAAAAGGGATTCGAGCCAGCGACATTGCCTAATTGCCTGGCTGCCAGGCTGGCGATGGGGATTGGGATTGGGATTCGAATAGGAATGGGAGGGGGAATAAGAATGGAATCACTTTGGTTTGCCTAGGTAAATGAAACGTCGCTCTGCCCCCATGATTAACCCACTCTCCCCGGCTGTGCTCTCTGTAAACAAAAGCACGGAAAGCAAAGTACAAATGATGCCCTGGCCTATTTATGTTTATTTTGTTTTGAAAATTGTGCGTTTAATTTATAGTTAATTGTTTTTCAGCTTTTCATTAGCCAACCAGAAAACCGAGCGGTGACTGTGTGCGGTCCACGAGAATTCATGGGAACAGCCCACAGATCCGAGAGATGGGCGCATGAAATAATACTCGCAGCAATTGTTGATGATGGTGCTATTTGCGCAAGTTGTTGATGTACCAGTACCAGTTCTAGTCCTCGGACCAGTCCCAGTCGGAACAAAATGGCCACCCACCTCAATTTCAATTTCATTTGGAAATTCAATTTCCAACTCAATCTGCTGGAAGAAATCTTTGCGCAATGATGATTTGGAATCGGATTCAGAATCCGAATCCAAATGAGAATCCGAATGGGAATGGGGGATCCTCCTCTCGCCATTGCTTATTTGGCTTCAAATAAAAGATCATTTAAATGATTTCGGGAAAGGCAGAAAGGCAATCGCAGAGCGGCACGAAATTGAATGATAAATGTTTTGGCTTTTGTGATTTTGTTTATTGTTCAAATTTCGGCTAAAAAATTTCAAATTTTCACCACATGCATAAAACGGTTTCGGGTTTTTCTCTTTTTTTCACTCTATTTTTTTGTGTTGTTTTTTTTTAATTTACTTTATCTTGCGTTTTATAGACAGCCATTCAAATCGGCGAAGTCGAACAACTAGCACTAGATGGATGGTTTGTTGATTCGCGAGCTGTTTAGATGGAAATGTTGTGGTGTGGCAGGGACTGAGAGCGAGTGAGAAGAACACATTCGCACATGTGTGTCCAGAGTTCCATTGGGGCAACTTAATTAACGTTTTTAATGGACCTGCCGACTCGTAATGCCCGACAATTAAAGTCGCAATAGACATTTGCCTGCTGCCCCACAAGATCTCTGCCCGGATTCAGGCGTTAGATTGAATGGTTGAGATCCCTCATATAGTATTTATCCCTTCCATATATTTCCCAACCAATCTGGCCTTATCAGTCGCCTGAGCGCTACTAATAGGCTAGTCAGGCGGAAAACACTTGAAGATCCATTGATAAACAGTCACTTGGCCTGTGAACTGTTGGGTGTTGGAATCCATTTGGTATTTCCCCCCATCTCCAGTTCGACATTCTGGCGCATTTTGGCACCGAATAGTGTTTTCGGATGGATCGAGAAAAGCAAACAAAACCGAATGGTGTCGTATATGGGATAAACACTTCAAATGAATCAGTTTCCTGGGTGGAAAAGTTTTGTCGGTTCGTTTCGGCGATTCAGTTGGAATCTCTTTGGTGAGCACCTGCAACTTACTTGGTCGTTAATCTTTTGTTTTCACATATTTATTTCGAAAAACATAAAAGCGCTTAAAGTCTGTTTAAGTGCCCATTGCTTAGTGTAAACAGCATTTAACTGGATGCCAGCCATTGAGTCACGGGGAAATGGTGGATGCTTCAGTAACTTACAGTGGTCTCTGAAATGGAAGGAACATAATAAGTGAGGATCAAGAAAATATAGAGGAATTTAGATAACTACAAGTACTACAAGAAATGAAGAGCAAAAAAAATGGAATTTAACACTTTAAGCTCTAAATTATGTATTTATGGGATTGGTTTAAAAGGTATTATTTTTAATGTCTTAATCAACTTTTAATAGTGTCCAAATTTAATTGGTTTGGTACTTTGGTACAAGCAAGTCAACTTAGACTCTTTATAATCAATTTATCTCCAAATATCTTATTTTCCCTTAAAAGACTCTTTTTTCCCCAGTTCTGGTCTTCAGTTAATTGGCCTTCCGGATGTTGAATTACCTGAAATTTGTTGCAATGCATAAATCAACATCAATTTTGTGGCAAAGAGCAACGAGAGATGCCTCGTTAGCTTTCGTCACTAAGCTGAGCAATTTGGGTTTCAAATGAATTCCACCTACTTTTCCTTAGTGCCCAGCTCTTCGACTTTCCTCGAATTCCTTATTTTGCTCCTCTTTTATTTTTTTCATAATCACTATACAGAGAATTTCTTTCGTTGGCTCACCCACGCCTATCGGCCACGCCCACGCCCACTGTCGCCAGCTATTAGCAGCAATTTTCAATTTCCTTTCTGATGAAGCACATGGCAAGAGAGCAAATTACATGGCGTACAAGATGAGACATTCACTTTTCCTTTGCCTCAGCTTTTCCTCATCGTTTTTGCCCTGTTTTTCCCCCCTTTTTTTCAACTCCATCCACATGGCGCACACGTACGCAATTGTCCTCAGCGCTCGACTTCGATTCGAAAAGAAGATTTTCTTCGAGGAAAAAGCCAGGACCCAGAACTTAGAGCCCCGAACCAAGAACCAGACTGGCGCAAATGAACGGCCATTATGTTTATCCGAAGTGAAAGCGACGGCTGAAGTGAATTTTTAACGAGCTGGAGAGACCAAAAGGAGACCCAAGAGCAACTTGCTCAGTGCGTTGCAGTGAGTTATCCTGCCGGCAAAGGACATGCTTCAATAGAATAAGAAGAAAATTACACTTAAACGCTGCGGCGTGTCGACATCTCCCAGCTTCCCCTGGGTGGTCAGCTTTTTATACCCGGTATTCGTGGAGTTCAAAGGTAGATGGAATTGGAGTGAATATATTGGAAATGGAATTAGATAAGTCCTTAGAAATTACTGAAAATTTATTTTACAACCTTGGAATAGTTTTCGATTTTTATATAATACAATATAAAAGATTTTCTACGGACTTAGATTTGATTGTGTAATGGAATATAGGTATTTCTGTGGATCCAGGATATCCCATAGTTGAGCTACCTAACTTCAATATACTCTCCAAATTTATTTCTGGTTTCTCCGCTCTGATTGGACTGCATTCAAAGGTGTGCTGAAGTCTTTGTCCTAATGGTCAACCCAAATTGTCGGCCAATTAACAATTTCTCGAGAATACTCTGCTCATTAAGCTGTCGCTCTCATCATTCTCCAGATACTCGCATAAAGCGAACATTCCACTGCCAGTTCCCGTAGAGAAGACTTTCCGTTTATTTGCCTAAGCCGTTGACAGACAAACAGCTTCAGATTCATCTCCGAACTTCACCCCGTTCCTCTCTGCCTCCCGCCTCCAATAGCCTTCCGCCTTCCAAATGGCACAACACTCATACGCCGTGTGCGCCATCTGCATTAACATATCATTAGGGGGTGTGCGTGCGTGTGTTTGGCTGTTTATCGAGGCTTTTGTTTACAATAAAGCGTAATCATGTGTTACAAATACCAATAATAATGCCAATGGGCAATGTAACCCTAGCGCAGCTCCATCGCCATCCCAAGGGGCGTCGCACCCACTTCAATGTCAGTTTGTGAATGCATAATGAGCCCCAATGGAGCAGATGAGGAAGAGTTGGAGGCCTCCGCCTAGTGCTCCGCATATTCCGTGTCTCCGCACTCTCTCGCCTCAAGTGCACTTTGCCGGAGCTCCAGTGGAGTCCCGCCCGGAGTCATGTAAACATCCCATCCCTGTGTCCGTATCCACATCCTCTTGCACTTCCACATCCATATTCATGGCGCTGGCGCTGCCATTGCAGGAAGCAACTGTCTTTGGGGTCATTTTGTTTATGCGACTTTCGATAATGGACAGGAATTTAGCGATTGCTCATATGTACTATAAAAGTATATAAAATTAATATTTAGATGCTTCAAATATAATTATAATATTCCAAATAAAATCCAACAACTATGTAGTGAGAAATTTATACTTTCAGTTATCTTTTAAATGTTTAAAAATAAGTGATACCTTACATTAATGAATTATATTTAATTGTCAAGATTTCTAATTCATTCATAAATTAATAATATTTAAAATAAAGGTGTTTTTTACATTATTTTTTTCCTAAGTAAACTCGACGATTTGGTAAGCGCCTACTTTAACCCAAATGAATGGGAATATCAGCATTTTGGGCCCTCAAAATCCCAAAGAACACTATGATGATGTTGAAATCCCATTAAATCCAATGATGAGTAAGCTTTTCTGGATGGATATATCTCATTTTTTTAGCTCAAGGCCTCATAATTTTTGCTTAATTCCTAAAGAACACTCGGTCGGGCACTCAGGCGCCTTAAGTTGAATATTGTATGTCTATACCAATTTGGATTCATTAAATACTTAAGAGGAAGCTCAAGTGCCAAAGCTTAAGTGTTTCGGATTTTATTGCAAAAATATATAAATGAAAACAGAGTGAAGATCAAGCATTTATACTTACAATACTTAATGGACATGACCATGTGGCAGTCGGAGCAAAGTTGTGTAAAGTTTTTATTTCATTCCGGAAAAGTTTATTGAGAGTTTCTAATTATTTTTGATTTAAATTGATTTATTTCTATTCGGTTTTTAATATCTTATTATTTTGTTTACTACCTCGTAAAGCTATGAAAACTCGAGAAATCAAATTTAATGTCAATATAGGTAACATAGCTATAACCAGCATTATTAATGTAACATCTACAAGATAAAACTGATACCAGGGTAGATGCACTCCGGTGTTCACCAAATGTGGAGCTCCCCGGTGATCGATAACATAGTCAATCCAGTAAATCGCCATATCCATAGCTCCGACTGGACGATCGCGAAAGATTCTAGAAGCTATATTCATGTTGGTCTTATACTTTGGATTATTCAGCAGTTCGTCGAGAGCCAATCCCAGTTCCTCCTCAGAAATTGTTTGATAATCCATACGAATGGCATAGCCAGCTGCCTGACCCGTATTTATATTTGTATCCTGATCGAAGTAGAAGGGCATACCCAGCACTGGAACAGCATGATGCACTGCCTCCTGCATCCCAAAGAGTCCGCCATGGGCTATAAAAACTTTGACCTTGGGATGTGCCAATATATCGGCCTGGGGCAACCACTTTTCAACCTTGACATTGGCGGGGATATTCGGTATCCTGTCATCTTCGAATTTCCAAAGGACTCTCTGTTTCAACTTGGCAAAGACATTCAGGAATATTTTTATCTTCTCGGGAGGCATGTCAGCACTGCGAACTTGAGATCCTAAAATAAGTTGGGATTAGTTTTCATTCGGAAGGTATTATTCTTAAGAGTATTTATTTCCCTCAACTTACCTAGACTAAAGTACACAGCACCGTGCTCAGCATCATCCAGGAAGTTTTGGATATGTCCTGGCATCGGTTTGGGTGGCTGAATGTGGAGTCCCCCCACGGGGATCATATTGGAGGACAACGGCCTTGGCGATGTCATCGGCATATAGCTATTGATTAATATTGCTGATATGTTTCGTTCCAATTCCTTGACTGTCGGCACCTTCGGGAGTATCTTGCTGAAATATTTTCTAAGAATGGCATCCTGAGCAGGATAGTAAGAAACTTCTCGATGTATATCCTCAGCGGCGCTAAATACGACATTTCCGAAACGCTCCACAAGATTCATTCTATCGGTGTAGGGAAGAGTAATACTTGGAACATAGGACAATGGAATTATGAAGCCAAAAACCTGGCTAAAGTAGTTGGCATAGGCAAAAGTTGCAATGGTAATGACCGGAATTTCATACAGATGGCCGAGCATTAGAGCTCCTTCATTGTAGAACTGTTCCACGAGGAGTAGGTCGTACTTTCCTGCCTTGTCCTTGGCATGGATTAGGTTCTGGACCTCAGGTTGTCCAAGTGCAAAGTCGGTTGACTCAATGCCAATATGCTGGCCCAACTTCATTTGAGTGAACCGAGGCAAGTTGACCATATCCACAGCAGAAGTAGTCTTCATTAGCTTAGATACTGTGAAGATAAATATACATTTATTTTATTGTTCGGAATTTCCTGGATATCTGACTTACTAACTGCCCATGTGTCAAAGTGTGGCAGTAAGATTTCTTTGTAGTTGGCTCCCAAATTCTCCTTGGCCAAAGATAATGGGGTTATGAAGGTCACCTCATGTCCACGTTTCACCAGCTCCCTTATAATAGCATTTGTCATCATGAAATGGCTTTTTACTGGCAGGAAAAACGGAGCCAGTATCCGAGCTCCATCGCCAAATCCCAAGAGACACAGAAGCAGTATCCTTGTAAAGGTTATCTGAACCTTGGAAAATAAGTTGATATTATTATTTAATATGTGGGTAATTGGGAAATTTAAAAACAAATACAAATCTAACATTTTAAATTGAAAAACCCATTTAATGAATAAGATTTGAAAGAATATTTGTATCATAATCACTGCTTCCATTTAATTAAAGGTACTGAAATTTCATTAAATTGACAGTTTTAAAATTTTTTTTAGCACCATTTCACTAACCATTTTTCGTTAATTTTGAGATCTTAAACACTCGCGACTCTCCGACAGACTGCGTTTGATAAAATATCTTCAACAGACATATGTTTCTTTTATAGCATCGTTCAAGTCTATGAGATTATTTTTGGCTAACTACTCAGCGGAGATTCGATAAGATAACTGAGATTCCCTGTTGCTTCGTTTATCCCCGTACTTCAATTATGCATATAACCTTGTTGCAGCCTGCTGTGAAGGAAGCCAAAAAATATTATCTGTAATGCCAAACATTATTCGTCATTATCTTTGAATGATAAGAGTTCATTCAACGAAAAGTGTTACGGTAAAGATAGGCTAAATGAAACTGATAATCACTTGGGTTTGCTTGTCAAAAACAATTGTTTTTCTTTTTATCTTGCTCCCAAGTTGTAGGTTATTTGGTCACTTCCCTGTTTATCAATTAAAAGTAACATATAATGGAAAAGCATCTTAACGGAAGTAACTTATTTTCCGCATTTCAAAATTTTCCTCTTCAAGTTTATGTTGTACTTCCAGAAACCGATCAGCCAAGACGATGGGAAGTCATAAATAAATCATAGGCAAATGACTAAATTAAATATTTGTTTCCCGGTTGCCACCCACAATCGATGTTCATGTACTTCCCGTATAAACTTTCCAAACCAACAGATACAACCACACATTCGTAGATATATACATCTGAATATGCACAAATTGTTAAAATGCAATAAAACTCAGCGCGCCAATTTGTAGGCAATTAAATTTTATATTCGAGTAGGAATTTAAACGGTGTGACGTCCGGTTTATAATGTTAATTTGGATTCTGATTTCCAATTCTGATTCGGATTCAGCCGCAGCGGAGCATTATTCCAGGGGCTGCGTCTCCGATCGATCATTCAATTTGGCAGCCATTTGGCGTTGGCGTTGCGGACTTACCATATTATTGTTTACTTTGTCATATTTTGCCAATGTGTTTTTATTGTTCTTCGGGCCGCATTCGAGCTCGTTATTTAGATTGCCTCTATTTGTTGCTGCATGCCAGCGGCAGTGATACTTTGTTTATTGTCTCGGCCAGGCCAAATAAATGCAACGGCTTTTCTGCGGTAAATTTGGCCATAAACCTTGATCACCTCCCATCTGTCCATCTAACCATCGCATCGCTTTGCATCTCCCGCATCTGGTTGATTCGTTTGGGGTCGCGGATGGGTGCTCAAGTGGATGGAAGTTATGGCGAATTCGTCTAATCCACGCTGCAGCAGGTCGATCCACTTTGGCGAATGCCTCATTGGCACTGGCAATCGCTGCAATAATCTCAACAGCCCCGGAGCCCAAATGCAGCCATAAATTCCACGCCCAATGGCCAAGTGTTCCATCAAAATCAAAGCTTTTAAGCCGCCTTTTCTGAAGTGTTTCGCCAGCGTTCTAATTTGCCTTTGGCAGCGAATGCGCAATTAGCCGCTATTACATTAATAATACGCGTACTTGTCTTCTGCAGAGTCAGCCACAATAATTGAACTGAAAAATGCCTCTATCTAGCTATTTGGTATATCGTATATGGAAATCGAAAAGGAAATTGAATTGAAAAGCGCACATTTGGCCAAAGTGAATCGTCTCTACTTAAGAGCTTAAAAGTGCGCATCTTGCCTCATTGCATCAGTATCTGTATCTGTGTTTGATTCGCTATCTATCTTCGGATCTGCACTCAGAGAAAATATGTATTAATCCTCTATCAATATTATCAGACAAATCAAAGTAATTTCAACGTAATTTTAGTACCAATTGTTAATAATACTAATAATTTTAAATTTTAAATGCTTCTGATACAGATATATTAAAACAATCCACTATCAATATCAACTATTTTTAATTTTTAAATATAGGTAGAACTTTTCTGCATCGTTTAATATTAAAGTACTATGCAATAAAATATATTTAAAATATGTTTCCGAAAATACTTTTTCAATGAATTCAGAGAAATGTTCTGGTTTTGATTTCGTGACCATCCGATTATCAAATAATTTAAAGGGCTATTTTTTCCAGTGCCTAGGCGACCTTCGGTATCTAGACGGCGCTCACAAGCAATAGGAAACCGTCGGACCTCCGTCCACCAGATTTCCCCGGCGGCCCCATGATCATGTAATCATGCGTGTGGCTTTTGTTTACAAATCACGCCTTGTCGCCGCTCCCGACTAGACAGGACCAGGACACAGGACACACATACTCGAGGATGTCGGCAGGCGGTTGAAATATGTGTGAACGCTCCGGCTCCTCCCAATCCTCAAGTGGCCAGCGTTGTGTGGTCAAAAGGTGGCTAATTGGGATCGCCACTCGAACTCCGTCTAGACAGCTGTTCGGCGGTGGTCGTGCGACAAGTGGCTTGTTTTGATTGCCATCCCGGGGACAATTGCGACACATTAGTTGACCACTGTTTGCAAACAGAAATCTCCCGAAACGGAAATCGCAGCGCCATGGCGGAGAACCAGAAGCGATCCCAGCAGACCGACCACACAACTGACGCAAATAATCGAAAACCATACTCCAAATAAGCAAAGCGCACTGGAACAACAAACAATTAATGCACGGAGGAAAATTATTGAAAAAAATTGTACATTCTTTTTAATTATGTTAACTTAATTGAAAACCTTTTTGGAATCATGGAATTAAATAACACTTTATAATATTTATTTAATACAAATTTAAATAAAGCTTCAATAATCAACTAACTTTCAGAACTTTTCTAAGTACTATCTTCCTAATTATACCAAATTTATTTTTCCAAGTGTAGCCTGCTGCCGAGGGAATGCATTTAATGCACTCCAGCTAGTGGAACTCCTCAGCGGAGCTCCGTTCATTCCCAGGCATCCATCAGGGCCATCAGGTGTGTGGTGGCGTTGGCTTTATGTACTATATGTGAATGTTCCACTGCCGCCGCGTTAGAAGCGCAATTTGTTTACGCTACTTTGTGAGCAATAAAAGCACAGACGGCCATGTGGGTGGTCCCACCTTCGGTGTTCGGTTTTTATGCTGTCGCTGGTTCTGGTTATGATGTACTATCTGTGGGGAGGGATAGCTGGATAGATGGATGGATGGATGGATGGATGGGTGGATGGATGGGTGGATGGGTGGGTGCTAGCGGTAATCATCAGCAGCGCTTCGGAGTTGTTCATGTGGAATTAATCAGAGCATTGTGTTCGGTTGCAGCAGGATGCTGGGTGATGGGTGCTAGAGTAGCCCAAATCCCTGTGGGAATTAAATTGAGACATAATTGAATTGATTTCCAGCGAAAGCGGCCACTTGCGAGTGTCTGAATCGAGGGGCCATGCGACAGCTATATGGTATGGTAATATCTGAAGTGGCCACCGAATAATATGACATAATTGTGCCATAATGAAGCGCTATCTCCGCGCCTGGGAAAGGGCGCAGCTACTCAAGTCAAGTGAGCTCTCATTGAACTCTATTGGTGATATGATGGCCTGCCTTGGTAGTTTATTGACCCCAGTTCTGGGATCCAACAGCAGCTTAAGTCTATATGTCAACTGCAGCTTTCAGATTAATGTTTTATTTCTCATCATTGATATTTGTTTCAAATCATTTAAGAGTTTGATATTTACATCATAAAAGCGGAGTTTAATATCGATTTGTAAGATCATTTTATTTAGGGATTCCGAAAAAATCACATTCCGAATTCGAAATTTGTTAAAACCTTTTACACTTCCTTTTACAAATACTGGTTTTTTATGAGGAATGAGCGCTAGGATCGACACTTCACTAAATTTTTTTTACATAAATAAAGTCTTTCATGATTTTCGACATGGTAGTCATAACCACCGCCAGGTGGCGTGTTTAATTTGAAAATGTGGAAAGTACATATATAAATATATCTTTACTCGAAAAGCACTAATTTTATTATATTTTTTACTAAATGATTTAATACTTATTAGATAATAGCATTAGTATTATAAAAACACGTTCTTGATCTTCCCCGCAGATTCTATGCAAAAACAAATTAGTTTTAGGATAATTTTATTTAATTAAGAAAATAATTTTTATCTATTTTGTTTTTCCTTATATCTAAAAATTGTTTACTGTGCACATATTCTTTTGTTTTCTATTTCAAAGCGTTACTTAGAAAACATAATTGAATTGGAAGTTCGAAATGTGGTTCATGTATTTGCTACAGTGTAATGTAATGTCGAGTAAGTTTACATCACTAGCAATTTTCCAATGTTGAATATCGAGGCGGAATAAATCTTTTTTTTTTGAGCATTATATGACATTTATGAAAATGAAAACCACCACAAAAATCCTAATTATTATTATTATTTAATTAATTTCTTTCATTAAATTAAACTCATCTGATCATTTTAACAAGCAGCTCGACATTTTAGATGCTTATCTTATTCGAATATTGCGATCATGCTATTATTTACACCTACAAATCTTGTAGATTTATATGACTGATAAAAACAACAAAAATTTTAACACTAGTTATAATCAATATCCACTATAAAAGACCCAGGGTGGCGATCATGAATATCATTCTGAAAAGTGCTTCAAAATGGGTGGCATATCTAATTTTCTTCCACTCATCCCCATCTTGCTGATGGCTGTGGAATTATCCTTGGGAAAAAACCGCGAGTTTGTGCCTGATAGAGTAAATTTTTTCAGTGATTGCGAGGATAGTTCTCAGGGTCAGTCAATTAATACACTTGCTGATTTTTCCAATGTGTCCTTTAAAAGGGGTAAGGGTGGTATAGTTAGCGTATCGGGGTCCGCAAAAACCATTTGGGATATCCAACAGTCAGATCGCATTGAGGTGAGTAAATGGAAACTTTATGCAATATTATGTTATATCTACGAAATGAATTATAGGCTGATATCGACGTTTTTCTAATGGATCATGGCAAATGGAAACCAACCGCTTTCAAATCGAATGTAAAAAATTTTTGCAATTACTTTTTTGATAAGAACTCGTTGACTTATCCCTTCTTTCCCGAACACGTGATCAACAAGGAGGAGGTGACTAAAAAGTGTTTTAGTCCTGATGTAAGTTGATATACTCTGTTTCCTTTGATTTACAATGTTATCTAATTTAATTTATTTAAAATTTACATTGCAGACCGTTTTTTATGTCGAACCATATCTTGTTCAAATAAAAATTGGCTTAGGTATACCAATTGGAGTTGGACACTACAAGGCAGTTCTAAAATTAAGTGCTTTCGATAATGCTGGAAAGATGCGTCCAAATAAAATTTGCACGGAAATTGTGGGCGACGTGGTATAGGATTTTTTTTTTAATATTTATCCTACAAAGTACATAATATGAATTTTATTATTATTGTTCTTCATATATTTGGGATTTGGGTTGCAATGTCTGTTAATTCATTTGAATTTAAATATATTTTATGTGCTGCAAATATCGGTAAATCACTCGTGATTTTTTCTTACCTAGAAACATAATTAAAGAAAAACCAGACTCAAAGAAGTCATCAACAATTTTAAAGTAAAGATATATTTACTTGTGGAATATACAATTACACACAATTGACTTAAGCACAATATAAGCAAAACTAAGTTTAAACAATTTGATATCGCACACAATGGTATTGCAAATATTTGCGCCGCTGTGCGAAAATGTAATGTGAAATGTAATACTTCAATTAGGAAAATTACAATAGGAAAACATTTGCGCTTTCCTCTGCTTCTTTTTATTATTACTCATTGTTTTTTTTTTTTTTTGGCAAATCAGATGCGAATAAAAGCGTTCGTATTCGGTAATTTACAAATTGGGCTAATCGCTGCGTGGTATGTGGGAAAGCGGCAATTGCGGAGGTGGAGGTGGAGGTGGCTGTGCCTGTGACTGTGGAGCTTGGGGATACAGCAACTTGCCATCCGAGTACCGCATCAGGGTCATGAGCTTCAGCATCCGCAGCTCCTCCTTGTCCTTGTCCTTGCCCTTATCCTGGCCCTGGGCATGCGGGTGGTGATGGTGGGTCGGGTGGTGCTGATGTTGATGCTGATGCTGGTTCTGGTGGTGCCGCGAGCGGGTGGTTTCTGCTGACTGGTCGGGTCTTTAAAATACTTAAGTCATTAACGTTCTCTAAAAAGCTTTTATTCGCTGACAATTTCGAGCACTGCACGTCCTTCTTTAGCTCCTCCATGTCGCGCTTGAGTTTAGCACGTCTATTTTGGAACCAAGTGATCACCTATTAAATTGGAAAACATTTATTAACAATTTGATTTGGGGTAAAAAATAGGGGTCTAAACAAGGCTTTTTTACTTCTGTTTACTATTTTAGCTTTTAATTATTTTTATTCAGAATGTTTTCAAATAAAGTCTGCAAAATATTCAGCATTTTGTGTCCACAATAGTTTACAATTATAACAAGTTTTTTTTAATAATTACAAATACTTTTCTGAGGTAAATATTGAATGATTAACAAAAATCTTTAAGATTCACATTTCAGAAAATTATCAATCCTCAAATTCTTGAATGTTTTTCTTCAGAAAGCCCGCAGAGACATCTTCATACTCACCTGTGCATTCGAGAGGCCCAATCCGCCGGCAATCTCATCCCGATCCGCCGGTGAGAGATATTTTTGGTATAGGAAGCGCTTCTCCAGCTCGAAGATCTGCTGATTGGTAAAGGCGGTGCGGGATTTGCGCTTCTTCTTGGGATTGGACCGGGTGGCAAATATGTTCAATGTGGCGGGATCTGCAAGGCAACAATATCAGGAATTAAAAAGGTGGGGAAAAGGTGTGATGCCATCGTAAATTATTCAACGATCAGTCAACTTTTTATACGCTTCGCACACAGATGATCGTAAAACGGGAAAGTTTACGGGTATCTTTGACCTCTCCCTGTGTGGAGATGGAGAGAGGGCATCCTCCAGTTGGCTTTAATGATCGGGTTTATGGATATCTACGCATTCATTGGCACTTTCATTTCAATCAGTGAGATGCTCGCGCTTGAAACAATTTCAAAACACAATTCAATGGAATTCATAATAGACAATCGGCAATAACAAATTGTGAGTCGTAAAAATTTGGACTATCTAGCTTCTTCGTTTTACAACCGCTCAGGCCGAAGTTAAATGATTTTCTCTGTGTGTAGGTAGGCGTTTGTTTTCCTAAGCGATTCGATTGGGATTTGATTTGATTTGGAATTTTGATGGCCGCATTTTGTTTTTGGCATGTTTAAAGGTAATACGGCGGCTGATTGATGTTTTTTGTTATTTTGGAAAGTATACCGCGGCGGAAATGGCTTTCAACCCAATTGAACCCAGCCCAGCCCCATTAGGAATTGTTTATTTATCGCGGGCAATTCAATTTCTGCGCCTTTCGAAAGAGTTTTTTTTTGTTTTTTTTTGGTTTTTTATTAATGCCCGATATTTATATGATTGCTCTCAGCTAAAGTATCAACGGAAATGGCTGTTGCTTCGTTTGTTTACGGGGTTGAAAAGATATTGTAGGAGAGATATATGCACATATATAGGGAGGGGAGGCCCTCAGGAAGTCGAGCGATGAAAATGGCAGCTGCGCCTTGGAGGCAACTTTGTTGTACGCAAACATGTCTGACAATTAACAATTAAGACCAACGAATTTGGTCCTTGAACAATAAAACCAGGTCTGGGGTTGATTTCTTCCCTTCTTACTTTAAAGGACTTGCGGCGAAGAAGTCGAAGTTCCATTATGACACTATCCTGATGTGTTTATTGGGGGGTTAAGATAATCTACTGTTTTGTACACGCCCCTTGTTTCTGAAGAGGGTTGCAGAGAGTCCTGGGGACAGGAACTGCCCATTACCACGGAACAGGAACATGAGGAGTTACTTAAATGGTAAATTGGATGAATGCCATTCAGTCAACTGAAATGTGCGTGAGCTGTTTTTTGTGAGGATTAATTTATATATTTTCAGTAGCTTTCTAAATGGTTTATGTATATCAGAAAAGTTTTTGAGATAAATCATTTAACTAGAACACTATATAATTTTGTTTAATAAATGTTTTTAATGAAAATAAAATACCATTCTCTACTTAGCTATACTTCAAATGGCGCTTAATTAAAGCACCTTAGTAAAATATTTTAATTTTCTTATTAGAAATACAATTTTAGGTACAACTTTATACGATTTTTTAGGTAAATATTTGTAATTACAATGGAGCTCCAATTTAATAGGCTCTGAATTATAGCAAAATACATTATTTATCTTGCATTATTTTTGTTAGCCACCGTTTGGTTTCGCTTTGGCCTCCATTAATGGCCCGTCCTGGCAGCAGATTGGCCATGTGAAGCGGTCACGCCCCCAATTAAAAGCCTTGGCAAGCCTTCACTTGGCCAAAAACTAGAGAACTGGTCTGCTGGGGGGTGGGTGGGTTGGGTGTGTTCTTTTTCCCGTCATTTGTTGAGCTTCATTAATTAAGAACACTCGATTCGGGGGCTGGACCAAGTCGGAGCCTGGTTAATAGCTTAACCCACATGCACCGAAAACCACCCAGGCCACGTTGGAACATTTTTTGTGGAATATATAGTAGTGGTTCATATTTGCTGAATGAATTACGACCCGGGGCACCCACACCTTGGCTCCTTCGCCGGCGTGGCACACAACAAACAATGTCATCAGCATAACTAATCATTCTGACAGCCGGCAGAGAGTTGTCGCATTCGCATTGCCGACACCAAACCACATCCACATCCCCATCCAGCCGAGGAGCGAAGGAGCTGCTCCTGTTGTCTGGCCAAAGTAAGCATAACTTATGCCAGCCTGCCAGCGTTGCTAATTGAGACACAAACAAAATGACGCATTGTCCTTACGTAAGTAGGTTGGGTCGGTTTCTAATAAAAGAACAACCTACACTCGAACAAAAGTATTAAGGAATTTCCATTTATGAATATGAGCTGAAAAGGAGAGTGATCTTTAGGGGACATTGTCCGAAATCCTTTGTTAATTATGTTTAACATAAAAAAAGGAAAATCAATTCAAAGACAATCGTTTTGTATTTAAAAATACTTGCAATCACTATTTCACTTTTTTGTTATAGTTATGAATATTCGCATTAATCAGTAATGAAAGAATCCAATGGGAACGATTGCTTAATATTTAAAATACTAAGAATTGCCTTTTATTTGTTTCATATTGCATATAAATTCCCTGTGATATTTATAGGTTTAATTAATACTTTCGAAATATAATGTATTCATTAATCCAAAGTTCAATTTAATGTATTTATTTTTAAAATTCCAAAAAATCCATTAATTCTTGATAAGCAAACAATTATATAAATCCTTTTTAAATGCGATTTAAATATGAATATATGTAGTCGAAACTCCGAAATAGATTCTATTCTAAGTAAAGGTAAACCATAATCTAACGTATTTGTTTATGTGTTCTATAAAAAGCTTTTAATATTATATCTACATATAATTATAGAGATTTAATAATAAAATTTCCCGTTCCCAAGTTATTTTTGGGTTTTCTAATATCAAAATCGATGTACTATTTATTTATAATATATCATATTGATCCTAGAACAAGCGTTATTTTGTGCGTGACACTTATATGACTCCTTTTTCAGCACTGACCTAATGTTTTCCTAAGTGCATTAGTTAAACACGATACGAGTATGGCGTGCCTTATCGAGCGATCTGAGGCACAGAGTTGGTGCGCATGGCTAATGGTGTGGCTGGTAATTAGGCAAATTAGGTGGACTCTGCTACTGGGAGGCCCATAAATTAACAGCAATTAATTAAATGCTCGCTGTTTAATGCCGGATCGCAATCCGCTCTTCCGTTCCTCGGCCAGCATCGGTTTTATTGGAAATGAGCAGCCCATGGAAACCAGAGTGCCAGAGCAATTATGTTGATTAAGTCTGAGAAGGAGCAGGAGGAGGAGGGGTTGGGGTTGGGAACGATTCAATTAAAGCCAAGCTCCAAATCAATCAGAGAAGATCGGCCAGAGGCAGTAATGGTAATCTCTCTCTCTCCCTTAAAGGGAACATCATAATAAAAGCCAGTGGAGATCAGAATCTCGAGATACTTTGATACTTTGCTGTGCTACCAAGATGCGTATCTCTCGGATAAGCCTAATGCCAATGGCCAAAGAATGCTTTATTTTACCACAAGGTGCCTGCTGTTCACACGCTCTTCAAATGCCTCGCATCGCAGCGGGCCCTTTGAAAGATGAGCTCTGAATCTTTTGGCCTTTTTGGAAGGTAGGTAGCCGGACTGGGACTGGGACTCGGACTCCGAATCAGAGCCAGATTCAGAGCCATAGCCAGGGCAGTCAGGAGCATGACATGTGGAATGTGATTCGGGCTGCCAGCGGAAGACTCAATTAGAAGTCTTGGCTTTTTAAGGGGGGTCCGGGATGGGATTTATGGCCACAAGGAATTTCACATTCCCAGGGACTGGGCTAAATACCTGCCAATAGTCTTGAAAGTTTGCCGCCACCACAAAATTATGACAAACCGGCAAAGGACAAAGCCAGCCTTCGACCTTCGAATGCAAAAGAGTCGGCTTAAGGACTCTGCAAAGCTAAAAGCGCTAATTATGTGGAAGGGAGGTGGAGGAGGAGGAGATGCCGGACCCTGACCACAAATTGCGTTGTCCAGAAGCTCGAAAGCGTAATCAAAAACTAATTTTAATCCTGTTTGGGGGATCACTCCCGCGCTGCTTCACCCAGCGACCAGAACCCAGAACCCCGAAACCAGAACCCAGTCCCAGTCCCGAAAATGAAAACGAAAATGGATGTGGAGATGGAGATGAGGGAGAGCCTCCTTTGTGATCCGATCGGATCAGAGATCTTTTTAGCGGTGGGTCCAAGTTAATTTATTCTAAATGGCTTTTTGAAATCCCCGAAACAACACGAGAAATTTACTTATGACGTTGGCGTCTCTCCACAACCGCAGAATACGAAACTCTCTCAGATCTCTCGGATCTCTCGGATCTGGGATGATGATTCAGAGCGGGACTGGGACTTCGCCGGGGCCCTGCATATTTTTCTCACTTTGGCGTGTCTGCGTGTTGTTAGCAATGAAATTGATGAGTTCGAGCAGGTTATAAAACCCGATACCTTTTGGCTACCTCTTTGTTTGCTGCCTCTTTTATTATTATTATTGCTGTTGCTGTTGTATTTTTTGTTTTTTTTTTTTNNNNCCTACGAAAGGCCCAAGCCGAAATACAATAACACAAATTAATATAAGAAGATGAGACAAATTTAGCCGCCGACAAAGTGATTTGGGCACGGAGATTCCCATTAACATTACGGATGCTCCGGCTGCTCCGGCTGCTGGGGAGGAGCACCTCTCATAACGAGAAAGTTATAAATTTTGGTATTTTCTTTTCGACATGGATGCCGGGGACTTTTCGACTGGTGGGGTCTCCGGTTTTTTTGTTTTGTTTTTTTTTCTGGCTAAAAACTCATCGACTGTCATTGTTTGGGGCTTGTTTACACGCTCGTAATGCCTCCAATAACTTGTTGTATTTTGTTGTCATTTGTACCGCCCTGGAGTTTGGGGAGCTGCCTCGAAGATCAGGTATCCAATGATCTCGAAAAAAATTAATTTTAATTCCAAAATGGCTGCAAATGGAATTTATGATACACTTAATAGATCAGAGCTCAAGGAAAGCGATCCTTTGGTTCATATTTCATTAGGTATTCTCCAATAACAAATGTTATAAATATTTGGGAGCTAAGCCTCTGGCATTGTATAAAAATATATTATTAGGGTACCAAACAGTTAATTCTAACTAATTAGTTTTGATTTAAAACACAAACTTAAAGTTTTCCATTTACATTTTTAACTTATAAGCATAAAAAACGACATTAGGCTTAATTATATTGCGGTTTTAGTGTCTAGCAACCGCCTTTCCCCAACTGCGGTTATGGCCCCGTAAATGTTTGACCACCTTTTTGGCATAAAGGACTTTCTCTGGGTCTTGTCCCTATTTCGCATTAATTGAATTTTTTGACCATTAACGCAAACAGCGTTTTTTGGCCAGCGTAAAGTTTTCGTGTCCATGTTGGCCCGCAGCTATTTTGATTGTGGCATTACATCTTGTAAACATTGACCATGGCCAATAATTTGCGGAGCCGAGGAACATGTCAACGGTACCTGAGGGCAGTTATCGGACGACGTTGTTGTGGAGGGTTAATTTCTTCATACCGAAAAGCCGGTCGCTTTCTTCCGAATACACCTGGGGGCGGGGTCTTCTTGTAGTCGAATGGAAACATAAACTGGTAAATCAACAAACCGTTTGCGCACGATGTTCACTCACTTTAGATGGCCCCAAAAAATGGCAGGTGCTCCAGGAAAAAATAAGGTAATCAGAAATCAGATATTTCTGGATTGATCAACAAACAGTTTGCGCACGATGTTCACTTAATTTAGATCGCCTCAAAAATTGAAGATGCACAAGGGAAAATGTATGGAAATCGGATATTTCATATTTGATTTGTTTACTTTTATCCCATCGATTTCAATATATATATATTAAATCATAAGTCAAACTGTATGAGGGTATTTATAAATTTTTGAGATTATAAATGGTATAAAGATTATTTTTTTCGAAAAAATAAAAATATACAATTTTGCTTTGAATATTTCATCATATATTTGGTTAGAAAAATGTAAATAAAATATATAACGAAAAAGTTATATTTTTCTTAAAAATTCTTATAATAATAAATGATCTTGGAATAAAATGTACAACAAAATTTCAAACTTTTTAGACCTAATTAATAAAATTCAACAATTTGTAATGGGTACTCATCTAGGCTCTGTTCATAACAAAATCCCCTTTTTGAGACCATATTTTTTTTTTCTCTGTACTACGGTTGGCTATTCATTAGTGCTGGGCCTGTGACTTTCACATGTAATTGCCAGTGAACTCCGCGGACGAGCCTCGTCTTTATATTTTGATTGATTTTAATGGCTGGCAAATCAATTGCAACTCCGACGCAGCGAAACAGAGCGCCGCAAACGTGGTCATCCTTAATTCAATAATGAATACGTAAAGCCCAGACCCAGACCGGCCACACAACGAAGCTCCTCCTGCTGCTCCTCCTCCTGGTGCTTCATCCTCCATCCCCC
This sequence comes from Drosophila setifemur, assembly GCA_021224005.1. Classification (NCBI taxonomy): domain Eukaryota; kingdom Metazoa; phylum Arthropoda; class Insecta; order Diptera; family Drosophilidae; genus Drosophila; species Drosophila setifemur. Next base: position 15,622,736 of record JAJJHY010008598.1, on the reverse strand, counting down.
ATCCACCTCCACATCCATCCTCTATACCCCGGCCAAAGCATGATTCACGATCGGACCGTTGCGCATGCGCTACGCAAAAGTTTCCGGAGGGAAAGTGGAGAGGACTCAGGGGCTCAGAGTCGGCTTTGGGACAAAGAGTCGGTGTTCTTTGATCAGCACATATAAAATACTATGGCCACGCCCTCTAAAAGGCAGATTAAACGAGATGGCGCTCGGGCGGTGGGCAAACGTATACTTAAACTTAACGCAACCTAAAGAGCAATGAAGTCAGTCAGTGTAAGAGCTCCATCCCAGACCGGGATCGGCGATGGGGATCGGGAGAGGATCGGGGGTATGTAGTGGAGGGACGCCAAGTGAGTTTCAGTCTCCTGGCTCCAGACGGCAGAGCCACGTTTGACCGCCTCCCGAGGCGCAGTGGGACGCAGTTGCAACCGACAGTGGGTCAAGACCATAAAGCCATAGGAATTAAACAGGCAGCCCGAATATGGGGTAGTTAAAATGTTTTTTTATGCCTTTGAAATTCATTTACCATTTTGGTGGGAAGAAATCAAAGGAATTTGTGTACTTATTTTCGCGAATTAGCCTTTTCAAATGGTTGCCACAGGAATTTACCAATTAATTTCCTTAAGAGGGATCACATAAATCTAATTTCACTGAAAGGCAAGGGAAAGGTGTCTCGGAATTCGCTTCGATTGTTGTCTGGGTGCCACAGATATAGTAAAGATATATAGGATATTTAATTTATTATATATTAATAATTGAATTGAATGAGGTAACTAATTACTAATTGTACCTATATAGATTAATATATGTATTTATTCATTTATTTTCCCCCGCTAAATATCTGATTCATTAATATTCATTGAAAATTAAAAAATAGTTTTTAACGCTGCCATTAACACTATATAACTATATAGCAGTTATTAAAAACTTGACCCCTGATCTAGTAATGGGTTGTTATTCCCAAGGCGGGAGATTAACGAGCCATTGCAATAGATATAACACCACTGTGAGCTGGCCGAGACAATAAAAATTACGTTGCAATGCAATTTGAAGGCTGAGCACCCGATGAAGCTGCTCAGCTCAGTTGGGCCCGGGACCCGCCCCGCCCGGTCCGATTTGTTGGACTCCAGTGCATCCATCTCGATGTTTGCATGCCCTTTTTGGCTCGGTGGCGGGGTTTGCCGTTTGCCGTTTGGCGGCTGTTGTTAAGTGAAAATCAGAGTTTGCAATCGCTAACATCAGCTAACAATGGTCATCATCATTAAAATGCGATCAAAGAACAGGCGGCGGCTGCGACGGTGGTGCGGATCTGCCGCACTGATCCTTTGCACTGATTGAGTGACCTTCCCCAACGCGATGCCCATCCACAATGTGGGCCAAGATACAAAAAAAGTGGGCTGGACGATGGGCCCGGGATGAGTTAGCTGGCCTAATGTCTTTATAAGTAGCATGTATTCCGTGTTAGTAGGGGATGGCCAAAGAAATGTGCGCTGTAATCAAAACCGTTTAAAAAACTACACACTAATTGAGTTAGAAGTTCGTGGGGGCTTTGAACTGGCCGACGCATCAAAGGCGCCGCCGCTTTATTGGTGGCACAACAAAAGAGCGTTGACAACGGCATGTAAAGCCAACAATGCCCCCAGCATCCATGGAATGGATAGATGGATCGCTGATGATGATCACCATAACCATGATGGCTGGGTGATTGGATCGGTGAGCAAGCCGCTAAGCCTGCCCCAGAGACATTGTTCGATAGTTTTGACAACTCAGCGAAACCAAAGCGGCGGCAAACAAGAAAAAGCAACAACAACAACAGCAGCAACAACAAATCGAAAGGCTTATTAATGAGGGAGCAGCAACAACAAAAAGGCATTGGTTCGAAATCAATTTAAAATATGATTTAATATGAACAACGTTTGGGAGTCACGGAAACATCGCCAAAAGGCTATCGTGCGGTGAAAAATTATTTCATGAATTTATCTTTATTTACGAATTAATTTCGTGGCTTAAACAGTTAATACAGTTTAATTGGGACAAAGTCGAGTATTTAAATGTTCGAGTTTTCATTATAATGAAAAACATTTGAAAACAGTTAGAAATACAAAAGCAGGTGGTATTAAATAATATACCTATAATTATCAAAAATAGGTATGAACATTAAATTAAGAAATCTTTTGCCAAAAAATATTACTAATAACACAACAAAAATTTTACAAATATTTTGTCAAATTGCAAACATATAAAACAATTCTCAAAACATATATTTTTTTTCACGTATTATAATTACCTATAAAATTAATTTAAAATTATAATAGTAATTTCATCTAAAAGTCCCAAAATTGTAGTTTAAAAATTAAATATTATTGTATGCATATTGCTCGAATATTTCCTTTTAATCATTATTTTAATCTCCAAAATTCTTTTCGCAATTTACGTGACTGGTGAAAGTTTCATTGTTTAACTACTCGGCATAACTAATACCAATTTCTCCCTGTGCACCGGCTGAATAAGGAATTGCCGCCACAATAGCGTTGATATTATGACAAGCTGTCATAAATTACAAATTAATGTAATGATTGCGAGGCAACGAGAGTTAGGCGTCGGAGTGAGAATCTCCGTCCGGCTTCGCCCTCGTTGGTGAATGGCTTCCTCAACCTGGAGACCAGGACCCAGTACCAGTGCCACTACCAGTACCAGGGGCAATCTAACTCGCTGCAGGTAGCCGACTTTTACTTCTTGGTCAGGGTCGTGCGATCGATCGGTCCGAGATCGTGTGCATCTCGATCTCGATCTCGTACTGACTCCATCCCGATGCTCATCGATTGTTCCGTGGTTCTGGTTGCCCGGGTTGTTCTGGAGGGGGCATCGTCGGGTGTCTTCAGGTGCCGGCATTGCCACCGCATTGACTTGCCTACCTTACACCTCGGCGAAGCGAAGATCAAAGACGGCGGTGCCGACTTAATAACATAAATTAATCTTCTCATTGTAGGGCCCCCTTTGGATGAGTGAGCGAAAGGGAGAGGGCCAGACCCAGGGTTAGAAAGAGTCGGAGAGATGCGTGCCAAAAAATACAAAAAAAAAAACAAAAAACTGGGAAAAAATGCTACAGTAACCACACGCTATGCTAATCCGTCCGTTGCCTAACCAGGCTCTGTTAACGCACAAAGCCAAAACGGCATTTAATTTGTTTTTAGCTGGGCTCATTCAGCTCCGAATCGATTTCATTCATTATTTCAAGACGAGATTTGGCTGCTCTCCTAAGCGGAGATCAAAGCAAACAAGCCGCCGGCTGGAGCGGCCAAAAAAGAGGCGGACTAGGAACATGCACTCTAAAAAAAGTGGCTTTAATTAATTAAGTTGAACAACTGTATCTTAGTTCTAATGAATTAATTTGTGTGGGAATTTTTGTTCGTGATTAATAATTATTAAATTCTAATGTTGGTTTTCTTATTAATTCACACTATTTTAAATAAGTGCTAAAACAATGCATAAGTTCTAAATACAGCTTCACTTTTTTTTTATATTTCTAGAAATTAATAAAAAAATGGTTGGAAATTATACCGCCTTTTGGAGGAATATGATCCTCATTTTCTTATTATATTAAATGTAAACTTGATGTTATTAAGTGTTTCTCATTTAAAATAAAATGTTTAGGAAATTATAGAAATCACAGAAAGTGCTTTTGGATATTTATGTATTAAAGATACATTTTCTTGAGTGTATCTACTACGCTGACGTAGATGTGGCAAATATGCCGTGAAGTTTTCGGTTTTGATCGAACGACGAAAAGCAGCCAACGAGCATTAAGAGTATTTGAAATGACTTGCCGCATCGAGGGGCAACCGAAATGAGCGCAGCAAATTAGCTAATCAACGCCCATTAGTGGTAGGGTATTGGAATTTATGATAAATTTCCGTAATGCACATCCAGCAGATTGCGCGGCACGAGCAGAGCTCGCAACTCAGGAACAAGTTAATTTCGCCGGCTACGGGATACGGATACCCCTTGATCTTCGATCCCGATTCCGATCCCGATCCCTATCCCGAATCGCATCCCGATTCCCGTTCCGATCCCAGCGAGACCAATGTGATAAAGCAGGCATCTTTATAACGCTGCCAAGGCACAGCAGGACGACAAACAAGTGCATCTCCCGGGCAGGGTTCTCCTTTTGGGTTCATCTCTGCGCTAATAACACATAATTTTCTTGTAAAACAACAAACTGCTGCGGATCGTTATCATTATCGTTATCATTATGGTGCATTTTTATGTGCGCCTGCATGTTCACTGTTCGTTTCGAAAACTCCACAAAAAAAGGCAACAAAAAAAAGGGAAAACAAGAAAAGGCGTTGGCCGGGCAGCTTGCAGTTGGCAGTTGGCAGCTTGTAGTCACCGGTTTTGGGGCGACAACGACAATATCGGTTTATTTATGTTTATCGATATAGCCGGCCAGATAAGCGGCTTTAAGCAGGAGCAGCAGTAGTCCCCAGCACCGATGCGCTCGTAGGTTTGCTTTTTAGTGAGCGCCATAAAATGAAAGTCCACTGCCGGTTGCCATTTGATTCTCATTTTTAAGGAGGTGGAAATTATCGCTGGGTCACCAGCTGAGAGGTGACAAAACCGATTCGACTTTTGATAATTCTAAAGCTTTTTCAAATTTAAAAAATATTTATTTATAAAAGCTTGTACGAATTTGAATAAGCCATACTATATATTTGAAAGAATATTACAATTTTGGGATTTTGTTAATCTTATTTTGAAAATAAATAGAAAGATTTTATGATTGGAACCTAACTTCATCCACATGCAGTACATTTTTAATATTTAATTATTTTGTCATTTAATAATATATAATTTTGTTGTATATAAACATAACCCAATTGATTTTGCAGAACTTAATTGCGAGTTCTAGAAAATGCAATTCGATAGTCAATTGAGGAAATTAATTCTAATAAAGTAATAAACTTTAGATTAAATAGCCGGGTCTTTGACAACCATATAATTAAATTAAATAATAATTTTAAGATATGAATTTTTAAACTTAATACTTTCTGAGAATGATATTTTTAAAATTAATAACATAGGAAATGTCATAAATGGAAAATACACCTTGTATGACCTTTTATAATAATTAATTGACTCAATATAAAAGGGGAAATGTTAGTGTTTAATTACTTTAACAATTAAATATATGTATATATAATTTCGTTATACTGATATAGCAATTTGTTTCGCATAATTCAATTGCGAGAGGTCTAGAATTTCCAATTCCAAAATCACTTCAGCAAATGCATTCTAATCAAGTGATAAATATTGTAATTACCCAGCTTAGCTAGCTTAATAATAACTTCAGCTGAAATAGACAGGTCTTTGGCATCCAATAACCGTTTCTGACATCCTCGATTGGCCCGAGAGCGGAGAACGAGTTCTCTATGCGATTTCATGACCGATCCGAACCATTAGCCGTAACAAGCCAACATTTGCATGGCGCTTTTGATGTGCGTTCTTGCTAGTCGAACGAGGGCCGTAAAACTTTTGCGTGTTGCACCAAAAAAAAAAAAAAACAAAATAATAACGAACGAAAACTAGTTACGGTTATGTATATAATTACTGCGACAGCATGTTGGCATGACAAATAAACTGCGAGTGAGACCATAAATTAAAGTATCAGAATGCGTGTGGAAGGCGTCAAGGAGCGGGGACTCGGACTGGGAATGGGAGTCGAGGATTGTGGTGGGGCGACATGGGTTTAACGGCAATGGCCACCTGACGACAAGTCTGAGCCAATTGTTAAGCCGTTGATATATGCCACATTCTGGGTGTGCGTGAGTGTGTGTGTAAGTGTGTGTGTGCTGCCCGGGTGTGCATGTGTATGTGTGTGGATTCAGCATTTGGGTTGCGGTGGGCGTGGCACACATTTCGCCTTCGTAATTGCAAGGCTCGCCGTATGACAAGCAAAATAAATTAACAATAAATTTTGCGATAAATAAAACAAAAAACAAATCGCAGGAATGATTATTGCTTACACTGAAAATATAGTGAATATAATAAAAAAAAAAGATTTGACTCACAAAACAATTATTTTGCTAAATTATTGATAATGATTAATACAATATAAGCTTTTTATGTTTTCAAGAACAATAATTATTTATTTTTTTTGCAATGTATTCACAAAGTACGAAAAAAAAACAAACTCAGGAATAATTGTTGCTCGCACTGAAAATAAATTAAATATAAAATAAACAATTAAAAAAAACACACAAATCGTTCTTATTTTATTCTTTTCCTTGAAAACGATTAAAAATTATTTTAAATTTTTAAATTTTCTTAACGACCTAAAACAAAGTACTCACATATGTAATATGTAAAACCAATCTTTGAACATTTAGCACTTTTCTATGTTTAATTAAAATACAGTATAATTTAAGAGAGACATTTTTGATTTTAATTATAAGGTGGAAAAATATGTAATCATCTATTAAAATAAACGTCGAGGTTTTTGTGGATCGCACGTGGTTTGCATTTATCTCTAGGGAAATCCAGCACTATAATTAAATTATAATGATTTCAATGATGACTGCAAATTATTTTTCCCCACTTTTCGAAACAAATTAATACTCTGTGGTAAATGCAGCTCTAAAGATGCAAACAATGCAAAGATTTATTTAATTACAGGTGACGCGCACACCTTCACCAACACAAACACACACGCACACACTCATACACACTGGCACAGTTATAATGCGAATTTACGCAGATATGTGTATGAAAAACCAAAAAAAAAACACAAACGTCGCTCTTGGAATTTATTTAATTAAATCTACGCCCCGTTGGCAGCCGCCTTGGCTCTTTCTGCGCCACGGTGGCTCCTCCAAATACGCATAAATTCAGCACTTTATGCATTTGGACGCAGCGGCAGCCGCAGGCGCAGTTGCAGCCGTTTAAGCGGCCATTACGTATACGCCGTGTGGCCAAAAAAGAATAAATAAATAAAAAAAAGGGGAAACGGCGACTAGAAATTATGTCCGATGACAATTTCGCTGGCGTTTACAAATGTGCGTACAGCATCGCCCAAGGGGGGATAAACAGCGGTCAATGTCAATTGGCATAAAAAAGCAGTCAAATTGGCATCTGAGTAGGATGTGAGCCGCTTTTGATGGCCCTCTCTTGGAGAATGGGCCCAGTTTTAACGGGGCACAATAAGGGGGTTCTAAACTTATGGGTTAATGTGTCTATTCTTGAATTAATTTCAGGTAGTTTTCAAGTCTGTGAGTATTAATTATTTAAAGGGATTAAATTAATGGAAATCTTTAGTTTTTAACCCATCTTTTAGTTACATTTCAATTTCGGGTTCTCCACTCCTATAGATGATTCCAAAAATAAAGAGTATTCCAAAAATATTCACTGCTGACGCATTTATAAAGACCAAGTGAGTCCCACGTCTTTTGGCTGAAGGAGAATTTATGAAGAATTTGGTAACATTTCCTACGTATTTCACATCCCAAGTCGACCAAGTCGATTCGATACACTCCGCACATGTTCGCGGGCCTTTGTGTATCTGTCAAAACTTGTTATGTGGGCTGACTATTTTTGGCCGAATTTAAAGCGAGTGGATTGAATGCGAATTTTGGTTACCAATTGATTTCTCGTTACCGATATTGTACTTGGCATTGAAGGAAGCGCGAGCGCGGCTCCTTCTGGATGTGGAAAAGTACTTCAGAAGAGGCAGCTCCTTGAGGCCCAGCTGCTGCTGCTGCTTAAGTGGCCTGGTCTTTGTACGGGAAAGATACAAGTTGAGAAGTAGCAACAACCACGACCACATTTTCCCTGCCACAACTGGTACTCCTAGCCGAACAACAAAAGCGCATAGTTAAGCATAATTTAATAGATACGCGGCTCGGGCTTTGCAATCTCTTTATGGTTGACACTATTGTCTAGGCCAACTTTGTATGTGGGGCTCTGTCATAAAGTGATGATGAATGCATTATTACAGTGGTTATTGTTGCCGGGCTAGCTGCCTGCCTGGGCCAACTGGCTGGGGCCTTTGTTGAAAACGCGTTAATTGAGTGTTGCGAATGCGCAACGGCAATTGAAATTGTTTATGACTTGCAGTTGTTGTTGTTGCCACCGCCGTCGGTTCAATAATGTAATGCAATTTGCTGCTGCTGTTGGGTACTGCTAATGGATACCAAACTAATCAGCTAATCAGTTGGTATATCTCCCTAATATCCTGAACTCCAAAGGATACCGCCGCGCTCTGCTCCGGGGCTCCGCTCCCGGCTACTTTCTACTCCTACTTGACAAAACACTTCAAAGCCTTCCATTTGGGACGGGTGTATAGTAATTATGCTTTATTAAGATGCCATTTTCATTACGGGAATCCGAGCCACTTGAACTCAACTGGCTGGCGAGCACTTGACGGCGACGACCATTGGGAATTTCGTTTCTTTCTTATATTTAGTGGTTTTTAATTGCCGTAATTAGCGAGAACCGGGAGCTGGTGGTAAGATATATATATATATTCGGATTCAAGTGCATTCTGAAGTGAAGTCTGCCCGCCGTATATATCTCTCTGGAAGATGGCCGCCAAGACGGAAGCAATTGATCCAGCCGATCCAGCCCGATGCCGGGCCATAAAGATACGCCATAAATTAACACCAAACCGATTAATGAAAAGTGCCGATCCGTATCTTGGGTGTACACACATGTTTTTTGTCAGTGCACAGAGCACAGAGAACCGAGTCAGAAAGCCATCCGTCCCCGTCAGGATATTGGCACATTAAAATCAATTAACTTGAGTTTTGGAAGTGGGCCTCGATCGGGAATTGGTAGTGGAACTGGAGCTGTTCGACCTGGCCCAGCGACAGCCCAGATCTTGGCTTGGAATCTTAATGAGGCTGTTTTCCGCCCGATTGCCAGTTGATTATTTCGTAGACGCCGTGTCATAAAACTTTACGGCCATTTAAATGTTGACTGGTAATTTGTAAAGGTGTCGGTCGAAGCGCTTCATTACATCCAGTTTTGAATTGTAAATTATTAAACCCAATCGATGGATCTGGGGGTTACTTGACTTGTACTTAAAAAAATATGTATTATAATATTTTAATATATTTTGTAATTTGAATTTTGATTGTTCCTTTCATAGCTATAGTTCTTTCAATTTTCCCAAAATTGTTTTTGAAATTAATAAAAGAAAGTGACTTTTGCAAAGAAATAAATAAATTGTAGATGAGAAGAATTTGTTGTAATAAGTTCCAATTTTAAATTAGCATTTTTCAGGTACTTTGAGAAAATGTAATGAATATTTTGTGGGTTATTATTTTGAGAAAATGTAATACCCCCCTTAGTACTAAAACGGGGCATAAAAACTATAGAGGGCAACCCCTGTTCGATTAGTTCTGCTCACTCGCTCTGCTGTTATGACAAATTAAACTTAGCATNTGTCATAAAACTTTACGGCCATTTAAATGTTGACTGGTAATTTGTAAAGGTGTCGGTCGAAGCGCTTCATTACATCCAGTTTTGAATTGTAAATTATTAAACCCAATCGATGGATCTGGGGGTTACTTGACTTGTACTTAAAAAAATATTTATTATAATATTTTAATATATTTTGTAATTTGAATTTTGATTGTTCCTTTCATAGCTATAGTTCTTTCAATTTTCCCAAAATTGTTTTTGAAATTATTAAAAGATAGTGTCTTTTGCAAAGGAATAATTAAATTGTAGATAACAAGAATTTGTTGTAATAAGTTCCAATTTTAAATTAGCATTTCTCAGTAACTTTAACAAAATGTAATGAATATTTTGTGGGTTATTATTTTGAGAAAATGTAATACCAACTCAGCACTAAAACGGGGCATAAAAACTATGGAGGGCAACCCCTGTTCGATTAGTTCTGCTCACTCGCTCTGCTGTTATGACAGATTAAACTTAGCATTTAAATGCATTTGAACTTGACTGGTTGGCTGGTTGGCTGGCTGGCAGTCAATTAATTAATCGAAAAACTGCCGAAAATTCCAAAGCTGTCAGCCCGCAGACATGTCCGTGAAATGATAAACTCCCAAGCCCAGAAAACCGTCGGCCGATCCCCAGACGTTTTAGCCACTTGAGCAACCCTTGTTTTGTTTTTGGAATTGCATTCTTGTTTTTTTTTTTGGCTGTATCTTTTTTAGTTTTATTTCGTTAGTTGCCCAGTGGCCCCTGGCATTTATGTTTAACACTTTAATTGTGATTACAAGCTGCAATCAAACAAAACAGCCACACACCAAAGCCCCGGCGAGCTGCAGTGCAGAGAATGAACTAAAGGTTGAGTGACTAACTGAGTGGCACTCGAGGTGGTTCCTTTACTCTTAACATGGCTTATGCATGTTTAAGCTGCAACACCTTTGGCAACACCAACAACAACAACGCGTCATGTCGCTGGCTTTATTAAATTACTTGTCAAAAGTGCATACACGAGCCGGAGTTAAAGTTGCAATGTCGGCGGACATGAAACAGCCCCGACATACTACACTATATATTTACATACATATATATATATGCACACCTCATCTGCATACAAGTCCAGACCCTGTAAGCCCTGAAACATTTTGAGACAAAAAAAAAAGGAAAATGAAAAACACGCCTTTCGTTGGCATAACGAGGCTTGTCATAACAATTCTGCACTGCAAAAAGGAAAAACATGAAAACGAATGAAAACGAAAAGAAAGGCCGGGAAAAAGAAAATCAATTACTGCAAAAACATATTCGTTTTTCCTTTCATTTTCACCCATTGGGGGAGAGGATTAATTAATCTTGTCAACGATTGCAAGTCATTTGGCCCAGGCAACATCTTCGATAGTCAAATTAATTTTCCTCACACTTTAATAAACGATTGCATTCGTTGAAGGTGTTAAATGTTTTGTTGACACTGCCCCCCACACTCACTCCTAGTATTATCCCGGAGGAAGCAATTCGGGGGAAACCGAAAACATTTTTCACAGCTTCCTTTCGATTTTAGCGTGAAGTTTGTCGTTCCCGGCCGAATTTTATTGCGGTGATTGTTGGTGGTTGCTTCTGAGTTGTGTGTTCGGAGTTGTAAACACAACCAACGAAAATAAAACACAATAGCATCTTGTTTTTCCAAATCACTGAATTTCCTCTTCGGTACGAAATTTGTTATGCCCTTCCCCGGGTGTTCGGAATTTGGGGGACTTTTCAATGGGTTCCCTCGAAGGGCTGAATCTGCCCTTTGATGTATAGCACTGACAATGCGGGGGAAACATATTTATTTCCAGCAACGGGGGGAAAGGCGTGAAAATGACTTACTACACTAATTAGACTAAGTCAATCGACGGGAAGGAAATGATTTTATGCCCATGCCACAGATTGCATTAAGAGGGGGGATTGGGATGGAAATGATGGGGTGATGAATGATGAAATGATTCTCCATCGCATATTAAGAGACCTTATAACTTGGACTATTTAATATGCTATTGGTCATACACATTCCTGGCCTTTGAGGATTTAAATAAACTTAAAAGAAAATATACATAATTTATATTGATTTAATAACTCATTTTTCATAATTATAGAAATTCACAATATCTCAAAAAAAAACTTGGTCGATGCAATTTAAAGTTCACATTTAATTTGGGGTATTTTCAATTAGTCATTCACATTCATATGCTGCGAGAACTTAAAAAATATATATGCTAAAAATACATATATATTTAATATTGATTTAATATTACACTTTTTATTGAATTAAAAATATCTCATAAATATATTTTTCAGGCAATTGAAATTTCCCCTTTAATTTTGGTCTATTTCCAAATACAAAATAAAACAAACAAGAATCAGTGTGGAATTTACTTAACAAAATTGTTTATTATTTGTTTGCTTTCTTTTTCCTTTTAATTAATAGTTAATATTCATTAAATGCACAGACCTCATAAATTATCTGATCACGCAATGTTGTTATCATCGGACAAAAAAAAAATAGCAATTCGTTATGCCAAAAAATGTTGAGAATTTCTGAAAAGAACCTGCAGCCTGCAGACTACGAACCTGAACGAATTTCCGTGGCATTACAATGCATCAAAAGATACTTGAGGCTCTCATCAAAAGTGAAGTGCAGACATCTAGATACACATCTGGGAGTCTGCACCTGTCGGGGCGCAGCGAATGCGAAAGGAGAAGACACCTTGCCGGAGCTGGAACTGGTGGAGGCACTGGAGGATCGGGATAGTTTGGGGGAGGAAGTGCATCTGGGTTTCACTCGCATTAATGTCGCCAAGCCGTGTCCGTGAATAATTTCCCCATCCGTTTGGTCAGCCCCCGAAGATATATAGTATGCTATAGCTATATAGCCAACGATCGCCGCTCGTTTGTTCGGCATCGTTGCTAATGATTTGAATGCTTTAATTTATTCTATCTTTTCCACATTTATCATCAAAGACTCGGGGTATAAATATGATTTGTCGTTGTGGATTTCACGATTATCATAGATACGCCCGCGTTCCTGCACTGAGGGAAAACCGATTCTACAACTCCCGGAATAAAATTCTGTAATAATAAAAAACCTTTACTATCCTCTGGAGAATACGAATAACTTTTTAGTATTTGAATTCTTCCCAAGTGAATCTTTAACCAGCCAACACTTCGGATGGAAAAACAGGTTTCCCCTGCCCAGGCGCCAGCCCTGACCCATAAAATTTGCAGCTGGAAAAGCCGCGAGGAAATGAGTTTTCCCCCCCTAATCGCCCCCTTTGCAATCCTCAACTGCAGTAGTTCGCTGGGCTGTCTGTGAACGCATCAATCTCGTTCGCTTGCCGAGCACTTCCTGGCCAAGATCGAGGGGGAAGGGGGAGGGAGGGAGTGCCGAGTCCGGTTGGCGGTTTTGGCCCCTGCGGGTCAGGAGTCGAGGAGTGCTCTTTTTGGGGGCATGGGCCAGGCAGAAAATGCGTTTTTAAATGGCTTTTTATGCGTGGCGCGGGCTTTTGATGTTCGACACATGCCGAAAATTCACAGCTCGGGCGGTCCCAGCTCCTCACTCTGGGCCAGTGATTAATGTTTGGCTAAAACGCGAATGTAAATGCGATTGTGAATGCCAATGTGGGGATGAGAAGGCGAATGCGAATGCGTTTTTAAGAACTTTGACAAGGCCCTGACTTCAATGCCGCATTCCAGCCCCTTTTTTTGGTGTTCATTTGATGCACGGAAAACAATTTTATAAATTGTATCTTAAAATACATATATTCTACTTTCTTTTAAAAATTTTATAAAATTAGTATAATAATAACAAAAATGTATACAACCTGAGGCAAGTGTCAGTTAAATAGTGTTTCTTATTTAAATATCTTTAACAATTTGTAATAAAATATACAGCTTATAAAAAATGTTACCATTATATTATATATCTAGAAATTTAAATATTGGTTTTAAAACCATATACAAGAATATTTTATAAATTCAACTTTGACTTTTTATTGCAAATTTTATTGGCTTAATCTTGATGATATATAAAAATAGAATAAAACCAGATGGCTCTTCCCTCTTTTTATTTTTTTCTGTGTAGGATTCCCTGACAGCATTTGGCAACAGTTGGACTTGGGCCTCCCATATGGCCCTGATAGAGTTATTACCCAAATGTAGCGCTCTTTAGCAGACACTTCTTCTCACCTCAGTGTCTGCTCCAGGTTGCCAGTCAGTCAGTCAGTCAGTCAGTCTCCCTACAGTCTTCAGTCTTCAGTCGACAGTCTGCAGTCTGCAGTCTTCCCGGCTAATTCTCTCATTTGCTGTCTCTTGTGCAACTGTCGATGCTTGATTTTCGCTTGTCTTTATGATCAGAGCCGCTGGCTTTGATCTTGACGCCGATTCCCGATTCTGCAGGCCCCGCGGTGGGGAAGAAGAATGCAACTTGAGCTCAATTAGTGCTCATCAAAAGCGTGCAGGTAACACCTTCAGTGCGTTGCTTTCGCACACCTCTTCGTACCTGGGAATCTGCTCCCTGCATCTGTATATTTATCTGTATCTGTATAGGTACCTATGTGTATCTGGCGGTCGGGCGTCACTTGTTCTGGTTCTGAGTTTTGCTCTAACCCGGCCGAGCCTGCAATTTGCTTGAGGGGCGCCAAAATGATGATGGACCACCCGAGTGGAGGAGCCCATAGGATTGACCAGCCCTAAGGGGCAGCAGCGCTCAGTGAAAGCAAATCAGGCAGTTATCCATTTTTGTTAGCCAACCACGCAGGTCTTTTCCCGAGCTCGTATTAATGCTAATACTTTATGGATAGCCAACACGCAAACTCATATTTCTCTGCCACTTTTACTACCCCGGCAAATTATAATTTTTAATAAATTATTTGAGGCGCAACCGTTAATTAGAGAATTTATGCCAGCGCAGGCAAGTTGTCAACTTGTTTCGGCTGCTCCGAGGCAATTTTCCAATATCTCATGCATATTTTATGCACAGATACTATAGTATCTCGCAGATGTTAGAACAGTTTGTTTTGCCCGCAGACATTTTCGCGGCTTTTATTGAGGCAAACGAGTCTCGCCTTACAGTATTTAACATTTGCTTATTTCTAGGTTTTTTTTTTGTGTTTTGTTTTTATTCGCGCGGTTTTAATGTCATTAACGAATTTCGTTGAAATGCTGTGCAGCTATTAATCATTTGAAAAGAATTTTTACTTTACACTTCGGCGGCGTTTCTTTTTTATTTGCTTGATTTATTCGAGTTGCCTTGTTGACGTTTGCCAGGGGTTTTATTTTGGTCTATTGAATGGGTTTCTGGGTAAGCATTTAAATTGAATGAAATTGCATTCGCACAATGAAGTGATAGATACTAGAAAAGTAGTGGGAAATACATTTATTTTTACCTTAATCCAAAGAGCTGTGTTAAATTGTTTATGGCTTTCGACTGCCATTTGTTTTTTTTATCTGCGAACTAGATTTCTAATACACGGTGATCTCTGAGCAAATATTGAAACCACAATTACCAGATAGAAATCTATCTGGTGCAGAGACACGCCATTGGGAATGACATGTTATTCGAAATAACAGAACCTCAAAAAGCCATTTGCCCACCAACTGATGGGGGTTTCAAAAATTAAAATAATATATATATTCGCGTGAACCGGTTATGGATCGTGTGATTTCATGGGACTCCAAATTGCCTCCATTTGCATGGTACTTAGCACACGACTCGCCCGCCACATTCTCCATGCGGATTTCCAATTATAATTCTAATTTATGCCCAATCTAGCTAGTGACTACATTTACATTTTTCGACTTTGTTCCCATTCGAAATTAAGTATACGTCTAGTTGAACTAATTAGCTTTGACTTTGTGTCTTTGGGCAGAGCCAACTCACACCTAGAACCCGTCTACAGTTTGTTTGGCTCCGCCTTCCGTCCTCCGCGACCCTCTGACCCGTATGTTGTAAAATGTTTACACTGCTATCTGTCAAATCAACTGTCAACCCGAAGTGCCATCATCATTGTATCCGTATCTGTGTGTGTGTGGGTTTTCCTGTAACTATATGTATCTGTATCTGTATCTGCGCTGCGTTGTGGTGCGTTTTGTGGTTCATGCTTGGGTGGGTCTCCGGTCTCCGGTCTTCGGCTGCCATTGCCGTCGCCGCCGCCTTTTGTCAAGTGGGAAAAGTTGTAGTAATTAAATTGTAATTAGGGATGCATCCGTCCGCCGCTGCTTTTGTGCTCGGCGCGTTCAATAATGCGGCTGTCTGTGCCAATTGTCTTGGCGTTTCATCAAGCCAACCCGTGCTGATCACCCCTTTTATGTGCTTTCTTTTGGCCCCTCTTGGGTCGCTCCTCGCGCCACCATTACCCTTACAGATATACTCTTCCATAAGGGGAATCCCCAAAACCTAACTCATCAGGAGCAAGGGTTTCTAATGTGTGTTGTCTGGGTATATTATTAATTTAGTTTTTAACAGATATTAAATTTGTATAGATAGATTAATGCATTTAAATTCCGATTATTAAATATATTTGTTATTCTTTTTGTATAAATACATTATCTTTTTATTGTTCTATTACATATACCTGATAATAAATAATAACTGAATTCTGATCATTCTGTAAATATTTCTTATCCCTAAGTACTAATTTTGTATTTATTAATATCTCATATTTAATTTCAATACTTCCATTTATAAATTGAGTATCTAAACTTCGGTGGTGTAAAAAATATGTATCTGGCCCTCCTAATTGACGAGACCTAACGACAGGTTCATTGTTCAAATAGCTGCAACTTTTCAGCCATTTTCATTGTAATTATTTTGTATCTGTAGGCAATCGTCATGAGCGTTGAGCAGGGAGTTGGAATCGGAATCGGAATTGGACTGGGAGTGAGTTGGAGCTGGAGTTGTCGCTGCTCCTAATTACCAGGCGGAAGTGCCTCAGTAGTTTCCCTCAACTGGCCGGTTACGGCTTTTGATCAACAGGGAACAACATGGCAAATTGCGATCACTAAAAAGGGGCGACTTCGTCTCCGCACCGGATGCTGTCCTGGGAAAATACAATTTGGCGCAAAGTGAGGCGCTTAAGTGCATCTCTGGCTCTGACTCTGGCTCTGACTCTGGCTGTGGCTCTGCATCTGTGCGATAATCATAATCATCATAATAGTGGCGGACAGTGCTCAGCACTCAATGCCAGTAGCAGTTGATCAACCGATCAAGCGATCAAATCAGCTGATGCTGATTAGATGGCTCTGTGGCAATCCGAGAGTGGAGCACGAACCAATTGCCTGTTGTACGTGCGCCGCGTAAATTCAATTTCAGTAGCAGATGAACAAAGCGCGCTCCCTGGGCCATCTGATGGATTGATGCACTCGGAAAAAATTCAACACTATGTTTTTCGTAATTGATTTCTATTCGAAATTCACAGTGATTAAGAAAAGAAAGCTTTTTTCTGAATTTCAAATGTTTTACATTATTTAGTTGAGATTTTATCAAAGTTCATGGTGCATTTAAGTTGATGATACCTTTTTTAACTGAAGCTCACAAATGTTCTAATTGCGAAAAGTTGTACATTATTTGGTTTAAATTTTAACAAAGCTTATGGATTAATATGGGTTTCCTATCTTTATTAAAATACATTAACTGAAGCTCACAAATTAGTTTGGGCTACTTTTTAATTTTTTGCAAATATGTTATACAGTAAAACTAGAGAATAATTATTAGTTCTGGATATAAAATAAATATTTAAAAATGTTTGAAGATTTCACGAAGATGGTCATGTAAATGGTAATTATTTATTATAATATTTCAGAGCCTCCCGTGATTTTATATAAATTTTAGTTTAGTTAGTTTCAGTTTATTTACGGGGCTTTAAGTAAATCATTGTGTAATCATTTCTCTACAAATGTGTGAGTTAAAATGTGAAATCTATTCTGATATATATTTCTTAAAATATGTAAATCCTAGTTAATTTCTCAAAGTGTGGGATAAATCGGTTCGCGTCTGCGACTTAACGAGAAATCAACGCCGCTAAGCAAATTATGCCGAACGATACGCATGCGCCAGAGCCATCAGTCTGGGTCCCAGCTTCAACATCGGGTTTGGGGCTTGGGCTTTGGTCTGGGTTTTAGCTTTGGCTTGGGTCTGGGTCTTGGAGCTGTCTCTGGGAAAGGCAATTGCCATCAAAGCGATGCCGAGCAGCCGGCCAGGCCAGAAATTGATTTAGCCACCTCGGCCGGCCCCACTGACCTTACTACTGTTTTTACGCCTTAAGCAGAATCTCATCAAGACGTAATGACAACAATTGATCAATCGCTCGCCGGGCTAATGGTTATGATGGGGCTCTCGTTGGGAAATCGGTTTATATTAAAATTTAATTTGACTGTGGGCTGCGGTTGTGGGCACACACAAAAGAAGATTCCACCGAACACAAACAAATTCAGATCATGATTGTTAACTCAAATTTAAACTCAAGCAAGACCGTCTCTTTTCCTAGAAGATACACGATTTTTGTTGAGATATTTTATCTGGTGAATTGCAAACAACATTTTGAGGGTGCTTAAAAATACAGAATACAGAAAAATTCACTCTTCAATAACACTTTCAAAACGGATAATTTTGTACAATTGTATTTAAAGATACAATATATATAAGATTGGATAATATAATGTAATAAATATTATAAGAAATTAAATAAATAATCGCAAGTAAATTATTCTATAATGTATATTAAATATACATATTCCTCCTGGCATATTTTTAGCCCATAGAATATATTTCTGTGACTACTCACCCTGCTCCTCATCGAAGTTCTTGGTGGACAACTGAAAGAGGGCATCCAGTGGGGTGTCTCCAGCAGATGTTGGACCTCCCCCAGCTGCTGTTGCACCGCCCCCTTCCCTCTTGTGAGATTCTTGAGTGGTTGGTTTTCCCTCCCCCTGCGTGGGACTACAACAATCCAGATCGGTGCTGCCATTGCTGCTGCTGGAGCGCTGTTCCGATCGCTCGGAGCTGCCGTCCTCGGAGGCGATGATCGCGGGATTGAGGCTCATGTGGCGCAACAGGTGCGCCTGGGCCTGCGCCTGGAAGTGCTCCTGCAGCTGACGCTGGTAGTCCCAGGCCAGTCTCTGCTCATAGCTGTGCAGCAGGGCGGGCGATAGAAACGGACTCAGACCTGGTCCGGCTGGAGCCACATTCAACAGCCCCGGCGGTTGCAAGCGCTCGTGGATGAGTAGCAAGGGAGCCGGTGCAGGTGCAGGTGGATGTGGAGGTGTTGGTGCCGCAGTTGGTGCCACACTTGGACTGGGCACTGGTTCCGGCTCGGGTTTTGCCGGCCGCTCATCCTTCTCATGGCCACGTCCCAGGATATCGGCGATGGAGAAGCTTTTAACGCGTGCCGGCGATGACTTCTCCAGCGGATTGGGACTCCTAAGCATCCTCAAGCGCTTCATATTCAAGGCCCTCATCGTCGGGGGTGGCGGGCTGGGTGAGCCCACCGAGATCTCCGAGTTGGCCGGGCTGGGCGTGCGTTGCGGCATCTTGTGTGGGTGCGATTTAAGAACTTTTCCCCGCTGGCTAAAACATTTTCTTGGTGCGCCCCGTTCGGGGCGATTAAAAACGCGTCGGCAAAAAGTCGCGCGGCTGGCACACGAAAAACTCGGCACAACGTGCAACACAAACACCAACAACGAAAATGGCTCGTGGACGGCTATCGTTGTGGATACTCTCTCCGAGAATGACTCTCTCTCTCGCTATTTGTTATTTTCGGCCACCACTCGCTCTCTCTCTCTCTCTCGCTCTCAGTCTCGCAGACCGGTTTGGGGCTTTAAACTTGTTTCGGTGACGTCACGACCGCGCAGCTGCGCGTTTGGTGGGCGTGGCGGCGACAGAAAGAGAGCCTCAGCCAGCCAATCGCAGTTGATCGAGAGCGTTTTGCAGCCCCCCGTCCGCCCCTTTCGAGTTCGCTGTCAACGTGCGAACGTCATTAATTTGAACAATTTGACATGCGCTCGCTCAGCTCGCACCCTCTCTTTCCGACTCTCCCGATTGCTCTGCCTCAATCCTCGCTCCCTCTCTTTCTCATTTTCTCCAACTGGTTTCCAGGCGGCTGACTGCGTTAATTATCGTAATTGCTGGACTCTCCAGCTCTTGCCGCGCTCTCTTTTAGTTGTTGCCTTTTTTTTTTTTGGCCCACTCAATTGTCATCAATAATGATGTCTCGTTGTACCGTTGGCTGGGCTCCTCATCTATTTTCCACAGAAAATGCCAGCGCGTTTTCAGTCTCCAGTTTGGAGACCTCCGCCACACAGAGAGATTAAATCATTACTAATTAATGTAACATTAAGCTATTGATAATTCAGGTTTTGTATAATTTAGATTTACTCTAATTAACATTTACTTATTTTATAATATTATGACGAAGTGTATTATCAATATTTGTATTTACTGCACAAGCATAATTTAAATAAAACTAAATTCTACTCAATTTATTTCATTGTTATTACTAATATTTAAATATCGCATTATTAAGAGTATTTTTTTCACGTGCACAATCTTGGCACATATCCGTTTGTCTTTGCCATTTCAACCATTTCCCCACACCCCGAGTTACCTCAATGCATTTTCAAATTGATTGCAACTTCGCTTCGCTTGTTGTATCACGTATACGCCCTGTATGCGCCGCGCTTCGTTTGTTTGTCAGTGTCAGTTTTTTATTCAATTTCGTTCCGCTGTTTGTCCTGGTTTTCTTTTTATTTCTCGCTTTTTCTTGCATTTTGCATGCAAATGTCTATTTAACTGCAATGCGCCCTTTGCCAGTGGGAATGAGACTATGGAGTGGAATGGAGTGGTGGAGTGGAGTGTTGCAGCCCGGCTAAGTGAAATGATGTAACAGCCGAGCCGTAATCGATAATTGGGTCTACCTCTACCTCTGCCCCATTGCCCCTTTGCTTCTAAGCCTCAACTCCCCTTCTTCGCAGAAGGGGCATAATTGTTTATTTTGAAATAATGAAGGTAATCAGTTGCCTATTGGTTTTGTGTGGGTTTCTCTGTTTGTTAACAAAATAATACCCTCTGTAGGGACATGTTTTTGCGCAGAAGTTGTAGTACCATAATTTTTTTATATTTTATTAGTAGTTTTTTGGAAGAAGGGTTAATTTTTGGGTTGGGTCTCTCATCAAAATATTCGAATTTATATTTAAAATCTACAATCTCTGAATTTATTTGAATTCAGATGGGATATTTTTTGGTTTTACCAATTTTGCAAATTTAATTTTAATCATTTTTATATCTCTTAATCTTTAATTATATGCATTTACTTACATTGCATTTTTTGTTGTGTAAGCTGACCTAAAAAAAAAGGCTCATATTACCTGGAAACTATGAATTAAGCACCTTCAAGTTAATAGTATACTTAAATATGCATAAATTTAACATAATTGGTTGTGGAAATGTTTCCCAATAAATTGTGAATGTTGTTTGGCTACTGCAGGGTGTTCCTGTTTCGAGTTTGGATCCTTCGGCTTTCAATTTTAATTTTGCTCCTCTCGCTTGGCATTTGCATAAGAGCCCCTCATCCCGCACCCCCCCTCATCCATCGCTTTTCCACACGGCAAGATGGCCATGTTGTTTGATTAATGCCTGCACTTGACTGACTTGACTTGACTTGACCGACTCGAATGCCTCGATTTCGTTGTTGTTCTGCGCCTTTCGCCTGCGCACATTCAATTTAGGGAAATTGGACTGCCTATCGCACTCGTATTCAAAATCAATTACAAAACGACGCTTAATTGGGCGCCTCAATAGACGCGACACGCCCTGTCAATCACAATTAGGGGCCCTGGCAAAAACGACCAACATAGCCATACTACTCGTATATACAATATATTCGTGGCCTTTCGACACGCCTCTAATTCTGCAAATTCATAAGCCAAATGTATCGGCTACATATCCTTTCATTAGCTACGAAAAGATGGCGTTGCCCGTGTTCATTAAAACCTCATAAATAGCTAAAGTGTTTATTGTCGCATCTGGGCAGCCCAAATCCCCGGAGAGGGCTCTTCAGTATTGTCAGGGGGTGATCGGGGATCGGGTATAGAGGTACGGAGGATAGAGGGAACTCCAGTTGGTAATAAAGTCATTGCTGTGTGTTGTGTCAAATTTGTCACGCCCCTTCGGCGGCGGGTATTCGTGGCGGTACAAAAGTGGCTTCTGGCACTGCATTAATGTCGCCTTTTGTTTTGGCTGATGCTCGAGTGCCGCCTGACGATGATGAAGTTGTAACCCAGGCAGTTGTCAACAATCAACGTTCTCCCCCTGCCAGAGCCTGCCCGGCTCCGATCCAAAACGAAACGGACTCGACCCTCTTTCAGCTGCGCTGGATCTGAAAAATCCGTGACCAATTCGCTTATGACTGTCGGCAAAAAAGCGATCCTCGCCCTATCATCGAGTGATCTTCGACAGCCTGGGACAGCTGTCAGCGTTTTGCCAACTCATTATGTAGATTTCGACCACAAATGCGACTCGAAAATGTGGAAAACAATTTGCTGAACGCGACACCTCGACACCACCAGTTCACCCGAACATTATTAAGAGCAACCGCACAGTTCTCCTCCTCCTCCTCCTCCCGGAGATCGCTCAACTTAAGCCAGATTCGGAGCACGAAATGGAATGGAATGACACCAACAACAACACCGATTGCCGGATTGCCGGCTACCGCATACAAATTATGGTCTCGAATCAAATGCCCCAGCGTTTATCCACAAGATACTCGTACACAAGAAGTGCCGCGCCCTGCGGCCGAGATACAGAATACAGTATCCAAGAGAATGGAACCTCAACCGATGTTTTGGGGCAGTGGCAATTTGTATATCTTTGTGATAAATCAAAACATTATCAATAATAAAATCGGTAGCCGTTTGCCACTTGGAAGCGTTTTCGTTTGGGGCGAAATTTGTCGGCTTTTTGTTGTGGTCAGAAGACCGAAAGCCGAAAAACTGAAAACCAAAAAAAGCCGAAATAACCAAAAATCCAAGTCGAGGCATTTTTGAGTGCTAGTGCTGGTGTGTAATTTGTATGCTAATTCAGCATCGACTTGAATGTCTGATGAAGCTTAATGTCAGCCGAGGCAGATTGGAGCAAAAAAAAAATATATATATATATAAATAAAAAAAGGGAGACCAACTAAAGTGACATCCATTAACACTTCTCTCCCGTGCTTCGGTTGGAGCTGTGACATTTTTGATTTCCAAATTTCCTCAACTTTTATGGAACCTATATAGCGGTATAGAGCTGCGGAGGCTGGCGTCAACTCATTGGCATCATCAAACGAATTAAGTGGCGGCTCAGCCACCATAACAATACCACGAGCTCCATCGATCTTTGTCCGCGAACGTGTCCGGCTGGAGATGGACTCGGAGATGGAGATGGAGTTGGAGATCCGTTGACGGACAACGAACCTGCTGCTGGAGGCGCNATAAAATCGGTAGCCGTTTGCCACTTGGAAGCGTTTTCGTTTGGGGCGAAATTTGTCGGCTTTTTGTTGTGGTCAGAAGACCGAAAGCCGAAAAACTGAAAACCAAAAAAAAGCCGAAATAACCAAAAATCCAAGTCGAGGCATTTTTGAGTGCTAGTGCTGGTGTGTAATTTGTATGCTAATTCAGCATCGACTTGAATGTCTGATGAAGCTTAATGTCAGCCGAGGCAGATTGGAGCAAAAAAAAAATATATTTATATATATATAAATAAAAAAAGGGAGACCAACTAAAGTGACATCCATTAACACTTCTCTCCCGGGCTTTGGTTGGAGCTGTGACATTTTTGATTTCCAAATTTCCTCAACTTTTATCCTATATAGCGGTATATAGCTGCGGAGGCTGGCGTCAACTCATTGGCATCATCAAACGAATTAAGTGGCGGCTCAGCCACCATAACAATACCACGAGCTCCATCGATCTTTGTCCGCGAACGTGTCCGGCTGGAGATGGACTTGGAGATGGAGTTGGAGATGGAGATCCGTTGACGGACAACGAACCTGCTGCTGGAGGCGCCTACGTGTGTGTTCCCCCAGAGCTGGGGCTAAGTGGCTGATTGCCTGGGCAGGGGCTGGGGTTGGGGTATATCATTCCATCTCCAACGCCATCTCCATCTCCATGGGAATGTGATTGGAGATGGCGGCCCTGGGCGTGTGATCTTATCGTGATATAAATTAGCCGCTACCAAATTGGGGGATTAGCATATCTGGTCAAAAAGGTATTTGAGAAATTTTATAAAGGGATTTAACTTAGGTTAAAAGTTAAGAGTTTAAAGAAATGTAATTGATTAAATAAGAAATGTAGGAAATAATTTGCATATTATACAATTAATAAGGTACTTTGAGAAGGCAGTACTAATAATGTACATACAAGTATATTTAATATTATGCTGACTATTAACATATTGACCAAGGAAAGCCAATCTAAATTTCCATCATTACATCTCAATTACGGCTAATTGTGTTGCCCCAACATGATTTACTTATTATTCTTGAATCTTGCAACATAACAAATGAATCGGCTTCTTCGGCGCCCTTTTCCTGATTTGTTTAAATGTGGCTTTTCATAATTTACAACTCCATTAACGCCTTGGAAGGGAGATCGCAACGAATCATGAAGTTCATTCATGAATCTGAAAAATCTGTGTGGTATTGTGGGATACTTTTTGTTGAGGCCGAGTTTAGGATTTTTTGATCGAAATATGCCGCATCACGATCAAGTTGCCGGGATGAATGAAACACAAATCTGGGGAAACAAATTGCCATCGCTTGGTACCCACTTTGTGTGCGCTCCCCTGTTTTATATATATATATTTTTTCGCCTTTCTTGCTGCATCATTTCCATGCGGCATTATCCTGTGGCCCAAAACGTGGCCAAGTCGCTGGCCCGAGGTGTCGGCTGTAAGCTAATTGGAAGCGTGTTCAAAGGTGCCGCCAACAAATTAAGTATGAGTTACCAATTTAGCTTTTATATCTCTATCGCACACGCACACATGCAAGCCACACAGCCAGTCAGCCTCACATAGATACACACAGGAAGAGAGATGCGGATGTTGGCCGAGCCTCTTGGGGGGGCACTGGAAAAGTATCTCTCTATCTCTCTCTCATGAGAGTATCTCTCGGAACTGGTTTGGGCCCAGCAACTCCGGCAACTGAGTTGTAATTGCAGTCCTTTGATTGCATTTGTGTGCCAAGCTGAATTGTTTACATTTATCATAATCAGCACTCCGCTTGCTCTTTTCGTTTTTTTATTTTTCTGTTTCAGTTTGTGTTCCTCTGTTTTATTTTGCTGCTCAAATGCCGCGAGGGAAACTTTTCATCTTTTGGCAACGCGGCGGCGCCAGTTAAACTGGATGTCCGACTCGGAGTTGGCGCATCCGAGAGATGCATCTGCATCCCAGACTGGCACTTGATGTAGGTCGAGCGGAGCCTCTGAGCACTTGATCACCTGACAAGGGGGAAACGTTGAGTAATTGCTGACAATATGGCTGAGCAGGGAAGAAAACGCATTTAGCCAAGGAACTGACAGCCAGCCAAAAAAAGGGGAATATGCTCCTCCGAAAATTTTCAAGTCTAAATGTTTTAATTATCCAAAAAAAAAAAATGGTTGTTATTTAAGATATATATAAAAGTAAAGGAATTTAAAGATATGTAAAATTTGTATAAAATTTGTTGCTAATGAATAAATTATGTTGAATTTAAATTTATTCCCCAAGAATCTTTAGTTGAACGGACTGTAAATGTGCATCTAAATTTGTAGTAGTTAAACTTGTTCCTCTTTCTTTCTTTCCCATAAACATTAACCATTTTGGCGAGAAGTAAACTATTAATTCTATTAACAATGCCATTTCCCAACTTACTCAAATCAGTAATCAAGACCCTACCAACTTGGCCTCATTAGAGCGGGTTAGAAGGCTCATGAGAGGCACTTCCACATCCACATCCACGTCCACATCCACATCCATCGTGCTGCGGGTTCATTAGTCATTTTTAGTTGATTCGATTAATGGTTTTCAACATCTACGCACTTCTGTTGGTTTTTTTTTTCACGGAAGTGCTGAGAGATTTTCCCATAATTAGAGACCTGGCACAGTTTACCCCGATTTGGCCGGCGAATTTTCTCAGCCACTAAAACGGAGTGCCACCGGTAATGGCCTTCGTAATTTGTTTAGTACAACTCAATTTCAATTAAATGGTGTTCGACGATACTTTCTTTACCCCGAAGTTGGCACTTTCCAAGCCTGTTAATATAAGCCAAGATCTAGGTTTCGCTTTGGACGGGGAAGCCTCTGAAAAGTTTCTTTATCGCGGCGCATGCGTTGCATTGTCACACATTTGGAAATGAAAATAAATAGCTTTTAACTGGGCTTGGGATCTGGATCGCTGATCTGCATCTCATCCATATGCAG